>CM051455.1:64667599-64940916 GCA_028274465.1 Plantago ovata
GGGATAGATGATCACTCACATAGCTCCCACTAACTGTGTGATCGGTCATCTATCCGAGGGGACATGTTCAGTATCTATACAGACAGCAATATAGATATGACATGCTGCAGCCTGGTGTAATATAAATATGAAAGCAATACTCAACAGTAAAATGAAACAAACATATATTATATTACGTTGACCTGTGTAATAGTACATATATGTCCTCTACAAGGGCACCATGCCCTTAGTAAGGATTGTCTCTAGTGAATTTGAGACTAGCTAGGTGGGCGATTCAACTTAGTGAATTTGAGATTGAATATCAAGCTCCAGTGGCCAAAAAAGCTCAAGTGATAGCTGATTTTCTAGTTGAATTTCCAAGGAAAGAACCACCAGAGGAAAGTCCCAAGAATTTGGAACAAGTCAACATAGTGACTAGTGAAAGCAAAGAGTCGCTAGTCAGTCAGCTCTTCAAAGATCTAGTACTTGCCCTAGAGGCCTTCAGAGAGGCGACAAAGGGTACGGTAGAAGAGAAAGCTACAGAAAGCATCCTTCAGAGACCGGGAAAAGCCCAAAGGAGAGAAGAACCCAACCTGGGGGAAATGATCCTACATGCTGAGGAAGTCCTTAAGGGGAAAGAAGCTACTCCAAATCCCAAAGAGCCAAGTGTCCAAGAGGAAGTGTGGATACTAGAAGTAGATGGGTCATCCTCTGGAACAAATGGAGGGATAGGGGTATATATTCGAAGCCCAGGAGGAGCTGAACTTGAGTACGCGGTTACTCTGGGGTTTAGTGTTTCTAACAATGAGGCCGAGTATGAAGCCATTCTCATAGGATTCCGCATGGCGAAGGCCCTTCAAGTGAAAAGGATTAAGGTCTTTACTGATTCTCAATTAGCAGAGAAACAAATCTCAGGAAAATGGAGCACAAAGAAGGATGCATTATCCAGTTATAAGGCTAAAATTCAGGAGGAGATGGGGTTGTTTGAAAAATGTGAGATTGAAAAGTTCCCAAGAGACCTCAATGGGAGAGCGGATGCCTTGTCAAAATATGCCTCCGCTTCAGGAGGAATAGACACTAGAAATGTTATTTTGATGAGGATCGAAAGTTCATCCGTCATGAACCAAGGACTCAAAGTTCTTCCAATCTTTTCAATCTCAACAACTCCTGAAACCAGTTGGATGCACCTATTAACAGACTATCTCTTGAGAGGAAAGCTTCCACAAGACCATGTTGAAGTGATGAACGCGCGGATGTTGTGCTCCGAGCAAATCAAATAAGTTTGTTATTTAGCCAAAGACAATTCACAACTACAACGAAAACCGTAGTGTAGCAGTAGAATAACCTCGAGTGTCGATCTCTAAGGACTATAACTAGCTTTATCAAATCTAATTTAGAATATAGAAACAACAGACGATATAGCAAAGGTTTTTCTAACAGATAATGGAGATTGGTGATAGTATGGTCCTTCAAAGCATAACGGGTTAATAATCATGAGTAAATTTCTCGGTTTTGCATGGAGATCTTTGATCAATCAATTGTCCTGTTGTAATTATCAAGCACTACGAAGATAAATAGATAGGTCAAAAGACTATTAAATTGTCCAATTGTGTTCCGTAATTATTCAACACTACAAAGATATAGATATGCTAGTCTAATGAAAGGTCCAATTATGCATGATAATTAATCAACATACGAAGATATAGATTCCGCCTGATCAACGAAATAAAGCAATAACACGGAGTATAATGCGCGATATAGCCATTAACATGATTATCAACCCTTCGCTAAGAATTCACATACTACCACCAACGATAATTTTAGCTACTCATAGTTGTCATGCAATCAACAGAAATCATACCACGAATGAACATCATGAAAGATATATAAAAATAAGTAGAATAAACTGTAAGATACAATGTTACCGAAGGTTGTCAATCTCCGAAGAATCGCGATCTTACAAGCTCCAAACTGTTATGAAAAAGTATCTCCTAAGCTATGAACCCCCAGAACAGGCTCTGGGAAGTTCCTACCTAAAACTACAGAGAAAGGTGAGAGAATAGGTCTGGAAAAGTATGAATTTCGGAGAAAAATTGAGCAACTATATATAGGCTACGAATTTGTGTGGGGCGATTCGCCCCACACACCGGGCGAGTCTCCTGGTGTGGGTATTTTTCCGGAATTTCCGCGTTTTCGATGCGTTTTTGGATTTCTTTCCCTTTTCGGACTCGGTTTCTGACTTCTAGTGGCCTTCTAACCTCCAGATTCGACCCCTAGACTCCAAATCCTATCCGGAAACCTTTAGATACTCCAAATAGGCTTCTGGAACACCAATTCCTTGTCAACTTCAATATAATTGCCCGGAAATCCTCATTTTTCAACCAAAACCTGTAAAATAAAAACTAAAGGGAAACGTGACACTATTCTAATAAAATGCACTAAAATATAGCTAAATTAACATAGAGGATAGCTAAAATAAGTGAAAAAGACTCAAATGAAAGTGTAAAATACACATTCATCAAACTCCCAAAACCGAACCTTTGCTTGTCCTCGAGCAACTAAGCTAGACTCTAATGCAAAAAACAATGCAACACACAAAATGGAGTCTCATGCAAAATAAAATGAACTAATCTACTGAATCTATCAAAAAAAACATATGAACAAAAACCATATAAATCAAAGCATGAATATAGGTTGAAGAATACCTCGATTGACTCATACACATCCACATAAGCACTTATGTCAAGACAGGATAGTCTCTCGTAACATTCTCTACCTGGACCTAGTCAGTGACGACGTAATGAAGCATGCTAAGATACGAATGGTTGTCCCGTGCCTATGAAACTGAGGACTTACTGTTGTTCCACCATGTTAAGACTTTCCCTCAAAGAGGTCGAACCAGTACTGGCTCTCATCAAACGAAGGAGGGTTCCCTATAAAAGATAACACTCCCCTATTCTACCCATCTCTCAAGCAAAGTCTTAAGCTATTCACCACTTCCTGAATGGCAGGACGAGGGTGGTCTAGAACAGATGACACTCAAAAACAAAAAACAAAAAATAGAAAATTTCAACACGATTACGAACATTACAAGAATTGGAAAATGAGACACAACACTTTGCTAAACTGCTATTTGGCTTTCTTTTTTTTGGACCCTTCTTTGCTTTTTTGGGGTCTTTTCCTTTTTTTTCTTTTCCAGTTTCCTTTTTTTCTTTTTTCTTTTTTTCTGCAATTTTTCTTTTTTTCTTCGATTTTTTTTTAGCCAGCAGTAGCGCAACGAAAAGAGAAACAAAATGACTCACACGAATTCCCCAAACCTATTCGAAAGAATAGGTTAGAGTACAAAATTTACGGAAAAGGAAAAATAAACTCACAACACAGAAATGAAAAAATGAAAAACGAGTCTAATGATGGTGTAACCCCCTCCCCAAACCTATTCAGAAGAATAGGTTATAAACAAAGGATCACACAACCTCACACTACCTCCTTCCTAGGCATTTAGCAATCTCAAAGCATGGTGAAGACTTGTTGCCTCTTAGGTACATAATTACTCGGGAAAACAACCATAAGACCTTAACATGCATCATCCTATTATAAAGGCCTTCGTGAACCGCAGTAGAGAAAACACCACTAAGTGATGTCGAGACTACCAAGCTTAACTAAGTGCAATACATAAATGTGACAAGCCAAGCGAGAAAAACCTCAAACAAATTCATAGAGATGAAGCATATGATTAATGGCATAGTTAGATAATCTACCCAATAAAAAAGTTCAAAAAATTCGGCAATAAACTCCATATAAAACATGCAAGACTATCCTAGGATGAATGTAGTGAATGCAACCTAAAAAATCTAAGAAAGCGGTAAACGTGCAAATGCGAATGCAGACGGATAAAACATGCAAGGTACTATACTCATCCTACCAATACCAGGCTACAAACTAACAACACTAGATCACTTAAATCACATCCCCCCTCATGAAATTAACGCTAGTCCCTAGCAGTAAGAAAATGAGGAAATAAGATGTGATACTAGATGTTACCGTATGGTTTGGCCTCGGTCGGCTGAGTATGCTGCTTGTGGGTTATTGGGACTGCTCTGGGAGCCTTATAGGTGCATCAGGTCTTCTGGTAGGTGCGGTAGTTCCATTTATAGGCCGGACAGGAATAACTCCTCCATTAGTATCATCATTGCCCGTATGGCCTTCATTGTCACTACTGTCACCATCATCATCGCCAGTAGAGTTGCATTGTCGAATAGAATCCTCAAGATTAGCCGCCGCTGTTATGGAATCCTCCATCCTGTAGCCCTCCAATAGGCTGTGAACTGTTGAAGGGGAAAGAGCAGTGGTATCAGAGCCTCCCTCTCAACGTTTCACACCTCGAGGAGGTTTCAGTAAGCTGTTCGGATACTCAGAAGTCTTCTACCATTTTTTCCAATGTCGACCACATTCTCTATGGTTGATGTCCCCAATGTCTATATGATGCTCCCTTTAGAGGCAGTCAAGGGGTACCCCAACGAGGGGCTGGGCACCCATGTCATTATGTTTTGGAACCAAGTTAGCGCTTCGGAACCTTCTAGCAACTGTGAACTCAAGATTGAATCCGTCGCGGCAAGATTGTCCCGGTGCCTTCCTGTTCACTCGAACTTTGCAGTCCTTGTGATGGATTGCTGACGTAATAATTGTTTATGTCCCTTCGGTGGTGCATGGATAGGCATAGGAGTCCTTACTCCAGGTGTATTCTAACTTCTCCTCTTGCATAATCCGCGACGTGTTGCAAGAGCCCGTGGCTCGAACGTACATCTAACGAGATCACTCTTCTTGACATGGTTGTAGTCGACCCCCCTCCAATACTTCATAGTAATCATACGGGAATGCTCCTTTCCCTTGGCATGGTTCCTACAACAACAATTAGTACCTTGTATGACACAAAACTGATTCATGCATATGCTAGTGTAAGAACGAAACACACAAGTGTTAAAATCAACAATCGAACTCCCCAAAACCTCATGTCTAGCCTAGCTTCTTCAACATGCAACATACCAATGTAACTACTACATGCAATACATCACATTATTCTCTTGCTAGACAACCAATAACCTAAATAGCTAGGCTCAACTCATACCATAGAAGCAAAAATTCTATCAACATAAATCCTCATACTTTAACAAATATGCATTCTATCATCAAATCCATCATCATTACATCATGATGAACGTGTCAAATTCAATCAAATAGTATTTGTTATTTAGCCAAAGGCAATCCACAACTACAACGAAAACCGTAGTGTAGCAGTAGAATGACTCGAGTGTCGTTCTCTCAGGACTATAACTAGCTTTATCAAATCTAATTTAGAATATAAAACAACAGACAGATAGCAAATGGGTTTTCTAACAGATAATGGAGATTGGTGATAGTATGATCCTTCAAAGCATAACGGGTCGATAATCATGCATAAATTCCTCGGTCTTGCATAGAGATCTTTGAATCAATCTAGTGTCCTGTTGCAATTATTAAGCACTACGAAGATAATTGGTCTGACAAGTCAATCACTATTGTCCTAATGTGTTCCATAATTATTCAACACTCGCGTCCAGGTCGACAAGTGTCCAATTGTGCATAATAACTAATACAACATACGAGAATTTAGGCTGTGTCTGATCAACGAAATAAAGCAATGACACGGAGTATAATGCGCGATATAGCCATTAGCATGATTATCTTCCCTTCGCTAAGAATTCACATACTACCACCAACGATAAGTTTAGCTACTCATAATAGGCATGCAATCAACAGAAATCATAGAAGAAAACATGTTGAAAGATATAATAAAATAAGTAGAATAAACTGTAAGATACAAAGTTACCGAAGGTTGTCAATCTCCGGAGAATTGCGATCCTACGAGCTCCAAACTGCTATGAAAAAGAGTTCCCTAAGCTATGGAACTCCCAGGACAGGCCCTGGGAAGTTCCTACCTAAAACTACAGAGAGAGGTGAGAAAGTAGGCTTGGAAAAGTATGATTTTCGGAGAAAACATGAGCAACTATATATAGGCCCCGAAATACTGTGGGGCGGTTCGCCCCACACACGGGGCGGTTCGCCCCACGTCTGGGGCGGTTCGTCCCAGAGTATTTCTCGCGGAATTCCGCATTTTCGACGCGTTTTTGGATTTCTTCCCCTTTTCGGACTCGGTTTCTGACTTCTAGTGGCCTTCTAACCTCCAGATTCGACCCTTAGACTCCAAATCCTATCCGGAAACCTTCAGATACTCCAAATAGGCTTCTGGAACACCAATTCCTTGTCAACTTCTATAATTGCCCGAAAATCCTCGAATTTCAACCAAAACCTGTAAAATAAAATCTAAAGGGAAACGTGACACTATTCTAATAAAATGCATTAAAATATAGCTAAATTAACATAGAGGATAGCTAAAATAGGTGAAAAAGACTCGAATGAAAGTGTAAAATACACATTCATCAAACTCCCCAAACCGAACCTTTGCTTGTCCAGAAGCAACTAAGCTAGACTCTAATACAAAAAACATGCAAGACACAAAATGGAGTCTTATGCCAAATAAAATGAACTAGTCTACTGAGTCTACCAAAAAACATATGAACAAAAACCATATAAATCAAAGCATGAATATAGGTTGAAGAATACCTCGATTGACTTATACACATCCACATAAGCATTTATGTCAAGACAAGATAGTCTCTCGTAACATTCTCACCTGGACCTAGTCAGTGACGACGTAATGAAGCATGCTAAGATACAAATGGTTGCCCCGTGCCTATGAAACTGAGGACTTACTGATGTTCCACCATGTTAAGACTTTTCCTCAAAAGAGGTCGAACCAGTACTGGCTCTCATCAAACGAAGGAGGGTTCCCTATAAAAGATAACACTCCCCTATTCTACCCATCTCTCAATTAAAGTCTTAAGTTATTCACCACTTCCGGAATGGCAGGACGAGGGTGGTCTAGAACAGATGACACTCAAAAAATAAAAGACAAAAAATAGAAAAACACGATTACGAACATTACAAGAATTGGAAAAGACTCAATACTTTGCTAAACTGCTATTTGACTTTCTTTTTTTGTCCCTTCTTTGCTCTTTTGGGGTCTTCTTTTTTTTTCTTTTTTTTCTCTTTTTTCTTTTCTCTTTTTTTCTGGAATTTTCTTTTCTTTTTTTTCGATTTTTTTTCCAGCCAGCAGTAGCATAACAAAAAGAGAAAAAATGACTCACACGACTTCCCCAAACCTATTCGAAAGAATAGGTTGGAGTATAAAATTTTACGGAAAAGGAAAAAATAAACTCACAATACGAAAATGAAAAACAGAAACAAGTCTAATGATGGTGTAACCCCCTCCCCAAACCTATTCGGAAGAATAGGTTATAAACAAAGGATCACACAGCCTCACACTACCTCCTTCCTAGGCATTTAGCAATCTCAAAGCATGGTGAACACTTGTTGCCTCTTAGGTACATAATTACTCGGGAAAACAACCATAAGACCCTAACATGCATCATCCTATTATAAAGGCCTTCGTGAACCGCAGTAGAGAAAACACCACTAAGTGATGTCGAGACTACCAAGCTTAACTAGGTGGAATACATAAATGTGACAAGCCAAGCGAGAAAAACCTCAAACAAATTCATAGAGATAAAGCATACGATTAATGGCATAGTTGGTTGATCTACCAATAAAAAAGTTCAAAAAATTCGGCAATAAACTCCATATAAAACATGCAAGACTATCCTAGGATGAATGTAGTGAATGTAGCCTAAAAACTAAGAAAGCGGTAAACGTGCAGATGCAAATGCAGACGGATAAAGCATGCGAGGTACTATACTCATCCTACCAATACCAAGCTCCAAGCTAACAACATCAGATCACTTAAATCCTACCCCCCTCATGAAATTAACGCTAGTCCCTAGCAGTAAGAAAATGAGGAAATAAGATGTGATACTAGATGTTACCCCATGGTTTGGCCTCGGTCGGCTGAGCATGCTGTTTGTGAGTTATTGGGACCGCTCCGGGAGCTTTATAGGGTGTCATCAGGTCTTCTGGTATGCGTGGTAGTTTCAATCATAGGCCGGATAGGAACAACTCCTCCATTAGTATCAGCATTGCCCGTATGGCCTTCATTGTCACTACTATCACGCACATCCTCACTAGTAGAGTTGCAGTGTCGAGTAGAATCCTCAAGATTAGCCGCCGCTGTTATGGAATCCCCCATCCTGTAGCCCTCCAATAGGATGTGAATTGTTGAAGGGGAAAGAGAAGTGGTATCATAGCCTCCCTCTCCAACGTTTCACACCTCGAGGAAGTTACAGTAAGCTGTTCGGATACTCAGAAGTCTTCTACCATTTGTTACAATGTCGACCACATTCTCTACTGTTGTTCCGACCGATGTCTATATGATGCTCCCTTTAGAGGCAGGCAAGGGGCACCCCAACAAGGTGCTGGGTACCCATGTCATTATGTATTGGAACCAAGCTAGCGCTTCGGAACCTTCTAGCAACTGTGAACTCATGATTGAATCCGTCGCGGCGAGAATGTCCCGGTGCCTTCCAGTTCACTCGAACTTTGCAGTCCTTGTGATGGATTGCTGACGTAATAATGGTTTCTGTCCCTTCGGTGGTGCATGAATAGGCATAGGAGTCCTTACTCCAGGTGTACTCTAGCTCCTCCTTTTGGATAATCCACGACGTTGTTGCAAAACACCTTGGCTCGAACGCACATCTAACGAGGTCACCTTCCTTGACATGGTTCTTCACAACAATCATACGGGAATGCTCCTTTCCCTTGGTACGGTTCCTACAAACAGCAGTTAGTACCTCGTATGACACAAAACTGACTCATGCATATGCTAGTGTAAGAACGAAATATACAAGTGATAAAATCAACAATCTAGCTCCCAAACCGTAATGTCTAGCCTAGCTTCTTCACCATGCAACATACCAATGTAACTACTACATGTAATACATCACATTATACTCTTACTAGACAACCAATTTCCTTGATAACAAGGCTCAATTCATACCATAGCAGCGAAAAATTCTACCATCATAAATCCTCATACTCAACAATTAAGCATTCTATCGTCAAATCCACCAACATTACATCAATAAGCACAATCGTATGCAAGAAACCAAAGATAAAGACATATTGCATAACAAGATATGTCATCTAGTAGCAAAATACCCAAATCAACAATCCAAGCAAAATTGAGCATGCAATTGATAGTAAATAACATATCTAATCACACAAACAACATACCCATGCATCAAATAGGCATAATTGAAGCTCAAATTAGTAAACCCCCAAATTCGAAAATTAGGGTTCTAAGGATGATACCTCAGATCTGAAAATCTAACGCATTAGGATGAAATCTGTTTGGATGGGATGATGGATCATGTAATAGGCTTCGATTTAAGCTAAAGAACACTAAATTTGGTCAACAAATGAAGAAGTTATGAAAATTTGAAGATGAAATCGCGATTTTCGGTTGTTTTGGGAAGAGGGTTGATGAAATATGAAGAAAATGAGGTAAAGGGGAAGAAATCCGTGTTTTTGAACTTCTGGAGCCGTGGGGCGGTTCGCCCCCCGTGCGGGGCGGTTCGCCCCGTGCTCCCCGATGCGGGGAGACGGTTCATGTCGTCAGAAAATGCGGTTTTAATCCCCGAAACCAATTTTTTCAAAATACCACTCGAAAAATCACACTCAAACATAAGCATATACGACACAGACATGAACAAATTCGCATACGAGAAGCAAATAGTTCAAGAATGAATGCATGCAGAAAAGCAGTAAAGAAAGCGATAAAAATTCCGGGTTGCCTCCCGGATAGCGTCATTGTTTAAAGTCTTAGACTCGACTCCTGTCTGCGCCTATCTCTTCTTTTTGCGGGTACTAGGCTTCCCCTTCATTGATCTCCTCTCCATGCCACGAACCTGTGAATAAGAAAGAATATAGGCTGTGAGACCACAGTAGTGAGTAGTAAAAGAAATATCAGGCGGATCAGGTGGATCAGATATGGCTTTCAACACGTGTTGCTTGCCATCTACTTCAATAGTGCAAGTTCTTTGGTAGATGTCCATCACAGAGCGTAGCTTAGTCAAGAACGTTTGCCCTAAGAGTATGATATCCCCCGTTCCAGGTGCAGACGCTGGCATAACTACAAAATTGGTGTATATAGATGCTTCACCAATCTTGACCAACACATTTTTCACAGCGCCCTCGGGTCTCATAAAGGATCCATCCGCCAGTTGCACAATAGCCCTTTGCTCAGATAGTTTTCCGAGGTTGCTCTTTTCAAACACATTCAAAGGGATTATGTTTGAGTAGGATCCCGTGTCTAGTGTGGCACGGACATCTTCAAGCTCACCAATCCCTACCTTAACATCGAAACTTTTAGGGAGTGGTTCGGGATCCTCTTGCTCCTCATCACTTGCGTCAGAACCAAGGTCCTTCTCTTCTTCCTCAGCCTGTAGAAGTTCTTCCTCCATGCAACACTCGCACTTAACAACCTTCTTGATGGTGATTTCGTCAGGTACATCACCAGCCAATGTAATGGCATTCGACTTCACAGTGTTACTAGGCAGTTTGCCTTGTTCCCTATTTTCTCCTCGGTCAATCAACTCTTGCATCTTTTGATGGGCAAGCCTAGTGCTCTCTTCCAACCTATCAAGCCTTGCCCTAGTCTTCTCGGAATCTTCTTCATAACGTTTGAGAAAACTTTGTGTGTGATCGACCATCTTTTGCAAGTTTTCCATCAGTTGAGCCGACTTCGACTTCGGTGGCTCTTTCGGAGCGGGGTTTTCGCAGTGGTCATTACCATAGTTTAGCCTACTACGGTCTTGGTTAGGGCCATAAGTTTGGTTAGCCGGTGCATATTCGTGATTGTTTCAGAATCCTCTTCTCCAAAATCCACCTCGAGGGTTCCTACCGTCTTGTCCGTAGCTAACTTCTTGAGTACCAAACTCCGTAGCAAAGGCTTCTTCTTCGCCTCCTCGAGCCCAGTTGCCATCATCGTATGCCAGCTCCGATCTACACATATGAGCCCCATGCCCATAGTTCTTGCATATTCGGCATACTTCGTTCGAAACAGTTGTTCCGATGGCGCTCTTGAGGACTTGCTTCAATTCGTTGGTAAAGCACTCGAATTGATCCCCATTCCCCCTGTACATAGGGGCTTCTTGAGTCGGTGGAGCTTCAGGTCCACGTCTCCTAACCATTGCTCTTGGGTCCTTGAACTGCGAACCCTTAGCAAGCGTTTCGAAAACTGCCCAGACGGCTTCTGCGGTTTCCTCCCAAATATTGCCTAGGCATTGGAAATCTACCACTTGTTGGTTCTCGAAGGTTAGTCCATTGTAGAAGTGTTGGACTAGGTCAGAAAGTTCAAAACCATGATGAGGGCACTTGTTCGTGAGATCTTGGAACCTCTCAAACGCGGTGTAGATGGTCTCATCATAGTCTTGCTTGAATCCAGTGATTTGCGCCATTAGCGCGGTAGTCAAGGTGTGAGGGAAGTATTTCTCCATGAAAGCTGAAAAAACCTTCTCCCAAGTGTCCAGCGAGCCTGCTGGTAGAGAACTCAACCATGACTTGGCTCTGTCGCCAAGTCCCATAGCAAAAACCTTCATCCTTAACTCATACGTTGTTATGTCAGCTCCGGGCCGTGGGAGTTGGTTGACGAAATCATCGATATCGTGCAAGTACCCCATCACATCTTCCCTTGATAAGCCATAGAACCTCGGAAGTTGTTGGAATGCGTGGTTCTTGATTTCCAGATCTCGGGTTGCAGACGAAAGAACAATCGCCGGTCCCCTCATACGATCCTTGGTGGGTTGAACCCAAACCTTCAGTGGTCTAGCTTCTGCCATTCCGTCGATTTCCTTGAAAAGACTGTGTAGAGATTCAGAGAAATCGGTATCCTCTATTTCCTCTAGTGCGCGCCTTTCAAGTTGTCGCCTTCTTTGGTGGTAGACTCTGTCGATCTCAGCAATTGAATCAGCAAGCGGTGTTCCTGCAGAATGTGTATGCGGCATACACTATCTGTAAAAAACTAGGAAAGCAGTATCAGAGAGAGATTAAAAAGAAAAACTAAAACTAGTAGAATTAGGAATCTAAAGCTGAAAATATAAACAAATTAAACAGAAAAAAGGAGTATAGTCCCAGGCAACGGCGCCAATTTGATGAACGTGTCAAATTCAATCAAATAGTATTTTTTATTTAGCCAAAGGCAATCCACAACTACAACGAAAACCGTAGTGTAGCAGTAGAATGACTCGAGTGTCGTTCTCTCAGGACTATAACTAGCTTTATCAAATCTAATTTAGAATATAAAACAGCAGACAGATAGCAAAGGGGTTTTCTAACAGATAATGGAGATTGGTGATAGTATGATCCTTCAAAGCATAACGGGTCGATAATCATGCATAAATTCCTCGGTCTTGCATAGAGATCTTTGAATCAATCTAGAGTTCTGTTGCAATTATTAAGCACTACGAAGATAATTGGTCTGACAAGTCAATCACTATTGTCCTAATGTGTTCCGTATTTATTCAACACTACGAAGATAAACTCGCGTCCAGTTCGACACGTGTCCAATTGTGCATAATAATTAATACAACATACGAGAATTTAGGTTGTGCCTGATCAACGAAATAAAGCAATGACACGGAGTATAATGCGCGATATAGCCATTAGCATGATTATCTTCCCTTCGCTAAGAATTCACATACTACCACCAACGATAAGTTTAGCTACTCATAATAGGCATGCAATCAACAGAAATCATAGAAGAAAACATGTTGAAAGATATAATAAAATAAGTAGAATAAACTGTAAGATACAAAGTTACCGAAGGTTGTCAATCTCCGGAGAATTGCGATCCTACGAGCTCCAAACTGCTATGAAAAAGAGTTCCCTAACCTATGGAACTCCCAGGACAGGCCCTGGGAAGTTCCTACCTAAAACTACAGAGAGAGGTGAGAAAGTAGGCTTGGAAAAGTATGATTTTCGGAGAAAACATGAGCAACTATATATAGGCCCCGAAATACTGTGGGGCGGTTCGCCCCCACACACGGGGCGGTTCGCCCCACGTCTGGGGCGGTTCGTCCCAGAGTATTTCTCGCGGAATTCCGCGTTTTTGACGCGTTTTTGGATTTCTTCCCGTTTTCGGACTCGGTTTCTGACTTCTAATGGCCTTCTAACCTCCAGATTCGACCCTTAGACTCCAAATCCTATCCGGAAACCTTCAGATACTCCAAATAGGCTTCTGGAACACCAATTCCTTGTGAACTTCAATATAATTGCCCGGAAATCCCTGAATTTCAACCAAAACCTGTAAAATAAAATCTAAAGGGAAACGTGACACTATTCTAAACAAATGCATTAAAATATAGCTAAATTAACATAGAAGATAGCTAAAATAGGTGAAAAAGACTCGAATGAAAGTGTAAAATACACATTCATCACATCAATAAACATTATCATATGCAAGGAATCAAAGAAAAAGACATATTGCATAGCAAGATATATCATCTAGTAGCAAAATTCTGAAATCAACAATCCAAGCATAAATAAGCATGTAATTGATAGTAAATAACACTTCTAATCATAGAACAAACTACCCATGCATCATATAATCATAATTGAAGCTCAAATTAAAAAACCCCCAAATTTGAAAAATAAGGGTTCATAAGAAGATACCTCAGATCTGAAAAACTAAAGCACTAGGGCGAAATCTGTTCGGATGAAAAGATAGATCATGTAATAGGCTTCGATTGAAGCTATAGAACACTAAATTTGGTGAAGAAATGAAGAAGTTATGAAGATTTGAAACTATTTTCGCAATTTTCGGGTTCTTGGGGAGAAAGAATGGTGAGGTGATGAAAAAATGAGGTAAAGAAGGGGAGATCCGCGTTTTTTTATCTCCAGAGGCCGTGGGGCGAGTCGCCCCCGGTGTGGGGCGAGTCACCCTATACGAGGCGATTCGCCCCCCGCTCCCCGATGTGGGGAGACGGTCTTTTCGACAGAAAACGCGGTTTTTAATCCCCGAAACCAATTTTTTCATAAAATCACTCGAAAAATCTCACTCAAACATAACATAAGCACATACGACACAGAGATGAACAAATTCACATATGAGAAGCAAATTGTTCAAGAATGAATGCATGCAAAAAAGCAGTAAAGAAAGCGATAAAAACTCTGGGTTGCCTCCCGGATAGCATCATTGTTTAAAGTCTTTGACTCGACTCCTGTCTTCGCCTAGCTCTTCTTCCTGCGGTTACTAGACTTCCCCTTCATGGATCTCCTCCTCATGCCACGAACCTGTGAATAAGAAAGAACATAGGCTGCAAGACCACAGTAGTAAGTAGTGTGAGAAGTATCAGGCGGATCAGGTGGATCAGATATGGCTTGCAACACATGTTGCTTGCCATCCACTTCAATAGTGCAAGTTCTTTGGTAGATGTCCATCACGGAGCGTAGCTTAGTCAAGAACGTTCGCCCCAAGAGAATGACATCCCCCGTCCCAGGTGCAGACGCCGGCATAACTACAAAATTGGTGTATACAGAAGCTTCACCAATCTTGACCAACACATTTTTCACAACGCCCTCGGGTCTCACAAAGGATCCATCCGCCAGTTGCACAATAGACCTATGCTCAGATAGTTTTCCAAGGCTACTCTTCTCAAACACATTCAAAGGGAGCACGTTAGAGTAGGATCCCGTGTCTAGTGTGGCACGGACATCTTCAAGCTCACCAATCCCGACCTTAACATCGAAACTTTTAGGGAGTGGCTCGGGATCCTCTTGCTCCTCTTCACTCTCGTCAGAACCAAGGTCCTTCTCTTCTTCCTTAGCCTGTGGGAGTACTTCCCCCTTGCAACACTCGCACTTAGTAACCTTCTTGATGGTGATTTCAACAGGTAGATCACCCGCCAAGGTAATGAAATTCGACTTCTCAGTGTTGCTAGGCAGCTTGCCTTGTTCCCTACTTGCTCCTCGGTCGATCAACTCTTGCATCTTTTGATGGGCAAGCCTAGTGCTCTCTTCCAACCTATCAAGCCTTGCCCTAGTCTTCTCGGAATCTTCTTCATAACGTTTGAGAAAACTTTGGGTGTGATCAACCATCTTTTGCAAGTTCTCCATCAGTTGAGCCGACTTCGACTTCGGTGACTCTTTCGGAGTGGGGTTTTCGCAGTGATCATTACCATAGTTTAGCTTACTGCGATCTTGGTTGGGGCCATAAGTTTGGCTAGCCGGTGCATATCCTTGATTGTTTCGGAACCCTCTTCTCCAAAATCCACCTCGAGGATTCCTACTATCTTGTCCGTAGCTAGCTTCTTGAGTACCAAACTCCGTAGCAAAGGCTTCCTCTTCGCCTCTTTGAGCCCAGTTACCATCATCATACGCAAGCTCCGATCTACACATATGAGCCCCATGCCCATAGTTCTTGCATATTCGGCAAACTTCGTTTGAAACAGTTGTTCCAGTGGCGCTCTTGAGGACTTGCTTCAATTCGTTGGTAAAGCACTCGAATTGATCCCCATTCCCCCTATACATAGGGACTTCTTGAGTCGGTGGAGCTTCAGGTCCACGTCTCCTAACCATCGCTCTTGGGTCCTTGAACTGCGAACCCTTAGCAAGCCTTTCGAAAACTGCCCAGACGGCTTCTGCGGTTTCCTCCCAAATATTGCTTCGGCATTGGAAATCTACCACTTGTTGGTTCTCGAAGGTTAGTCCATTGTAGAAGTGTTGGACTAGGTCAGAAAGCTCAAAACCATGATGAGGGCACTTGTTTGTGAGATCTTGGAACCTCTCAAACGCGGTGTAGATGGTCTCATCATAGTCCTGCTTGAATCCAGTGATTTGCGCCTTTAGCGCGGTAGTCAAGGTGTGAGGGAAGTATTTTTCCATGAAAGCTGAAAATACCTTCTCCCAAGTGTCCAGCGAGCCTGCTGGTAGAGAACTCAACCATGACTTGGCTCTGTCGCCAAGTGCCATAGCAAAAACCTTCATCCTCAACTCATCCGTTGTTATTTCAACTCCGGGTCGTGGGAGTTGGTTGACGAAATCATCGATATAGTGCAAGTACCCCCATCACATCTTCCCTTGCTAAGCCATAGAACCTCGGAAGTTGTTGGAATGCGTGGTTCTTGATTTCCAGATCTCGAGTTGTAGATGAAAGAACAATCGCCGGTCCCCTCATACGATCCTTGGAGGGTTGAACCCATGCTTTCAGTGGTCTAGCTTCTGCCATTCCGTCGATTTCCTTGAAAAGACTGTGTAGAGATTCAGAGAAATCGGTATTCTCTATTTCCTCTAGTTCACGTCTTTGAAGTAGTCGCCTTCTTTGGTGGTAGACTCTGTCGATCTCAGCAATTGAATCAGCAAGCGGTGTTCCCCTAGATCGTGTATGTGGCATACACTATCTGTAACAGACTAGGAAAGCAGTATCAGAGAGAGATTAAAAAGGAAAACTAAAACTAATAGAATTAGGAATTGAATGCTGAAAATATAAACAAATAAAACTGAAAAAAGGAGTATAGTCCCCGGCAACGGCGCCAATTTGATGAACGCGCGGATGTCGTGCTCCGAGCAAATCAAATAAATTTGTTATTTAGCCAAAGACAATTCACAACTACAACGAAAACCGTAGTGTAGCAGTAGAATAACCTCGAGTGTCGATCTCTAAGGACTATAACTAGCTTTATCAAATCTAATTTAGAATATAGAAACAGCAGACGATATAGCAAAGGTTTTTCTAACAGATAATGGACATTGGTGATAGTATGGTCCTTCAAAGCATAACGGATTAATAATCATGCATAAATTCCTCGGTTTTGCATGGAGATCTTTGATCAATCAATTGTCCTGTTGTAATTATCAAGCACTACGAAGATAAATAGATAGGTCAAAAGACTATTAAATTGTCCAATTGTGTTCCGTAATTATTCAACACTACGAAGATATAGATATGCTAGTCTAATGAAAGGTCCAATTATGCATGATAATTAATCAACATATGAAGATATAGATTCCACCTGATCAACGAAATAAAGCAATAACACGGAGTATAATGCGCGATATAGCCATTAACATGATTAACCCTTCGCTAAGAATTCACATACTACCACCAACGATAAGTTTAGCTACTCATAGTTGTCATGAAATCAACAGAAATCATACCACGAATGAATGAAAACATGATGAAAGATATATAAAAATAAGTAGAATAAACTGTAAGATACAATGTTACCGAAGGTTGTCAGTCTCCGAAGAATCGCGATTTTACAAGCTCCAAACTGCTATGAAAAAGTATCTCCTAAGCTATGAACACCCAGAACAGGCTCTGGGAAGTTCCTACCTAAACCTACAGAGAAAGGTGAGAGAATAGGTCTGGAAAAGTATGAATTTCGGAGAAAAACTGAGCAACTATATATAGGCTACGAATTTGTGTGGGGCGATTCGCCCCACACACCGGGCGAGTCGGCAGGTGTGGGGCGATTCGCCCCATGTCCCGTGCGACTCGCCCGGGAGTATTTTTCCGGAATTTCCGCGTTTTCGACGCGTTTTTGGATTTCTTCCCCTTTTCGGACTCGGTTTCTGACTTCTAGTGGCCTCCTAACCTCCAGATTCGACCCCTAGACTCCAAATCCTATCCGGAAACCTTCAGATACTCCAAATAGGCTTCTGGAACACCAATTCCTTGTCAACTTCAATATAATTGCCTGGAAATCCTCGTTTTTCAACCAAAACCTGTAAAATAAAAACTAAAGGGAAATGTGACACTATTCTAATAAAATGCACTAAAATATAGCTAAATTAACATAGAGGATAGCTAAAATAGGTGAAAAATACTCAAATGAAAGTGTAAAATACACATTCATCATGAAGCAAGGAAAGTCAGAGCTAGATCATTGAAGTATTTCATTCAAGGAGATTATCTCTATAAGTGGTCCTTCAAGGGAGCACACCTGAGATGTGCTAATGAGGAAGAAGCAAAGGCAATCCTGGATGAGATACACAAAGGAAGTTGCGGGAACCATTCAGGAGGACGAGCACTGGGTCAGAAAATATACCGCCAAGGATACTACTGGCCACTTTGAGAGAGGACGCTACGTCCTATGTAATGAAGTGTGAGGATTTCCAGTACTTTGCTAAGACCTCTCACGCCCCAGCAATCCCTCTCATCCCAGCTACTATAACCTGTCCTTTCAATCAATGGGGAATCGATATCGTAGGACCTTTTCCGAGAGGATCCGGACAGAAAAAATTCATAATAGTGGCCATAGAATACTTTAGCAAATCGGCGGAAGCAGAGGTTGTTGCAACAATTTTAGAAAACAAGGTCATGGACTTTGTATGGAGGAATATAGTATGCAGGTTTGGACTCTCAAGAATCCTTGTATCAGACAATGGAGCCCAATTTTAAGGCGCAAAGTTCAAAGCATGGTGCAAGACTATGAAGATAGAGAGGAGGTCCACATCAGTGGGCTATCCTCAAGCAAATGGAGAAACTGAGGCTGTTAACAAAGTACTTGTGGACATCCTCAAGAAAAGATTCGAAGCATGCCAAGGAGACTGGGTAGATGAATTGGATGGAGTTCTATGGACATATATAACCACTTCAAAGACCGCTACAAGGGAAACACACTTCTCTTTGGTCTATGGATCTGAGGCAGTGATCCCAGCTGAAATTACCATAGAGACTATAAGGATCCAAGGGTATGAGCCAGGAGATAATCATGAGGCGAGGATGTATGACTTG
The DNA here is from genome assembly GCA_028274465.1 of Plantago ovata. Taxonomy (NCBI): domain Eukaryota; kingdom Viridiplantae; phylum Streptophyta; class Magnoliopsida; order Lamiales; family Plantaginaceae; genus Plantago; species Plantago ovata. Next base: position 64,686,363 of record CM051455.1, read on the forward strand.
GAGACGCTGGAGGAATCACGAACCACAACACTTGCAAACATACTCCGTTATCAAGATATCATAGCAAAATCCTATAACAAGCATGTGAGGAGCAAGGAATTCCAGGTGGGAGACTTAGTGCTGAGGAAGGCGTACATTCTAGAAAATGTAGGGAAAGTCCAGCGCAAGTGGGAAGGTTCGTACAAAGTGACAAAAGCTTACTCCAATGGAAGCTATCGTCTGAAGGACATGGAAGGAAGGGACCTGAAGAACACCTGGAATACCACTAATCTCCAAAGATTTTATGCTTGAGAGGAAAGGAAAGCCATAAGGATACCCAACCATGAGTTGTCGCCATAAGCTCCTGCCAGAGAACCAACCATGAGTTGTTACCATAAGCTCCTGTGGAAGGCCCCCTTTTCTTATTTCGTGTTTTGTTTGTTTTGATTAAGTACTTGATCTTTATTGTAACTAATTGTGAGGACTATCGTTGTAACTTTGCTTGGATTTCCGACAAATCAATGCAATACAACTTGTTCATTTCTTGATTAAGTTAAAGTTCTTTCCTACTTTCTTGTGTATTGTTTACATTTATTATTCATTGTAACTAGGATACTATTCCGTTAATGAAAAATAGCAGAGGAGAGCAGACATCAGGAGGACGCAAATGCAAAGAGTCACAATGGAAGGAAAAACAGGAAAGAAATGGGTTAAGACTGATCAAAAGGCACGAAGAAAGGCAGTGAGACCGGAGACTTATAAGAAAAGACTCGGAGGTCGGAAAATCACCCGAGACACTTTGTTCTCAACTTTTTAAACCAAGAAAGAAAGGTATCGGGCGACCAAAAGTTTGGCAAATCGACGAGGTCGGACCATGCAGGGGTGAAAGTCCGATAGACCCTACCAAGAGGATTCAAAAAGTAACTTTTTCTACTTGATATTTCATTCCGGTCATGATGGTCCGACCTAACCGTCCGAGTAGGAGCACGTGAGAGATGCGTGTGACAAGTCCGACAGGTTACTATGATTAAGCAAACTGTTGCTCCACTCCTACTAAAGAAAGTCCGAGTTCAGGTTAAGAAGTCCGAGTTACTCATTTTCCCGAAAAGGAGCACGTGAGAAAAATATCATATATACTTAGAGAAATTCTGAAGTTATGATAAAGACAAGACCGACACTGCAGGTCCGAGGTTGAGATACTAAAAAGCATTCTTAAGCAACTGTTCTTGACCGATCAAAACAAGAACGAGTCCCGTTGAGTCTGACCCTGCAGAGCAACTCGGAGCATAACACAACTTGGATCATGGATGATTTATTAAAATCACAAAATGTCCGAGATATAGCTAGTCCGACACGAAATTAAGATTAAGCATAAGAGTTATTTCTTCATAGAGGAAAACAGGTTATGAATTCTGACAACAAAATATTCATGATTTGCCACAAGGGGCCGAATAGATAAAGATGTTTTACAAAAAAGAGCAACTGTTTGAACTAAGAGTTTACAAGATTCCCGGGCATACTCGGTCTTTACTGGGTCCGACTGGAAGAAGGGCCGCTTGCAGGTCTTATGGAGCCGGGAACGGAAGACTGGGCATTTAGGGTAATCTCGTCAAGCTCGGCCATGATGTCCTCGAGACTCCTCCTATCTCCCTTGCTTTTCTTGAGCTCAGCTTCCTTAGTCATATTTTCATGGTATCTTGTTACCTCGGGCTCAGTGAACTCAGGGTCACGTCCGACCACGGGGCCATCCAGAGCCCTCGTTAAGCTCAAATGGAAAGAGTAGGCCGGAACGGAGAACCTCGGGCGTCCAAGCAGGGCAGGAGTCGGGTTTCTTTAGGTAGGTTGGATCCTCTTGTGCGACCATTGCTCCGAACTCCGTTGCCTCGAGCGTTTCATCAGTAATCTCGGGATCAGGATAGGCCGAGAAGTCTTCTCTTTTAGTATCATCAAGCTTAAGGGCGAGGAGGTTACGAGGATCATAAGTGAAGCCCTCCCTGACGTAGCCAAGTGAGACCATTTGTCCAAGGCAAGCTCGGAAATCTTCCTCTCGCCCCGCGTCCCGAGTCAACTGTAGGCTGCAAGCGTAAGCCAAGGAACCAAAGAAATCCATCACAACTTCCATCCTGAAGACGGTCACACACTGTGTTCCGAACCTTGAGAAGGCCGAGCTGATGAATCGGAACGAGTCCCTCCAAGAGTTGTTTTTAGAAATCTCCTCCGAGTACTTTTTGTTCAGCTCAGTAAACTTGTTCCGAGCGGTATGCAATTAGGCCTCAAGACTCTCTACTCGGGCGCCGGAAGAGTCGGCCTTACTCTCCAGCTCTTTTATGCGAGAGTTGGACTCCAAGTTCTGGTCGGCAATGTCATTCAGGGCCTGAACGAAGCAGTTGAGCTGAGAAAAGAAAAAGCAAAATGAGTCCAAGGATAACAAGCAAGTAAAGAAAGAAAAAACTACTTAAGAGAAATTTTGATACCTGGCGACTTATTGAACCAAGCAAGTGAGCCCGCTCAAACTCATCAAGGCCGGCAATACGAGCGGCCTTGGCCGTCCTAGCCTCCCGAGTTGAGAGATCCAAAGGATCGACATCTGTAGGAACACTCTTGCCCTTTTTCTTAGCAGGGCTCGAGTCGACGATGTCGACCTCAGTAGAGTCGGAAGCAGGGCGTTTGCCCGACCTCCTTGACCCGGGAGTAGGCTGAGCAGCTTGCTTCTTAGTTTGGGTCGGACCAAACCCCTTGCCAGAGTTAGATTTCGGGAGCGGGATAGTGGCGATCTCGGACCCCCAGCAGCAACACGTCTCTCCAAGTCCATGTAGTCGGACGCATTCTTCGGGTGGTCGATGCCGGGCATGAAATTTGGAGTTTTGATGACCTTGTCCAGAGTACCAGCCTCGACCATTTCTCTTTATTTCTCCCGATTGGCTCTAGCAGCAGCAGCGACTCGAGACATGATGTAAGACAACCAAAATCCTGCAAAGACAAAGAAATTGTAAGTCCGAGAGAAAGCAATATTTAGCCCGAGTAAAAAAAAAAAAAGCTAAGGCTAACTCACTAAAGCTTGAACTACAACCGGTCTTGACTTTGGGAGTAAGTCCAACAAGATAAGGCAGCGGTTGAAGAATAAGGCCCGAGTAGAAGTATCGCTCGGGCCTAGCCTTGTTCTCCCTTTGGAATCTCAAGGCCCATTCGTCATATTGGGTCACTAGAGGACGCAAGTCCGAGAGCATCCTGCGATAAAACTTCTTCGAAAAGCCCCAGTCGAGTTGTGCCTTAGCTTCTTCATCGGACATATCTCGGCCTCGTTTCTTTTTTACAAAGATGAAACGATTCCACCATTTGTACTCGGCCGAGGAAGGAGCATCTTGAATAAAAGCAAAGCCAGGCCGGGCAGTAAAATAATAGAAGTCCGGGTTACCCGGACTCATAGCCACTCGAAACACCTAGCTAAAATTTCGGAAGTTAAGGTCGATTCCCTTGATCCGACAGAAAACACCAAAGCACATTAAGGTGCCAAGAGCACTCGGAATCAACTGGTAAGGACACAACCCGAGTCTGTTAAAAATCTCATTGAAGCCCAAGTGATAAGGAACTCGCCACCCGCGCTCCAAGGACATGAGGTGAACAGACATGTAACCTACGGGGGGATTGTAAAAGGCATTGCGGGATGGGGTACAATAATCTCTAAAGACGTAGGAATCGAGTATCTATATCGGATCGTAGATAACTCGGACTCGTCAACAGTCGAAAAGCAGGTCGAAATTTTTCCGTCAGTATTTTGCTCCCCATCTGGATCTGGTCTGACAACATCGGAAGCCGCCCGAGGAAATTTCTTGTTCCGAGCTTCAGTTCCTCGGGGATGCCCCTTTTTATCCTTTTTTATTTCCCTCCCACGGGCGTCAAGTTCAACACCTTCACTCGGACCAACTTTTTCTTCTTCGACTTCTTCATCCTCATCCTCAGCAGTTTGGGGAATGATAACGTTCGGCTCGATCAATTCAATAGAAACAGGGTCCTCATTCAAATTCGTCCTTCTGAGTGTTAGAGGTACTCCAACCAAAGCGGGATCGGCTAGCTAGAGTGGCATCGTCCTCATCACTCTCCAGGATAGTTTGGCTAATAAAGCTAAGAGGAAGGGAACTGAGCAAAGGCTCAGCTACACGGACGTTTGACCCTTCACCTACTTCATATCCCCAAGGCTTCCGAGTCAGCCTCGGATTCGTCGGACATAATAGTAATACAAGGTTCCTCCGGAATATTAGGAAAGGGAGACGTCCGATACTCTCTTCCAGAGATCTCTAAGGCAGCTTTCAAAATCCGGGGCGGAATGCCCGCACGGGGTGCAGGCCCGGGAGAAGGAGAGCGACTCGGAAGTCTCTTCCTCTTCCTGAGGAGGAGACGACGCTCGGGCGGAGTATCTTCGCCTTCATCGAATGCATCACTTACATGACCATCTTCTTGGGGAGACTCGGGCACTAGGACCCGGTTTGAACTGGCTCGGGACCATCGTCAGCGGTCGCATCAATGTCAAGAAATGACAAGTCAATATCAGTATCGGACTCGCCGTCATCATATCCACGACCTTCGGAAAAATTTTCTGAGTCACTTCTCTCGGACATCCTAAAGGGAAGGCAAAGTACAGTCAAATTAAGCTAATTTAAGGGTTGGTATTGTCCGAGAGGTCCTTTTAGGTGGATTTTAAAGACAAAAACAGCAACCTTAGGCGAAAACTCCGAACAAGTAACCGGCCACGTTGTGAGGATACGCTTATGCGTTTTTCAAAGAAAAAGGGGATGAGCATGCAATTGGGGTTGGCAGATTACAGAGATGTCCGACACAGAGACAATTGAAAATACAAAGACAGATACGCAAATTAAAAGTCCAAATCTCCGACAAAATCAAGAAAGATGGATACTTACTTGATTAAATCTCGAAAGGATAGGCGGTAGCTAGAATCCGAGCTCGACAAGTGGTCGGACAATGAGATCGGACGCAGAGCAGGCTAGAGTGAGAAAGTTTGCAAGTGTGAAAATGGCGTGCAAATGAGGACAAGTACCCCTATTTATAGAAGGGTATCCTTGGAATACGAAACGTCGATTACGTCATCATGAGGTCATCAAAAAATCTAACCGTTGGATCGGTCGGACCCTTTCAACACCAACGGTCGGGATATAGTTGGCTCATGAAAAGACGATTAAAACCTGGAAAGGTACGCCAACAAGAAGGCCACTCAGACTACTTAATGTATTCGGACTCGGACCGTACTAATATGAGGAAACTCAAGTCTCACAATCAAGGTGTCCTGAAGTTGAACACAACCAAGTAAGGCTCGGAATCTTCATAGTCGGGCTTATGGAAAACGAACAGTATGTAACCTGGATCCTGACTCTCAAAACAAATTTTCTTATTTATTAAGTCCTTGTGAACTAAGTTACTCGGACTTGATGAAAAGAAGGGGGGAGGAGATAAAGGAGGAGGGCGACAAATACTACATGTTACTCATCGGCCAAAAACCATAATTTTTCGACCAAGAAAAATAGTTCGACTTATAAAGAACTCGGACTATACTTATAGTTCCAAAACTAATATACTTGGAAATTAGGGGGACATATGTTAGTGTTGAAATATGTCCGATTCGTTATACGAACTTGAGGACGACTTTGACACTACTAGGTCCGACCAACAAAGCTTCAAGGTCCGACACCTTGAGCATGGTCCGACCTGAATCATGTTCCTAGCCCTAAACCAAGAAGTAACCTATGGTCCGACCTACAACTCACATGCTGTCCGACAAGCGTGGTCCGAGTAGTTTCTCCCAGAGGACCAGGAGGCTATAAAGGTACGAGATATAGTAGTGGTCCGAGTATTTCCATAAGGTCGGACCAAGAGGCAACATGATGCTTTACTACAGAGGAAACACTAAGTGTCCGAGTTACGTATACCTCGGACCGCATATGTTCAAGAGACACTGAGGAGCCACAAGATAAGTAATGCATGGGATATGAGCTCGGACTCTTAGGTCGGACATGACACTCGGACCAAAGTTCGGACAGTCATCGAGACTAAGAGTTCTAGAGCGTTCTACACGGTAAAATTACTATTCTAGCCTTGGTGAAACCCTAATTTAGGATGTGGCCCAGGCCCATTAGGGCACTAATGGGCTTTTATCTCTTGAAGATGCAATCATAGCCTTACACTTGGCGCGATCTCACAAGTCTCACCACTCTTTGGGAAACACTATAAATAGGTGTCACTATTCATCCCTAAAGGTAATCAATATCTTACCCACTTTAATACTACATACACTAGAGAGGCATTCAACCCTCTAACCGTAAAGTCGATTATCCGGTTTGATCACTAGACAAACCGGAAAACCGTTACTAACCTCCCCCTCAAGTTTCATTTCAGGTCTTCTGAACTATGGAAGGAAGCTAAAGTCAAGAGGACCGTGGATTAGTACGAACTAGAAGGACTCAATAATTTACCCATCAACAGTGCCAATCTTGTTCTATGGAGCTCCAAGAAACAACCAACATATCCGTGTTGAGCTGTGAATCCGAGCATAGAGCCTTGGCTAATGCGGCATCTGACGTTATTTGGCTAACTCATTTGCATTGTGACTTATGCGTCTCTCTTTCCTCCTGACCTATATTGTAGTGCGACAACAAAAGTGTCATCTTCATCACCGGCAATGAGGTTCCTCACAAACATGCGAAACATATTGAGTTTCACTATCATTTTACTCATGACTTAGTTACATTTGGTTGTCTTGATGTCTTCAAACTCATTTTGTGCCTTCACACTTGAATATGGCTGATATATTTACAAAGAGCTTATCAAAATCATTGTTTACGCTATTTCGCTCCAAGTTTTACATTGGTCCCGATCCCACGCTTCGCTTGCGGGCCGGGGAGTGGTGAAGATACACGAGAATCAATTAAAGATATACAAAATTTGAGTTATGATATTGTAATACAGAAAGTTAAAAAATTATGTTCATTAGTCTCAGTGATCTGTGTGTATCTTATATGTATGATATATGTACCTCCTAACCTGTGTATAAATACATCACTCAAACCACCAAAGTACAACAATTGTGGTGCATTATATTTTACCTTCACTGAGATATCCTTGGTTGTTGGTTCATCATGTTCAGCATCAGCACCAACTCCATGCCCAAACATTTTTTTACGACTCCACCGTAGTCAAGGGAGGATCCAAGATTAAAAAATATCGGATAGACTAAAATACACTACAAAAAATAAGACTCAGAGAGAAAAAAATTTAAAGGCAAAACTTGTAGCTCATCAAGCGTGAATATAGCCAGTAGCACATGAATAAAGGAAACAAGGATGCTATAATATAGACACTCCTCTTTGCCTCCTTACAAAAACATGAACTCTCCAAATATCACATAAGTTGCACCCTTCGTTGCTTCATACTATAAATCTCATCGAGGGCGGAATCAACATCAATAGAACTAGCTAATTTTTGTTCAATATAGACAATCATAGAATCTGAAAAATAATCATCCATCTTGTTCCGAGCTGCTATTTTGAGACGCTTCATGGATGAAAATGCTCGTTCAGTTGTTGTTGTAGTAACAAGAAGAGTACATACTAGGCGAACCAATATATCAACGCACCAATAGCGTGCCACATTCGTCTCTCTTAAGCCATGACATGGTTGAGCAATGGTTGACATATTCTGAAAGTTATCATTAGAATGTACAATATCCATGTTGTAATGTTGCAATTGATTCTTCAAGCAATGCATGTCTTGATCAGTAAAATCATCGGGATAAAACTTATCAGCAAGCTTGTATATATGATAAGCATGAAATGACCTGAAACTATCTTTGGGATCCAAAGCACCACTGAGCTCGAGCAGTTCAACTGTCTCATCATTGAATCATGTATTCACTTCAGCCAACTGGAAATCTATTGGCCATAGAACACATCAACTTTATAATGGTGCTCAACCGTGACCAGCCCTTCATCAAGAAAACCCCTATTAGGATCACTCATGTTTGGTATTGAAACTTGGAACTCTTCACAAACAGATTTAACATGTAGAAGAAGACCATCAAAACCTTCATTCCTCAACAGTCCGAGCAATTCTGTTGTACTTGATACAAGCTTCATTGCATTCAAGATATAAAGAGATTTATGCTGCAAGGCTCGACAAAGCATATCAGAAAGTCCCAATATTTTGTTCATCAGCTGTAAAATGAATATGAAATCAAAAGACTTCACAACTTTCAAATTGCCAAAAGTTTCACCACTTATTGAATGATTAGGACACTCTTTCACCATATTCTCAAGCACCTTAATCATTGCACCATACATATGAATCAAACTACATGTTGAATCAAAATGAGAACTCCAACGAGTTGTTCCATGTCGATGCAAAGAATCCATCTGATTGGCACCTCTACCAGTCTCACGTCTACCTTCAGCAACCAATTATGCAATTTCAATAGCCTCAGCAGAACATAACTCATAATGACGCTTAGGAGAAGCACTAACAAGCTTTACGATTGAATTCAAACTTGAAATAAATCACCAAACTACTTTATCCTTTTCGACAGCTCCTTGCAAGCGATGGGCGAAGCAATGTACATGTTATGCATAAGCACAATCCCTAAAACATAGTGCTTGTAAACCATTCCATGAGCCACACATGTTGCTTGCTCCATCATAACCCTTGACCCCTCATGTTACAAATTTGCAAGTTATAACGACTCAAGACATCAGAAATTCCTTCCTTAAGTGTTGTTGACATAGTATTTCCAACGTGTACCACATAAAAAAGCTGTTCCCGCAAAAAAACCATCAACATCCACAAATATCAAAATAATAGCCCTTTTATTCCTTGTTAGCTACATCTTTTGCTTCATCAACTAAAACACAGAATTTTGCATCACCAATTTCCTCATGAATCATGTTTCTCACTCTTCTAGCAAGTATACTCAAAATTTCTTTTGAACAGAGGGAGATATATATTTTGCATTCGAAGGAGCATTCTCTAAAATAAGATCATCAATATCACGATTCTTACTTCTAAAAAATTTCAACAATTCAATTAGGTTAAGGGAAGACGTAGTTTCGTCATGCCCTCTCATCAATTCACATCATTGCATAGTAAGCCATCGAACACTATCAATTGTTGTCCCAACGCGCTTACGATTTTTCATAATCTGCATTGGCCTCTCCGGATGAATTACTTTGTTGTGACGAGGTGCATTTCTAAGTGACTGACTCGATAAATGTATGAGCTCTCATGTGAAGCAAACTATTACCATGCTTCAACAGTGTCAGTGCTTTTCCATAGCTACGCCTCCCATTGCTATAGCTAGTAGTGGAATCAAATGGACAGTTGCTATTAGTCACAGAACCAAACACGAAACACGACAAACAATATACACCATCCTTTGTAGGTGAATACTCTAACCAAGGACATGTAACAAATCATATCTTCTTAAATTCTCGCCATTGCCTTCCATCAAAAATGCAGGAGGCTAGTGGTAAGTATGAGTCCATTCCGATTGTATTCTAAAAACGCTACCAACAACATGATTTGTTTTTCATGTGGTCAAAACTTATCGACTTCACCTTTAACTTTTATACAAACAAATAGACCTGACCTGACAATTTGGGACTCAGTCCGATACGGACCACTTGTTAGACCTACGTGCAAATCTTCACATTGACAGTAAAACTAAATAGATACTACCAAATGATACCTACATACACCTCCTTTAATCCTTCCTATTAAGTCGAATTAATCGGTCTTAATTAGCTTTACAATTTAAGTTCATGGAATAACAACAATTAACTTCTATAATCTATACTAATTTCTTTTAATTGTGCTGTGAAATCCTACCGTTAAATTGTGAGGATTTTTCTTCTATAAATATCATCAGATATTTGTTGGTGTGCAACGATCATCATCTCTTTCACTCGTAAATTCAAAAACCCCCCTTCCCTTTTCCCGCCATCGAGCTCACAGCTTCTCTGTTCATTTCTCTGCGCTAGGGTTCGTAATTTCCTCAGCCGCTAGTTCTATAATCATCTCGGAGTTCTCGAAACGCCTAATTTGATCTAGATACTGACCATTTTCCGTTCGTTCCTGTGTTAATTTCTCCCGTTACAGGCTGTTGCTGGTGTTGAATGCGATCTGCTTTTGCTGAATCTCGATATTTGCCTGTCGATTGGATTTCAATCGGTTCGCACTGAAGCATCGCTGTTAGGTATAGCTAATTTTTCAGCTTATTGCGTATTTAGATTTGATCGTACATGGAAATGCCTTTTTCGTACTGTATTATATTATCTGAAGCATCAAAGTCGGATTAATTGTTGAAGTTATGCTTGTCGATGAATGATTATTGGTGTATTTTGTGCATAAACTTCGTGTAGTTTGATTCTGAGTGAACATCATTTAGTGTCTTATCGTAAGTCTACCATCGAGTTCCGAACTCGCAGTTTATGAGTTTTGATCTTTTTTGTACAGTCTGTTTGTTAGAGATACAGTGGATAATTCATACTAAAGAGGAAAACATGTAACTGTTGATTTGTTAGTCTTATCACGTTGTACTTAGAATCGGTGGATACTGCATACTAAGATGAGAACATGTAGTACTTAGTTGGGAAAGTTCATTCAGTGTGATAGCAGAACATTTAAAAATTGATTGGAAACTAGTTGTTCTGTGGGTACCCTGTGCGTCTAGACATGCTTTCCCAAGAGTCATTTACAGTTGAAGGATGAATGATGCAGTTGGCCTGTGGCATAGATTTGGTATGGGATATCACAGATTGTTACTGCTCTTTATCACCAAGAATGGTTGGAAATTGTTACTCAGCCTATTTGATGATTGTTGATATCATTCACAAAACTTGACAAATGAACTTAGCATGAATGACAGAAGTGCGTGAAAAAGAATGAGATGCACTCTTTCTCACAGTTTCTAATACAATGCATGTTCTAGGTAAGCAAGCATCAACGATAAAACCTCACAATGAGATGCAATGCTTGCTGGCGAGAGGTGGAAGGCCGAGCTGTCACCACTAGCTGTAATCATCTCCTGTGTATCCTTAATGCACGAAATATATTCAATTCCCACCCCTGTACATATTCCTAGTTTCAATGTATTGTCGATTTGGAAGATTTCCTTAATCACTACATAAGGTCCTGAAGATGCCAATAAGATTCTCAGTAGTGATGGTGCTTGTCCCATATGCGATCAGGTGCTCTCCAAGAGGTATGGAGAAACTTTAAAGAACTTTCTCTGATAACAGTAAAGATTGTGATGTTTTTTGAAATTTTGGGTTTTAAGGAGCAGTAAGTGATGAGTACTAGAATTGTTGTTAAACAAGTACTGTGGATTTATGTTTACTGCTTCAATTATTGTTATCTGCTGTTGCTCTGGTTAAACATGACATGATAATTTGTTGTGTTGTAGTCATATGAAACCTGTGGATCTGAATCCAAATGATCACTGGGTAAATGTAAGAAACGAATCCTACACTTGCTCTTTCTCCTACACATCTTTTCGGTTTTGTCCCCTTCCCCCTCATCCAATTCCATCCTATGCTTTATAACTTCATTTTAAGGAATATATTGTACCTTTTTCCTGCAGACTGTCATGACTGGAGTTTCTCCTCAGATATGTATCCTTTTCTAATCATTCCGTTGTTACCATTCCATAAATTCAACTGGATGCATTATCTACTCTAGCATGTGAATACGTAATGAATAGTTTACTAAGTTTCCATAACCACAATTTTGTTTCCTTGAACACTCCTAGTAATGAAGAGCGCGTACAAAAGTATTATGTTTTATGTTGGGCAAAAGGATTTGGAGATGCAAGTTAAGTTGAACAAAATAGTAGCTCAGTCCCGGCAAAAATGTCAACAACTGCAAGAGAGCTTCACAGCGAAATTTGAGCAGCTGTATGCTGCATACCAGAAAACGTCTAAAAGGTGCCAGATGATGGAGCAGGAAATAGAGAATTTGTCTAAAGATAAGCAAGAGCTTCAAGAAAAATTTTCAGAAAAATGCAGGTTACTGATTTGTTTCTCAAATGTTCTTGTAATACTCATGGAAGTTAACTGTGGTGATTGAATACTTGACATTGTTATAATGGATGTCAGGCAAAAGCGAAAACTTGATGAGATGTATGATCAAGCAAGAAACGAAATCGAGTCCATGAAAAGAGCTGCTATTCAGCCTGCAAATAACTTCTATTCAAGACCAGAGCCTGATTTGTTTGGAGATCCACCTACTAGGCTGGATAACAGAGATGCCATTAGAAAAGGTAACCATGTTCTGTCGACAGCATCTTCTGGATGCAAATAATGTCGTGTTTAATTTTGCAGTCTTTCCTATTGATTGTCTGAGATGTTATGTTTTAATATGCACATGTGGATATGCTAAAATGTCAATAGATGGAATGTTGTCATTTTACTTCTCCAAGAAATACTAGTTGACTTATTTGTGGCAGATTGGTCGGTATTCACTCCTGACACTCCAGGGTTACGAGAGGATATGTGGCCAGGCAGACAGAACAATTCTAACTCAACTTTCCCTGACATGTCTGGTAGCTCTCCTCCAAAACAGTCAGCAATTCCAGTTGATACTGGAAACAGAATGCCTAGTGGCCACACATCTTTTCATGTGGGAGGCAGTGGAGCTGGACCTCGAACTGAAGCCGGTGGTGGAGGTAGCAATCCTTCGATGGCTCTGAGAAACCTTATGTTTTCTCCACTGCAGCGCCCTCAGCTTTCTAGAAATCGTCGACCTCAGTTATTCACGTGAGGTGCTAGCTTTTTCTTGACTTATCTACTTACTTCCTCCACTTGATCATAACAAGTTCCTGATTTTCCAGTTTGTAGGAACATGTGTTTTGCAAGCCTTGTGCAAGATGTAATCGGCCTATACGTGCTTCTCAAGTTTTGGTTGGAGAGTGTCCTGAGAATGCCGAAGATGATTATTTGGAATTACACTAGTGAGTAGAATGATCTATAGTTTGCTACTAAATACATAAAAGGTCCTGCAATTATTATGTTGAATAATCTATCCACTTGTGAAGAAATAGTGAAGAAATCTTGGAATCATTGGTAATGTTTGTTATAGATTTATCCTTTATAGGCACGGATAATTTTGCACCTACCGTCTGCCCTCCTTGTGTGTTAATGTACATTCTAGAAATTTGTTGAACTGTGTAATTTGCCAAATATGTTTTCCAATAAAATCATAGTCAGGCTGTGTCGACTGTTTGGCATTTCGTCATTTCGAAATCACAAGGGATCTCAATTTTGCTGAAGGTTAGCTTCAATTTTGTGTGCCTTATAGACTTGTAGAGATATTGCTGTACATGTGGTTTGGTTTACTGCTGGGTCAAAACGTACATGGAATGATACGCAAGCTATTATCGACTGAGGCATTACGTGGATTGCTTATAAGTCTCATGAAGTTGCACCATGAGCACATTTCTATTCCTGTAGTTCATCCTCTTACAAAATCTAGAAAGGCAAGATTCAGAAGCGTCCATATTTTGAACATGTATGGCACACTCAGACAGTCACTGTCTCACTGATAAACAGGCAGCTACGACATGGCCATATATTCATATATGCAAAGCTTTCATATACTGTAGAAAGCAATATTTTCAGTGTAACAACACTGCCAATTACTCATGCGCATAGGATAACAAGTGAGGTGCCAAATACATTTTCAACGATGGAGCCCTGGGAGATAGTTCGATTGTATCTCCATGTTCAACAGGGTAAACCACATGAGAACCGTCAATATACAAGAGCCCTTCTTTGCAATACCACGTAATCTCCATCGTCTCGTCTGACTTCACAAATCCATGCATTAGGTGTGAAGTAGCTCCTGCAGTGATGGGTTCCCTTACAATGTACTGGAGTTCCTTGGACAAAATGGGCATTTCTGATCCACCAGCTGAAAGCATGGCAGCAGTTGATCCAGCAGCTGTTGAGACTCTGAGTCCGCTTGACCTAGAGTGTATTAAAGGAGAAAAACGTTCGCCGCCTTTTCTGAACCTAATAATAACAGAATGTTAAGTGTAAGCATTTCAATATCAATGACATGACAGAATCAGTTTGCTGTTTCAACAACCAATACAAGTTGTTCTACCTGAATGAGAATCGAGAGGCTGTTGCAGGACATGGATGAGCCAGTAAGATATCATTGAGTGAAGAAGTAGAAATCGGCTTTGAATTGATACTAATAGCCACCCTTGATACCTCTGAAGGTTCAGAGTGATTCTCGAGTATGCCATCTAGTACCTAAACAAGAAATGCTAATGATTGCTTCGAGCTAGAATGATGGTATCACGCAGGTAAAGATTTCATATCACTTGATTCCTGTATTTTCAAAGCAGTCATCACTGGACTACTTAAGCATCTTAAAATGGGTGTCTTACTCAAAAACAAACCCTTACACGTTACTTGAGCATAGAGACTAGAAGACAACCAAGTAAAATATGCTAAATCAGGGCTTTTCTATCTTTCTGTAGTTATTATTTCTTGACATATCGAGTACTTACAGATGGTATATCCTATGCCCAGGTAAACTGGATGATGCTTATCAAATGTACACTAAAACATAGGCATATGTAAGTTTGTTTCTCAGGAACTTCTCAAAGCAAGTTGATCAGTTAGGATTCAATTGTATTGCAAGATCATGATCATGAATTGTTTCAATTCTTTGCGACTGGATCAATGGAGCATGTTCATCTGACGAACCAGTCCACACGCATCACACAAGAATTAGTTTCAGAGAACCCAGCATGTAGATGAACTTGATAATACACATATATCCATGCATAAGAAGCTAACTGTATAAACGTCTCAGGACTTTCTTTCAGTGTATTCTAGAATAGATAGACAGCACACAGTAGCCAGATAGTTTCGGCTAACTCACTCTAAAATAGCAACACACAATGGAAAAAAGCATACACACACCTGTTCAAAGTTGTCAGCAGTAGCGGCACAAAGATAGCCTGTGCTCCTGGTAGCATCAAACTCTTCAGTGTATTTGACCACCTTAAAATAACATGACACTTCATTATGCCAGCATGAACTTCATAACTCATGGAATACATGAGAAATAAATACAAGTTATTTATTGAATATGATTTCGACATAAACAAACAAATATGTGCACCTCTTCTGGTCGAGTAGGATCAGAATTAACCCCTAGAACCGGAACAGAACCATCCATGAGATGACTCGCTTGCAGTAGTGTTCCATCTCCCCCAATGGTAACGACTAGATCCACACCACGGATTGGCTGAGATAAATCATTACGAAAAGCAGCTTTCCATTCAACAAGCTTCTTCTTCAAAATGTTCTCGCAGAAATCAACCGTGTTTTTGTGAGCCAAAGTCCGGTCATGTAAGTACCTCAATACCTGCAGTGACTTCTGCAGGAGGAAAGCATTCGTTAAGTGAATAAGTCATCAGCCACTACCACCATACCGGAAAGTCACAAAAATGTGTATTTTACGGTGTCAATACGAGGAAATGATCACACCTCATGGGCTAAAGAATAACACAATCACCCATGTTAGGTGCATGGCGCATGTCACTAACATGCACTCGTCTAACCATTCGACATTTCGACTAACTAACATAAGTTGTTATCCTACCAAAATAGTCTGAACAAACCAAAGACACAATCACACAAAATGGCAAAACTTTGCGTATAAAATTTGATAAACAAGTGAGCCTATCTAATTGTAAAACATGATTAAAAAATTCTCCAAGATAAACCCATGACCAAAACATAAGCAAAGATGACAACTTACTACATGAATACTCGTTGTGGCATTTTATCAAACAGGTAATAGGTTAAAAGATTGACGTTCAGTGATAAACATATCGATCGTCACAAATTGGCAAAAATAAAATGGGTTTACCTTGTTGTGGGTGTTGATAAGAGCAGAGGGTGGTTCAGGCGAGGTAGGGTATACGTCGAAGGGCTTCAACAGCAGCAGCAATCGCTTTCTTACCATTTTTTTGCCCACTTGTGTTTCGTCTCTGTCGATATATTCCAATTTCCAAAGAACTAGTGCGAATTTTGTGAGGTTGAAGTCCCAACATAATTAATATTTCAAATCATATCCCAACAAAAATTAATATTTCAAAATAGAGAAATTTACTGGAGGTTCCTTGTGAGGTATCATATATTTATATATTTAGTTCAATATAATAAAATTTTAGCCCAAAATCATAGTTTTTAGAGTTGACCAACACACAATTACAGTAATTACAGTAATGTCATCACTCCAAAATAGGCAAACCAAACACGCCCTTAACATAAATGCTCAGGCCTAAAATGTAATTGTTTTTTAAAGTTAATTCCTGGTAAATTTTTGCATCCAAACCTTTGACAAGATTTAAATTTTACCCCCAAACCAATTACGAAGTCTAATAACCTCCAAACCTTTATCAATATTTATAATCTACCCGAATTCATCATTAATTACTATAATTAACAACTAATCACATTATTAGTTCATTAAAAATTTAAAAGCTAAAAAGAAAAACTACAACAAAATTTATTTCCAATATAAGTCGCTAGCTTCCTCTAGATTCCAGTCCAATCGTTTGCCATTATTCAAGCTTGAAAGTTTTTCTTTTTAATTTTTTTATTTGTAAATGAGTTTTTTTAGCTTTTTAATTTTTCTTTTTAGTTTTTTTTTTATATTTTTAATGAGTTTATGATGTGATTAGTTGTTCGTTATGATAATTTAGATAAGTTCAGGGTAGATTATAACTTTTTGCAAAGGTTTGGAGGTTGTTTAATTAGCGGCTTTATGCTTTATGTTAGGTTTGGGGGTAAAATCTAACTTTTGTCAAAGGTTTGGGTGTAAAATTCAACTTAGTATACTTAGTAATACCTTCTTCTTTTTTAATGTATAAAGTTTCGATTATTTATAAACTTATTGCTTTTTCAAGTATTAGTTCTTTAAGAAAGTTAAGTGAATGAATGATGTTAGAAAAATAGAAATAAAAATGAAATTCGCATGAAAATAAAAGTATTTCTAACAAATAACAAGTAATTTGAATAAATTAAATGAATGATATATATGTTACTATAAATAACAGACCATATATTAGATAATTTAATGTATGAAGTTAAATAGAAATAGTATAAAAGAAATTACTGTGGTAAAAAGATACTTTTAAAATTGTGGTAAAAATATACTTTTAAAATAACTTTTTTCATTGAAATTCAATTACATTTTAGTCCAAACGGTTACTTTTAAAATTACATTTTAGGCCTCAGGCCTCAGACTAAAGGGTGTTTGGCTCTCTCAAAATCCGATTTTGCTAGAGTACCTTAGTTCTTGCTTGCAAAGTCAAATTCATGGGCTAAAATGTTATTGTTGATCTAAGTGGTCTTATTTTGTTATTAGGGACACTAACATACCCCTGAAAGGTAATGTACCCTTTCAAAATATGTCCCAAACACATTATTTTTCCTTTTTTCTTTTATATATTTTCTTTTCCTTTTTTCTTATCTTTCTTTTATTTTCCTTTTCTTTTTAAATCTTCTTCTTTGTAAAAGCTCTCGTACCGGCCCAAGCTCCTCCAACCGTAGCTCTTTGCAAGCTTTTATTTGAGCTTGCAAAGCTCCGACACCGAAGCTTTGAAGAAGAAGATTAAAAAAAAAGATAAAAGTAAAAGAAGAAAAAATAAGATAAAGGCATGTTTGGTTCGTAGAGAGAGAAAGTGAGTTTAAAATTTGGTCAACAATTTGAGCTTATTTTAGATCAGGGCTTTCTGGGCAGAGATCTATATATATATATATATATGTGGAGATTGTTGGGAATTTTAGTGAAATGATTGAGCTTTCAATTCATTTGATGTATTGGTCATATGGGCCCAACATGTTGGAAACAAGCTTTCTATTATCCGTTTGTTGAAATGGATGTCACTAAAGCGTTAAGTCACTAAAATCTCGTAGGGTGAAAGGTGATTAATGCACATAGTGTGTGGATCAATACATGAAAGAATTAAATCGGTCGTTAAAATACAGTCGGTACCACTGTGCTAAAATTCATGGATAAAAGGCAAATGAGGTTTGCATAGCTAAATGCAAAATGTATTGTTGGAATGTTATTCATTTGCTCCTGGGGTATTAGACAAGGAGATCCTCTTTCTCCGTATTTATTTTTGTTTGTCACAGAAGCTTTTAGTGCCCTGATTAGAGATGCGGAAGTGAGGAGTGTGATATCTGGGGTGGCAATTGCTCCTGGGGCCCCACGGGTTTCTCATCTTCTCTTTGCGGATGATACCTTGCTGTTTTGTGAAGCTAATTCAAGAGTGGCGGGGGAGGTAAATGATATTTTATTCAGATATAGTTTAGCTTCGGGCCAGCAGATTAATTTGGAGAAGTCGACGGTAGTGTTTAGCCGAAATACTACTGCGGAGAGGATTGAGGAGGTCCATGCTTGTCTTCCTGTCCGGGTGGTGGAAAAGCATGATAAATATCTGGGGCTCCCTACAGTGATGGGAAGGTCGAAGAAGGAGGTTTTTCAGTGGCTCAGGGATAGGGTGTGGAGCAAAGTTCAGAGTTTTGGTAACCGGGAATTGTCAAAGGTGGGGAAGGAGGTACTTATTAAAGCTGTTATTCAAGCAATTCCTACGTATGTTATGAGTTGTTTTAAATTGCCGGATTCATTGTTGCAAGAGATCGATTCTATTATTGCTAGATTCTGGTGGGGTAATGCGGATGATAGGAAGATTCATTGGACTGCTTGGGATAAGCTCTGTGATTCTAAAAGAGATGGATGCATGGGATTCCGGGATTTGAGGTCTTTTAATCAAGCTATGCTTGGAAACAAATATGGCGAATCTTACAATTTCCTAATTCCATCCTGAGTAGACTTCTCAAAGCGAAATATTTTCCAGCAACTGGTGTGCTTGACGCCGTGGTTCAGGGGAGTGATTCGTTCACATGGAAGAGCTTTATGGGGGATCTTGGACTCGTGAGGCATGGGATTCGATGGCGGGTAGGAGACGGTGCTAATATCAATGTTTGGTCCATGCCTTGGATTCCTCGGGATTATGCGTTGACGCCGTACACTCCTGATCGACATGGGTTGCCATCTCTCACTGTCTCGTCTCTGATTACTGATGGGGCGTGGGATGAAGGGTTGCTTCAGAAAATTTTCTGGGAGGACGACGCGAGAGCGATTTTGCAGATTCCCTTACCCATTGGAAGCTGGCCAGATATTCAGATTTGGCATTACACCAAGCATGGTCAGTATTCTGTTCGTTCGGCGTATTTTTTGGCTCGACATATGCGGTGTATGTCGCGGGAAGCACGGGCTGGCACTAGCAGTTCCGCTCAGGTATATTCTTGGTCTTGACTTTGGAATTTGCATATTCCTAATAAGATTAAGATATTTGCGTGGCATATGTTGCATAACTCTTTACCAGTCATTGATAATTTGGTGCGTCGGGGTATGAGTTTGATAAATGTTTGTACGGTTTGTGGTGTTGGTTCTGAGTCTTTGTTGCATGTGCTACGTGATTGTTCGTATGCAAGGCTGTTCTGGACCGTCTCGCTTTTTCCCTGGGGTCAGATATACACTACGGCGGTAGGATTGGTGGATTGGGTGGAGAGTGTCCGTGAGGGTGTAGTAGAGAGGCCTTGGAGCTGTTTTTGATATCATGTTGGAGTATTTGGTCCAGTAGGAATAAAAAGGTACATGAGGGGGCTGGTTATGAGGTGGTACGAGCTGTGGCTTTTGTGCATGATTATATCTTACGGTATAAAGTCGCCTATTCTGTTTATCAACAAGTTGGCAGTGTTGTGCCTATAGTAGAATGGCAGCCGCCTAGCTCTCCATATGTGAAGATTAATTTTGATGCGTCATGGACTGAAGCTAGGGGCGCTGGGTTAGGTGTGGTGGCAAGGGACTCAGATGGGTGTGTTGGGTTGTGGCGTCGAAGGAAGGTGCTGAATGTGGGGAGTGTTGAACACGCCGAGTTTTTGGCCTTACGAGAGGTTGTGTTGATGGCTTTGGAAGCTGGATTTTCGCATGTTATCTTCGAGGGGGATTGTTTATCTTTGATTCAGCAAATGAATGCTCGCGAGCCGTCGTTGGGGTCCTTGGGCTGTCTGGTTGCGGACATTAAGGAGTTGGCTGGCCCTATTTTGGTCTCTTCGTTTCGGTTTGGGCGGCGCGCCTCGAATGCTCTTGCACATGATTTAGCTAGGAATGTTGTTACTGATAGTTGTGGTGGGGCTGTTTTGCCTTTTGATTCCTTAGATGATAGATAATGTAGCCGTGAGTTTCTGAGTTTATTTTGCAGTGTACTGTGCGGTTTCAGCTTCTGCTGTATTCTGCTTTGCCTATTTTATGGGCTCTTGAATGAAATACTGTTTCTTTGTTCTAAAAAAAAAATGTTATTCATTTTTGTTTAATTGTAATTACTTGCTCAAAATTGATGAGAAAATTAATTTACAAGTTAAACAACTTGAATTAGTGAATTTGTGACCTTTCACAATGGTTTCCAACAAAGAAAAGGTGAAAAACATGTCACAAGTAAAAATTCGTTGTTGTTGGGAATCAATCCACAAACCTGTTGGATAAGAGACGTGACTGTCTGCCACTGAACCATCACAACACTTGTGAATGGTTTTGTCAATTTTCGAATTTATCCAATAGACATGACTGGCGAGTTTTTGCACCTTTTGGCATTTAGTTGAATGGTTTGCTACCATTCATTGTGACCTTTTGAAGGCATTTTGTACCTCTTCATTGAAGCCTTTGAGAAGTATAAATATGGGAGTGGGGTTCATTTCCAAACACACATCCAAGGCATTTGATACTTCTCTTCTCATTTGCTTTCTCTTTGCACTCTATCATACTCAAAGTAAGTTCGCTAGATTCGGCTACTGGAGTGCTCCTTAGTCGTCTTAGAGTAGTTTTATCCTGGGAGACAGATTGCCGAAATTCCGTAAGCACCATGAGCGGGGCAAGTATTTGTCTTAAGGAGCACTACAAGAAATACAGCTTTTAGCAACCACTTTTAGCGACGGATCGATCGGTTGCTAAAATTAGTGACCGATCGGTCTTTTAGCGACGAATAAAAGGCCATTAGCGACAGATAAGAAAAATCGTGTAAGAGCGCGTCCGTAAACCCTTAGAGCGCACGGGGATTAGCGACGGATTAGCCATCGGTCGCTATTTAGCGACGGATGGACCCATCTGTCGCTACATTTGCGACCGATGATCTCATCCGTCGCGGCTTTTTAATTTCTTTTTCTTTTATTGTTTTGCTGGTCAAAATGCTTAGCGACCGATGGTTCCATCGATTGCTATGCTATATTAAAAAATAATAATAATAATAATTTGCGACGGATGAGTCATCCGTCGCTAACTGTTAACATATCGTCGTCTTCGCCGGCAGACGGACAAAACACACACGCACAACAACACTTCTCTCCTTCGCGGCTCCATTTTCTCCTCCCCTATTTTCTTCATTTCTTCACCATTTCAATCAATCTTATAGTCATTTCGAAGCTCTTCCATCAAGGAACAAGTGTAGCTATTCAATTGCGTGATTATTTCCCCATTTCTTCCGCAATCAAAGGTATATATTTCGAACCCTGACTTTTCTAAATTTTCATTTTTTTTTTCAATTCATTGAATTGTATGCATTCTACTAGTATCTATTATGTTGTGTAGCTCAAATTAGGGGGGATGCACAAATTTTAGTTGGTGAATTGATAGATTTGGGATGAATTTGGTATTTTATAGTTGAGTTCGATTATGTTTGGTATTTGAATTGAGTTGGACTACGTAGTTAGTTTTGTTCAATTAGTGTAGTTTTGTTTCGGATATACTAATTACTAATTAGATTTGGAAATTGTATAAGTGTAATGGAAATATGAGTAAATTATTGTGTATTGTAAGTAGTTATAATAATGGAAATTGTATAATTATAATGGAAGTATGGATAAATATATGTAATTATAGTATATTGTAAGTAGTTATTATAATGAAAATTGTATAAAATATAGATAAATATAAGTAATTATTGTTTTTAAAAAACCGTAAGTATGAAGGAAATAACTCGATCATAGGTAAATTTAAATTAGAAAATATTGGGAGTATATATAATGCAATGTAAAAAACTGATAATTAAAATGAATAATCGGTGAAAAGATACGTTAGCCGCTGCAATGTACTAAACTTCTATTGGCCAGGTTTAGCATTCAATTATGAATCCCGATCGTACTTGGATGTACAGTAGGATTGCAGATGGAATACTTTTGCCTACGTTTGTACAAGGGGTCAATGTATTTGTCGAATTTGCATTGTCAAAACCCGAGTGTTTGAGTACTGGGATGATGAAGTGTCCTTGCAACCATAAGAAATGTAGGAACCGTAAGTACTTACCCTCTACGGTGGTTGTAGACCATTTGAAGCGTAATGGTTTTGTCCCTAAATATGAGGTGTGGAATCATCATGGTGAGGCAGTTCGTTTGTTGGGGGATTATTCCATGTTGTCGGGGAAGCGTAGGAAAAGGCAGGAGCATAGTGCTACACCAGGTGCCTGTACTCATGATGATGCCACAGGGGACCGGATGGAATAGATGGTCCATAACGCTGCGGGTCAAGAATTCACGGAGGGTGTTGTTAATGAGGAGCCTCCGAATGCTGAGTCACAACAGTTCTTTGACGTGTTGGAAGCGTCAAAGATGCCACTCTACTCGGGGTGCAGGATGATGAATTGACTATGTTGTCTCGAATTATGAGCAACAAGGAGGGTGGTGGGAATTCAGAAAGCAGCTGCAACGATTGGCTGAGTTTGATCACGGATGTAACATGTCCTTACTTAAGAGCACTAGCAAGTGGACCTGGGAGAAGATACTCCTCCTTCCCATCTTACATTGTAAATGGACTTAGGTTCAACAGTAGTGAGTGTGGATCGACAGATGCTACAGTTAATGGTGGGGTTCGTGTCTTGGGGAAAGACATAGGTGATGATGTCTACGATTACTATGGGAAGCTTAGGTGTATTGTTCGCCTTGAATATCCCGGAGTACCTTTGAAAAGAACAATGTTGTTTGATGTTGATTGGTATGATCCCACTGATGTAGGCACCAAAAGTCTTGAGGAGTATGATATGGTGGAGATAAACTATAAGAAGAAGTACAAAGTGTACGAACAATTTATCTTGGCAAGTCAAGCACTTCAAGCTGTATTTCTTCCGTTTCCTACCTTGAAAAAGATAAGGGTGATTGGTTAGTTGCTGTACCTATAAATGCTCGATCCAAAGTTGAGTATGTGGAGAAGGACGAGTCAATTAACAACTCGTACCAAGAAGAAGATGTCGATGGTCAGGCTAGAAAACCTGTACAGGCTACAGTAGAAGTTATTCAGCTGCATGATGATGTTTTCATTGACTTACAACCAGAGTAGATTATAGAGGGTACGTGAATTAGTACTAGGTAGTTAGATTAGACTTAGCTTAGACTTATCTATTAGGCATATAATAAAAAAATGTTCCTTACTATATCTCTGATTTTACATCTTATATAATAGGTTGATTATTATTAGATGTCAGTTTCTACGTTGGGGGATATCCTACTTGAGGCTTGGAAAGCCAACTGGCTGTTGGGAGTTTCGCCTTCGGAATGGATGCCAGCTCCCCTTCATGGGTATTGGCAGGCCTACTGGCGTGACCACCCAAATGTCCAGCATCGTTCCTTACTTTATCTCTTAATGACTTTACATGTTTTATATTCAATTGTGTATGTAATAACACGGATCTTTTTATTGCAGATGCCACGACCCAGGAGGCCACGATACATGACCCCGCAGTCCCAAAGGTCAGATACCGACGGAGAGGACACCGGGCAGGGCTCGCGGCAGGGCTCCCCTACTGTTTTTGGGACTCCACCTGGGTCGAGTAGGGGATCGACTGCCTATTCCTCCCTCCACGACCCGTGGGGCCACGTTCCAGACAACGGTTGTCCCTTTCAAAGGCCGGAAGATGGTCTGATGTGGAATGGTCGCCCTGTCCTTTACCCCAATGGACAGAAGTAAGTATTAGGCATTAACTGATTTACGAACTTTTAATATATATATACCGAACTAACCGAAGGTTTCACTATTGACTTACCTGTTCTTCACAGGTTGTATGGGGAGCGCGCTGCCAAAGTACTCAGTGGGATAATACGGAACAGGATGATCCCACCGCAAGAGGGTGGCAGCCAGTGGCATTGCATCCCGGACCAAATTAAGGGAGAGCTGTTCGAGGAGCTGAGGGTGAGTTAATAATCGTACATTAGTTACCTAATTGTTTGTGTTGTGAGTGGTATGTTAGCCACTTTGTGTGAGTGGTATGTTAGCCACTGTACTTGGGTGATATGTTAGTCACCATTGTTTTAGTGAAATATAGGACAATGTGAGTGGTATGGTAGCCACTATATTTGAGTGGTATGTTAGCCACTGAACTTGGGTGATATGTTAGTTACCGATATACTTGAATAGATGTTGTTTCCCCTTGTTATATATTTGATACATGTTGTTTCCCCTTGTTATACTTGAATGTTTTTAAGTATTCACCAACGTATGCGTTTCGATGTTTATTTGTAATTGTGTAGAAAGATTTCTTCCTTCCGAAAGCATTGCTGATGGATCTATGGTGGAGCTTCAACTCTCACGGTAGTGCCCTTTACAAGTGCATGGTTCATAACATGAAGAAACTGTATACACATAACCGTCCACGTACCGGTGATTGGCCCGGAGATGAAATTTGGGAGGCGTGGAAGGTGTATTGGGCTAACGAGAGAGTCCAGGCGCAGGCTGACCAGAACACTGATAACAGGAAGAAGCAGCCGAATGATGGGAGCCGTACCCTGGTGACACACCGTTTTGGCTCTGAGTCGATCGCTACAGCACATGTGAGGCAGAAGGTAAGTGTATTAACTTTGTGAATTCATCATTTTTATACTTGTTATTTACTTGCATTTCGAACTTTCAAACTAAATATATGATGCTTTCATGTGTCATTCAGTTGAAGGATAAGGAGAGTCTCCTATTCACCTTGTTCTCGAGATCTCAGAAGGCCAAGGACGGACAGTGGTTGTGTGACGAGGCTACAGCAATTGCGGTAAGTTCAACAATACATGTGTTTATTAAATACTGATGATTTCATAACTAATTAACAACATAACTAACACCTTATACTCTTGATTTATAATTTCAGACGGCCTACGAGGCCAGGATTCGTGATCAGGATCTCACTGTTGAGGAAATGAATGCCATTTTTCTCGAGGTGAATCCTCCAGACGAGAAGGGCCGTCGCTTGTGACTGGGGAGTGCAGCAGCCGTCCCTGAATTGGACTCGAGGCCGAGTCGTCGTTCCCGTGCCGGTACATCTTCATCATCTTCAGCAGCAGCTTCCGCTCGAGAGCAGGCCCTCTTACTTCAGTTGCAGGAGAAGGATGAGGAGGTGAAGAGGCTAGCTGCGGAGCAGGCTGCGCAGAAGGCTAAATATGGTACTATGTTTGCTGAGATGTATGCGAAGCTGGGGATGGAACCATCTACCTCTCCATGATCCCCTATCCTTTTCGACTCTATTTACTATTTTCTACATGAATACTGTGTACACTATGATATTATTTTGGATTAGTATTGTGTACGTATGATTATTATTATATGTATGGAGGGTTTTGGTACATTCATTATGATTTTTTTGGATTATTTTTTTGTTTATTTGGTCTATAAGAATTTTTGTAACATGTTGCTTAATTGAACAGGTTGCATTTGATTTTGGTTCTCATTATTATATCTAAAAAATTTAAAAAAGAAAAAATATAGCAATCGATGACTTTATCCGTCGCTAGGAGCTCCAGAGCTCCAGCGACGGATAACTTATCCGTCGCTAAGAGCATCAGAGATCCAGCGACAGATGAGTTATCCATCGCTGGATCTCCGGGGCCTTTTGCGACGGATAAGTCATCGGTTGCTAAAACTCAACCTCCTTATCCGTCGCTAATTAGCGACGGATAACTCATCGGTCGCTAATTCGCTAGCGATTTACGGTTTAGCGACGATGATTTTATCCGTCGCTAAAAACACCGATCGGTCGCTAATTGTTATTAGAGAACGATCGGCATTATTTAGCGACGGATGGATCCGTCGCTAAATGGTGTCCTCCTTGTAGTGGAGAGATAGTCCAACTATCGACTCTACTCTCCATTTCTTGTTGTTGTTACTCCTTTGAGAAGTTGTTGGAAGTCCAGCGGTTGTTTCAATCTGTACGTGGTTCGTTGCATTCCTATAGTGCGCAAGAAAGGACTTTGTGACTGAATCAACTCTACTTTGTAAGTTCTTTTGTTTGTTGTATATTGATATATATACTTGCAATTGGTTTTGTGTTCCTACTTGTTCTTGTCTCAAACTCTTGTTCAAGTAAAAGCCCATCGGCTCCAACAATCTTAAGACAAATACTTTGTTGAGTTTGAACAATGGTTACAAGTAGAGGGTCTCGAGCTATCATTCCAAATGAAAGCTCAAGGAAGCATAAGCATCAAAGAGAGGTAAACTCTTTTGCGCATAATGCTTCTATGAAGTCTATTGCTCACAAAGTTGGAAAAGAGAATCTTGTTTCTTGTTCTTCTTACTTGGTCGAATCTTCCAACTTGTGGCATAATAGACTTGGACATGTTAACTACAAGTCTCTCAAGAAACTTGTAAAGACTAAAACATTGTCTTCTATTGATATGGAACCTCAACAAAAATGTGAGGTGTGTGTAGAAGCAAAGTTAACAAGGTTGCCTTTCCATTCGGTGGAAAGAAGTACCAAACCTCTAGAACTAATCCATAGTGACCTATGTGATTTGAAGTTCATTCAGACTAGAGGTGGTAAGAAATACTTTGTGACGTTCATTGATGATAGTACAAGGTATTGTTATGTATACTTGCTTCGTAGCAAAGATGAAGCCTTGAATGCGTTCAAGCACTTTAAAACTGAGGTTGAGAACCAACTCAGTTTACGAATTAAGGTGATTCGTAGCGATAGAGGTGGAGAGTATGGAGCATCATTTGATGAGTTTTGCTCTCAACATGGTATTATCCATCAAACTACTGCCCCATATTCTCCTCAATCAAATGGTATTGTTGAGTGCAAGAACCGAACATTGAAGGAGATGATGAATGCGATGCTATTGGCTTCTGGTTTACCCCAAAACTTGTGCGGAGAGGCTATTCTAACATCCAATAAAATTCTGAATAGAATACATCGCAAGAATCATGACAAAACTCCATATGAATTATGGAAAGGTAAACCTCCAACTTTGAAATACTTTAAAGTGTGGGGATATTTGGCAAAGGTAGAAATACCTAAACCTAAACAAGTGAAGATTGGCCCAAAAACTGTAGATTGCATCTTCGTTGGATATGCAAATAACAGTAGTGCATATCGCTTCTTAGTTCATCGGTCTGAAATAAGTGACATACATGTGGGGACAATCATTGAGTCAAGGAATGCAGAATTCTTTGAAGATACATTTCCTAGGAAGGCAAAAGAAGGATTTGTTTTTATTAAGAGTCAAATGAGTAACCTTGGTGAGAATCGTAATTCTGTATGAAATGATGAAAGTGGATCAAATGTGGGGACTTTGAGTCCCATACCTAGTTCAAGTCAAGAGATAGTCAAGACTCATGACTTTGAAACTAATGGATCTAATGTGGGGACTTTAAGTTCCATACCTAGTTCAAGTCAAGAGATAGCCAAGGCTCATGACTTTGAAACTAACGGATTAAATGTGGGGACTTCAAGTACGGTATCTAGTTCAAGTCAAGAGATAACCAAGGCTCATGATCTTGAATCTAGTGGTTTCCATGGAATTTCAATACAAGAGATACCCAAGGCTCATGATGTTGAAAATAGTGGGAAGAAACGTAAGAGGAATTCAATGCAAGAGAATAAAGAGACTCATGACATTGAACCTCGACGTACCAAACGTGCGAAGAAGCCAAAAGAATTTGGTCCAGATTTTCTAACCTCTTTTTTGGTAGAAAATGACACAAAGACAATCAACGAAGCATTTTCTAGTCCCGAGGCTCCTTTTTGGAAGGAAGCAGTGGAAAGTGAAATAGGATCCATCCTACAAAATCAAACTTGGCAACTAGTTGATCTTCCACCGGGAATCAAGCCACTAGGTTGCAAGTGGATACTTAAACGCAACATAAAAGCGGATGGAACTATTGACAAGTACAAGGCCAGATTGGTAGTGAAAGGCTATCGACAAAAGGAAGGCCTAGATTACTTTGACACGTACGCACCCGTGTCACGAATAACATCCATAAGAGTATTCATTACCATAGCAGCCTTGCATGGTTTTGGGATACACCAAATGGATGTGAAGACAGCCTTCCTAAATGGTAATTTGGAAGAGGAAATTTACATGGAACAACCTGAGGCTACTCAGTTCCTGGGCAAGAAGGCAAGGTTTGCCGTCTTGTGAAATCATTGTATGGACTAAAACAAGCTCCAAAACAATGGCATGAGAAATTTGATAATGCATTATTATCAAAAGATTTCTCTATAAATGAATGTGACAAGTGCATATACATGAAAGGGGATTCAAAGTCCTTTGTAATGATTTGTTTCTATGTTGATGATATGCTCATAACGGGAAGTACTCCCGAGTTAATCTTGGATACCAAGAACATGTTGAAAGGGATGTTTGACATGAAAGATATGGGCATAGCTGATGTAATCTTAGGAATTAAGATTTCTAAGACTGCTGATGGGTTGGCACTAACGCAATCTCATTACATTGAAGATGTTTTGAAGAGATTTGATGCTTTTGATCGGTCGCCGCTAAAAGCACCGATGGATATGAGCAAAAGCATAGCCAAAAATTCTGGACAACCCATAGCACAAGGACGGTACGCGCAAATCATTGGCTGCCTTATGTACATTGCTAATTGTACACAACCGGATTTGGCTTACCCGGTTAACAAGTTGGCAATATTTACGCAAAATCCGGGCCAAAACTATTGGGTGGATTTGGATAGGGTATTAAGATACCTAAAACATACACTCAATTATGGTTTGCGTTATTCGAGATATTCAGCTGTGTTGGAAGGTTATAGTGATGCTAACTGGATATCCGATAGCAAGAACACCATATCTACTAGTGGGTATGTGTTTACCATTGGTGGAGGTGTGGTGTCTTGGAAGTCCTCCAAACAAACTCTCATTTCAAGGTCGACTATGAAATCTGAGTTTATTGCTTTGGACAAAGCAGAGGAAGAAGCTGAGTGGCTTCATGATTTGTTGGAGGATATCCTGTGTTGGGATAAACCCGTGCCTTCAATAACGATCAACTGTGACAGTTTATCGGCTATAGGAAGAGCACGAAGTACAATGTATAATGGCAAGTCTAGACACATGCGTCGTAGACATAAGACCATTAGGCAGTTGATCTCCATGGGAGTTATCTCTTTGGATTTTGTAAGATCAAAAGATAACATTGCGAATCCGCTAACAAAAGGCTTATCTGGAGATCAGACATACTGCTTGTCTAGGGGAATGGGGTTAAAACCCATATCATAATAGAATCGTGCGGTGGAAACCCAACCATACTGACTGGAGATCCCAAGAATTTGGTTCAATGTGGAAAACTAAGTTGTACAGATTCAGTTAGCGCTTCGAGAGTGTGCTTGACACACTAAGAAGTAAGAGCACTTCGGATGATGTCACTTTGTGACTATAACTCCAAAGCCCATTCCCGCATAAGACACTAAGTGCTATCCTGCAGAACGGGTAAAGGATGAGTTTATGAACTCTTAATGAATCCCAAACTTGAGCTCACCTTGGGTCAAGTGGGGCATTAGCAGGATGTCCTTGTTGAGAGTTCACCTATCTAAGTGCGAAGACAGGTCACTTCAAATGTAAGCACTTTGAGAAACCAGGAGCTGTCCACGGCCACAACGGACATACCATAAGAACCTGAAACGAGTACATGGTTGTGATAGTGTGAATTATCTTTGTCTTGTTATACACAAAACGCCGACCGGTTCAAGGCCTCAGGTCCACCGCGTGGCAAGTATATCCGAAGGTATTTTACTAGGGAGATTCAAAGCGAAAGCTATCGACCCCGATGTTATCACTTCTCGTCGAAAGAGTGCATGTGCATCAATTCCCTTTCATGTGGGGATTGTTGGGAATTTTAGTGAAATGATTGAGCTTTCAATTCATTTGATGTATTGGTCATATGGGTCCAACATGTTGGAAACAAGCTTTCCATTTTATCCATTTGTTGAAATGGATGTCACTAAAGCGTTAAGTCATTAAAATCCCGTAGGGTGAAAGGTGATTAATGCACATAGTGTGTCAATCAATACATGAATGAATTAAGTCGATCGTTAAAATACAGTTGGTACCACTGTGCTAAAATTCATGGATAAACAAATAGAACACTTTGAATGAGATATAGACGAAGTACAATTTAGGTGAACATAAGGAACCTTGGCATCTGATTTTGGCAGATCATTGTGGTGGTACCCAATTATATGGTATCTGATTTTGGCAGATATCATTGTGGTGGTACCCAATTATATGGTATTTTATTCTTTAAACTCAATCAATTGTATATCCTTGATATCTCGATGAAATTATGCATTGTGCGAGCTACACACGCCATTTTTTTATGAGAAAGTGTCTAATTTTGGTATAGTAGAAAATAGTTTTGATATTTGGTGCGACTTGAGCTTAAAAATCAATGCCCGTTTGAGCTTGAACTCGATTTACTCATCTAAAATATAATTATAAATTCAAAACAATAAAATAAATAAATGGATAAATAAATACTGAGCCTTAACGAGTCTAACATGGCTCCATCTCCATTCTTTTCGTATGAATAAAATTGAATTGAATTGAACAGAATCGAACTGAATGAAACTGAATTGAACTGAATTTATTTGTAGTATAAAACTAGTACATACCCGTGGCGATGCCACGGTATGATATAATTCTCAACTTATATAAATTAATAAAAAAGCATTATTCGATATAAGAGGATAAGTAAGTTATTAAATCAATTATATTATTAAAAAGGTACGTACGTGTATCGATGCCAGTAATGTTAAAATTATTGAAGCGTGATTCGACTATAAGAGTAAAACAAAGGTTAATACATCAATAATATTACAAAAAAGTGTAATAATAGTCAACAACCTTCACCAAGTGATGTTACAATTATTCAACCGCGACTACAAAGTTCACGAGACAGGCCATTATTCGGTGACAGTATTAAAGACGACCCAATTTCCGCTACTGGTCCATCTTCTGCATAACTCTGGTATACAAAATTTAATATAAGAGGAGAAATAAAAAGATTATTCGATATAAGAGGAGAAATAAGTTATCAAATCAAAGTACGCAGGTGTATTGATGTCACAGTATGATATACTTCTAAGCTTACATCTATCACTAAAAAGGTGATTCGATTATAAGAGTATAACTTCTTTTTTTTGAAACGGCAAAAAAGATTATTAATTAGCGAGCATAAGAAATGCTCCAAACGAAAACGAATACAATTGAAATACACTGAACATGCTCCGGCTCATACCACCTTTACATCATCACTTTCTTTCATAATACTCACTCCCAGCCACAACACCCCACATTATAAGAGTATAACAAAGGTTAATGAATTAATAATATTATAAAAATGAAATAAAAGTCAAACCCATTCACCAAGCGATGTTACAATTATTCAAGCGCGACTACAAAGTTCACCAGACAGGCCATTATTCGGTGACAGTATTAAAGACGTCACAACTTTCGCTACTGGTCCATCTTTTGCATGACATATTAACCCATATAAATTCAATAATTAAGAAAGAGGTGATATAATTATGAGCTTACACTTATGAATGAAAGAGGTAATTCTTCTTAATTCGCAAATTAGGGTAACTAATTAAGCAATACATAAGCTCGGCTCTATATCTCCCCGACAAATTCTTCTTATTCTTCTTCTTCAACCGGAGAATATGAGTTAGAAGACCATATGACCTGATTGTATTGATCTACTCAATAACTTCATTTGTAAGTGCAAGTATAGATTTGTCGTGGAAATAACCTCCATCTCCAACATGATCAATAGTGAAGGATATCTACTTTATACAGTTGCTACTATGGGATCAGGTGCATGAAGAATGAGAATATCATCTGGCAATGTAAAATCAACTTCGCCATCATTAGGTCCACCCTCTACACCATCTCCAGCACGCAACAACCACTCAACAAATTCCTTAATATTTTCCACTTAATCAGATGATTCTCCAGACTACATGACAAACAATATTAAAAATTATTAAGCGCAAGATTATTATACAATAGATA
Organism: Plantago ovata; assembly: GCA_028274465.1. NCBI lineage: Eukaryota > Viridiplantae > Streptophyta > Magnoliopsida > Lamiales > Plantaginaceae > Plantago > Plantago ovata. The sequence continues at coordinate 64,718,761 of CM051455.1, forward strand.
AAAATCAATTATAAAGAAATTAAGTAAACTGCAAGTGCATCTTTTTTTGTCAACTTCAGAACCTTTCATGAACTCCAAGTCCTCCTAGAAGAACATAACGAAGCATGAACAATGTCATGTACTGCCCTAAGGTATAACTGGCATCACTTGACGAAAATTGCCACTGTACCACAACTTAGTTCACAATGTATTTCATAACTGAATCATCTGAATAGGTTGCATAATTGAATCATCTAAGGTAGATCAATGTATTTTACAATGAACTTAATTCCTTTAATGCAATACAATTAAACTGAAATTGCCATAAATTAACTTAAAATAAACCTTACCACATGTCTGTGTTGATCAATACCAATTATTAGATGTGGACATAACAATCGAGAACCTAAAAACCGACATGAAAAATTGTAAAAACGATCCGAACCAATCCGATCCGTTAGTATTGTTTTGGATTGCGAATCACTATTTTTACAATTTTCGGTTTTCGATTGGGATTAAAATCCGTAAATTATCGGATTAGTCCGATCCGATCAATATAATTTTTTTAATAATATAAGTAGTATATATAAACCTCTCTCATCATCATCAGCTCATTCTTAACCCTACATCCTTTTTCAATTCCATCTGCCTCCCTTCTTATTCCTCTCTCTCTCTCTCTCTCTCTCTCTCTCTCTCTTTCGATTTCTACTCCGTCTTCATCCTTCTTTATGTGATCAATCGATCAATTTATAATCATTACCAAATAGATTCATTCGATTTCACTGCCATCTAAAAATATCAAACTCTTCCCAATATCTCATATCGCTCGCCTCTCTAGCGAATTGTCTCAATGTTGTCGATTTTACTCATGCCGATTCTAGCTCGTCTTGCTTATTAACGTAATGTGTAATGGTGAAAAAGAAATATGCAATCTCTAGCTAGGTTGTGTTATAGTATGGTCTCCTCATGGGAATTCGCTACTATTATTCATTGACTTAATATAAGGAGGACCCTAAAAACTATGAGCTTAATAGTTAATCTTACAATGAACACACAAATACGTGTGTTGTATAATTTGTTTATTATTTATATTAGAATGCTTATATTAAAATTATCATTCAAAGACATCGAATACAAAAAGTAAATTATTTGGAATAACGGTTTAACCAAGTGACATTACAGATTCAACAAACGGATTGACATTCCGTGAGAGCAAATAAAGTAGCCAACCTTCACCACTGTTCGATCTTATGCATGACACAATAATATAAATTGTTAATAATGTAAATATAGAGTAAATCAAATTTCTTAAAAGAATAATTTACCCACCAATTAACTTGATCAAATCAGTATACCTTCATGAAAACCTAACAAATTAGAATATTTAACCAAAACACAACCATACACATCTAAATGTAACTATACCATTTGTTTGCACTGGTTGGCAGCGAAGCACTTATATTCACATTACCATTAAGGTTTCCAAGAGGAATACGCACACCCATTCGGTTAGACTATATGAGATTTTTAACCATAGAGAACACTACATGAAAACAAAATAATTATTTATCACCCATAATTGTAATAATAAATAATGTTAAATGCACGTAATATTACACACCAGATATATAAGTAAAATAATACTGAATAAAAATACTTGAATAATGCACAAATAAAACAAAAATAACAATTAATTCACTACCACGGATTAGGACGAACTAAGCATTGTGCACTAAACGTGAATGGAACTAAAACCACCCACAAAAAACAATATACCCTAAGAGGAGACATCTCTCTCTCTCTCTCTCTGGATTTCTACTCCGTCTTCATCCTTCTTTTAATCAATCGATCAATTTATATCATTTCCAGATAGATTCATTCGCTCTCACTGCATGTCATCTAAAAAAATCAAACTCCTTCCAATATCTCATACCGCTCTCCTTTTTGGCGAATCATCCCGATGTTGACGATTTTACTCATGTATTAATGACTATATTATGAGGCAGTTTGAAATTATCAACCTCACTATTATTTGGTTGACCTTTAATCTCGTCTCCAACATGTAATAGCTATTCCGCAAATTCTCTTGTACTTTCCACATCTTCATGTGATCGTCCAGTCTACATTTACAAACCATAAAACTTCTATAATTAAAGTTATATTCACCAAAATAAAATTAAATAATTAGAATTATCATAAGACTTGATGAGTAAATAGGAATATATAAGATATATCACATACCTGCAACCTCATGTGCTTAGTCAACTTTAATACTTCGCATAAACCCCAAATTTATATGTTCTTAATTAATTAGTCAACTTTAATACTTTGCATAAACCCCAAATTTCCCTAGATGAAGAAAGAGAAGCATGAACAATATCATATCTACTATCCTTAGGTATCACTGGCAACACTTGTCAACCACGACTAATCCACCAAGGAGCTTGCTTGAAATCAAACCATCTAGACCTCTGAGTACATCTCTAAGACTTCTATCAAGTGTTTCATAACAGAACTTATGCTATATCTCTATACCAAAGAACTTAAACCACCCACATAAAATAATGTACTATAAGAACAAACATTTCAGTCTCACATCAACATTTCTATTGGGCACAACTCTCTCTGTCCCTCTCTCTCTCTCTCTGGATTTCTACTCCGTCTTCATGCTTCTTTATGTGATCAATCGATCAATTTATACATCATTACCAAATAAATTCATCCAATCTCACTGCTATCTAAAAATATCAAACTCTTCCCAATATTTCATATATCGCCTCTCTAGCGAATTGTCTCGATGTTGTCGATTTTGCTCATGCCGATTCAAATTACTTAACCAAGTGGCACGTATGAATGACAATCTCATATAATCTCTCGATCATGTAATCTACTCAATTATATACTACCACTGACTAAACCATCCACACTACCATAGTGCTCCAAAATGTCTAGACTCTAGAGTATATATATTTCTTCTTGCTCACACAATTTTACAAACTTTACTTATAGGTGTACACAAAACTTTATCCATATACTAAAATGAAAGTTACCTCACATATTAAAAATATTATTTTGTACACTATATTACAACTTTCACATTATTTTATATTTGTAGATTTTCACGTTTCGAAAAAAACATACAGTCAACTTAAAAGTTATAATCCAACTTATATAACAATTTCTGGGAGTTCAAACATCAATAAAATAAAACATGAACCCCAGGGCATCCTTTTTAACGTCTTCTTTTTTCCTTTTATAAAAATGAAACTTCACTTATTTATCGAATAGAGATAGAAATATCCAAAGTGTAGAAGTATCAACACAACAAACTGTAACTACCAACATCTTTGGCACATTGGTGAACTACACTATATCATGAATGCAAACATGGATAAATTAAGTGCTGGAAATTAAGTTTGTCCTTTTCTTTATTCCATGGATGTACACACCTAGAGCTTAAATACATCGATCCTGACACTTCAACAATTCAATCACTACAAAATATATATTCCACAATCAAGTTAGGGGAAGTCCTTTTCAATGGCGAACTTGATCCAAATAAAGATGCCTTAGCTTCCGCAGTTTGCAAGTCAATTAGACCAGACATAAGACGTCGCCACTCAGTTAAATTATGACTGATATTCCAAGAAACTGAGCCAAACTTGAAACTTTGATATGGACACGAAATAGAAGCATCAAATTAATTTTGATGAGCATATGAGATGACATTAGGGCATAGCAAACATAAGTGTCTATGATATGAAAACGCACATAGATATAACAACACATAAGTTTAATTATCTTTCACCTTTGTATAATTGAATCTTGAAGTAAACACAAATCAGACTAACCAAACCACATGAAATAAATAGATTGACGAAATATCATCAACAATAAATGTGCAATGCCGAAACACACTCACCTATGTGATAAATCCAATAATTTTACGTTAACATTTTAATATAATTTAGGTGTAATATACGGGTAAAACATGATTGTCGTTGACCAAAGAGGGTTTGTAATGAAGTGGAGGAAGTATCATATATATTGGCTAAGGGTCTCATGAAATGAATCAATCTATTGCGTCCTTAGTACCATGGACAATGATATTTTATAAATCTACTTATATATGATGGGGATTTGTGAAGATAACGTGGTATAAAACTAACTTGAGAAAAAATCAGTAACGTGAAGAGATTGACAATGGTTTAGGATCCAACTCCAGGGGATACGGTATAAAATGGACATGAATCCTATGACTGATGATGATGGTATCACATGATTTGTTTGATGAATCGTTAGGCGAGTCTATCAATAAAAAACTCCAGTGGAATAGCTTCACCAATTGTCGTGAAATGTCCTTCAATGGTTTTGGCACAATGAAGTTTTAGTTTTCCATGTGCTTCCCCCGGAATCAGGGAGGATACATGGGTGGGCATTGTAGGGTGTTCGGGCCCCTAAAATTTCAAAAACGGGTTATTTTCTCGAATTTTCAGAATCCCCCCCCCCCTCCCGGAACCTCTTAACCAACCCTATATATGTAATTTCGCCCCCTAACTTCAAATCCTGGATCCGCCCTGCCCGGAATCTAATTTGATGGAAATATAATTGGAAAAAAAATATAAATGACTGGTAATTTGCAGGATTGTTTTTATGATAATTGATTCTATTCCAATCCCAATCGATTTTTGTTTTGTTATATAATTTCGGGCAAATATAAAAGCTCGATTCTTGATTTATTGTAACTGATATTTTTTCCTTATTGACATGGTAAGTAATATGTGACATCTAAATTAACACAAAAATAAGGTTGTATGCATATAAGCATATTACTAAATATAGCTAAAGGTGTATTTAATGTCTACACACGCCTATTAAACATATTAGTGTGATTAGTGTTTATAATTGTACATATTCATTGTATAATTGCTATGTTTAGGAGTTTGACTCGGTTGTATATACTAAAAATAAGAAAGAATTGAAGTTGTGATTATTGTAATTGTAATTAAAATTGTAATTTGTGGTGCAAATAATTTGTAAAAATTAATTAAGACGGATAGCAGGTTAAGAAAAATAAAGAGAAATAGGTGGTATATATAGTAGTGGTAATTAGGGTTTAGTCGAAAATTTTGAATTTTGATATGTATTAGTTAGTGACACGATCATTAAAAAGTGTGGAGAATGTATTATATATTTATGATCCGTGTAATTCATTTGTTACATATGACTACATTATAACATTACTATAGTTAAGTGTTTTGACTTGGTTAGTATGCATGTAAACAAAAAACTTCGAGAATAAAAGCAGAAAAGATTTGTCGTGTATATACTAAATTTAGGGTCCAAATTACATTAACTGTGTTCACATTGGCGTCCAAGTTTTATTTTTATTTTTTATGAAGCATTGGCGTCCAATTTGATTGTATGAAATAAGACTAAAACTTTTTCAATACCTCTCTTGATGTCAATACAGTCATAGGAAAAAGATAAGTAACTCGTGATGAATTGGTCAAACACTTCAATAAAATGAAACTATTTTTTTCAAAAATATATACTTTCTATGTTTTATCAACTAAAACACTTCAAGAGAATCAAACTCAACCAATCTCAGCATTCAGTAAAAAAAAAAAAAAAAAAAAAGATGATGATGCACACTTACACTCCATGCTTGCTTGATTCGTTTTGTATTCTTCAGCATCGAAGAAAAAAGATGAGAAAAGAAATTTCTAACAGGTGTGAGCTAAGGATGATGAATCAATAAAATGAATTATTGGTCGGATCTTACACCTTCAAAACACATCGATTGTGATTGACGATTAAGATGACGATCTTGAATATTTGGGTTAAAAATTAACTAGTCGATCGGAAGATCTCACGAATTCGGTGGATACCTTGATTCGTTTCGAGTTCTTCACCATCGAAATTGATAAGGAGGAGATGGAGTTGAGAAGAGACGGGTTAGGGATGGGGAAATGAAGGTGTGGAGGCATCTATTTATACTTACATTTTGAAACCAAAAAAGGTAGATATATTGTGTAATTAATTTTTGATTTTTTCTTATAGTGGAAGTTTGATATTTTCCTTGTAGGGCAAGATGTTTAATTAATGCAGTTGATTTGAATAATTTTGAATTTTTTTCTTCCAAACTGGCCGCCTATAATTAAATTAGGAAATAATTTTGTTTGATTTTTTTTAATCAACACGAAAATACAACTACCATTACCATCAAATACCAATATTAGATGCTATCAAAAATAAACGAATGAAAAGCTGTGGTCGAGTGGAATGTGGTGAGTTTCATCATGTATACCACCCGGTTTCAATTCCCTCTGGCCACAACTTTTGAGATTTTTTTTAAATTTTTTCTTTCGGTGAATTAAAAACAAATATTATTCGAAAAAACAAAAACACAAATAAATTAATCACTGATTTAAATAAATATAATTTTTCAATAATTAAAATTAATTGTGAATGAATTAACTTAAAAAAAATTGAAGTGATTTTCGATTTTTTTTTATAATTCATACAATTGTGTCTACGAATTTAATTTTAATCCCAAAATATATTTTACCTAGATTTTAATTAACAATTTAATTAAACATTTTAATTAATTAACGATTTTTTAACTCTAGAATTTGTTTGCCTTGATTTAAATTAACAGTTTAATTCAATATTTAAATTAAAAAAAAACGATATATTTTTTATTCCAGAAATTATTTTTCGTAATTTTTTATTAACATTTGAATTCATTATTTTAATTAAAAAAAACATCTAAAATAAAGGCTGGAGAATTAAGGAAGGAGAATTAAAATTACCAAATGAGAGAATGAAATCAAATACCAATATTTGATGTTGTCAATAATGAATAATTAAAAAGCTGTGGTCGAGTGGAATTTGGTGATCCTCATGATATGCCACCCGGGTTCAATTCCCTCTGGCCATAACTTTTTTTTTCTTATATGATTTATTCGATTAGTCACTGATTTAATAATTAATATTCTAGAGTAATTGTTACGAAAAAAACCTAATTGTTAATAAATCAAATTAAAAGCATAAAATATTAAATCAAACACCAATACTTGATGTTATCAATAATGAACGATTGAAAAGTTGTGGCCGAGTGGAATGTGGTGATGTTCATGATATATGCCACTCGTGTTCAATTCAGGGCCACAACTTTTGCGATTTTTTTTTAAATTTATTCTTTCCATGAATCCGCAAAAAAGATTATTTTTAAAAACAAAAACACAAATAACTTAATCACTGATTTATTAAATATTATTTTTCAATAATTAAAATTAATTGTGAATGAATAAACTAAAAAAAATTGAATTGATTTTTGATTTTTTTTATAATTCATACAATTGTGTCTACGAATTTAATTTTAATTCCAGAATATATTTTACCTAGATTTTAATTAACATTTTAATTCACCGTTTAAATAAAAAAATATTTATTTTTAATTTTAAAATTCATTTTGTCAAGAATTTAATTGACACCATAATTCAACATTTAATCAATAAACGATTTATTTTTAAATTTCAGAATTTTTTTTGTTGTATAATTCAATTAACATATTATTTTAATTAAATATTTAAATAAAAAACGCATAAATATATGGCTGGACGTTTTTTTATAAAAAAAGAAGGAAGAAGAATTAAAATTACCAAAATTAGATGAATGAAAACTTACCAAAACAAAGGAAATTGAATCTTTTCCATCAGCTCAAAATTTTTGCCACATAGTGTGAAAGCTCTTGAGAATGAAATTGGGCTCTCCTAGATCCCTAACTTTCATATATATATATATATATATATAGATAGATACAATAAGCAAGTCGGAACTGAACAGAACAAAATTCAATGAACATGAACAAAATTGAAGTGAATTGAACAGAACTGAATTGAATTGAAAATATGAATTTTCAGACTATGAGAATAGAGCCACGTTATCTAGTGAGTTGAACTCGAACCTTAACACGACGGACTCAAGCCTAGACTCCTTAATGCTCCACTTGCATAACATTCCTACTTGTGATATCATGAGTCGAGGCTTAATTGAATCTGGATTAGAATTAGTATGTCGAATCAACACCGAATGAAACAAACCCACAGCCCATAGGAAATCTAATAATAATACCGTTGAACCTAACCCACCTAATCCCTAACCAAACCCGATCCACTACTCGGGTTCATGGGTGCACCATTTCGACCAGACCATCATTCATACTAGTTGTAAAGTATAGACTAAAGAGATAAGCGGATCCAGTTTCCGGATATACCCCCCACCCCACTTACTACTCACTTACCAAACACAAACCAAAAATATCCGCTTCATATCGTTTCGTTCACCCAAAACACCAAACCCAATCAAATCAAATCAAAAATCCAAACCCTATTTGCCCCTTTCGGATCCTCCGATCGGATTTCGTCTCCACCTTCAATCGTTACCGGCCGGCCTCAATTCACCTTTGCAGGTTTGGTATCCGGACCCTCGTCTTTTAGATCCGACCCGTTTTACCGATTACGATACTCGTTTATTTCATCAACCTTTTCGCTCTTGTGGTTTTTTATTTGCTGAATGAATGAATACTAATTCGTGTCCAAATTGATGATGCATTGCTGTGATTTTTGAGTTTTTTTTTTATCAATTGCTGCTGATCGTAGGGTTTTTACTCGAGGAGGAGTAAAAAGCTTGTCTTTTTGGCTTTAGTGTGTGTGTGTGTGTTTTTGGAGAATTCTGTATTTTCTGGGAATAATAACAAAATTTTGTATCAATGAGTGAGATTTTCCCAAGTGTAGGACTCAAATTCAATGTTGATTTTCATTAATATATATATATTTTTTTTTTATAAAGGAGAGATTTTTGGGATTTCTTGGTCAATTTTTGCTGAAATTTTAAACCTTGGTTATGGGGAATTGATTAGAGGATGTATATGTGTAACCTTCAAATGCAGGAGGAAGTGTTTGGGAATTTCAATTGTACTTTCAGCTCAGTGCTTAATAGTGTATGTCTTGAGATTGAGTTAAACATGCATTATACCCGTCTCGTTAAATTTGAAGCGGGTTCATGCTTGAGTTCCTCTCTTGCTTGCTGTTTGTATCTTGATTCAGTTGCTGTGCATGTGTTGGAACTTGGAAGTGACTGATCCACCTCCTCTATGGTTTAAAATACATTGTGGATTGTGTGCAGCTTATTTCATTAATTGATTGCCATTTCTCCTTGTGTTTAATCTGTCTTGTCATTTGCCATTGCTTCAGTTACTGGAAAAGTTGAATGAAATTTATAAAACGTTGCAGATAAGATATTACTAATCCGAAGTTTATTCCATGGAGATATCGGGTGAAGTCCCTGCTAAGAAATCGAAGAGGTTAACTTCGATTGTATGGGATCACTTTGAGAGAGTCAGAAAGGCAGACATGCAATATGCAGTTTGCCTCCACTGCAACAAGAAGTTAAGTGGATCCACTAACAGTGGTACCACTCATCTGAGGAATCATTTGGTACGGTGTCTGAAAAGGTCAAACTTCGACGTTTCACAACTACTTTCTGGAAAGAGCAAGAGAAAAGAAAACATTATTGGTCCTGGTGTTATTGGTCAAAGTAATCTAGGTTTGCCTGTCATCAACAATGATGAAGGTAAAATCAAGGACGACGTGATGTACCCTAAGATTATTAAGTTTGATCAGGAGCAAAAAAAAGAAGAAACCAACCAGGCTACCATCAGTTATGGAAGTGTTAAATTTGATCAAGAACGTAGCAGGTTGGACCTTGCTAGAATGATTATGCTACATGGTTATCCTCTGTCCATGGTGGATCATGTTGGGTTCAAGATATTTGTCAAGAATCTGCAACCCATGTTTGAGGTTAATAGTGATGGTGCAATCGAGCTGGAGTGCGTGAGCCTATATGAGAAGGAGAAACAGAAGGTTTCTGAGATAATTCGCCATCTTCATAGCAGAATCAACTTGGCAGTTGACATGTGGGGTTCATCTGACGGTTCTGAGTACGTATGCCTGACAGCTAACTACATTGATGAGAATTGGAGGCTACAAAAGAAGATGCTCAACTTCATATCATTAGGCCCATCTCGCACTGATGACATGCTTTCAGATGTTATAATCAAGTGTTTGACAGACTGGGGTATTGACCGGAAGTTGTTTTCCATGACATTTGATGATTGTTCCGACTATGAAATTATGGTTTACAGGATTAGGAACTGGCTATCACAGAGTAGACCTCTTTTGAGGAATGGAGAGTTGTTTGATGTGCGTTGTGTTTCACATCTTATGAAATCCATTGTTCAAGAAGTCATTGAAACATGCCATGACATGATACATAGAGTTCGAGAGAGTGTGAAGCATGTTAAAAGTACACAAGCCATCCTGGGAAAGTTCAAAGAAATTGCTGAGCAATTAGGAATTAACGCTGAGAGGCGGCTAGTTCTTGACTGTCCAGGACAATGGAATTCATTGTATTTAATGCTCGAATCTGCAGTAGACTACAGGGGTGCCTTTTTACTTCTGCTGGAGCATGATTCCACTTACTCCATGGTTTTATCCGAGGCAGAGTGGGAGTGGGCTATTTCTGTTGTTGGGTACTTGAAATATTTTCTTGAATTTACCCATGTTTTTGGAGGAAACAAATATCCAACCACAAACATATATTTTCCAGAGATATGTGATATGCACATCCAGTTAATTGATTGGTGCAAGAGCTCTGACGATTTTCTGAGTGCTGTGGCCATGAACATGAAGAAGAAATTTGATGTGTACTGGAACAAGTGCAGCTTATCATTAGCCATAGCAGCTATTCTGGATCCTCGTTTCAAAATGAAGTTGGTTGAGTACTATTATCGCCAGATTTACGGGTCCAATGCTACTGCTCAGATCAGAGAAATCTCCAATGGGCTTAGGCAACTTTTCGACGAATATGCAATGGGTTCTACTTTATTTGATCAAGATTCAGCTCCCCATGGGAGTAGCCAGCCTAGTACTAGCCACAGTACTAGAGACAAACTCAAGGGTTTTGACAAGTTCCTATATGAAACTTCACAGAGTCAGAACACAGCATCAGATCTCGACAAGTATTTGGAGGAACCTGTTTTTCCACGTAACAATGATTTCAGCATATTAAATTGGTGGAAAGTCCATACTCCTAGGTATCCTATCTTGTCTATGATGGCTCGGGATGTTCTTGCTATTCCAGTGTCTACTATTGGACCCGAGGTAGCATTTAACAACATTGGCAGAGTTCTTGATGAATATCACAGTTCTTTAAGCCCAGAAACTAGAGAAGCTTTGATGTGTGGCCAAGATTGGCTAAAGGTGGAACCAGAAGGTATTTGACATTTCATGCTTACCATATAATTAGGCCATGTGTAAAGTTGTAATTCTCATGTGGACAATCATTATCTTCTGTTGTACAGCAGCAATCCCGATATCGAGCATCTCACCGTTGCCCCTTGCTATGGAGATGAATTGATATGGTATGGTTTATGATACCTAATACGTTCACATATGTACTTTGGCGACTTCATTCTAACCCAGTTTTTGTTGATTTTCGAAGATGACTAGATGGAGAGGAGCAGATTGTGATGTGTTCAAGTTGGCGCAGATTTTTATTTCCGTTCTTTCCTTCCTTGTCAGTGCTGTAGATCTCTCAGACAAAAATGTGCAAGATTTATGTTTATAAGTGATTGTAAACATGAAGTGTTGCTGCTTTTACTTGGGTGCATGTGAGTCATGATTTGAGTTTATAGCCCAGTTAACTGTAATATAAGTTGGCCTTTTGTTGAGGTTATCATCTGACAGCTGATGTATAAAACGTTATGTTTCATATGGTAACTGACGGTGTCTGTTCTGTGTTTGGAAAGATTTCTTTAGTAAAGTTCATTTGGGATCTATATTAGTATATGTTTTGCTGGCTTGCTTCTCTTTCGTTTTTACCCACACTTTGACAGAATGCTTGAACATGTGATGTTTGCTATCTTGGTGCACAAGGCTTGAGCATGTGATGTTTATTTACTCTTAAAATTCGAGTCTTTGACTATTGTATTTTGAGTGTAGTTTACCGGATAATCTCTACCCACCTTTAAGTACCACTTAACCCCGGCATGATTTACGGTTAGAAGTTAGAACCACCCACTTTTAATTAATTGAACCATGACATTCTTACCCAATCCTGGATTTGGTCGATATTGGGCAAGCGCAAGACACAAGTAGAGTCCCAATACAGCTCTGTTTGGGGGTTTTCCGAGTTGGGAATTTGTTATAGCCAACTAGAACATGGCTGCAACTACATCCCCTCAATCATCAGTGAGAATGTGATATTGAATTTAATAAATATAGGATAGCTGTGCTGACACCAAATAAAATCATTCATTGAGAATGTCAGATAGATTAGATTAGATCCCATCAATCTCAGTGAGATGTAGAAAAAGTTGACAGCAAATAAATTCATTCATTTTCAACGACAGATGAGATCGATCCATCCCAATTGTTACACACCGCAATAGCGGGCAATCACTTATGTATGCAACATGATAATAACAATATTAATAATAATAACCTAACATGGTCCGTCTGTCCGTCCATTTTAAACAAACAAAAAACAAATATAGTAAAAAAGAACACTTCTAATAGTGTATAATAATAAAGATAAAGATGCGAGACAAAATAGCATGAGCCCTCGCTATTCTTGGGTATAAACTAAATACTACCAGCATTGTTTGTAACACACCACTCAGCTCGCCAAATGAACAAGAATATCATCATCACCTTCTTCCTTATGCAACTGGAGTTTTCCTGTTTGGTGCAAAAACGTTCTTGATCAACGATTCCTTGATAGACAGCAACTCCGGGAACTCTTTCTTCAGCTTAGATGCGTCCAATTCGTTATTGCTTCTCGGAGCAACGATCACCTTTGCTTGCTCTTCCAGAGTGAAGTTGGTGTACTTGAATTCCGGGTTGATGTACTCCTTGTACATCTCCAGGATCTCGTTGTGGCTCACAACACCTGGGTTTGTGAAGTTCCATATGCCCCTCAGGTTCCTCTTTGCCATCTCAATGGAAATCGGTAGCAGCTCATCCAAGATTGTCATGCTGTTGGGGATGTTAACTACCTTATTATAACGGGAAATCTTGGTGATGAAGTTGCGTGGGTTCTCCAGGTCAGATGAAATCGGCATTCTTACTCTCAGTGTGCACACATTGTCAAATTCTTTCAAGAGCTCTTCAACCTGATGAATGGACAACACATTAGCATGCAAACAAGGAAAGCGTGTGTGTGTGGCTTCGCTTAGTGTGTGTATATATATATGTACAGACAGGATAACAATAAGAAACAAGTTAAACTTCAACTAACCATAGCCTTGGTCTTTGAATAGAAAGACCCGATGAAGTTTGGTGTGTCTTCTTCCTTAAAACCAATGCCAGTACCTTCAGGGTGAGTAGCATCATACTCAAAGATACATCCAGTAGCGTAGTTGATAACAAGCAACCCTTGTTCTCTGCAAACATCTGCCAAGGTCAAAGTGCCAACAACATTGGTGCGAATGGTCTCGGTCTTGTGGGACTCGCACCAATCCACATTAGGTCTACCAGTTACACCAGCAGCATTGAAGACATGGGTTGGCTTAACAGCAGCAAGATCTGCGATGATTGAAGCACGGTCCTGGAGACGCCCTTTTCCATATTCGTATGGAATCCCCTGTTTCTCACACATTTTTCCAAGCAAACCACCAATCCACCCAGTCCTACCATAGATCAAGAACTTATAGGCCGGTTTCTGTGGTGAAGGACTGGTTTTGGAAGGTGGTACAACCATTTTTGACTGGTTGGGACTTCCAGCAAACTCAGACTGACCAGATTCAGACTTCTCGGCTTCATCAAAATGTCTCTCAATGCCCCCTGGCATCATAAGCATTCTTGGATGGGGAATCAATGCACCAGAAACATCACCCCACCAGTCTGGGTTGCTGATGTACCACTCCATGGTCTTCTTCAAACCCTCTTCCCACGTGGTCTTTTCAGACCAGCCCAAAACCTTTAGTTTCTGGTCGTCAAGGAAGTACCTCTGATCATTAAATGGCCTGTTATCAACAAACTGAATGCTCTTTTCAGCATCAATGTTGAAGAGCTTGCAGATGTCTCTGGCAACATCAATGACCCTCCTCTCCTTCTTGGTGCCAATGTTGTAAACATGACCAAGCTCTCCCTTGTGAAGAACAACCTCAAAAGCTTCCGCAACATCCTCACAGTAAAGGTAGCTTCGCACATTGGATCCATCACCATGAATGGGAAGGGGCTGTCCTTTCATGGCCAAAAGGATGAACTTGGGGATCAACTTCTCAGGGAACTGGTTAGGACCATACACATTGTTTCCTCTGGTAGTGATGACAGGGAGACCATATGATCTACCATAAGCCATAACAAGCATCTCAGCTCCAGCTTTTGTGGCCGAGTAGGGGTTAGTGGGCAGAAGCTGCGAGGCTTCGTGGTTTCCAACCACAGCATCCTCGTCAGTCTCACCATAGACCTCATCAGTACTGACATGGATAAACCTCTTGATCTGACCAGCAGTGACTTTGCAAGCCTCCAAGAGAACATGAGTGCCATAAATGTTGTTCTTGGTGAACTCGAAACTGTTACCAAAGGAGTTATCCACATGCGTCTGGGCAGCAAAGTGCATGATCGTGTCAATGTTCTCAGCAATGAGAAGGTAGTTGACAAGGTCAGCACTGGCTATGTCTCCCTTCACAAACTTGAAGTTGGCAGAGGCCTTGGCTGGGATAAGATTTTTGAGGTTGGAACAGTAATCGAGCTTGTCGAGCACAACAATCTTGTACTCGGGGTAGTTTCTCACAAGCCTGTTGGCCACATGACAGGCAATGAACCCAGCAGCCCCAGTAATGAGGATATTCTTCGGCGTATATGTCGACATTGACAATATCTGATTCAGAAACACACACACAATCAGATCAGATCCATTGTATACATTTTCAGCAAATCATACAATTCCAGCTGATGAGGAATCTATATATATATCTCTAGTAATTTGTAGCACTAAAAGCCAATGAGTCATCCATTTTGAATTAACAGTGTTTGTTGTATATAGTGGCAATTAAATACCCCATGATCCTTCCTTTTCCTTGCTTGTGAATATATAAATCAAACTGCAGCCTACTTTAAGAAAAAGATCAAATCTATAATACTAATGCCAAAGCAATTTGTGCATTTTAGGGAATGATTAGTGACTATGATATGAAAACGTAAATTACACATTAGTAAATCGATTAAATTTCGCAAAACTATAGACATTCAATAATCGATTAAAAAATCAGCAAATCAGGCATTGACTCAACACAGTAGAATTGTAACAGCAAGATCCAAAAGTGTAACCGATCTCCAATCATCAATGACAGGGCATATAAACAGCAGAGAAGAAACTAAAAGTCTAAAAAAAGGTTATAAAGGTTAATTACTACTGGAGCTAAGGAAATGCAATCAACTAAGTAATTAGTTAACCTAATTGGACAAAAACGGATCAGATCCAGTCAAATTTCGCCCAAATCGAACCATTTCCATCGCCGATCACAACAAAATTAAATCACATTCACGAAACGAACAGCAATAACAATATACCATACAGATCTAAGCAACAGCAACACTAACAGATCGAACATCACAATAAAACAGTAATTAAAAAAAAAAGGAGAAAAATAGTACCAATTGAAACGAAATTAACAACAGAAGCGTAGATCAAAACATGCAAAAGTGAAATTGGATAAGCAGGAGAGAGAGAGGAGCGAGACTTACATTAATGTTAATCTTATTCTTCCTTCTTCGTCTGTTAAGAGAAGTTGTTGACAATCTGTGTAGCGAAAGAAGAAGAGGAGAAAAGAAAAAGGATGGAAAGCCGAGAACTGAGGTATACCGTAAACCGAGTGTGCCTCTTCTCTATTTATACACACAACCAAATATTGCTGTTTCCTCTTTTTTCGTTTTTCTTTTTTTTTAATACAGTGAATATTATTGCACGGAAAGTGAGGGGAATGGGGCGGGAATTATGTGGAATGACGAATATGTCCTTTGACGGGAAGGTGTGATATGGTGGTCATATGGTACAAGTACAACCCGCGTTGATGATTTTGGTGAGGAGCTTTGCTATGCCATTCCACTTTTGTGAGTCACCAAATCGAGTAGGTGGTCGTATATTATTATTACTGTTACTATCTACGTTCCCATTTTTATAATTCCACTTCCTCTTTTTCTTATTATTTTCATCAATCACAAGTTAATTATGTTTTATTGAAGTATTACTATTTTATTTTTATAAATATTATCTTTCATTACCTTTTTTTCAAGATAATTTAAAGTGTGGTCAAAAGGACAACTCTTTTTTTTAAATGGTCAATCGTCCTACTCCTACTCTTATATTACTCATTGACCCATCTTATAACTTTAAATATTTTTGAAACTACCTTATGTCAGCGTTGGAGTTCAACCTCCATCTCTTCTTGCTATTCCAACACCCTTACCACTTAGTCAATACTAAAACTCCATCAAATGGGGACAAAAATAAAGTCATACCAGGCTAAAACTGATTTTGAATGGGAATAAATACTTTTTTTTTAAACAAATACACCAAATTATATTACATAGGTCATGTATTATATGTGTAAGGCTCTGTTCTTTTCATCTGAAAATTGATTATTTTTAGTTCAGATCATTTCAGTTCAGATGCATTAAGTTCAGCTCAGTTCAGATCAGATTTGCTTAATAGGAGTATTTTATACTACAAATAAAATCAGTTCAATTCTGTTTAGACGAAGAAAACAGAGCCTAAGTGGTGTAACTCAAAGTAAATATAACAAAACAAAAATAAATGGGGCAGATAAATGTGTGCGGCGAGAAAAATAAATAACCAAGTACATGAGTGGGGCATAAGAATTAATCCCTCCACCCTTACACAAGGTTTTCGATTTATTCATTAATTGACTTCTCATAATATAATTAGCTTAGTAATTTTTTATTGTATAATTTAATTTTAATATTATGTGAAACGTGAACTTAATTAAGTTAACAAATGAAATGGAACCCTGTGTGAAGATAGAGAAAGTGCTGAAGTTTTACAATGGGTTCAACACTAAACTTACGAATTCAGTGACTTTATATTCGAACTAATCGAATGAGTATATCTAATTGCTAGAATGCAAACTAGAATGAAATTATTTAATTTATCAATTTTTTTTAAAAGAAAAAAGTAGATTTTATAGTGTTTGCAACAACTTATAAGTCGACGAATTAACTTAAACTAAGTTGGATAAGTTGGGTTATACCGACTTCATCTACTTCTCCTTAAATTAATCAATTTATTTTAAATTGATACTACGTAACTTATTACAAAATAAATTAGTTGATTTCTTTTATTTTTTTATCAAACCAGTAGATTATGTTTACATATTATATTTAACAAATCATCTAATTATTTCACTAAAAAGTCTAGAAAAGTCAACTAGTTTATAAGTGTAATCAACTCCCTTTCATCTTTTCAGCTAATTTTACTAAACATTATCTAATCTAATCAGTTATATAATCTAATCTAATCTATTCACTGGTGAACTGGACAGGATCAAAAGACGAACGACTGGAAAATCTTTGAATGCATTGTTACTCAAGGTGGTGTTTACAGAAACAGTTTATGCCTCTCGAAAGCTCGAAATAACAAAATTTTCAGTCAGCAATCGTTTTATATTCACCTAGTGGACGATATAATACAGATGGTCAAAACCCGTTGCTTAAATAGTGAAGAACTAGCAAAGTTGTGTTACAGTTGTAATGTGAAATTGAAACTAGATTATTTTTTGTGAAGTTTACAACAGTTTTGAATTGATGGAGTTGAGACTCTACAATATGTTTGGATATAATCCTTCCGAATCTCCGATTGTATATATCTACACCACCTTATATGTTTATATCGGAGTTAGAACCTTCAATATCTTTTTCTTTTCTTTGCTACTTCATTACCCTTATCACTTCACACCTTATAACTTTAAGTATACAATTCCTTATAACTTTATGTATACAATTGTAATGATGGAGTAGCTTTTAGGCGTCCAAAAGATAGAGGGGAGAGGAATTGAGAGATTAGTATCTTATTTATTTGCACCAAAATAGTTGTAAAGTTTTAGCTCTTGGGCTAGACAGATCGAAAAACTATTTGTAGCTTCAAAAATGAAAAGTTTCTCGAGCTAACCAATAAAAATCTCCTATTATATTTGTACTTTTTGTTTTGTTTTTTGTGTATTCATTCTCAACTATTAACTAATGGTGATTTTTTTTTTCTCTTTTAAATATAAAAGGACAAATGGAAGACCATTTATAACATAAAAATTAACAAACAAACATATCAAAAACATAAGTGTTATATAGTTTTTTTCTAATAAAAAATATAATGCGTTAACAATATACTGTAGCCATGCGCATCCAGGTTGAAGGGGACTGCTACTCGGTGATTAAACAGCTTAAGGATAAGGCGCCCTATTCCAGAATTGGAGGAATTGTTGAAGAAATCCATGCGATCACCTGGAATTTTTATCGTTCGTTTTCTTATGTTAATCGTATTTGTAATAAAGCAGCTCACGTAGTGGCTCATGACTCTATTGGTGATTGTGTAGGCACTTCAAATTACTCATTTGTAAATCTAGATATTCTGGAAACTTGATTTTAATACAAGTCAGTTTGCTCTAAAAAAAAGTACTGTAGCCATTTACTTTAACATCTATGTTTTTATTAAATTATTATATAATTAAGTATATATTATAGACGGTCTAAACAAATGCGTAAATAAAAAACGGTCTTAATTAATAGCATTATAAATGCTTTGAAACTGAGGAGTAGGCCATTAAGTAGAGACTTCATCATCAATTAAATAAGTTTCCAATATCAATTACTTACAAGTTACTCACTCATTCATTGAATGAATGAAAAAGATAACATAACTAACACTTTAATTTTATTTTTCTTCTCAAAATTAAATTATATTAGCGAATCCCTAGTGATCCACCATGTCACAAATGTCACAAACTAACCTTGATTTGGATGGGAATCCCATTAGCATTGAATAAATCAGATGGTACGTCTAAACGTACTTACCTAAAACTTATGTTTTTTTTAAGAAGCCAAATATATATTAATAATAAAGAGAGTATATAAGGAAAACAAAAATAAGTGCAGAAGGATTGCACCGAAACAGCAAAATACAAGAAAAACTCAAACCAATACTCAACCTAAAACTTATGTTAAACGTTATTCAGTTTAAATCTTAAATATTTGCATTACTCATTAATCCAATTCCAATCTTCTATTTTATTTTATTTTTTTGTTTTTACGTAAAAAGTGCAAAGTTTGAGTTTTTTTTTTTTCAATATACTAATTCTATAATTGTATGAATATTTAATGCAAATATATAAATGCGAATATTATTAATATTCTTGAAAAATTAAACTTCATATTTCTGGGTCGTATAAATGGAGAATTAGTTGTATGAAATGGGTAGTTCAGTGACTTGACTTGAGAGTCTCACATGTTCCACACTTGAGGAGTTCACAACCATCTACTACGACTACTATTATTAATAATATATATATAATAATAAATAATAATTTTATAATGGGATGGTGGGAGATTAGTGACCACGTGTGTTTACATATTTGTTTTTATAGGTGAAGAAATTTAATTTGCTTTTTTCTTTCTTTACGAGAAAAACATACGACTTCGATCCTTTCATTCCTAATCCTATGACTTCTGACTTACACCCGCTCCATCAAGGGCGGATCCGGAATGTGAAGTTTAGATTGGTGAAATTACATATAGAGTTCGGTGGGAAGTTTGGACGGAGACAGTGGTGGATTCAGAATTTTGAGTTAGGTGGGGCATAAATTATAATATTTTTAAATTTATATTAAATAAATACATTAATTAAAGAAAATAAAGCAACACAATTATTTTGAGACTTAATCACAACTAATTGAATATATGATTTTTTAAATTCCTTTTGACAAGATTTATATAACCAATTTATCGTATTTAAATAATAGTGTTATAGTTAAACAAATATTTTACATGTTACTATATTTCATATAGTGAATAGAAAAAAGGAGAAAAGTTAATATGATATTTTATACTGTAAATGAAAAACTAAACTAATGATATCTTAAAAGAAAATTATTGAGATATATTTTCTTAAAAAAAATTAAAATGATATTTTAAAAGAAAATAAAAGGAAAAACTAAACTAATGAGATATAAATGGTAATACTACTAGAAAACTAATGTGTAAAATATGTGGAACTAGATAAAACTAATGAAATATAAATGGGAAGAGCACTAGAAAACTAATGGGTAAAATACACCGTGGAAAGGGAGAATCGAAACTGGACACATTAGATGAAGGAACTTAAACATCATGCAATATCAACTGCGACACACACGGCTTGTTTGGCTCTGTATTAGAGAGGCATCTCGTACTGTTGGGAAGCCCATGTACATGAGGCTTTCAATTAAAGAGGCCTCACCCACTGTAGACACTATTCAAATGCCATTTCTCCATCAAAAAAAATAAAATTCTCTCTCTAGGCTCTCCATTTTCTCTGTCCGTGACATATTCTCTCCTCCTCTTATCCGCCGCCGCCGTCATGTCAGGCCAATTTCCGTCCTACTCCGGCACCGTACAACGAATCGGAGACCATATTAGTGATCCTCTCACTCCGATCTACAATTCTGTCAGTGTCGATTTGTGATTTGGTCGACTTCTTTTTCCGGTGACTTTTCCGATTTCGAATCCGGTGAGTATTTTCGTTCTTTATTACTTGGTTTCATTGAATCTTTACTCTTTTTCGTTTTATGTGGGCATATGGCCATTCGAACTAGGGTTTCGATTAAACCTTATTTTCTTCGTTTTGCTTGGCTTTGATGTTTCGAGTTTGGTGCGAATTGTTACTCGTATTCATGTCTTCTTATCTATGTTTAACAGTTTGAAGCGTACTTTATATTCCCCCAATTTTTTTGGCAATTACGAGCAGTTTGCTCTATGAGTTGTTGTCTGGTGTATGAAATTTGTGGTTTGTGTGTTCATGTCGAGTTGATGTTAATTTACTAGCAGTTTGATGGTTTTTGCTATTACTAGTAGTTGGCATGTTGAATTCGTAAACTGTGATTGTATGATTAGATGATTTTGAAACAATTTTTGGAAAATAATAGAACTAGCAGTTGTGCATTGACTACACTGATTTTTCTTCTTGCATCGCGTTGTTAGTCTTAATTCATGTTGATAGACTCTGTTCAGGTTTGCTGATTATCTAACAATATGTAGAATAAAATTACTCAGATCTTAATTCATTTATAATTTAATTTGTAACAGTATGTCGAAATAAAATTAAAAGCAAGGAATAACTCTCTGATTTGTATTTTGAGTTTCAGTTTCATTAGAAATTGGTTGTTTGTGACAATCTTTCTCTTTTTAATTTAATTACTCATACCCTTCACTAATGCATTGTTATGCTTCTTTCTCAGGAAACAGTCCATTCGTATCTTGGCGGGGCTATTGATCACCTGATCAATACGCAGCCATGATGCGTGGCTCTTACTGTCGCCTCGGCGGTGCATCGGTCTTGACAGAACGGAAACTCCAACGACCAAACTTGTTACTTGTTTTATAATGTGGTCATGTGGTTTCTATTGAGTTATGCTTATTTGACATGTGGCGATTATGATTATATTTCTAGCAAGCAATTTTATGCAAAAATGGCTTCCACTCGTTTGAGCATAACCGTATCTTGGCTTGGCGATAACTCTTATGGTTATTTGCAGCCATGGCGGTCTCCAATCGAGGTGTTTGAAGCAGTTTTCTGTGACTAAACCTTCAATTTATTAAATCTGAGCCAAGTCAGCCAACTGCTCTTAGAGTTAATGTGTTCTTAGTTCTATGTTTTGAAGCTGAAATTTTGTTTCACTTGAGTTGTTGATTTTTTTTCTTTATGTGAGAGTAATTTGAAGCATCTTTATGGTCCATAGTAATTTGAAGCATTTTTATTGTCCAGAGTTTTGCTTTGCCCAGACAGTCTTGGTTGGTCCATCAGTTGTTGTGTGTCTTTGTGCTTGAATTTAGCCCTTGGTTTAGTACTGTAGTGGTTGCAACTTGGTTAGTGGTTACTAATAAGTGTTTGATTAATGTGAGTCTGTGACTGTGACAAGTTGTATTTCACACTTGCAATTATTTAGATGAGTTATTGTGGTTGTTGTATGTGTGAACCGTGAAATTACGCATCGTTTTAGCCAAAAATTCGTGTAGCTCATATTTGTAAGGTTGTACCCTTTTTTTTTTTCTTCGTGATTTATGATACTAATCTCAGTTTTTTGCTTATGTAACTTCAGGGGACGTGATGTGCTGCTTTTGGTTGATCAAGTATGCTTGACGTAGAAGTCCAAAGAGCAGAGGTGACAGTTTTTGATCGAGCTTGTGCATACTGCAGACTACCATGCTGCTCTGCTGGTGCCTGCTTATAGCTTATATCATCTCTTTTCTGCAATCAAATTCAGATGTGTTGTGTGTTTCAATGACCTCTTTCACTTGCTTAATTATATGAACGGTTATATATATATATATATATATATATATATATATAAGTATATATATATATATATTGTTCTGGTTCGGACGAGTCAAACTATTTCGTATATGTATTGTTGGACAACGTGTTGTAGCAAACATACTGTTGTATGAGTAATGTAATCAAATATAATAATTCATATTTCGTGTGAAATAATTTTTGCGTAAGCAATTAAATAATTTTATCCATCCTCAGTTTGTAAAAAAAAAAAAAAATTAATAATAGTAAAAAAAGGGAAATTAGAACAGATATTTTGTACATTCAGATTTTATTTTTACTCTATTACCTTTCATATTATTTCATCTAATATAAAAAATACAATTCCCAACCAAATCTACTCAATTTTCAATACATTCTCCCACAATTCCAATACAACTAACCTTAACTAACTATAACTAATCAATCATTTAATCATCCAATCATCACCTCTCATCATCACTCCTATTAATATTCCCCCTATATCCTACTACCATTTACTAACTCAAACCCAAAACTAATTTCACAAACCCCTCTCAACAGTAAATACTATTCACCTCTCGGGTTACTATTCAAAAGCCCTCTCCATAACTCTAAGCCAAACAAACTGACAGTCTTTATGAATTAGTGTAGTAAAATTTAATTATATATTTAAAATCTTCAGTTACTGGGGGTATAATAGACATTTCACATCAAAAATCGAGGCGGGGCACTTGCCCCACCTTGCCGCCCCTGGATGGAGATGGTTAAATTCTAAAAAATCAATAATATTGACTCTAATATTTTATTTATTTTAAGGATAAAAGTCAGACACCACACAATGTTCACCATTGAAATCTCCCAATGCTCCATGCATCCGGTTAATTTGATTGAATTATCCCAATAACATTTTCACATTGAGAGTAAATTAAAGCGACCCGCCATTAGTTCGAGTCTAAATTTGTTTTTGAAACGGCCAATATAACAAGCTCATATAACAATTACTTCTACACTATTGCTATACAATATCTTATACCACTTTATATCTCCACAACAAAATTCACCTTATGTCTCCACTAGAGATCGAACCCTACACCTCTTTTTCACCAACCCAACTCTCTTCCACGAGACCACCTTATAATCTCAATTTTATAAGTTTACACATAGCTTCTTTCCCTCTCATCGTATAATTACATTTACGATGGGAAATGGCCGATATCTTGTTGCACGACCTTGTATAAGATCATCTCCAAAATCATCACGAACCGCTTGGGAACAGTCATTAATGACGTGGTCAGTGATTGCCAATCGGCGTTTGTACCCGGGCGTAACATTCAAGATAACATCTTAATGGCCCAGGAGCTTGTGAGGGGGTACAACCGAAAAGGTATATCACCACGTTGTATGGTTCAAATGGACATGCAGAAAGCGTATGATACGGTTTAATGGTGTGCTCTTGAAGGGATTTTAAAGGAGTTAGGGTTCCTGACACAATTTTTTCAGTGGATAATGTTGTGCGTTACTACAGTATCTTACCGGTATGCAATTAATGGGGTACCGTCCAAGATACTGAAAGCAAAAAGGGGATTGCGGCAGGGTGACCCAATGTCGCCATTACTCTTTGTGCTGATTATGGAATACTTATACCGTTGTCTGCAACAATTGGCCGAGAAACCTGATTTCAACTTTCATCCAAAATGTGAAAGGCTGAAAATTACGAACCTGTGCTTTGCTGATGACCTTATGCTGTTTATGAGGGGTGATGCGGGGTCGGTGAACCTTCTCATGCAACAATTTGACAAGTTCTCTAACTCCACGGGGCTGAGAGCTAATATGGGGAAGTGCCGAGTGTACTTTGGTGGCGTACATCCGACTTAGCAGAATGTTATTCTCCACCGCACTGGTTTTGCAAGGGGGGAGCTGCCGGTGAAATATCTGGGAGTGCCACTCTCGGCGAGCAAACTCACAATAAATCAATGCCAGCCCCTCATTGATAAGATCTTGAGTAGAATCTGACACTGGACATCGCGCCTATTGAGCTACGCAGGACGCCACCAACTAATCAAAAGCGTCCTCTTCTACGTCGCTAATTACTGGCTCCAAGTGTTTCCACTCTCAAAGCAGGTCCTCCATCATATCGAAAGCATCTGTCGTGTGTTCCTTTGGAGTGGAAAGGATAATCACTCACGCAAATCACTTGTGGCGTGGGACAAGGTTTGTGACGCGCAAACTTGTGGAGGTCTTAACATCATAGCCTTGTATGAGTGGAACCAAGCATTAATGGAAAAATTGCTATGGAACATTCAACATAAGAGTGATAAATTGTGGATTCGTTGGGTCCATATCTATTACCTCAAGGGCCTCCCGGTTGCTGATTTCGTTCCAACACCGGCCTGCTCATGGACGGTTAGGCAAATCATGAAGGCTCGTGAGAAAATCTATGTGCTGCCTGCTTGGAACGATTGCACAACTAATGGAAAATATGTTGTGCGGATTATTTACAACAAGTTAAGGGGGACAAAAGAGAAGGTATATTGGCGGGATTTGGTTATGAAGAACATGGCAAGACCGAGAGCTGTGTTTGTGTTGTGGCTGTGTCTGCACAAGCGCCTTGCTACAAAGGATAGGCTCTTGAAATTTGGTGTCCAAACCGATGGAAGGTGTGTCTTTTGCTGTGAACCGGAGACGATAGAACATCTGTTCTTTACCTGTGCGTGCGCTAACTGGATCCTCAAAGCAGTGTTTGCATGGACTCGAATGGATATAGCATGGCCAGATTGGGATGCGGGTATGCGTGAACTCTGCAAACGGGCACGGGGAAGGGGGCGCGAGCCAAGTTACTCAAAGGAGTCGTGGCAGAGAGCATCTATGCAATCTGGATAGCTCGAAATGAAAGTGTATTCCAGCAGAAACCGGTGAATGAAGCTGTGATCATCAAGAATATTATACAAAACATCACATATAGGAGCATTCTATTCCCAGCCCTGAAACAGAAAATTAATGAGCTTGTATTTGGTTAGTTTAGCAATTTTGATAGCTCTCTTGGTTTATCTTTGGGTGCTGCTCGGTTCTTTGGATGGTCTGGACCTCGGTCGACCTTGTGTACTTAACTGTTTTGGAGTAATAAAATTTTTGTTCACTTCCAAAAAAAAAATGGCTTCTATAGTTTCGGTTTTTATATTAGAAGACATAATATGATATAAATAAAAGGATTTATTACTTGTACACCCTCTCCATTCAAGAGCATAGAGCATAATTACTTTTTCCCCTTCCAGTGTAACAATTACTCATAATCCAATAAGCAGTTTCCATCGACCAGACCAAAGCTGTTCAAAGGTGCTGGAAGAAGAAGAAGCAAACACAAATTAAAATTGGGACTTAATTCGAATTTCAATTTTATGAGGGTTTGTTTTGCAGACCAAAGCTGTTCAAAGGTGCCGGAAGAAGAAGAAGCAAACACAAATTAAAATTGGGACTTAATTCGAATTTATATTTTATGAGGGTTTGTTTTGTAATAATATTTGAGACCTTTTTACAATTTATAGACCACAAGTTATGTGAGATGTATCTAATATGAAAATTAAATTCTTTACATCATAAGTAATAAAACAATCTAATAGGAAAATTTATGCAATTTTTACTCTAATTAAGTTGAGTAAAGACATAATTGATGAATCTAAGAGGTGGTCCAAATGTTTTTGGCGTTCATAAGGCTTGCTCTCTATCTGTAACAAAAACACCTGGATACTCAACAACACTAAAAAATTTCTTCAACTCTCTCATTATCCACACATAGCTATCCTCCTTTTCATGGTAGATGCATGCAAATGCAACATGAAAATTCTTACCGTTTGGCAATAAACCCATCACTTGAACCAAAGGCATATTATATAGATTTGTTGCATATGTGGCATCCAAGAGAATAACATAAGGATATAGTCGAACCAAATCAACGCTATGATGGTGAGCAAAAAAAACTTCACCAACATGATTATTACCTGGTTCCTTTCGCTCATTATGATAGTAATGGTGATCGGAGAATAACTTCAGAAAGTATTGCATCGTGGTTAGCCCATCCCTATCCTTGTTCTTGTTTTTGTGAATTGCATTGTACACATGTCTGATGTTGCTCACATTATCTTTATTCAACAACTTTACCTCTTGCAGGATACTCTTTGGCTTCGTTGGAGTCATATACAACTTACGTATGTGTTCTAGCTCCGGTTCGCTCAACTTTGCCGCCGATGTATGCCAACTAGGGTGCTTCCCAAGTGCATGGTTATGCCTCCCTCTATTCTCGCTTGTGCGTACAACCCATGGACCATTATCACAATTTCTTTTTAGTTTCAACTGAAAGGGACATTCATTCTTCTTCGTCCCACTTGAATGGCGACTCACAACATTGACATTTTTACTCGTCGTCGCTCTGTACATCCCACTACGTTCACAACCAAGGTAAATTCGATTTGCATGTGCTGTGACAACTGTGAAGTACATGTGATTTTCCCGTCCAATTCGCCTAACTTCATCTTCTGCGGCTATTCTTGTAGGAAATTCTCCAAGACTATTGAACAAGTAATTCATGTCGTCATACATATGATCTTGCTCCTTATCATTCCCATCATCATTAACCTGAAAATAAAAATGTATACTAATCAATAAATTGAATATATGAGATAAATACGTACATTTGTTCTAATAATTTGTTAAAAAAAAAAAAACAGAAGCAACAACATATATATCATAAATGAAAATCAAATGTGTGCATCAATAAAATATGAAGATCAATTAATATAACAAGTTGAAGTTTGATGTAATTGGATATATATATATATATAATATATATTAGAAAAAAAATTAAAAAAAATAAAAACGAGCCTACTAGCGAGCAGCGCTGGCCTGCTGCTACGCTAGCAGCAGGCTAGCTTGCCTGCTGCGGTTTACAAAAAAAAAAAAAAAAAAGGCTTAATACACATAAAATCAGTAATCTTTACCTCATAATTTTCATACTTCGACCATTCTTCAGTCCAAGGTGGCCATTCCATGTTGAAAATTTGTATTTAGAAGAGATTGTTTCTGAAGAATTTGTTGTGGAGAAGGAAGTAATGAACGTATGAAATTGTGTTAGTTGTAATTTGTGTGTATTTAATAAATTTGTAACTTATTTGTAAAATATTAAAAATAAGGTGTTTTTTGCAAATTACTAATAAATTTCCAACGTTTAGTAAAATTGCTACTACGTTTAATAAGTCCCATGTTTTTTTATTTTTTTTAAACAACAAAAGAATTTATTAAGTAGTTCAAAATCTTGATACAAATAAAAGTATACTTCTACAGTTCTACTAGTTTAAAAACTCCAGATTCATGTGAGAGAGAAATAATGCATCTAAGTCCATGAAATATGAGTTACTCAGCTCATGCTAAACGAATGATGAAACTAAAACTTCAAAGTCTTGCAAAAATGCACAAGTATTTTTCTGATTGATGCAGCTAAAAAACTTTAGATTGAATTCAATTACACTGTTTTGTATTGATACTATTTAAAATATAAATTTCTAACTAATAAAATTTTAAACGAATTAAATTGAATTTGAGTTGGAAAAAGAAATGCTAACAAGGTGACATTTTTCTCATGTTATATACTACTAGCGTGATACCATGCTACAACATTCAACTTGTTTTCATTTTTGAACCGGATAAAAGTTTTACTAATTAACAAGAGCATGCTCAAAAGCTTACAAAAGTACAAACCCTCGATCAACAAACGGAAAAAAACACCACCCAAGTCCTTAAACATAACAAAGACGCACAACGGAATCCCGATCGAAGCCCACACGAAAAACCTCACTCAACCAAGAAAAACAGAGATATCCAACAACCTTGTCCAAGAACGCACTTCAGGTCACGTCTTCAGACTTCAAAGAACCACAACACGTATCAAGTACACCAAGTGAAAAACCTTCGACTTGTGATATTACAGTTTGTCCCATGTACTTCATGTGATCATATTAGGTTACTTGCAGTTTGTTTTTAAGGTCTCTAGTATAGATTTGTAAAGGCAGCTTTGTGGACTCATTCGGACGGTTGTTTGATTGGTTTGAAAAGTTCTAAACTGAATTGAAATTACTTGAATTATAAATTCCAATTAAGTAAATTTGAACTGAAATAAACTAACTTTATATAACTGGGACGAAATTGTACTGAACATAATAAAAATGTGAAATGAACTAAAAATATGAACTGAATAGTAGTAAGAATTAATTGAATTTCCTCCGTACATTGTAAAATTAATTAGTCAAATTGATTTTCGAAAAAGTTAATAAAATAGAAGTGTTAAATTAATTTTGGAAAGGAGTAAGTTATTAAAGATTGCGAAGCTGAAGTAACAGCACCATGGAGGGAAATGAAGAGAATCAGAAATGAAGAGAAGAACTGAAGCAGAGCACGAATCCGGTCCCAAACGAATCAAGAAATCTATAGAGCGTCAAGAAGCGTTGGAACAAGCGAATTAGGTGCAGCAGATCTCAGCACCATGGAGGGAAACGTTTGAATTGAGTGGAACACGAGAAGTTTGTCACTCTGGATCATTATCAGTACAAAATTGGTACTAACTGTACTAATTAGGGTTCATACGATGCGCATGTCTTCCCGGATCAAATTCAGCTCTTGTAGTGTAGCAAAATAGGAAATTTCTTGGGGGTTTCTTAGCTCTGTACTAGCATAAGCATATTCCATTTGCATTAAAGCATCAAATCGAATTTAGGGCAACATGTAAGCTCCTATATAAGAAGCATAGTATAGGCTCTGTTCTATTAGCTTTCACCGCAAAATCAATACAACTTTTCTCAAATTTTGATATGTCATCTAGAGCCTAGGTTACGATTTTCTTTCCAACTTCACTCAGAAATCCCAAACACTTCCCAAATCACCCCTTCTTGGCCTAAATCATGGTTGATCTTACTGATTCTGGCACAGGTACTGACCATGTTGTTCCCGGACATGAAGACCCTCTTAGCCCTTACTATCTCCATCTCTCAGACAGTGCTACATCTGGTGCCATTTCTCCTGAACTGGATGGCACAAACTACCACACTTTGCACCGTTCCTTTCTGATGAATCTCACTATCAGAAATAAGAAAGGATTTGTTTAAGGGATTCTTGTTTGTCCTAAAGATGATGATCCAAACAAAAAGTCTTGGATCAAATGCAACACATTGATATCGTTTTGGATGATTCATTCAGTTACTGATGACATCAAGACTACTATATTGTACTCTGACACTGCTGCTGATGCTTGGGAGAAACTCAAAACAAAATATGCTCAGCCCAATCAACTGAGAATCTTTAAGCTAGAGCAGAAAATCAGCTCTCTCAAACAAGGCAATATGTCTGTAGCTGATTTCTTCACAAAGCTCACTGGCTACTGGGATGAGCTTAAAGATCAGCAGCCAGTACCTGCAAAGAATGCAAATGTGGTATGATAGATAAGATGGAAAAGCTGCAAGAGACCAAGAAAGTTTACAAGTTTCTTATGGGGCTCAATGATGGTTATGAGAACATCATTGGTCAGATCATTATGACCAAGCCACCTCTCAGTCTTGATGAAACTTTCTCAGTGGTTATGCAAGAGGAAGGCCAAAAGCAAACCAGATATGAGAATCAACTGGCTACTGGACAAGAGAATATGGCTATGAGTGTTGGGATGAAGAGAAAAGATTCCAAAAAGGAAATGTATTGTTCAAAGTGCAAGATGAACAATCATAATCTTGAGAACTGCTACAAAGTGATTGGCTATCCAGCAAACTTCCAGAGACGGAACTATGTATACCACAGAGGAGGAAGAACTGGTGGAAGAGGAAGGAGCACTAGAGGAAGAGGCTATTCACATGGTTCCTCTTCAACTGGTTTTGTTGCAAATGAAGCATATGCTGAGAATGTTGAGAGTCTCACCAGTGAACAAGGGTCTCAGCTGCAGAAGCTCCTAGCCATGGCAGAGAAGCAACAAGAGGAGGGAGCACCATCTAGTTTTGCAAACAGCCTTCCAAACACCAACTTTGCTTCATGTATCTTATTTAATTTATCTACTGAACCTTGGTTACTTGATTTAGGAGCTTCACATCATTTTGTTTGTTCACTTAAGTATTTAACTAGTAATGTTAGAACTATAAGTTCTATAGTACATCAGCCAAATAGCTTTACACAAGAAATTACACATGTTGGAGATGTCATTATAAATGACAACACTGTATTAAAAGGAGCACTGTGTACCCGATTTTAAACTGAACTTAGTGTCCCTAAGTAAAATGTTGAATGATAATAATCTAACAACAATATTTACTAAAAATGACTGTATCTTCACACAAGAGGATATGCATTGGACAACCTCATTGAAGAGGATTGGGAAAGTTGATCATTTCAGAGGACTTTACAAGTTGAAGTTTCAAGAAGAAGAAGTAGTTTCAAGTTACAAGAAGGCACTAGCCACAGTTTTTAGTTTAGAAGAGAAGAAGGCATTAGACAGTGATGTCGTAGAAGGATCATCCCATGTTTTGAGTCATCTATGACATTATAGATTAGGACATCCATCTCCCGTGAGAGACTTGTTAGCTAGAGAGATTTTAGATATTTGTAGCAGTGATTTGGAACATTGTAGCATTTGTCATTTGGCAAAGCAGAAAAAGAAGAAGTTTTCTTCCAGTAATTCAATGTCAATGTTTCCTTTTAAGTTAATTCATTGTGATCTTTGGGGTCCTATCTCTATTAGATCATAAAGGAAGCCATTATAGTCGCCCAAGAATCAGAAAGGAAGAGAAGAACTGAAGCAGAGCACGAATCCGGTCCCAAACGAATCAAGAAATCTACGGAGCGTCAAGAAGCGTTGAAACACGCGAATTAGGTGCAGCAGATCACAACACCATGGAGGGAAACGTTTGAATTGAGTAGAACATGAGAAGTTTGTCACACTGGACCATTATCAGTACAAAATTGGTACTAACTATACTAATTAGGGTCCATACGATGCGCATGTCTTCCCGGATCAAATTCAGCTCTTGTAGTGTAGCAAAATAGTAGGAAATTTCTTGGAGGTTTCGTAGCTCTGTACTAGCATAAGCATATTCCATTTGTATTAAAGCATCAAATCAAATTTAGGGCAACATGTAAGCTCCTACATAAGGAGCATAGTATAGGCTCTGTAAGCTTTCGCCGCAAAATCAATAAAAGTTTTCTCAAATTTTATATAAGTAATAGTAATTAATAAGAGACAAAGGTTATCATGTTTTAGTGAACATGATATGAAAGTGCCTGAAATGATTCCAAAGTTTTGTTTTCTTTAGTGAGTCTTCTTCACACAATCTCGTCATGTTATTTGCGAACATCGACGAGAGGAGAAGAGATCGGACAGAACATGTTTCTTCCAACAAAAACCAAAAACTGTTGTTCCATTTTCATGTGTACATGCATGTTGTATGTTGTGTGTGTTTCACATGGATCGATCCTCACTGTGATTAAATGTAATCACCACAATTGATGGTGAGGTTCTGTATATTGCTATGTTATATAGACAAGATTACAACCTATCAATAAAAGAGAATATACAGTACATCCTATATGTATATGTAAGGAAACTAAAATCATATATACATGTGGGCATAATCACAGGGGATCACAACACTGCAGAATTTTATGGCCTAAAGATTGGCATACATATGTGCACGAACTTAGGCCTAAAAAAGGTGATTATACAAACTGATTCAAAAATCCTCATAAATAGCCTTTGCAGTCCAGAAATAGCAACACCAATCCAACAGATACTGCTGAGGGAAGCGGTCCAAAGAATGGAAAAAATGGAAGAAGTCTCCAATTTGTATACAGAGAATGCAACGAGGTCGCTGATACAATCGCAAAAGAAGCAAGCAAACTAACTTTTGGGGATCCACAAAGACCTTTGAATGACAATGGCGATCAATGTTTTTACTTTGTTTGGGACTGTTGCCCACAATGGATTAAAAATGTAATAGATCAGGATAATAGACTTTTACTAGAATTATTAGAAACAATGTATGTAACTCTTAATTTATTTTTAATGTATTTTGATTAAAAGTTATTTTTAATGTATTTTGATTAAAAGAAAAAAAAAGTAATCACATGGGATCACTAGAATCATTTAGGCTAATTGACTGATTTGGTCTAACACTTACAAGGAATATATTCACTTTTTCGAGAAATAATTGAAGAAGAACTGAAGAAGTTCGTGGACCAATGAAAATGTATTTGGCATGAAAAGGAAAAAGAAAAACATTAATTTTAAGTTAGAATAATACCTAAATTATGATTGGTTTGTTCATGACTTCGCACCTCAATCATTTAGAATTAATATACATCTCGGAAATGGAATTTTATCGTATACACTAGCAACATCCATTGGGTTGTTATGTTTTGGATTGGGTTAGCTGGTGATAGATTGTAAGTGGTTGAGGTTATTGGTTGTGGCTTGTTTCAATTTCGAATTGGTTGGTATTCCGGAGGTGTGTCTCCGTGTATTTCAGTTGTAGTTTTGTTTTTGAGCATTTCTTATGCTCACTGTTTTAATAAAAATTTTACCGTTTTAAAAAAAAAACATCCATTTGAAATACAAATACAAAAATTTCTTGAAAGGTCAAATAAAATTAATGCTCGTGAAGGTTAGATGCATTAAATTAGAAGTCAAGAGTTGATAATGAGAGCTATCACGGTTAACAAATCCTAATTTCGTAAATGGTTTGGCCCCTCATGCATGGGTAGACAAAAATACAATTTATGGTTTCTTGTTGAATGGTTGGACATTTGTTTAATTTGATAGTGGTGTTGAATTGCTGTTTGTTTAAGTTAGCGGTCAAACTTTTCTTTAGCCATTAAAAAAAATTGTTGAGTTAAGGGAAGCTAAAACGTCAGATTTGATTCATGCCAAGGCACCTCTCTCTCGAGACTGCCCTCAAAGTTGACATGGTTTAAATTTGCACAATACTTGAACATCACCGGTATTGAAAATTTTATGCCTAATTTGACTAATCATGTTTATATGTTGCTCTATCTACGTACACATTGAATTTTAAGATATGGATTTTAGTATGAGAGTGGAAAGTCCCCAACACATGGGTTCCCCATAGAAGTGGGTTGTGGAGTAAGACAAATAGAGGCTTATGTGTCTGATGGATTATATTAGGTATCATTTGAAAATATTACTCCCTCCATTATCTCTAAAATCTCTAAAGTTTTCTGTTCACTATTATTAAAATAATTTTTTAAAAATTATTAAAAATAAAATAAAGTTCAAAAAGGTTTGTGACGATCATAAAATTGAACTTCAAGTCAATGAGAATTTGGAACTAGATAAAATTAAGAACCGCAAAGCCGAGAGTCAGCACTTTGTTCTTAAGATTTTATTCGTCATGGCACTTGGTACTTACAGAATCCGACGAACAGACTCCCAAGATAAAACTGCAGGTAAGATCGTATAACAAGTAGTGGTATATACGAACTTTGGGTGGACTACTATAATATGAGAAGCCTTGCTTTACTGGAGAAATAGAGAAGAAGGAGAGAGAGCAGATCGAATTGATTGATTTTGCAACACATGAAGGATTTATTTATAATAGAAAGTGGCGTGACGAACAACATCAAATCAACGAAAGAACACAAGGATTCGTTTTGAAAAGACACAAGGATTCGCTCAGAAGGCTTGGAACGATAAAATACAATTTTTCGTTCAAACTTCATGTGTGTTCGCTCAGAACATTTTGTTCAAGCAGTGCAAACATCTGCCAAAAAACGAAATGGGTTGGACTAGACTGCCCCGTTGGGCTTCTTCTAATTGGACCCAAATGCAAAATTAGTATTTGGGCCAAAAAGATAATATCAACCACTAGCTAGCCTTAATTAGCCCAAGCCCAAGCCAAGGCCCAGGCCCACGACCCGTGATCCAGGACCCACGCCCCGGCTTCTGGCGGGTGCGTTCAAATGAAACGAGGAGCCATCTAGTTCCTCCCCCTTCCAAAAGCATGGGTCCAACCCCTAAGCCATTCCATGCCTTCTTATTTATGTTATTCCTTCACAACTTTAACTATGTGGGATATCTCCCATCACCAACCTTTGGTATGTCGTACCATGCATCAACCAACACACTTTGAGCTTCAGTTACTCTTTCACCACAAAAAGGAATTTTAGTAATTCTTTCTCAAGTGTCTTATACTGTTATAGTAGATTAAAACACGTTTGAGAACCTCCGTTTCCGACGTAGGGCCCCTTTGGTTGAGGTACAAAGTCATGGACAAACCACACTTTGATTTAGCTAAAATTCCAACATTGTGCACATAAAATTACCATTCATAAAAAATTTCTTAACCTTTTTCTATTTTTATTTAAAATTATGCTGATAAAGTGAAATAGGAAGCTTTAGAGTGAACATGGAATATTATAAAATACAATCAAGTTTTAATTGCTTTTATTTATAGTCAAAAAATTTAATTATAATAAAAAAAATATGATCTTCGTATTACAATTTGCTTCCAGTTAACATCTTTTCTTTTGAATTTAACCACAAATTACTCGTAAATCATAAAATATTTAACGAAATTATATTATAAAAATATGAATTTTAAATTTTCATAATATAATTTTATAACACATTTTATCATTATAGTATTAAAAATAATTTGTTGTCAAAATCGAACGTCGTTGATTGAAAAAAGTCAAAGTGGGATGGAGGGAGTACATACAAAAATTTAAAGTTAAACAATATTTTAATATTTCCTTAGAATAAAAATAATTAATTAAATATTTATAGTTTATTATATTTAGCATTTTATTACTTTTTCTATTTTTTAGTTGCTTTAAGTTAAAAAACATCTCACATTTTAGTATTTGTTTAAGATAAAAATAATCATTTAAACATTAATTATTTATTTTATTTAACATTTTATTACGTTTTCTAGTTTTTAATTGCATAATTTAAGTTCAAAACACATTTCACTTGATTCGTTTGGTTACGACAGTTAGGCTCTGTTCTCTTTGTCTTAAAAAGTCTGAATTGAACTGATCTGAACGGAACTGAATGGATCTGAACTGAAACTATTTGTAGTACAAAATACTATTAGCCAAATCTGAATTGAATTGAACTGAACTTAATGCATATGAACTGATCTGAACTGAACTGAAATGATCTGAACTGAATTTAAAATAATCAATTTTCAGATGAAAAGAACAGTGTCTTAGTCTACTGAAAAAGTCTGAACTAAACTGAACTGAACTGAATGAATCTGAACTGAACTTATTTATAGTACAAAATACTATTAGGCAAATCTGAACTGAATTTAGAATAATCAATTTTCAAATGAAAAGAACAAAGCCTTAGTTCTACAGAGACCAACACATAAGTAGCAAAAGCGTACACCACAAAATATCTTATGAGTGTTGAAAGGAAAATTATTGCCTAGATCAGGTCTAGCAATAAATGCTTAGACCTAATGGTCCTTATTGTGACACATCACTTAGTTTTTGTTTTTTTTGGAAAAGGCCAAATATTATTAATAGATAATAAACAAGAAGAGAAAAAAGTGCACACTAGGACCTCAATCGAAAACCCAAAACCAAACGACGGAGTATAAAAGCATGTTCAACCACAATTCCGTTATGGCCGTACCACAACCTAACCACCCCCTTCGTCTAGTATATCTCATCTTACGAGCAAGATGCCAAGAGTAAAAGGGGTGACGAATTGAACGAACAACCCTAGTTAGGTCTAAACGAAGTGGAAAGCTTTCGGTGCAAGTTTAGGATATTTAGAACGAAACCGAATGATTAAAAACTTCATTGGAGTACGGACCAATCACAGAAAAGCCGATGATACATGATATCCTCCATCAAATGGTATGAATCCAAGAAGAGGCACCTACAATCATACATAATACCACAACCTCCAAAACCACCTAAACCCAGCACACCCAAAGCCGCAGAACGCAAACATATAGATGAATATGCGGCCGCTCTCCTTACTAAACTAGACCCAGCAGTAGACAGGAGATAAAAATCATTCGGTTAACTTATATCCAAACCTGATTGTAACGCCCCAGATTTCAGAAGCTTAAAAGGGTTGAGAACGCTACTCATACCATCAAGGTGCACCTTTCTTTTCGGGAATCCACCTAGAAGAACTTCAGAGTTAAGCGTGCTTGCTCTGGAGCAATTCTAGAATGGGTTACCAACTGGGAAGTTCCCGGTGCGCGCACGAGTGAGGACAAAGTGCACGGATTAGAACCCGTGTTGGTCTATGGGGCTAGCATATCACCTCGGAGAGCGTCCATGACCAGTAACCACGCCGGCCGGATTGGTCGGGTCGTTACAAATGGTATCAGAGCCTAGATCAACCCAAAGCCCGCATCGGGTGGACGGTTGGTAAAGGTTATTGTCAGTTTGTCACCCCACCACTTAAGGCGCTTGACGAGGACGTCGAGGCTTTAAGGGGGTAGATTGTAACGCCCCAGATTTCAGAAGCTTAAAAGGGTTGAGAACGCTACTCATACCATCAAGGTGCACCTTTCTTTTCGGGAATCCACCGAGAAGAACTTCAGAGTTAAGCGTGCTTGCTCTGGAGCAATTCTAGGATGGGTGACCCACTAGAAAGTTCCCGGTGCGCGCACGAGTGAGGACAAAGTGCGCGGATTAGAACCCGTGTTGGTCTGTGGGGCTAGCATATCACCTCGGAGAGCGCCCATGATCAGTAACCACGCCGTCCGGATTGGTCGGGTCGTTACAAACTTGTAACGACCCGACCCACTAACGGGACGAGACCAAGCCCAACGGGCCGGCAAGGTTACTCATGGGTGCTCTCCGGGGTAATATGCTGGCCTCACAGACCAACACGGGTTCTAATCCGCGCACTTTGTCCTCACTCGTGCGCGCACCGGGAACTTCCCAGTGGGTCACCCATCCTAGAATTGCTCCAGAGCAAGCACGCTTAACTCTGAAGTTCTTCTAGGTGGATTCTCGAAAAGAAAGGTGCACCTTGTTGGTATGAGTAGCGTTCTCAACCCTTTTAAGCCTCTGAAATCTAGGGCGTTACAATCACCCCCTCATACATTGCGCAACGTCCTCGTTGCGCGCTGTCCCGAGACCAACCATCCGTGCAGGATTCTAGAGGTGGCCCCTACGGGCTCAAGACGTGGCTCCCACCGTCGATACGGTGTAGCACTTTGTCGCGTATGGCACTTAGTTCCTGCAGTTCCGGATAGTCGCGCTCTGATACCACTTGTAACGACCCGACCCACTAACGGGCCGAGACCAAGCCCAACGGGCCGACAAGGTTACTCATGGGTGCTCTCTGGGGTGATATGCTGGCCTCACAGACCAACACGGGTTCTAATCCGCGCACTTTGTCCTCACTCGTGCGCGCACCGGGAACTTCCCAGTGGGTCACCCATCCTAGAATTGCTCCAGAGCAAGCACGCTTAACTCTAAAGTTCTTCTAGGTGGATTCTCGAAAAGAAAGGTGCACCTTGTTGGTATGAGTAGCGTTCTCAACCCTTTTAAGCCTATGAAATCTAGGGCGTTACACTGATTCTACCTCTCGCCTTAGCCCAGTCCCATAAATTGATTTGGATGCTTTCAAACACCTCTGCACCTGTCAAAACTTTGCTGCTAAACAAAGCCTCATTACGCGCCTTCCACAGACCCCAAAGTGTCGATTGGGTTGTAGCAGATAACAGAGTGCCATATTGATGTTCCTTGAATCCAACCACTCACCATTCACCACCTCAACTAACATCGAAACGGGAGACATAGTAGTCTCTAGCCAGGCCACAACCCGTGCCCATACTGCAGCGGCAAACACACACGTACAGAACAGGTGCAGTGCGCTTTCCTCCTCTATAGAACAAATTTTACACAAAATGTTGGTTTCCGAATGTATTATATTTCTCCTTTGCAAATTATCCATAGTTGGTAATCGGTTCCAAGCAAGTTTCCATACAAAACCGTTGATTTTCAAAGGAACCACATTCAACCAAATCTTCTTCTTCCAATTCACTTGCACGTTAGCTAGAACCTCTTCATGAACAGAGATGTAAAGACCGAGCTTAGTGTGATAAGCCCCTTTCACCGAATAAGTACCTAGATATTCACCAAACCAAAGCCAAGAGCAGTCAACTGAAGAGGAAACACAATCGGTATTATTCACTAAAATCGACAAATCATTCACAAGACTATTTTCCCAAGTAGAGACCTCTCAGTATCAATTCCAAAAGACACCGTTATTTAACCTATCGGAAGATGGGGCCAAAAAGAATGAAAGGTAATATAATGGTAAGGATCCAAGAACCAATTTTAGTAGGACTATTCTTCCTTTAAAAGAAAGAACTTTGTTTGACCACTTTCCCCATCTCTTCTCCATTTTTTCCATCACAACCTTTCCACATTTTCACACCATTCTCCTCCTCACCAATAGGTAAACCCAAGTACATAAAAGACAATTTCTCAATTTTACAACCGAGAAAAGAGGCCCATCTCTCCAAAGAACCCTCTTCCACTCCACATCCAATAAGGCTACTTTTATTGAAATTTATCTTCAAACCGGAGACACCTTCAAAACATCTCAAAATACTCTTAAGAGTAAGAATGTTATCAAACGAAGCATCCCAAAGAAAATAGTATCATCCGTGAATTGCAAATGCGAGACCACTACCTCATTCCTCCCCACTCTATAAGGCTTAAATAAATCCGAAGAACAAGCCTTTGTCATCATCAAACTAACACCCTCCGCAACAATAAGAAAGAGGAAAGGTGAAAGAGGATCACCTTGCCTAAGCCCTCTCCTTAAATCAAACTCCTTAGAAGGGCTCCCATTAATTAAGACGGAAGACGAAGCCGAAGTAACACACGACATGATCCATCTAATCCAAGTATCACCAAAACCCAACATTCTCATCATTTTCTCAAGGAAAGCCCAACTCACCGTGTCATATGCCTTCGCAAAATCGATTTTGAAAGCAAACATACTTTTCTTCTTTTTCTTAGCTTCATTCATAATCTCATTGGCCACAACAATTCTATCAAGAATATTTCGCCCCCCAACAAAAGCCGATTGGTTTAATGACACAAGCTTATCCAACTTCAAGCTCAAGCGATTAGCCAAGAGTTTAGCAAGAATACTGTATGCACTTCCAATAAGTGAAATTGGGCGAAAATCTTCAATTGCCACCGGATTATACTTTTTAGGCACTAGGGTAATAAAGGATCTATTCAAGCCTTTCACCAACTTTGCATTCGCATGGAACTCCTTGACAAAGTGAATGACATCAACTTTTACTACATCCCAAAAGAACCTAAAAAAGTGAAAAGAGAATCCATCCGGTCACGTTCTTTTATCAATCCCACAATCCCAAACCGCCGCTTTAATTTCATCTTCATCAAACTCTCTTTCGAACTCCAATCGGTCTTCAAGAGAAAGTGAAGGACACTCTAGTCCACAAACGCTAAGATTACCACCATGGCGACTACTAAAGTGGTTTTCGAAGCGAAGCCGTGCCCCTTCTTTTACCTTCTCAACCTCTTCAAGCCAAACC
Organism: Plantago ovata; assembly: GCA_028274465.1. Classification (NCBI taxonomy): domain Eukaryota; kingdom Viridiplantae; phylum Streptophyta; class Magnoliopsida; order Lamiales; family Plantaginaceae; genus Plantago; species Plantago ovata. Next base: position 64,758,960 of record CM051455.1, read on the forward strand.
CCATTAACTCTCAAACCTTCTAGATTTTTATGTCGACCTTTAAATTCCTCACAATTATGGAAAAATTTCGAATTTGCATCACCCTCTCTTGCCCACTTCTCCTTTGCTTGATGGAACTTTATATTATTTTGAAGGTCTAAAGAACGACCCAATTTGTCCGTTATATCCGCAAACTCCACATCCATGGATCTTTCTGTAACTTGGTCATCCATAACAGAAGACGCCATGCGACCATCATCCTGATTAACAGAATCCTCCAGAGACTTGTCGAGCTCCTCCAAATTTTTGGTATAAAAATCTATCTTGCCACTTAGGCTTTCCACATCCTCCTTAAGCCACTTTCGTATACTTTCTCTAACCAATTTCAACTTTCTTTGAGCACAAAACCCCTCCACCCCGATATAGAAGCATTGCTCCAAGTACTTTTTACAAGATTCACAAAATTCTCATCTTTTTGCCACCCACTCACATACTTGAACGGACGAGGACCCCAATCAATATTTTCATTCTTGATAAGTATCGCCGCATGATCCGAAACCTTTCTATGAAGTCCAGATTGAGATATGTTTACCCACTTTGCAAGCCAACCCTTCGAAAAAAGAAACCTATCAAGCCGGCTACAACAAGACCCATTCTTTCTATACCACGTAAATCTTCTACGATGTAGAGGAAGATCAACAAACCCAATTTCATCAATAAAGCTATTAAAAGCTCGCATCTCACTATCCATACCCCCTCCCTAACTCCCTTCCTTTCCCTCGGGCTCCTAACCGCATTAAAATCACCACAAATACACCAATTCTCAACATTACTCGACCCAACCCGGTTCTTTAAAGTGTTCCACAACTGAAATCTGCCCGACGAAGAATTGGGTCCATAGATATTTGCAATACGAACACGAACTCCATCCCAAAGACCCTCGACTTCTAACACTCCATCATCACCCCAAAAACTTGATTTTTGAAAACAAGAAGTGCTCCAAAGACACAATAAACCACCGAACAAACCATTAGAGCCACTATAAACCCAATCCACATCCGAACTTCCCCACAATGACATCACTAATTTTTTATTCACCCAATTCAATTTCTTTTCTTGGATACAAACAAACTCCACATTTTCTTTCTTAATCAAATCAACCACTTCTCTTCTCTTAGTACTCCCCCCAACCCACGTATGTTGAAGCTTAACATCCACATTATAATACTTGCAAATCCTCCCCAACCTTGAAGTCGAATCCTGTCCACAATTATCCCTTTCCTCGCAAACTTTAAAAAACTCCACCGCCTCTCGTTTCTCATTCTCGGCAACTAGACCTAACGAATTACATCTATCCTAAAGACTAGTAGCAATAGAATTACTTTTGTCAAGGGAAATATTATTAACCTGAATAGAAGCGCCAACCTCAGACAAGATCGATCCACCCATAGTAACAGCAGGCTGACTCTGGTTCTCAGAATTCTTCCTTAACTCAATGGATTCCAAAGCAGCTAAAGACAACCTTACAATGTTAATATCCCAGACATGTGCCATTCTTCTCCTTTTCAGTGACAATGAACCCTTATTTTGATTTTGCGCATTATTATCTTGACCATGTAAACTAGACTTTTCGATAATTGGCAGAAGATTGAAAAGATCATCAGCGAACGGGTTCACTGTAGTCTCCTGCTCAGTCAACGGCCCAACATTAACATCAAAAGGAGGCAAAAGCGACCCACTAGAGCTTAGTCCACTCAAATTACCTGGATCACAACTTCTGCTCTCTTTTTCCGCCTGGGCCTCATCTCCTACACCCAGATTTTGGCCCAATTCCGAATTAGAATTACAACCCAACTCCAAATTTAAAAAATCAGACTGAACCAAATTACCAGAAGCTTCAGCATTTAAGTTAACATTCTTGGAAGATGCACCAAATAAATCCTTTTCAACCGCCTCACCATTTTCCAAAAGAAAACCAGTAGGATGAGCACCCCCTAAATTCTCGGAATTCAAATTATTAATAGCATCAGGAGGACAAAATATGGTTCCAATGACGGGTGGGTCCTCCCGATCTTCAACAGAATCTTTGTCTAACAAATCCACTTGTGACTCTGAGTTAGCATCTGACGTATCTCAAGACTCAGAAGTATCAGAGCAGGCTGGTTCAGATCCCAATTTCTCTATGTCAAGGAAATGAATGGGCGATTCTTCCACCAACTTTATCTTGAAAACGCGGTGTTCAATTTTTAAGATCACCTCCTTTCGGATTAAATCGAACAACTCCGTTTCTACACAAACTCGGCCACAACTTACGTCCTCTCGAAGAATTGTCAACTTATCTACATGAACCACCTTTCCTAAATGCTGACACAAATTTACGAAAGTACTTTCCTTCCAACACGAGAGCGGGACTCCATACACATGAATCCACACAAGTCTTTTCTGATTAGTAAACCCAGCAGTCCAGCAATGGGGTTCAAGTACTCCCTTAGATTCCAACAACGACAAGAAATCTTTGAGACGTAGACCTTCATCAATATCTCCCGGATCTAACACGATATGCTCCCAATATAAACGAGAAAGACGGACTGTAGTAAAGTTTTCATTTTTCAACCAATCACTTAATTCAAAGAGAGAAATTGACCTTTCAATTCTACAAATCCAGCACCCCACAACCTGTAACTCTAAATCTTTGTCTCGCTCGCATGACACAGTGATTATAGAAGAATCTACAACAATGTCAGTTCCTCTACCAATAACCCGATTTGCAGTGGTATCCCGATTTGTAGTTTGCCGATTCTGGCCTGAGCGAGAAGGATCATGATGATCTACCTGACCTTTTCGAGAAAGGACCACCTGCCTACCAATGGTGTGAGAACTTATACCCTGCCTATGAACCTCATTACCACCAGTAACTACATCCGCAAAAGAAGTGTCCTTTGCCCTCCAAGCCTCCCGACGAACAGTTTTGTCAATGTTTCGAGTTACATTCCTTCTCTGAACACCCTCCTCCTGTCTATCAAATCTTGCAAAATTAGCCAGCACCTTAAAATTCTTGATCCAACACTTCTGCACCCTTTCCAAAATAGCAAACCTCTCTCGAACTCCTCTAAAACGAACAAACGCAAACTTCTTACCATCCTTATTAACCTTCGTAGGTAAAAAGACGTCCATTAATTTACCACACGAATATAGACTTTCCCAAATCCCTTTAGGAGAAATATCATGGGGAAAGTTTGTTACGTAGACAGAAAAAGAATCAGTAAAGTTTCCTCTTGAACGAGTAACAGTCCTACTAACCACGGGTCTTGGATTATTTGGGGGGTGGGAATGGGAGTTGAAAGGGTGGGCTCTTTGGCTATGGAGGTTCAAATTTGGTGACTGGTGAGCGGCCGGGAACCTATGAAGGGGGCTCTAGGGTTACACTCCCTCACACCTCTCATCTTCTAACGCATTTACACATCACTTAGTATATAATAAATGAAGTAATAACAATTAAAGAAAATCATTAACTCAAATATTAACTTAAAATATACAATTAATTACATTCATCATTTTTTTTGGAAGAAGCAAAATATATTATTAAAATAAAAAGAGTACAAGAACGACAAAATATACAAGTGCATAAGTGATGCACACCACACCTCAACCCGAGAACTTCACCCAAACCATATAGAGTATAAAAGCATGTTCAACCCCCATATCGTTAAGGCCGTACCATAACCTAACTGTTAGGAAACTTGTAATTTTGATGAGCAATTAACCATGCTAAATTAAGGAAAGTCCAGTAACTAGTACTCTTAAGGTCCATATGAATTTATAATTTTAAGGACATTGTAAAAGAGGAACGTTTGCTGAAAGACTTAGTGTAGGTACTAGTTAGGTTCTTTCGTTTGCTGATGATGTACTTTGTTTTTACAAACGAACTATTGAAGACCTAGAACCGCTCAGAAAGTTGAAGATTCGAAGATTGATGACTTAGAATAATTCTGAGAAAGGTATCTACAAAGGCACATGTTGCTCAGAAAGCGAGATTTTCAGCAACAGCTTGCATAAGTGAAAATCTATATGACAGAGTAGGTTGTGCTTGCTGAAACTGAGACTGACCACTTGCTGACAACATATGTGACCTCCTTGCTGAAGAGTACTTGCATTTTGGCTCCAACGTTCACATTTGAATTTGATTCAAATGAACATTAAATGCAAAGTAGGCACGCGAAGAACATGAAGACTAGAAGACAAATGAAGGACGCTGCTGAAAGTAAAAAAGCAAGATAGTGACATCTTAAGGTACAAAGCCTTAAAATTTGAAATTCAAACGGCTCCCTTGAGACACTATAAATAGAGGTCATCAGGCAAAGAGTAGAAGTGTGTCAACAACGTGATCAAACTCTCACTTGTGCTTTAAACTCTCAAATCCTTCTATACTCTTTACTGCCTATTGATCCGTTCCAAGATTTAAGCTTGAAACAAAAGCTACTTGTGAAGAAGTAGAACATTCACGGCTAAGAAATTAGTTAAGTGTTCTTTCTTTCGAACAAGAACAAGTCTTGACACCAGAAACAATCAAACTTGCTTACTGCAAAGTATTACAAGTTGTGTTTCTTTAGATAACTTGTTATAGCTGAAAAGTTATATTCAAGTGATCTCATCCCAAACCTCTCTAACTGATAAACACCCTTTTCAGGCGTGAAATTCAGGGGGAATTAATCAAGCATAGTGTTGCGATTATAAGTCCCAAGTCTGGTGGAGAACAAGGTTACAATTCTCTAGTTAGGTTGGAAACCAAGCAAGTGTGCTTTGGTTTCTGAAGAATCATTAGTGATAGGATTTGTAAGGAACCTCACATCTTATCATAGTGGATTCAGTCCTAGAAAGGACAAAGTAGATTAGTTAAGAGATTTCGCCACTCTCAGATACCACTATAAAAGTGTTTGTGTGATTTACTTTACTGCATTTAGTTTTCAGCAAGTTACATTTCTTGTACACTGACATTCTGCTCACTTGCTGAAACTAGCACTCTCTGAAAAACACTTATTGTAAAAGACTTCCGCACTCTGTTTTTAAGTATCAACAAACTCATTACTGAAAAGTAATAAATACTTGCTGAGAAAGTTAAGTACCAGCAAACTCATTACTGAAAAGTAATAAGTACTTGCTGAGAAAGTTAAGTACCAGCAAACTTATTACTGAAAAGTAATAAGCAGTTGCTGAGAAAGTTTTAAACGACGAAGAGTTTGAAAAGACTATTCACCCCCTCTAGTCTTTTCTTGTTGTTTAAAGGGACCAACAAGTGGTATCAGAGCTGGAGGTTCTTTAACCTTCAGCACTGAACCTAGATCCCCTTAGGCGCTTTCCGTAAATCACTTTCACTTGATCAGTTTGGTACTCATTTGCTGACAGGATGTCGCTAGGAGACGCTCCCTTGCTGAAGCTGGAAAACTATGAAAAATGGCGAAACAACATGATGCTACATCTTGAGGCCATTAGTCATGAGATGGTTACTGTCATAAATGATGGACCTATCAAGATGACTAAACTTGAGACATGTTTTCCTCACAAAAACACAGAGGCTGGAAAGGGAACTATCTTAGGTGAACCAGTCGATACTGTCGTCCCAAAACCAAGAGATGAATGGACTTCAGATGAAGCCAAAAGATTCCGTCTTGATGGCCAAGCAAGAAACATCGTTATAGGTTCTACTCCGGATACTATACACTGCAAACTGTGGAGTGCCAAAAGTGCTAAGGAAGCTTGGAAAATGGTTCAAGATCTTTGTGCTGGATCTGATAAAACCAAGGAAAATAAACTCGAAGTGCTAAAGTTGAAGTTTCAAAACTTCAAACAAAGTGCAAATGAGTCACCGGAAGACTTGGATTTCAGATTCACAACTCTAGTGAGTGAGATGGCTGCCTTAGGAGTTGGAAACTTCTATTCAGACTCTGAAAAGGTGAAAACCATTATTAGAAGTCTGAACCAAGAATGGATCCACACTCAGAATTTCTACTATAATCAAGGAATGCCAAATATCACTCCAACCGAGTTGTTCTCTCATCTTGCTACTGTCAACTATGAGACAAAGCAAAGAGAAAATGTGTTTGCTGAAAAATCGCAAAATATTGCTCTTGTTGCCAAGACGTCATCATCTAAAAAGAAGAATGATAAAGAGCCTGCTGATGAAAACGCTCTTGTTGTTAGAAACATGAAGAAATTCATCAGTAAGGAACTTGAAAGGCGAAAAGCAAAAGAGAAGCTGAAAAAGCATCTTGGTAACAACTACCATAAATACAAGAATGACGCTAGCTCGCTGAACAAGCAAGCTCAGCAAGAAAACTCATCCGAAGAACCAGCAGTTGGCAATGATCTTTGCTTTTATTGCAAGAAGCCTGGACACTTCAAAGCAAATTGCCCCTTAATGAAAGGGAAATCTGCTGAAAAGAAGAAGAAGTTCAAAAGGGCTTTGATTGCTGAACAAAAGAAAAAGCTTCAAGCAAAAATCGATGCTCTTTGCATTGAAACAAGCTCTGAAGACAGTGAGGTAGAGAGTTCAGACACTGAAGAAGAAGAAGTCACTATTGACATAGAGATTGGCAAGGAAGTTTGTGGAATAGCTATGGAAGCTTATCCAGATGTGTCAAACTACGAGTTCTGCCTCATGGCCGTTCATGTAAATATTCCTACCTCTGACTCTGATTCAGAAAGTGAAGATAACATTGACCTTGATAGAATTCAAGGAGAAATCTAAAGATTTGAGAAAACTCTAAGCAAACAGCAAGAGAAACTACAAAATGCTGAACTTCTGACTAAGCATACTACTGAAAAGTACGTCTTGCTGAGCGTTGAGTCAAAAAAGAAGGATGCTGAAATATTGCATCTCAAGAAGTTAATTGCTGAAGCTACAGAGAAGAATTCTCAAATTGATAGTGTATATGTCCTAGAGACAGTCCTTACTAAGGGCATGGTGCCCTTATAGAGGGCATATATGTACTATTACACAGGTCAACGTAATATAATATATGTTTGTTGCATTTTACTATTGAGTATCGCTTTCATATTTATATTACACCAGGCTGCAGCATGTCATATGTTTATTACTGTCTGTATTGATATTAAACATGTTCCCTCGGATAGATGACCGATCACACAGATAGTGGAAGCTATGTGAGTTATCATCTATCCCAAACTCTCCCTAGTCGAGGTTCATCTCGGATGTGGGGGTCTGAATGAACCAGACAAGACTAGTATGCGTGGAGGTTATACTTGTTGGAGCAAGTCTGAGCCGATCCCACGGCCACGGAACGGATTGTTGGACAATCGAGAAACGTACCCATAACTGCGCATAGTTGTTCGAAGAAGCTTTATCGAACAATGGAAGTACCCACCGGACACTCCCATCGATGTATACTCTACACCGAAGTGTCTATGGGAACCGGTAAGTTGTCGAAGTGATGCCATTCGTCCTTTGTACTTACAGGACTTTATCATCACATTTGTTGCCCCATATCCTTGGTGGACCCGTCGATGTCAGCTCTGAATAAGCAGCTGACCTAAGACACGATCCAAGGATTATGGCTACATACAAATGGGGGTGATAAGTGATTCTGTGAAGGATTCATCTCTCAAATGTAGCACAGGAGAGCACTGCTCATAGTCTGCATAGTTGTGTTGGTAAAGTCGCTGGCCAGTGCAAATGATATATTATGATGGTCATAAGTATATCTTAACCAAGCAACTTCCTGAGACGCCCGTGGATGTATTATTGGGATAGACACTTCATCGATCCTAGATACATTCGAGCAAGTCAGATGAAGGGACGTTACCATCGCCGCGTTGAGCGCAACAGGCTTCGCAACGAAAGGGTTAGCTTTGAGAAACCTCTCAAACGTCCTCACGTATTAATATTGCAAATGGAACCGTCTAGGAATTCCATGTTGCCTAGTCTAGGACTTGCTTAATACGATGAGGCCCTATGGGTCACACTATGTGGTGATTCAGTCTATCAGAATATCCTTGAAGATGGAATCGCAATTAATTTGGAATTAATTGTGATTGATGGATTATAATTGATTTGAAATTAATTATAATAATTGGTGGCTCAATTAATTATTTGAAATTATTAATTGAATTGGCTAATTAATTGTATTTTATGTAAATACAATTAAAGATTATATTTTGGAAATATAATGGAGGTTTGATTAGAAAGGATATGTTAATTTAGAATTACCATATGCACTTGGAAAAATCTATTTGGAGTTTGAATTGCCTTAGAACTATAATTGGGTCCCAAAATTGGGACCCACCTACTGTCCCTAGGAGGCGCGCGCGCGCATGATGGATAAGGGGAAGGAGTTCGACTCCTTCCTCTATTAGAAGTCCAAGGGATAAGTTAGATTTTCCTGATTGAGTTTTGATTTGATTGGGAATGAATCTAGACTTGATATTGGTTTCCTTGTGCGATAAGAATTAGATTCTTATTTCTTTACGAAGTCTAATTGCTTATGCTTTAGGCTTCTATAGACTACTATATATAGTAGACTATTGGTTTGATATATACTTATACAGTTTTGCACACAGTTATTCTACCCAGTTTTCTTAGAGAAAATAAAAAAACTCTCCCCTCTTCTTTAGCCACCCGCGCGCGCCACCTCACCGGAGGAATCGCTGCCTCGTCTTTTTGGTCACACAAAGAATATCCTAGCATTCTTCCGATAGGTTGTTCATCCGTGGATACCAAGGTTGAGGTTCTAGGAGCTGGAAACTAACTCTTATTGTCTTGCAGATATACAGAGAATTGTAGATATCTTCGACTTCGACGAAGGAGAAGATACACCGGAATATTACGAAGACTGGAAGCTGCTTTGGAAGCAAGGTTAGTCTTCTAATTGACGTGTTTATATATATACGACATATGCATAATCAATTAACCTGTATGTTAAGAAAATTTTTGAAATTCCGCTGCGTACCCTAGGGGTAACTCTGACCATATTTTCTTACACAAATGGCAATAGAATTGGAAGAGTATCAGTTTTCAATTCTAAAGTTACTTGCTGAAATACAAGAAATGAAAACGATGAAACTCAATTTCAAATCTTATGCGGATGCTAGTAACACGCTGAATGAACTAAACTCTTATCTGAGAGATCCATCTCAGAAAGAAGGTTTAGGTGTCACGTATGAAGGTGATGATGTAATACTCTTGAGTAAAGACAAATCACCAATCACCTTTCTTCGTGCAACTGATAGTGGTCAACCATAACTCTATCAATTTGGTCAATCTAAGGTTGTTGAAATAAGCAATCAAGTACCTACGACCGAAAAGCCCGTTATTGCTACTCAAAGTAACAAGACTTTAAAAGCAAAACAGGTTGCTGTAAAGCAAACTGTTCAGAAAAATGATGCTGTAAAGCATTCTGCCAAACAAGTTGCTGAAAAGCACTTTGTTAAGACTAAAGGCAAGATACTAAAAGTAATAAGAAGACCTTTGCTGACAAACCTGAATCAAGTAAGGTTGCTGAGACAAAAGCTCAGCATACTCCGAAAAGTGGATTTGGATTAAAACCAAGCAAAATCAACTTTTTCTTGAGTATAAGCAAAGTCAGCAAAGATACTTCGAAGAGTTGAACAAAACCAAGCCTAAGAGTACTGACAAGACTCAAAATGCTAGGACTAGAAGGAACCTTGCTAGAAAAGAACTTACTCAAAAGTATGTTCAGCAAAAGGGACACCACATCAGAAAGTGGACTTGATTAGCAATGATCAAAAGTCTTTCGGTTCTAAACCCTCTAGTTCCTCAACAAGTAGAAAACAAGTCAAGATTGAAAAACTCAAGACTTGGGTTTCCACTGGACGTTTTCTTGAACATGTTAATGGACATCCAATATATGATAATTAACTTGTTTGCTCTTGATTGTGCAGACTTCAGCCACAGAGACAAACAATGCAATTTGGCACTTTGACAGTGGTTGTGGAAAGCACATGATGAGCAATAAGAAAAATCTTATGAACTATAGACGGTGGTCTAAAGGTCCAACAATAAGGTTTGCTGGTGGAGGCTTTGGTTCTACTAAAGGTTATGGTGACGTGAAGTTAAGATGCATTACCATTTCGGGAGTTCTTTATGTCAAAAATCTTAAGTTTTACCTTTTCAGCATGAGTCAATTTGCTGACAAAGGTTACTTCATCGAAATCAAAAGCGATGAATGTAAACTTATTGACTTTGAGACAAAGAAGGTTATCATGGTTGCTAGAAGATCAAGAGGTCTCTATACCGTAGATTGGTCTTCAGCAATCATTGAAAAATGCCTTATCTCAGATCATGATTGCCTTGCTGAAAAAGCATGGTTATGGCATAAACGAACAAGTCACCTAAACTTCAAGACGCTGAATAAGATGTCTAAAAAGGCACTTGTAGTTGGATTACCTAAGGTTACTTTTAAAAGGATGGTGTTTGCACTGCATGTCAGAAAGGAAAGCAAACCAAAACTTCTTTAAAGAACAATGCAGTACCGTCAACTATAAAACCTTTACAACTCTTGCACATGGACTTGTTTGAATCTTCTTCAACAAGCTATGCTGGGAAGAAGTATGGTCTGGTGGTGGTAGATGACTATTCAAGATTCACTTGGGTAGTATTTATCGAAAACAAGTCTGAAACAAGGACTGAAATACCTAACTTGTTGAACAAGCTCGAAGTCATGAAAAATGATAAGGTAAAAGTCATAAGAACAGACCATGGTACTGAGTTTGTAAACCAGTACATAACTGAGTATTGCACTTCCAAAGGCATACAACATCAGTTATCCTCAGTAAGGACACCTCAACAAAATGGTGTTGCTGAAAGGAAGAATCGTACCCTTAATGAAGCAGCTAGAATAATGCTTGCTGACACTGAAATAAGTGAAGCTTATTGGGTTGAAGCGATTAATACCGCCTGCTATACTCAAAATAGATGCTTGATAACTAAGGAATACAACAAAACTCCCTATGAGCTATTTGTTGGAAGACCTCCTAACATCACTCATCTAAGAGTATATGGTTGCAAATGCTTTGTTCTTAACAATGGTAGAGAATACTTAAGAACATTTCAACCAAAGGCAGATGAAGCGATATTTCTTGGCTACTCCTTGCATAAAAAACTTATAGAGTTTACAACAAAAAGGCACAAAACATCGAAGAATCAGTGCATGTTGTATTCTATGAAAAATCACAAGGAGTCCCTACTGAAGAAGAAATATCAGAATGTATGAAGAAATTACTCATACACGAGCAAAGAACTGAATCCGATGCTAGAAATGTCAAATCAATTGAACTTAATGATGATTCTGACAATGACACTCCTACCCCAAGTCATGACAAGATAAATATAGTTCATTGATGAACCGAAGTTTGTCAGACTCAATTAATCAAATAAATTTGTTTTTAGCCAAAGGCAATTCACAACTACAACGAAAACCGTAGTGTAGTAGTAAAATAACCTCGAGTGTCGATCTCTAAGGACTATAACTAGCTTTATCTAATTTAACTTAAACTATAAACTCAACAAACGACTTAGCACAGATTTTTCTTATCAAAGATAATGGAAGTTAGTGATAGTATGATCATTCAAAGCATCAGGTTAATAATCATGCATGAAGTACCCGATCGTTTTGCATAGAAATCTAAGATCATGAATTGTCCAATGTGTTCCGTTCAATTCAACACTACGAAGATAGAGGGCTTAGATAGATTAAAGAAATAAAGCAATAACTCAAAGTCTGATTCGCGTTACAGCCATCATGCATAATTAAGAACCCTAGCTAAGAAATCACATACTATCACCAACGATAGATTTAGCTACTCATAGATGTCATGCAATCAACAGAAATCAAAGCAAGATTGAATGAAAACATGTTGAAAGATATAAATATAAATAGAAAAATCGTGAGATACAATGTTACCGACGAAAGTTGTCAATCTCCCAAGAATTGGGAACTCACAAGCAAGATAATCCTCCAATTGATAAGAAAAATAGTCTCCTATGCTAAGAATTCCCAGAACAGGCTCTGGAGAATTCCTATCTAAAACTATGTGAAAAGGTATGAAAAAAGGTCTGAGAAAGTATGAAAAACGTAGAAACAGATGCAACTATATATAGGAGTTCGGAAGGCGTGGGGCGAGTCGTCCCAGACACTGGGCGAACCGCCTGGTGTGGGGCGAACCGCCCCACATCCCGGACGAACCGCCCGGGAGCTCCAGTCGGCGGAAAAGCATTTTTGGTCTTCTTTTCCTTTTCGGACTCGGATTTTGCCTTCTAGTGACCTTTGAGCCTTGAAACTCGACCCCTAGACCTCAAATCTCGTCCGGAACCTTCTAGATACACCACGGATGACCACGAAACACCGAATCTTCGTTCTCTTCAATATAATTGCCCGGAAAATCATGTTTTTCACCTAAAACCTGAAAAATGCAAACTAAAGGGAAACATGACACTATTCTAATAAAATGCACTATAATATAGCTAAATTAACATAGAGGATAGCTAAATAGGTGAAAAAAAGACTCGAATGAAGGTGTAAAATACACGTTCATCAAACTCCCCAAACCGAACCTTTGTTTGTCCTCAAGCAACTAAGCTGGACTCTAATGCAAAAAACAATGCAACACAAAAAAAGGAGTCTCCTGCCAAATGAAATGAACTAATCTACTGAATCTATCAAAAACTTATGAACAAAAACCATACAAATCATAACATGGATATTGGTTGAAGAATGCCTCGATTGACTCATACACATTCACATATGCACTATGTTAAACAAGATAGTCTCTCGTAACATTCTCTACCTGGACCTAGTCAGTGACGACGTAATGAAACATGTTAAAATACGAATGGTTGTCCCGTGCCTATGAAATTGAGGACTTACTGTTGTTCACCAAGTTAAGACTTTTCCTCAAAGAGGTCAAACCAATATTGGCTCTCATCAAACAAAGGAGGGTTCCCTAAAAGTTCACACTCCCCTATTCTGCCCATCTCTCAAGCAAAGCCTTAAACTATTCACCACTTCCTCAATGGCAGGACGATGGTGGTCTAGAACAGATGACACTCAAACAAATAAAAGACAAAAAATTACAACTCGATTACGAACATTACAAGAATTGAAAAACGAGATAAACACTTTGCTAGACTGCTTTTTGGCTTCTTTTTTTTTTTTGGACCCTTCCTTGCTTTTTTTTTTGGGGTCTTTTCTTTTTTTTTTCTTTTTTTTCTTTTTCCAGATTTTTCTTTTTTTTTCTGGAATTTTTCCTTCTCTTTTTTTGATTTTTTTTTCCTCTTTTTTTTTAGCCAGCAGTAGCACAACGAAAAAGAAATTACAATGATACACAAACGACCTCCCCAAACCTATTCTAAAGAATAGGTTGGAGTACAAACTTTACGAAAAAGGAAAACAAACTCACAACACACACTTAAATCGAAAAACAAGCCTAATGATAGCGTAACCCCCTCCCCAAACCTATTCGAAAGAATAGGTTGCAAACAAAGGATCACACAATCTAACACTACCTCCTTCCTAGGCATTTAGCAATCTCAAAGCAAGGTGAAGACTTGTTGCCTCTTAGGTACAGAATTACTTGGGAAAACAACCATAAGATCCTAACATGCATCATCCTATTATAAAGGCCTTCGTGAACCGCAGTAGAGAAAACACCACTAAGTGATGTCGAGACTACCAAACTTAACTAAGTGAAAACATAAATGTGACAATCCAAGCGAGAAAAACCTCAAACAAAGTCATAGAGATGAAACATATGATTAAGGTCATAATTAGTTAATCTCCCCAATAAAAAAGTTCAAAAACGTTTGGCAATAAACTCCACATAAAACATGCAAGACTAGACTAGAATGAATGTAGTGTATGCAACTAAATTACTAGGAAAGCGATAAACGTGCAAATGCTAATGCAAACGAATTTCAACAAAATGCAAGGTACTATACTCAAACTACCAATGCCAAGCTCCAAACTAACAACAATAGTTCACTTAAATCCCATCCCCCCTCATGAAACTAAAGCTAGTCCCTAGCAATAAGAGAATGAGGAAATAAGATGTGATACTAGATGTTACCGCGTGGTTTGGCCTTGGTCGGCTGAGTACACTAGATGTAAGGTATTAAATTGCTCGAGGGCCCTTGTTGGTGATCATCGGAGCCCGTGGTGGTGGTGGTGGTTCCACTAATACATAGAATAGGGCCAACTCCTCCATCAGTATTCATGGCATCCTTATTGTCCCTATTGTCTTCATTGTCACCATCATCATCACTAGAAGAATTGCATTGTCGAAGAGAATCCTCAAGATTAGCCGCTGCAGTTATGGGGTTTTCCATCCGGTATCTCTCTAATAGCCCGTGAACTGTTGAAGGGGAAAGAGTTGTGCTCTTAGAGTCTCCCTCACCAACGTCCTCTACCCCATGGAACTTACAGTAAGCTGCGATGAAACTCGGAAACTCAGAGGTTTTCTTCTTCTTTGCCCAATGTCGCCCACATTCTCTACGGTTGATGCTCCCGATGTCTATATGGTGCTCCCTCAATAAGCAGTCGAGGGGCACCCCAAGGAAGGGCTGGGTGTCCATGTCATTATGTTTTAGAATCAAGTTAGCGATACGGAACTTCATCACCACTGTCGACTCAAGACTGAATCTGTTGTGATGAGGCCGCCCCGGTTGCTTCCTAGTCTCTCGGACCTTGCAGTCCTTGTGGCAGATTTCTGCTGTAATATTGGTTTCAATCCCTTTAGTGGTACGTGAATAGACATAAGAGTGCTCACTCCCGGTGGATTCTCGTTCCTCCTTATGGATAAACCGCGAAGTTGTTGCAAAAGTCCATGGCTCGAACGCACCTCTAACGAGATCACTCTCCTTCTCTTGAAGATTAGTAGACCCAACATAGAACTCATGGAGAACGTCCTTGTCAAACCCTTTGACATGGTTGGAATCGAACCACCTCCAATACCTCATTGTAGCCAAACGGAAGTGCTCCTCTCCCTTTGTGGCATGGTTCCTACAAACATCCATTAGTACCTCGTACAACAAAAAGCTTCATGCATATGCAAATGCAAGAGTGAAACAAACGAGTAACTTCATCATCGCGCCTAATCTTCAAAACACAAAGTCTAATCTAGCTACCATAATGCAACGTATCAACTCATCATAATATGTAACATATCTCAACAAGCTTAATGCTGGATAACTAGTAACCTCAAATCATAAGATTCATTCAAACCATAGTACTCAAAAATCTTCACCAAAAAGTCTCAAACCCCATCAATCAAGTGTTCTATCAACATGTCTACCTTTATCATACCAATAATCTCATCATATAACATGGAATGAAAGAAAAGAACCTATGCAAGACGAGACATAGACATCAAGTAAGCAAAATTCCCAATTTATCAAACCAAGCAAAGATGAGCAAGCAATTGGTAATGAAAATTGATTCTAATCACATAAACAATCAACCCATACATTATATAAGCTCAATTGAAGCATAAATCAGAAAACCCCCAAATTTGAAAAATTAGGGTTCATGTGAAGATACCTCAGATCTGAAAAACAAATGAACTAGGATGAAAGTTGTTCGGATAGAATTAAATAGCACATAAAGGGCTTCGATTGAAGCTAAAGAACACAAAATTTGAAGGAGAATTGAAGAAATTATGGAAGAAAGATGATTTTTCGAGTTTTTGGGTGTTTTGGAGAAAGAGAGGTGAAGAAGATGAGAGAATGAGGGTTTGGGGGAGAAATCCCGCACTTATATTCTCAGAAAACGGGCGGCGATTCGCCCCGTGTGTGGGGCGATTCGCACCCCACCTCCAGAGGTGGGGAGACGAAATTTCTCGAAAAACTCAGTTTTTTATCCCCGAAAACCATTCTCCTCACGAAAAACACTCGAAAAAGTTCACTCAAACATAAACATAAGCACAAAACTACAAATAAACGAACAAATTCACATAAAGAAAGGCAAATTGTTCAATGAATGAATGCATGCAATGCAATAAAGCGATAAAAACTCCGGGTTGCCTCCCGGATAGCACCATTATTTATAGTCTTTGACTCGACTTCTTCTTGCTCTTAGTTCTTCTTCCTGAGGGTACTAGACTTCCCCTTCATGGATCTCTTCCTCATGCCACGAACCTTTGAATGAGAGTGAACATACACAACAAGACCAAAGTAGTTAATGGTCTGAGAAGCATTGAAGTGAATATTTGGACCAGATATTGCTCGCAGCACATGTTGCTTGCCATCCACCTCAATGGTGCAAGTTCTTCGGTTGATGTCTATCACGGAGCGTAGCTTAGTCAAGAACGTTCGCCCCAAGAGAACAACATCCCCCATCCCAGGTGTAGACGCCGACATAACTACAAAGTTGGTGTACACAGAAGCTTCACCAATCTTAATCAATACGTTGTTCACAACGCCTTCGGGTCTCACAAAGGATCCATCCGCCAATTGCACAATAGACTTATGCTCAGATAGTTTTCCAAGGCCACTCTTCTCAAACACATTCATTGGGAGCACATTAGAGTAAGATCCCGTATCTAGTGTAGCACGAACATCTTCAAGTTCACCAATCCCAACCTTAACATCGAAACTCTCAGGAATTGCTCGGGATCCTCTTGCTCCTCATCACTCACATCAGAACCAAGGTCCTTCTCTTCTTCCTTGGCTAGTGGGAGTTCTTCATCCTTGCAACGCTCACATTTAGCAACCTTCTTGATGGTAATTTCAACAGGAAGATCACCCACCAAGGTAATAGACATCGACTTCTCAGTGTTGCTAGGCAACTTCCCTTGCTTCCTACTCGCTCCACGGTCAATCAACTCTTGCATCTTTTGATGGGCAAGCCTAGTGCTCTCTTCCAAACGATCCATCCTCGCCCTTGTCTTCTCAGAATCTTCTTCATAACGCTTAAGAAAACTTTGGGTGTGATCAACCATTTTCTGCAAGTTTTCCATTAGTAGAGCTGTCTTCGACTTCGGTTGCTCTTTGGGAGCGGGATTTTCGCAGTGATCATTACCATAGCTAAGCTTACTACGGTCTTGGTTAGGGCCATAAGTTTGGCTAGCCGGTGTATATCGGAACCCTCTTCTCCAAAATCCACCTCGAGGATTCCTACCATCTTGTCCGTAGCTAGCTTCTTGAGTACCAAATTCCGTAGCAAAAGCTTCCTCTTTGCTTCCTTGAACCCAATTGCCATCATCATATGCATGCTCCGATCTACACATATGAGCTCCATGCCCATAGTTCTTGCATATTCGGCAAACTTCATTCGACATAGATGTTCCAGCGGAGTTCTTGAGGACTTGTTTCAACTCATTGGTAAATCACTCGAATCGATCCCCATTCCCCCCATACATAGGGGCCTCCTGAGCAGGTGGAGCTTCAGGTCCACGTCTCCTAACCATTGCTCTTGGATCCTTGAATTGTGAACCCTTAGCAAGCCTTTCGAAAACTGCCCAAACGGCTTCCGCGGTTTCCTCCCAAATATTGCCGCGACATTGGAAATCCACCACTTGCTGATTCTCAAAGGTCAGTCCATTGTAGAAGTGTTGGACAAGATCCGAAAGCTCAAAACCATGGTCAGGGCACTTGTTCATGAGGTCTTGGAACCTCTCAAACGCGGTGTAGATGGTCTCATCATAGTCTTGTTTGAATCCAGTGATTTGCGCCTTAAGCGCGGTAGTCAAGGTGTGAGGAAAGTATTTCTCCATGAATGCTGAAAAAACCTTTTCCCAAGTGTCAAGCGAACCCGCCGGTAGAGAACTCAACCATGACTTGGCCCTGTCGCCAAGCCCCATAGCAAAAACCTTCATTCTCAACTCATCCGCTATTATTTCAGCTCCGGGTCGTGGGCGATGGTTGACGAAGTCATCGATATCATGCAAGTACCCCATCACATCTTCCCTTGTCAAGCCATAGAACCTCAGAAGTTGTTGGAACACGTGGTTTTTTATTTCCAGATCTCGAGTTGCAGGCGAAAGAACAATCGTCGGTCCCCTCATACGATCCTTGGTGGGTTGAACCCATGATTTCAGTGGTCTAGCTTCTGCCATTACGACGATTTCCTTAAAAAGACTGTGTAGAGATTCAGAGAAATCGGTATCCTCTATTTCCTCTAGTTCACGTTATCGAAGTAGTCGCCTTCTTTGGTGGTAGACTCTGTCGATTTCAGCGATTGGTTCAGCAAGCGGTGTTCCCCTAGATCGTGTAATTCGCATACACTATCTGTAACAAGCTATGAAGAGAGTATCAGAGAGATCAAATTAAAGAATTACTAAAACTAGGACTTGAATGCTGAAAATATATAAAAGCTAAACAGAAAAAAGGAGTATAGTCCCCGGCAACGGCGCCAATTTGATGAACCGAAGTTTGTCAGACTCAATTAATCAAATAAATTTGTTTTTAGCCAAAGAAAATTCACAACTACAACGAAAACCGTAGTGTAGTAGTAAAATAACCTCGAGTGTCGATCTCTAAGGACTATAACTAGCTTTATCTAATTTAACTTAAACTATAAACTCAACAAACGACTTAGCACAGATTTTTCTTATCAAAGATAATGGAAGTTAGTGATAGTATGATCATTCAAAGCATCAGGTTCATAATCATGCATGAAGTACCCGATCGTTTTGCATAGAAATCTAAGATCATGAATTGTCCAATGTGTTCCGTTCAATTCTACACTACGAAGATAGAGGGCTTAGATAGATCAAAGAAATAAAGCAATAACTCAAAGTCTGATTCGTGTTACAACCATCATGCATAATTAAGAACCCTAGCTAAGAAATCACATGCTATCACCAACGATAGATTTAGCTACTCATAGATGTCATGCAATCAACAGAAATCAAAGCAAGATTGAATGAAAACATGTTGAAAGATATAAATATAAATATAAAAATCGTGAGATACAATGTTACCGATGAAGGTTGTCAATCTCCGAAGAATTGCGAACTCACAAGCAAGATAATCCTCCAAATTCATAAGAAAAATAGTCTCCTATGCTAAGAATTCCCAGAACAGGCTCTGGAGAATTCCTATCTAAAACTATGTGAAAAGGTATGAAAAGAGGTCTGAGAAAGTATGAAAAACGTAGAAACAAATGCAACTATATATAGGAGTTCGGAAGGCGTGGGGCGAGTCGCCCCAGACACCGGGCGAACCGCCTGGTGTGGGGCGCACCGTCCCATATCCCGGGCGAACCGCCCGGGAGCTCCAGTCGGTGGAAACGCGTTTTTGGTCTTCTTTTCCTTTTCGGACTCGGATTTTGCCTTCTAGTGACCTTTGAGCCTTGAAACTCGACCCCTAGACCTCAAATCTCGTCGGAACCTTCTAGATACACCACGGATGACCACGAAACACCGAATCTTCGTTCTCTTCAATATAATTGCCCGGAAAATCACATTTTTCACCTAAAACCTGAAAAATGCAAACTAAAGGGAAACGTGACACTATTATAATAAAATGCACTATAATATAGCTAAATTAACATAGAGGATAGCTAAATAGGTGAAAAAAGACTCGAATGAAGGTGTAAAATACACGTTCATCATTCATGATAAAGAATTTCCGGCTAAGGACGCAGTTGCTCCAGATGTTACTGAAACTACGCAACTTCCTGTGTCTGCTGACGAGTTACCTCAAACCGGCAATGCTGAACAAGCAGTTGCTGATGAACCAATCTCAGCAGAAACATAATAAGTTACCAGTAGTACTGAACAAGTACATGCTGAAGAGTCACATGCTGAAACGCAAACATATCCAGATCCAAAGAGCAGAAAACCTGTTAATAAGTGGATTAGAGATCATCCCTCTACGGATATGATTGGTGATATTGACAAACACCAAGTGACTAGATCCAAAGTGTCTACTAATCAAGAACTTGTTGAAGAAGCAAATGTCATTGAAGTAGAAGCTTTGTTCTCTTGCTTTGTTTCAGAAATTGAGCCCAAGACCATAGAAGAAGCTTTGAAGCATTCTGAATGGATCAAGGCAATGCAAGAAGAACTGGATCAATTTGAAAGGAACAAAGTCTGGAAACTTATACCCCTTGCTGAAGGAAAGAAAGCAATTAGTACAAAGTGGGTGTTCAGAAATAAGCTGAGTGAGTCTGGAGAAGTAACAAGGAACAAAGCACGATTAGTTGCTCAAGCTTATTGCCAGACTGAAGGATTGGACTATGATGAGTCTTATGCACCAGTTGCAAGATTGGATGCTATTAGACTTTTCTTAGCCTTTGCTGCTCATAATGACTTCATTGTTTATCAAATGGATGTTAAAAGTGCATTCCTAAATGGTGAACTTGCTGAAGAAGTCTACCTAGAACAATCCCCTGGCTTTGAACTTTCCTCAGAAACCAAGATGGTATACAAGCTTCAGAAAGCTGTATATGGTCTAAAGCAAACACCTAGAGCTTGGTATGATACCTTAGCTAAGTTCTTGCTGGATAATGGTTTCAAGAAAGGTGATGTTGATAAAACCTTATTTACCATGAACCATGATGGTAAAATACTCTTAGTTCAGATTTATGTGGATGACATAATATTTGGATCTAAGGACAAGTAACTTTGTGATGATTTTGCCAAACTCATGACAAACAAGTTTGAAACGAGTATGATGGGCAAATTGAATTATTTCATAGGATTCCAAGTCAAGCAACTCAAAGATGGAATATTCATAAATCAAGCAAAGTATGCAAAGGAAATGCTCATAAAGTTCAGGATCAAAGAGGAAGAAAAACATGAAAAGATCCCAAGCTATGAGCGTTGGTACCAAATTGGGCTATACTAAACAAGACAAAAGTGTTGATGGACATAAGTATAGGAAGCTCATTCGTTTCTTGCTGTATCTAACAACAAGTAGGCCTGACATTCAGTATGCTGTTTGTGTGTGTGCAAGATTCCAATCTGATCCAAGAGAATCACACTACAAAAAGGCACTCAAAATACTGAAATATGTCAAAGGCACAGTCAATGTTAAATTATGGTATCCAAAAGATTCTGGATTAGAATTGGTAGGTTATTCTGATGCTGATCGTGGAGGATCAACTCTTGATAGAAAAAGTACCTCTGGAACTTGTCAGTTTCTAGGTACAAGATTAATATCATGGTTTAGCAAGAAGCAAACCTGTGTTGCCAATTCATCCACTGAATCTGAATACATTGCGGCTGGTCGTTGCACAACTTAAATCCTATGGATTCAGCAACAATTAAGAGATTATGGTATTTCTGCAAAGAAAACACCAATCTTTTGTGATAATACAATTGCTATTGCTATCATGCAAAATCCTAAGTTCCACTCAAGGACAAAGCCCATTGATATTAGACATCATTTTATTAGAGATCATGTGGAAAAAGGAGACATTGAGGTTGTAAAAGTACGGACTGATGATCAACTTGCTGACATCTTTACCAAGCCCCTTCCAGATAATAGGTTCGCAATGCTAAGGTATAACCTTGGATTGATTGAACTACCTCAATAAAAAGGGATACATTTGGTGGGTTGCTGAAACAGGCATTCAACAAGCCAATGGTTGCTTAAAGTTCATTTATTCCTTGAAAAGTCACTTTCCACTGACTCCTCTAAAAGGAGATGTTTGTAGACGAAATGTTTGCTAAAACAGGCATTCATCAAGTAATTCCTTCAAACCGGGTATTTGTTAGGAAACTTGATCACTTGCTGAAACGGGTACTCAGTAAGAAGACTTCAAAGATTGCTGAAACTGGCATTCAAACAATCAAGGATACTGAAACAGGTATTCAAGTATGAAAAGAAAAATCTGAGACGGGAACTCAACAAAGAGCAAAAATGCTTCTCAAAAATTACCTAAAAATATCTCAATATAAAAATAATTTACTGAGACGGGAACTCAGAAATATCGTTGACCCTAAGAAAAATGAGATATTTGATTAAGGGGGAACTTTCAACAACTACAAGGCTTGTTACTTGAAAAGTAATTGCTAAAGTCAGAAGGATTAAAATTGCGGAAAAGATTTTTGTATACTTCAGCAAGCAATTAGCTTTGAAGTAAAAGAGATCAAATTCCGTGAATCAAGGTAAAATCAATTGTGACGTTAATCGTGGCACAGATAAACTCGCTGTAAATCATGACATGAAATACAATCGTGGCCATTGATTTTAAAGCAGTTGATGATCTAATGGTTAATATTACAAAGAGAAAGCATGCTCTGACGGTTTCGTGTTAGTGGACCACTACGCATTTAGTGCAAAGACTCCACTAACTCAATGAATCTCTATTTTACCCTTGCTGAGAACTTAAAACCATTGAGCTTCTCACATAACAGAGATACTATATAAATGAAGAGTTAGAGAAAGACAAAATTCTTTAACTCACATTTCCTTTCTCTGCGAAAATTCCCTAGCATGTGCTCTGAATTACTGTACCTCCGGTAAAAAAGAAATGAAAGGATGAAGAGAGGAGAGACTGCTCCTATGACTTGGACTAAGCACACAAAAAGGAAGCATCTCTGCCATTCACTTGGTCTATTAGCTCTGCTACTAATTGATGAATGTGTATTTTACACTTTCATTCGAATCTTTTTCACCTATTTTAGCTATCCTCTATGTTAATTTTGCTATATTTTAGTACATTTTATTAGAATAGTGTCTCGTTTCCCTTTAGATTTTATTTTACAGGTTTTGGTTGAAATTCGGGGATTTCCGGGCAATTATATTGAAGTTGACAAGGAATTGGTGTTCCAGAAGCCTATTTGGAGTATCTGAAGGTTTCCGGATAGGATTTGAAGTCTAGGGGCCGAATCTGGAGGTTAGAAGACTACTAGAAGTCAGAAACCGAGTCCGAAAAGGTGAAGAAATCCAAAAACGCGGAAATTCCGCGAGAATACTCTGGGGCGAACCGCCGCACCATGGGGCGAACCGCCCCGTAGTTTTTCGGGGCCTATATATAGTGCTCAGTTTTTCTCCGAAAATCATATCTTTCCAGACCTTCTCTCTCACCTCTCTCTATAGTTTTAGGTAGGAACTTCCCGGGGCCTGTCCTGGGAGTTCTGTAGCTTAGGGGATACTTTTTCATAGCGAATTGGAGCTCGTAGGATCGCAATTCTTCGGAGATTGACAACCTTCGGTAACTTGTATCTTACAGTTTAATCTACTTATTTTATATATCTTTCAATATGTTTTCTTCTATGATTTCTGTTGATTGCATGCCTATTATGAGTAGCTAAACTTATCGTTGGTGGCAGTGAATTCTTAGCAAAGGGAAGATAATCATGCTAATGGCTATATCGCGCATTATACTCCGTGTCATTGCTTTATTTCGTTGATCAGTTGTAACCAAAAGTCTCGTATGTTGTATTGATTGTTATGCACAATTGGACACTAGTCGACCATCAGACCAATTATCTTCGTAGTGTTGAATAATCACGGAACACATTAGGACAATCGTGATTGACTAGTCAGAACAAATTATCTTCGTAGTGCTTAATACTTGCAACAGGACACTAGATTGATTCAAAGATCTCTATGCAAGACCGAGGAATTTATGCATGATTATCGACCCATTATGTTAAGAAGGACCATACTATCACCAATCTCCATTATCTGCTAGAAACCCACTATTGCTATCTGTCTGCTGTTTTATATTCTCTTGTTAAATAGATAAAGCTAGGTATAGTCCTGAGAGATCGACACTCGAGTCATTCTACTGCTACACTACGGTGTTCGTTGTAGTTGTGGATTGCCTTTGGCTTAATTAACAAATTTATTTGCTTGAATTCGGAGCACGACATCCGCGTTAATCACTAATCAAAGTTCTTGACTCCCAAGTTGGAGGAATAGATCAAGTAGGCCTAAGAAGATGGCCATTGCTGATGCATATCTATGAAAGCAAAACATATATCAACTGGGCTAAGTACATTTTCAACAGACTTGTTGATTGTGTTACAAAGTTCACGGTCAAGGTTGAAGACAACACAGTCTCACCTTCCCTTCCAGTGATGTATGGATTGAAAATATGCTACATCCTTGAACATTACATGATTCAGCTGAGAAACCCATTGCCGATTAAGAAATCAGTATGCAATCTGGGAAGAGCTTTCTACAAGCTGAATGGACCTAAGGTTGCTGACAAGGAGTCAAGGAAAACAACAACTGCAAATGTTGTTGAGACTGATAACCAGTCTAGGAATACAACAGCTGCAAATGTTGTTGAGACTGACAAGCAGTCTAGGAATACAACAGCTACAAATGTTGTTGAGAATGCAACAGCTGCAAATGTTGTTGTTGATACTGCTGCGGTTGCTGACACTACTGCACCCAGCAAAAGATCCAAGAAAAAGAGGAAAGATGATGATGATACTCAGACTGCCGCTTCATCAGCTAATTCTATCCCTAAAAAGGCAAGGACAAAGACCACTTTCTCAATAAAGAAGACAACGACAAGAAAGTTCGTTCCGGTTGTCCATGTCATTCAAGATGATGACATTCCAGTGGTTGCGGAAAAGCAAACCACTGTAGTAGATGTTGCTGAAGTGCTTGCAGAAGCCTTCACAAATCCATTTAACTTGGATCCATCTGCTGAAGCAAGACCACAAGGCAATGGAAATGAAAATCCTGCCTCAAAAAAGAATAGAAGATGTCTACATAGTAGATAATCTTGATGATACTACTCTGGAACCAGCAAGTGACATTGCTGCAGACCTAAGAAAGGCTGCACTTGCTGAAAATGTTGCCAGCAAAGCAACATAAGTAAAAGAGACAGTTGCTGAAATAACAACTAGTCAAGTCCAAGAAGTTGTTGAAGCTGCAATTGCTGAAGAACTAGTTGCTGAGACTGCAACAGTTCAAGTCCCAGAGTTTGCTGAAACTCAACAAGAGACATCATTCGACGATGCATCACATGATGCTGAGAATGTTAGACCAAGTTCACCAATCACGTCTATTAACAAAGTCCAATTGGTGCTTACTGACCTAAGCCAGCAAAGGGATATGGAGATTGATGATAACTCCAATAAGTCAATGGACCTGTTTATGACAAGTAGTGAACTGAGAGGTCTAGATGTTTCTGCTCAACTTGTCAATTCAGAGACAAGGGAGATTGCTGAATCTGCACAGCCTTCTCAAATAGAGCAAGAGAAGAAGTCTGCTGAAGAACAAGTCCCAGATAATGAAGATGTTATCAATGCTGAAAGAACTGAGTCACCACCTACCATTCTTCAGCAGGTAGTTAACTCAGATATAAGCAAAACTTCACTATCTAAAACTTTATCTTTAGCTAACATGATTATTTCTTTAAAGACTTCTCAATATACAAGTCAGAAGATTGCTGAAACTTCTGCACCAGAATCTACAACTCCTGTTCAGCAGGTAGATGAAAATTTTGGTAACGTTACTAAGTTAAAAAAACTTAGTACTTGTTGATGAACGTGTATTTTACACTTTCATTCGAGTCCATTTCACCAATTTAGCTATCCTCTAGGTTAATTTAGCTTATATTTTAGTGCATTTTATTAGAATAGTGTCACGTTTCCGTTTTCTTTGCATATTTCAGGTTTTAGGTGAAAAATGTACTTTTAATGGGCAATTATGGTGAAGAGAACGAAGTTTTGGTGCTTCAAGGTCATCCGTGGTGTATCTAGAAGTTTCCAGACGAGTTTGAGGCCCAGAGGACGAGGTTCAAGGCTTAAAGGTCACTAGAAGGCAAAATTGAGTCCAAAAAGGAAACCTGAAGCCAAAAACTCGCTACCACCGACCTAGAGCTCCCAGGCGGTTCGCCCGGCACCCGGTGCCAGGCGGTTCTCCTGGGACCCCAGGCGGTTCGCCCCCCATCTGTCGACTAGTATATATAGTATCGCCTATTTAGTTCGTTTTTGATACCTTTTGACCTTATTTTGAGAGACAAATCTCCAGAGCTTGTTCTGGGAATTATTAGCATAGAAGACTCTTTTTCTTATTGATTTGGAAGCTTAATCATAGAGATTGGACATCTTTGATTCTCGATTCTTGCTTGTGAGTTAGCAATTCACCGAAGATTGACAACCTTCGTTGGTAACTTGTATCTCACGATTTTACTGCTTTTGTTTATTCAATTCAACATGTTTTCATTGATTCTTATTTGATTATGCTTGTTGATTGCGATTTATACATGAGTAGCTAAATTTAAGGTTGGTGATAGTATGTGAATTCATAGCTAGGGTTCTTAATTATGCATGAGCGGCTTCGCGCGTTTAAGACTTGATTTATTGTTTTGTTTGTTTGATCTATCTAAGCCATCTATCTTCGTAGATTAGTGTTAAATTGAAAGAAACACTAGGACAATTCATGATCATAGATTTCTATACAAACTTCACGTACTTCATGTGTAATTAGAACCCGATGCTTAGAACGATCATACTATCACTAACTTCCATCATAATTGATAAGTAAAACCTTTGCTAAATCGTTTTCTGATTTTATATTTTAAGTTAAATTAGTTAAAGCTAGTTATAGTCCTTAGAGATCGACACTCGGGGTTATCTTACTTCTACACTACGTGTCTTGATTTTCGTTGTAGTTGTGAGTTGCCTTTGGCTAAAAATAAATTTATTTGATTAATTGAGTCTGACAATCTCGTTCATCAAATTGGCGCCGTTGCCGGGGACTATACTCCTTTTTTCTCTTTAGCTTATTTATATTTTCAGCATTCAATTCCTAGATTTATTAAGTTTAGTTAATTTGCTCTCTTTTGATACTCTTTTCCATTATTGTTACAGATAGTGTATGCAACGTACGCGATCTAGTGGAATACCTCTTGCTGAATCTATCGAAGAAATTAACAGGGTTTACCATCAAAGAAGGCGGAATCTCGCTCAAGGTGACATAGAGGAAATTGATTTCTCTGAATATCTTCGAGCACTCTTTGAACATCCCGTGATGGCTCGTCCACCTGTTGAAATCATGGATTCAACCCAACAAGGAACGAATGAAGGGTCCAGCGGTTGTCCTTTCGCCTGCGACTTGTGACTTGGAAATCAAAAACCACATGTTCCAGCAACTCCCGAGGTTCTATGGCTTGGCTAGGGAAGACGTGATAGTGTATTTGCTTGAATTCGGAGCACGACATCCGCGTTCATCAAATTGGCGCCGTTGCCGGGGACTATACTCCTTTTTTCTGTTTAATTTGTTTATATTTACAGCTTTAGATTCCTAATTCTATTAGTTTTAGTTTTTTCTTTTTAATCTCTCTCTGATACTGCTTTCCTAGTCTGTTTCTAATCACCTTTCCTAGTCTGTTACAGATAGTGTATGCCGCATACACATTCTGCAGGAACACCGCTTGCTGATTCAATTGTTGAGATCGACAGAGTCTACCACCAAAGAAGGCGACTACTTGAAAGGCGCGCACTAGAGGAAATAGAGGAAACAGCTTTCTCTGAATCTCTACTCAGTCTCTTCAAGGAAATCGACGGAATGGCAGAAGCTAGACCACTGAAGGCATGGGTTCAACCCACCAAAGATCGTATGAGGGGATCGACGATTGTTCTTTCGTCTGCAACCCGAGATCTGGAGATCAAGAACCACGCATTCCAACAACTTCCGAGGTTCTATGGCTTATAAAGGGAAGATGTGATGGGGTACTTGCACGATATCGATGATTTCGTCAACCAACTCCCACGACCCGGAGCTGACATAACAACGGATGAGTTGAGGATGAAGGTTTTTGCTATGGGACTTGGCGATAGAGCCAAGTCATGGCTGAGTTCTCTACCAGCCGGCTCGCTGGACACTTGGGAAAAGGTTTTTTCAGCCTTCATGGAGAAATACTTCCCTAACACCTTGACTACCGCGCTAAAGGCGCAAATCACTGGATTCAAGCAGGACTATGATGAGACCATCTACACCGCGTTCGAGAGGTTCCAAGATCTCACGAACAAGTGCCTCCACCATGGTTTTGAACTTTCCGACCTAGTCCAACACTTCTACAATGGACTAACCTTCGAGAACCAACAAGTGGTGGATTTCCAATGCCGAGGCAATATTTGGGAGGAAACCGCAGATGCCGTCTGGGCAGTTTTCGAAAGGCTTGCTAAGGGTTCGCAGTTCAAGGACCCAAGAGAAATGGTTAGGAGACGTGGACCTGAAGCTCTACCGACTCAAGAAGCCCCTATGTACAGGGGGAATGGGGATCAATTCGAGTGCTTTACCAACGAATTGAAGCAAGTCCTCAAGAGCGCCACCGGAACAACTGTTTCGAACGAAGTATGCCGAATATGCAAGAACTATGGGCATGGGGCTCATATGTGTAAATCGGAGTTGGCATATGATGATGGCAACTGGGCTCGAGGAGGCGAAGAAGAAGCCTTTGCTACGGAGTTTGGTACTCAAGAAGTTAGCTACAGACAAGACGGTAGGAATCCTCGAGGTGGATTCTGGAGAAGAGGATAGCGCAACAATCAAGGATATGCACCGGCTAACCAAACTTATGGACCTAACCAAGACCGTAGTAGGCTGAACTATGGTAATGATCACTGCGAAAACCCCGCTCCGAAAGAGCCACCGAAGTCGAAGTCGGCTCAACTGATGGAGAACTTGCAGAAGATGGTCGATCACACACAAAGTTTTCTCAAACGTTATGAAGAAGATTCCGAGAAGACTAGGGTGAGGCTCGATAGGTTGGAAGAGAGCAGTAGACTTGCCCATCAAAAGATGCAAGAGTTGATTGACCGAGGAGCAAGTAGGGAGCAAGGCAAACTGCCTAGCAACACTGTGAAGACGAATGCCATTACATTGGCTGGTGATGTACCTGACGGAATCACCATCAAGAAGGTTGTTAGGTGCGAGTGTTGCATGAAGGAAGAACTTCTACAGGCTGAGGAAGAAGAGAAGGGCCTTGGTTCTGACACAAGTAATGAGGAACAAGAGGATCCCGAACCACTCCCTAAAAGTTTCGATGTAAAGGTAGGGATTGGTGAGCTTGAAGATGTCCGTGCCACACTAGATACGGGATCCTACTCAAACATAATTCCTTTGAATGTGTTTGAAAAGAGCAACATTGGGAAACTATCTGAGCAAAGGGCTATTGTGCAACTGGCGGATGGATCCTTTATGAGACCCGAGGGCGTTGTGAAAAATGTGTTGGTCAAGATTGGTGAAGCATCTATATACACCAATTTCGTAGTTATGCCGGCATCTGCACCTGGGACGGGGGATGTCATACTCTTAGGGCAAACATTCTTGACCAAGCTACGCTCCGTGATGGATATCTACCAAAGAACTTGCACCATCGAAGTGGATGGCAAGCGACACGTATTGCAAGCCATACCTGATCCACCGGAACCGCCAGATATTACTACTCACTATTGTGGTCTTGCAGCCTATATTCTTTCTTATTCACAGGTTCGTGGCATGGAGAGGAGATCAATGAAGGGGAAGCCTAGTACCCGCAAAAAGAAGAGATAGGCGCAGACAGGAGTCGAGTCAAAGACTTTAAACAATGACGCTATCCGGGAGGCAACCCGGAATTTTTATCGCTTTC
Source organism: Plantago ovata (assembly GCA_028274465.1). Lineage (NCBI taxonomy): Eukaryota > Viridiplantae > Streptophyta > Magnoliopsida > Lamiales > Plantaginaceae > Plantago > Plantago ovata. The sequence goes on from CM051455.1 coordinate 64,788,458, forward strand.
TTTACTGCTTTTCTGCATGCATTCATTCTTGAACTATTTGCTTCTCGTATGCGAATTTGTTCATATGTTTGCTTTTGTTTGAGTGAGATTTTTCGAGTGGTTTTTAAAAAAAAATTGATTTCGGGGATTAAACCGCATTTTCTGACGTCGGAAACCGTCTCCCCACTTCGGGGAGCACGGGGCGAACCGCCCCACGGTCCCAGAACTTCAAAAACGCGGATTTCTTCCCCAAAACCTCATTTTCTTCATTCTTCTTCATTCATCCTCCCAAAAAACCCGAAAAACGCGATAACTTCTTCATTTCTTGACCAAATTGAGTGTTCTTTAGCTTAATTCGAAGCCTATTACATGATCTATCATCCTATCCGATCAGATTTCATCCTTATGCGTTAGATTTTCAGATCTGAGGTATCATCCTTAGAACCCTAATTTTTGAATTTGGGGGTTTTCTTATTTGAGCTTCAATTATGCTTGTTTGATGCATGGGTATGTTGTTTGTGTGATTAGACATGTTATTTACTATCAATTGCATGCTCAATTTTGCTTGAATTGTTGATTTGGGTATGTTGTTATTAGATGATATATCTTGTTATGCATTATGTCTTTATCTTTGATTTCTAGCATATGGATGTGTTTATTGATGTAATGTTGGTAGATTTGACGATAGAATGTTTAATTGTTAAGTATGAAGATTTATGATGATTGGATTTTTCGCTGCTATGGTATGAATTGAGCCTTGTTATCAAGGATATTGGTTGTCTAGTAAGAGCATGATGTGATGTATTGCATGAAGTAGTTTCGTTGGTATGTTGCATGTTGAAGAAGCTAGGCTAGACATTGCGGTTTGGGGAGTTCGATTGTCGATTTTATCACTTGTGTGTTTCGCTTTTACTCTAGTATGTATTTGAGTCAGTTTTGTGTCGTACGAGGTGCTAACAGCTATTTGTAGGTACCATACCAAGGGAAAGGAGCATTCCCGTATGATTGCTGTGAAGAACCATGTCAAGGAAGGTGACCTCGCTAGATGTGCGTTCGAGCCAAGGGGTTTTGCAACAACGTCGTGGATTATCCACGAGGAGGAGCTAGAGTATACCTGGAGTAAGGACTCCTATGCCTATTCATGCACCACCGAAGGGACAGAAACCACTTTTACGTCAGCACTCCATCACGAGGACTGCAGAGTTCGAGTGAACAGGAAGGCACCGGAACAGTCTTGCCGCGACGGATTCGATCTTGAGTCCGAAGTTGCTCGAAGGTTCCGAAGCGCTAGCTTGGTTCCAAAACGTAATGACATGGGTACCCAACACCTTGTTGGGGTGCCCCTTGCCTGCCTCTAAAGTGAGCATCATATAGACATCGGTCGGATCCACGGTAGAGAATGTGGACAAAATTGGAGAAAAAGGTAGAAGACTTCTGAGTATCCAAGCAGCTTACTGAAACTTTCTCGAGGTGTAAAACGTTGGTGGGGGAGGTCCTGATACCACTGCCCTTTCCCCTTCAACAGTTCACATCCTATTGGAGGGCTCCAGGATGGAGGATTCCATAACAGCGGCGGCTACTCTTGAGAATTCTACCTGCCACTACAACTCTACTATTGAGGATGTGCGTGACAGTAGTGACAATGAAGGTCATACGGGCAATGATGATTCTGATAGAGGAGTTGTTCCTGTCCAGCCTATAAATGGAACTACCGCACCTACCTGAAGACCTGATGACACCCTATAAAGCTCATAGAGGAGGCCCAATAACCCACAAGCAGCATACTCAGTAGACCGAGGCCAAACCATGGGGTAACATCTAGTATCACATCTTAATTCCTCATTTTCTTACTGCTAGGGACTAGCGTTAATTTCATGAGGGGAGGATAGGATTTAAGTGATTTGATGTTGTTAGTTTGGAGCTTGGTATTGGTAGGATGAGTATAGTACCTCGCATGCTTTATCCGTCTGCATTTGCATTTGCACGTTTACTGCTTTCTTAGATTTTTTAGGTTGCATTCACTACATTCATCCTAGGATAGTCTTGCATGTTTTATATGGACTTTATTGCCGAATTTTTTGAACTTTTTTATTGGGTAGATCAACTAACTATGCCATTAATCGTATGCTTCATCTCTATGAATTTGTTTGAGGTTTTTCTCGCTTGGCTTGTCACATTTATGTATTGCACTTAGTTGAGCTAGGTAGTCTCGACATCACTTAGTGGTGTTTTCTCTACTGCGGTTCACGAAGGCCTTTATAATAGGATGATGCATGTTAGGGTCTTATGGTTGTTTTCCCGAGTAATTATGTACCTAAGAGGCAACAAGTCTTCACCATGCTTTGAGATTGCTATATGCCTAGGAAGGAGGTGGTGTGAGGTTGTGTGATCCTTTGTTTATAACCTGTTCTTCCGAATAGATTTGGGGAGGGGGTTACACCATCATTAGACTTGTTTCTGTTTTTCATTTTCGTATCGTGAGTTTATTTTCCCTTTCCGTAAATTTTGTACTCCAACCTATTCTCTTTGTTATGCTACTGCTGGCTAAAAAAATCGAAAAAAAAGAAAAGAAAAGAAATTCCAGAAAAAAAAGAAAAAGAAAAAAGAATCTGGAAGAAAAAAAGAAAAAAAAGAGAAGACCCCAAAAAGAAAAGAAGGGTCCAAGAAAAAAAAGAGCCAAATAGCAGTTTAGCAAAGTGTTGAGTCTTATTTTCCATTTTTGTAATGTTCGTAATCGTGTTGTAATTTTCTATTTTTTATCTTTTTTGTCTTGAGTGTCATCTGTTCTAGACCACCCTCGTCCTGCCATTCAGGAAGTGGTGAAATACTTAAGACTTTACTTGAGAGATGGGTAGAATAGGGGAGTGTTACCTTTTATAAGGAACCCTCCTTCGTTTGATGAGAGCCAGTACTGGTTCGACCTCTTTTGAGGGAAAGTCTTAACATGGTGGAACAGCACTAAGTCCTCAGTTTCATGGGCACGGGGCAACCATTCGTATCTTAGCATGCTTCATTACGTCGTCACTGACTAGGTCCAGGTAGAGAATGTTACGAGAGACTATCTTGTCTTAACATAAGTGCTTATGTGGATGTGTATAAGTCAATCGAGGTATTCTTCAACCTATATTCATGCTTTGATTCGTATGGTTTTTGTTCATATGTTTTTTGGTAGATTCAGTAGATTAGTTCATTTTATTTGGCATGAAACTCCATTTTGTGTCTTGCATGTTTTTTGTATTAGAGTCTAGCTTAGTTGCTTGAGGACAAGCAAAGGTTCGGTTTGGGGAGTTTGATGAATGTGTATTTTACACTTTCATTCGAGTCTTTTTCACCGATTTTAGCTATCCTCTATGTTAATTTTGCTATATTTTAGTACATTTTATTAGAATAGTGTCACGTTTCCCTTTAGATTTTATTTTACAGGTTTTGGTTGAAATTCGGGGATTTCCGGGCAATTATATTGAAGTTGACAAGGAATTGGTGTTCCAGAAGCCTATTTGGAGTATCTGAAGGTTTCCGGATAAGATTTGAAGTCTAGGGGCCGAATCTGAAGGTTAGAAGACTACTAGAAGTCAGAAACCGAGTCCGAAAAGGTGAAGAAATCCAAAAACGCGTCGAAAACGCGGAAATTCCGCGAGAATACTCTGGGGCGAACCGCCGCACCATGGGGCGAACCGCCCCGTAGTTTTTCGGAGCCTATATATAGTGCTCAGTTTTTCTCCGAAAATCATATCTTTCCAGACCTTCTCTCTCACCTCTCTCTATAGTTTTAGGTAGGAACTTCCCGGGGCCTGTCCTGGGAGTTCTGTAGCTTAGGGGATACTTTTTCATAGCGGATTGGAGCTCGTAGGATCGCAATTCTTCGGAGATTAACAACCTTCGGTAACTTGTATCTTACAGTTTAATCTACTTATTTTATATATCTTTCAATATGTTTTCTTCTATGATTTCTGTTGATTGCATGCCTATTATGAGTAGCTAAACTGATCGTTGGTGGTAGTATGTGAATTCTTAGCGAAGGGAAGATAATCATGCTAATGGCTATATCGCGCATTATACTCCGTGTCATTGCTTTATTTCGTTGATCAGTTGTAACCAAAATTCTCGTATGTTGTAGTGATTGTTATGCACAATTGGACACTAGTCGACCATCAGACCAATTATCTTCGTAGTGTTGAATAATCACGGAACACATTAGGACAATCGTGATTGACTAGTCAGACCAAATTATCTTCGTAGTGCTTAATACTTGCAACAGGACACTAGATTGATTCAAAGATCTCTATGCAAGACCGAGGAATTTATGCATGATTATCGACCCATTATGTTATGAAGGACCATACTATCACCAATCTCCATTATCTGCTAGAAACCCCCTATTGCTATCTGTCTGCTGTTTTATATTCTCTTGTTAAATAGATAAAGCTAGTTATAGTCCTGAGAGATCGACACTCGAGTCATTCTACTGCTACACTACGGTTTTCGTTGTAGTTGTGGATTGCCTTTGGCTTAATTAACAAATTTATTTGCTTGAATTCGGAGCACGACATCCGTGTTCATCACTAATCAAAGTTCTTGACTCCCAAGTTGGAGGAATAGATCAAGTAGGCCTAAGAAGATGGCCATTGCTGATGCATATCTATGAAAGCAAAACATATATCAACTGGGCTAATTACATTTTCAACAGACTTGCTGATTGTGTTACAAACTTCAAGGTCAAGGTTGAAGACAACACAGTCTCACCTTCCCTTCCAGTGATGTATGGATTGAAAATATGCTACATCCTTGAACATTACAGGATTCAGCTGAGAAACCCATTGCCGATTAAGAAATCAGTATGCAATCTGGGAAGAGCTTTCTACAAGCTGAATGGACCTAAGGTTGCTGACAAGGAGTCAAGGAAAACAACAACTGCAAATGTTGTTGAGACTGATAACCAGTCTAGGAATACAACAACTACAAATGTTGTTGAGACTGACAAGCAGTCTAGGAATACAACAGCTACAAATGTTGTTGAGAATGCAACAGCTGCAAATGTTGTTGTTGATACTGCTGCGGTTGCTGACACTACTGCACCCAGCAAAAGATCCAAGAAAAAGAGGAAAGATGATGATGATACTCAGACTGCCGCTTCATCAGCTGATTCTATACCTAAAAAGGCAAGGACAAAGACCACTTTCTCAATAAAGAAGACAACGACAAGAAAGTCCGTTCCGGTTGTCCATGTCATTCAAGATGATGACATTCCAGTGGTTGCGGAAAAGCAAACCACTGTAGTAGATGTTGCTGAAGTGCTTGCAGAAGCCTTCACAAATCCAATTAACTTGGATCCATCTGCTGAAGCAAGACCACAAGGCAATGGAAATGAAAATCCTGCCTCAAAAAAGAATAGAAGATGTCTACATAGTAGATAATCTTGATGATACTACTCTGGAACCAGCAAGTGACATTGCTGCAGACCTAAGAAAGGCTGCACTTGCTGAAAATGTTGCCAGCAAAGCAACAGAAGTAAAAGAGACAGTTGCTGAAATAACAACTAGTCAAGTCCAAGAAGTTGTTGAAGCTGCAATTGCTGAAGAACTAGTTGCTGAGACTGCAACAGTTCAAGTCCCAGAGTTTGCTGAAACTCAATAAGAGACATCATTCGACGATGCATCACATGATGCTGAGAATGTTAGACCAAGTTCACCAATCACGTCTATTAACAAAGTCCAATTGGTGCTTACTGACCTAAGCCAGCAAAGGGATATGGAGATTGATGATAACTCCAATAAGTCAATGGACCTGTTTATGACAAGTAGTGAACTGAGAGGTCTAGATGTTTCTGCTCAACTTGTCAATTCAGAGACAAGGGAGATTGCTGAATCTGCACAGCCTTCTCAAATAGAGCAAGAGAAGAAGTCTGCTGAAGAACAAGTCCCAGATAATGAAGATGTTATCAATGCTGAAAGAACTGAGTCACCACCTACCATTCTTCAGCAGGTAGTTAACTCAGATATAAGCAAAACTTCACTATCTAAAACTTTATCTTTAGCTAACATGATTATTTCTTTAAAGACTTCTCAATATACAAGTCAGAAGATTGCTGAAACTTCTGCACCAGAATCTACAACTCCTGTTCAGCAGGTAGATGAAAATTTTGGTAACGTTACTAAGTTAAAAAAACTTAGTACTTGTTGATGAACGTGTATTTTACACTTTCATTCGAGTCTATTTCACCAATTTAGCTATCCTCTAGGTTAATTTAGCTTATATTTTAGTGCATTTTATTAGAATAGTGTCACGTTTCCATTTTCTTTGCATATTTCAGGTTTTAGGTGAAAAATGTACTTTTAATGGCAATTATGGTGAAGAGAACAATGTTTTGGTGCTTCAAGGTCATCCGTGGTGTATCTAGAAGTTTCCAGACGAGTTTTGAGGCCTAGGGGACGAGTTTCAAGGCTTAAAGGTCACTAGAAGGCGAAATCGAGTCCAAAAAGGAAACCTGAAGCCAAAAACTCGCTACCACCGACCTGGAGATCCCAGGCGGTTCGTCCGGCACCCGGTGCCAGGCGGTTCTCCTGGGACCCCAGGCGGTTCGCCCCCCATCTGTCGACTAGTATATATAGTATCGCCTATTTAGTTCGTTTTTGATACCTTTTGACCTTATTTTGAGAGACAAATTCTCCAGAGCTTGTTCTGGGAATTATTAGCATAGAAGACTCTCTTTCTTATTGATTTGGAAGCTTAAGCATAGAGATTGGACACCTTTGATTCTCGATTCTTGCTTGTGAGTTAGCAATTCACCGGAGATTGACAACCTTCGTTGGTAACTTGTATCTCACGATTTTACTGCTTTTGTTTATTCAATTCAACATATTTTCATTGATTCTTATTTGATTATGCTTGTTGATTGCGATTTATACATGAGTAGCTAAATTTAAGGTTGGTGATAGTATGTGAATTCGTACCTAGGGTTCTTAATTATGCATGAGTGGCTTCGCGCGTTTAAGACTTGATTTATTGTTTTATTTGTTTGATCTATCTAAGCCATCTATCTTCGTAGATTAGTGTTAAATTGAAAGAAACACTAGGACAATTCATGATCATAGATTTCTATACAAACTTCACGTACTTCATGTGTAATTAGAACCCGATGCTTAGAACGATCATACTATCACTAACTTCCATCATAATTGATAAGAAAAACCTTTGCTAAATCGTTTTCTGATTTTATATTTTAAGTTAAAATAGTTAAAGATAGTTATAGTCCTTAGAGATCGACACTCGGGGTTATCTTACTTCTACACTACGTGTCTTGGTTTTCGTTGTAGTTGTGAGTTGCCTTTGGCTAAAAATAAATTTATTTGATTAATTGAGTCTGACAATCTCGTTCATCAAATTGGCGCCGTTGCCGGGGACTATACTCCTTTTTTCTCTTTAGCTTATTTATATTTTCAACATTCAATTCCTAGATTTATTAAGTTTAGTTAATTTGCTCTCTTTTGATACTCTTTTCCATTATTGTTACAGATAGTGTATGCAACGTACGCGATCTAGTGGAATACCTCTTGCTGAATCTATCGAAGAAATTGACAGGGTTTACCATCAAAGAAGGCGGAATCTCGCTCAAGGTGACATAGAGGAAATTGATTTCTCTGAATATCTTCGAGCACTCTTTGAAGATCCCGTGATGGCTCGTCCACTGTTGAAATCATGGGTTCAACCCAACAAGGAACGAATGAAGGGTCCAGCGATTGTCCTTTCGCCTGCAACTTGTGACTTGGAAATCAAAAACCACATGTTCCAGCAACTCCCGAGGTTCTATGGCTTGGCTAGGGAAGACGTGATAGGGTATTTGCATGATATCGATGACTTCGTCAACCAACTCCCAAGACCGGGCACGGAGGTGACGGATGACGAGCTGAGAATGAAGGATTTTGGCGATGGGGCTTGGCGATAAAGCCAAGGCATGGTTAGGTTCTCTGGAAGCCCGATCGCTTAACACTTGGGCAAAGGTTTTTTCAGCTTTTATGGAGAAATACTTCCCTCACACATTGACTACCGCGCTTACGGCGCAAATCACTGGTTTCAAACAAGACTATGATGAGACGATCTACACCGCGCTTGAGAGGTTCAACGACCTCTTGAACAAGTGCCCACACCATGGTTTTGAGCTTTCGGATCTTGTCCAACACTTCTACAATGGACTCACTTTTGAGAATCAGCAAGTGGTGGATTTCCAATGCCGTGGTAATATTTGGGAAGAAACCGCGGAGGTTGTTTGGGCGGTTTTCGAAAGGCTTGCTAAGGGATCTCAATTCAAGGATCCAAGAGCAGTGGTTAGGAGGCGCGATGCTCCAACCAATCAGGAGGTTCCAACGTATGGAGCAAGTGGGGATCGATTTGAGTGCTTCACCAATGAGCTGAAGCAAGTTCTCAAGAGCTCAGTTGGAACATCCGTTTCTAATGAGATTTGCCGGATTTGCAAGAACTATGGGCATGGGGCTCATATGTGTAGGTCGGAGCTTGCACACGATGGTGGCAATTGGGTTCAAGAAAGTGACGAGGAGGCCTCTGCTGTAGAATTTGGAGTTCAAGAAGCTAGCTATGGTCAAGATGGTAGGAATCCTCGTGGTGGATTTTGGAGAAGGGGGTTCCGAAACAACCAAGGATATGCACCAGCTAGCCAAACTTATGGCCCTAAACAAGACCGTAGTAATCTTAGCTATGGTAATGATCACTGCGAAAATCCCACTCCTAAAGAGCAACCGAAGTCGAAGACGGCTCTTCTCATGGAGAATTTGCAGAAAATGGTTGATCACACCCAAGGTTTTCTTAAGCGCTATGAAGAAGATTCGGAGAAGACAAGGGCGAGACTTGATCAGTTGGAGGCAAGCACTAGGCTTGCTCATCAAAAGATGCAAGAGTTGATTGACAGTGGAGCAAGTAGGGAGCAAGGCAAGTTGCCTAGCAACACTGAGAAGTCGATGTCTATTACCTTGATAGGTGATCTTCTTGTTGAAATCACTATCAAGAAGGTTGCTAAGTGTGAGTGTTGCAAGGATGGCGAGCCCCCACTAGCCAAGGAAGAAGAGAAGGACCTTGGTTTTAATGTTAGCGATGAGGAGCAAGAAGATCCCGAGCCAATTCCTGATAGTTTCGATGTTAAGGTTGGGATTGGTGAACTTGAAGATGTCCGTGCTACACTAGATACATGATCTTACTCGAATGTGCTCCCTATGAATGTGTTTGAGAAGAGTGGCCTTGGAGAGCTTTCGGAGCATAAGGCTATTGTGCAACTTGCGGATGGATCCTTTGTACGACCCGAAGGCATTGTGGAGAATGTATTGGTTAAGATTGGTGAAGCTTCTGTATACACCAACTTTGTTGTGATGCCGGCGTCTACTCCTGGGATGGGTGATGTTGTTCTCTTGGGGCGAACGTTCTTGACTAAACTACGCTCCGTGATCGACATCTACCGAAGAACTTGCACCATTGAGGTGGATGGCAAGCAACATGTGTTGCGAGCCATATCTGATCCTAGTCCTCACTTCAATGCTTCTCATTCTATTAACTACTTTGGTCTTGCTGTATATGTCCATTCTCACTCACAGGTACTAGGCATGAGGAAGAGAGCGATGAAGGGGAAGTCTAGTACCCTCAAGAACAAAAACTAAAGTGCAAGAAGAAGTCGAGTCAGAGACTTTATAAACAATGGCACTGTCCGGGAGGCAACCCGGAGTTTTTATCGCTTTATTGCATTGCATTGCATTCATACATTGAACAATTTGTCTTTATTTATGTTAATTTGTTAGTTTAAGTGATGTTTTGTGCTTATGTTCATGTTTGAGTGATTTTTTTTGGTGATAAAATAGGTTTTAAGATGATAATTTTGCGTTTTGGGAGGAAAAAGGCGTCTCCAAGAGTCTGGAGATGCCAGGCGAACCGCCCCCCACGTGGGGCGATTCGCCTGGGGCGTCCAAAACGTCCCAGGCAGCCTGGACTTGCCAGGTGAATCGCCCCCCACCTGGGGCGGTTCGCCCCGGGTGTCCAGAAACCCGGAGGTCCGGATTTTCGTTCGGAAACCCAATTTTCTCCTATTATGCTAAATTATTGATCTTTTTACTTCTTTTATCGCCCGTTTTGGTTTCTCACGAGTTTCCTTGAGTCATATAGGTTACAGGTACAAGTTAGCTCTCACCTTAAATCCACTTTCGATGTTCGGGACGAGCGACGACGTTCAGGTTTGGGGGGGGGGTTATCGCTGGCTATCTCCATACTTGTTTTGCTTATGATAAACTCGTGAAACCCTTTGTTTGCATTTGCATTTGCACGTTTATCGCTTTCTTAGTATTTAGTTGCATACACTATATTCATCATAGTATAGTTTTGCATGTTTTTGTGTGGAGTTTATTGCCAAATTTTTTGAACGTTTTTATTGGGTAGATAACTAGTTATGACCTTTGACCATGGGTTTCATCTCTATGAATTTGTTTGAGATTTTTCTCGCTTGGCTTGTGACATTTATATATGCACTTAGTTAAGCTTGGTAGTCTCGACATCACTTAGTGTTGTTTTCTCTACTGCGGTTCAAGAAGGCCTTTATAATAAGATGATGCATGTTAGAGTCTTTTGGCTGTTTTCCCTTGTTATTATGTACCTAAGAGGCAACAAGTCTTCACCTTGCTTTGAGATTGCTAAATGCCTAGGAAGGAGGTAGTGTGAGATTGTGTGATCCTTTGTTTGAAACCTATTCTAACGAATAGGTTTGGGGAGGGGGTTATGCTTTCATTATGACTTGTTTTGCGATTTTAAGTGTTGTGAGTTTGTTTTTCTTTTCATAAAGATTGTTCTCCAACCTAATCTTTCGAATAGGTTTGGGGAGGTTGTTTGTGAGTCATTGTAATTTATTTTTCGTTGTGCTACTGCTGGCTACAAAAAAAAAAAAAAAAAAAAATCGAAAAATTTCCAGCAATTTGGAAAAGCAAAAAAATGAAAAAAGACCTCAAAAAAGCAAAGAAGGGTCCAAAGAAAGCCAAAAAGCAGTTTAGCAAAGTGTTTTGTCTCGTTTTTCAATTCTTGTAATGTTCGTAATCGAGTAGTAAAGTTTGCCTTTTGTTTATTTGAGTGTCATCTGTTTTAGACCACCCTCGTCCTGCCATTCAGGAAGTGTGATTAGTTTATGACTTTGCTTGAGAGATGGGTAGAATAGGGGAGTGTGATCTTTTAGGGAACCCTCCTCGTTTGATGAGAGCCAGTATTGGTTCGACCTCTTTGAGGGAAAGTCTTAACTTGGTGAACAGTAGTAAGCCCTAAGTTTCATAGGCACGGGACAACCATTCGTATTTTAACATGTTTCATTGCGTCGTCACTGACTAGGTCCAGGTAGAGAATGTTACGAGAGACTAGCTTGTTTAACATAGTGCATATGTGAATGTGTATGAGTCAATCGAGGCATTCTTCAACCAATAACCATGTTATAATTTGTATGGTCATTGTTCATAAGTTTTTGATAGACTCAATAGATTAGTTCATTTCATTTGGCATGAGACTCCACTCTGTGTGTTGCATTGTTTTTTTGCATTAGAGTCTAGCTTAGTTGCTTGAGGACAAGCAAAGGTTCGGTTTGGGGAGTTTGATGAACGTGTATTTTACACTTTCATTCGAGTCTTTTTCACCAATTTAGCTATCCTCTAGGTTAATTTAGCTTATATTTTAGTGCATTTTATTAGAATAGTGTCATGTTTCCCTTTTCTTTGCATATTTCAGGTTTTAGGTGAAAAACGTACTTTTGATGGGCAATTATGGTGAAGAGAACGAAGTTTTGGTGCTTCAAGGTCATCCGTGGTGTATCTAGAAGTTTCCAGACGAGTTTTGAGGCCTAGGGACGAGTTTCAAGGCTTAAAGGTCACTTAGAAGGCAAAATCGAATCCAAAAAGGAAACCTGAAGCGAAAAACTCGCTACCACCGACCTGGAGCTCCCAGGCGGTTCGCCCGGTGCCAGGCGGTTCGCCCCCCACCTGTCGACTAGTATATATAGTATCGCCTATTTAGTTCGTTTTTGATACCTTTTGACCTTATTTTGAGAGACAAATTCTCCAGAGCTTGTTCTGGGAATTATTAGCATAGAAGACTCTTTTTCTTATTGATTTGGAAGCTTAAGCATTGAGATTGGACATCTTTGATTCTCGATTCTTGCTTGTGAGCAGCAATTCACCGGAGATTGACAACCTTCGTTTGTAACTTGTATCTCACGATTTTACTGCTTTTGTTTATTCAATTCAACATGTTTTCATTGATTCTTGATTTGATTATGCTTGTTGATTGCAATTTATACATGAGTAGCTAAATCTAAGGTTGGTGATAGTATGTGAATTCGTAGCTAGGGTTCTTAATTATGCATGAGTGGCTTCGCGCGTTTAAGACTTGATTTATTGTTTTATTTCTTTGATCTATCTAAGCCATCTATCTTCGTAGATTAGTGTTAAAATTGAAAGAAACACTAGGACAATTCATGATCATAGATTTCTATACAAACTTCCAAGTACTTCATGTGTAATTAGAACCCGATGCTTAGAACGATCATACTATCACTAACTTCCATCATAATCGATAAGAAAAACCTTTGCTAAATCGTTTTCTGATTTTATATTTTAAGTTAAATTAGTTAAAGCTAGTTATAGTCCTTAGAGATCGACACTCGGGGTTATCTTACTTCTACACTACGTGCCTTGGTTTTCGTTGTAGTTGTGAGTTGCCTTTGGCTAAAAATAAATTTATTTGACTAATTGAGTCTGATCACTTGTATCTAACAATGAGTTATTTCAGGATGAACAATTCAAGGATGCTGTAACTCAAGGATGTTGTAACTCAAGGATGTTGCTACAGCTCCTGAAGCAATGGAAATAGACCCCACACAACTCAGTGTGCAACATGAGCTTGCTGAAAGTCAGCAGGTAATTCATGTTCCAGTTTAGACTCTAAAACTATTTTCCAAAACCTTCGTGAAAATAACTTTACTCTTATTCAGGCTCAAAAGGAGAATAATGAAGTGGTTCACATCACAGAATTTCATGAAGTTAGTTCCGAAGAACTATACTCAAACTTCAAAAGAAACACTTTGACCAGAGTTGCTAAGTCTGTCAGCAACTGGCAAAGGTACAAAACGATGGACTTTTCAGATCTGCACATCCATCTATCCAATGAAAAGAAGAGAAACTCTCTATTCAAACTCGAGACGTTTGTACACTCAATACGTCCTGAAGAACTCTCATATTCTCAGCAAATAAGTTCAAATCTGATTGCAACAATCAGAGAGAATATGAAAGCTAAGTTCAAGAGTGCCTCTCCAGCTGAACAAGCTGTGATGCTCAAGGGTTCCTTTGTATCCGTGGTGGATGATCCCCACAAAATCAATGAGGAAGAAGAAGTTACAAGTGCTGCTAAGTACAACATCTTGAGTTGGTTATATTGACGGATGATGATTAAGAAGAAGAGGATGAAAATATCCTTAAAGATACCAGTGATGATGAAACAATGGATTCTAAGGACAACAAGATCCTAGTCCGGATGTTGGCGGAGTAAAGTTGGCAGTTGCTGATCAAGTAGATCAAACCAATGCTGAAAATCAGCAAGCTGAACAACCTCCTAGTCAGCAACAAGAATCTACTCCTACTCCTGCTGATGAACCGGAATTTGTCAGATTCTAATTAATCAAATAAATTTGTATTTAGCCAAAGGCAATTCATAACTACAACGAAAACCGTAGTGTAGCAGTAGAATAACCTCGAGTGTCGATCTCTAAGGACTATAACTAGCTTTATCTAATTTAACTTAAGAATATAAAACAGCAGACGACTTAGCAAAGGCTTTTCTTAACAGATAATGGAGATTGGTGATAGTATGGTCATTCAAAGCATAACGGGTTAATAATCATGCATAAATTCCTCGGTCTTGCATGGAGATCTTTGATCAATGAATTGTCCAATTGTGTTCCGTAATTATTCAACACTACGAAGATATAGATTTAGATAGATCAAAGAAATAAAGCAATAACTCAGAGTATAATGCGCGATATAGCCATTAGCATAATTATCAACCCTTCGCTAAGAAATCACATACTATCACGAACGAGAAGTTTAGCTACTCATAGTTGTCATGCAATCAACAAAAATCATACCACGAATGAATGAAAACATGATGAAAGATATATAAATATAAATAGAAAAACTGTAAGATACAATGTTACCGAAGGTTGTCAATCTCCGAAGAATCGCGATCTTACAAGCTCCAAATTGCTAAGAAAAAGTATCTCCTAAGCTAAGAACCCCGAGAACAGGCTCTGGGAAATTCCTACCTAAAACTACAGAGAAAGGTGAGAGAAAAGGTCTGGAAAAGTATGAAAAACGGAGAAAACTGAGCAACTATATATAGGCTTTCGAATTGTGTGGGGCGATTCGCCTGGTGTGGGGCGATTCGCCCCACGTCCCGGGCGACTCGCCCGGGAGTATTTTTCGGCCCAGAACGCGTTTTCGACGTGTTTTTGGATTTCTTCCCCTTTTCGGACTCGGTTTCTGACTTCTAGTGACCTTCTAGCCTCCAGATTCGACCCCTAGACTTCAAATCCTATCCGGAATCTTTCAGATACTCCAATTAGGCTTCTGGAACACCAATTCCTTGTCTACTTCAATATAATTGCCCGGAAAACCTCGTTTTTCAACCAAAACCTGTAAAATAAAAACTAAAGGGAAACGTGACACTATTCTAATAAAACGCACTAAAATATAGCTAAATTAACATAGAGGATAGCTAAAATAGGTGAAAAAGACCCAAATGAAAGCGTAAAATACACATTCATCAAACTCCCCAAACCGAACCTTTGCTTGTCCTCAAGCAACTAAGCTAGACTCTAATGCAAAAAACAATGCAACACACAAAATGGAGTCTCATGCCAAATGAAATGAACTAATCTACTGAATCTATCAATAAATATATGAACAAGAACCATATAAATCAAAACATGAATATAGGTTGAAGAATGCCTCGATTGACTCATACACATCCACATAAGCACTTATGTTAAGACAAGATAGTCTCTCGTAACATTCTCTACCTGGACCTAGTCAGTGACGACGTAATGAAACATGTTAAGATACGAATGGTTGTCCTGTGCCTATGAAACTGAGGTCTTACTGTTGTTCACCAAGTTAAGACTTTTCCTCAAAGAGGTCGAACCAGTACTGGCTCTCATCAAACGAAGGAGGGTTCCCTATAAAAGATAACACTCCCCTATTCTACCCATCACTCAAGCAAAGCCTTAAGCTATTAACCACTTCCTGAATGGTAGGACGAGGGTGGTCTTAGAACAGATGACACTTAAAAACAAAAGACAAAAAATTACAACACGATTACGAACATTACAAGAATTGGAAAATGAGACACAACACTTTGCTAAACTGCTATTTGGCCTTCCTTTTTGGACCCTTCTTTGCTTTTTTGGGGGCTTTTCTCTTTTTTTTCTTTTTTTTTCTTTTCTAGTTTTTTTCTTTTTCCTGGAATTTTTTCCCTTTTCTTCTTTTTTCGAATTTTTTTTTTAGCCAGCAGTAGCATAACGAAAAACAAAATGACTCACAAACGACTTCCCCAAACCTATTCGAAAGAATAGGTTGGAGTACAAAATTTACAAGAAAGGAAAAATAAACTCACAACACAGAATTGAAAAACGAAAAACGAGTATAATGATAGTGTAACCTCCTCCCCAAACCTATTCGAAAGAATAGGTTGCAAACAAAGGATCACACAACCTCACACTACCTCCTTCCTAGGCATTTAGCAATCTCAAAGCATGGTGAAGACTCGTTGCCTCTTAGGTACATAATTACTCGGAAAAACAACCATAAGAACCTAACATGCATCATCCTATTATAAAGGCCTTCGTGAACCGCAGTAGAGAAAACACCACTACGAGATGTCGAGACTACCAAGCTTAACTAAGTGCAATACATAAATGTGACAAGCCAAGCGAGAAAAACCTCAAACAAATTCATAGAGATGAATCATATGATTAATGACATAGTTAGTTAATGTACCCAATAAAAAAGTTCAAACAATTTGGCAATAAACTCCATATAAAACATGCAAGACTATCCTAGGATGAATGTAGTGAATGCAACCTAAAAACTAAGAAAGCAGTAAACGTGCAAATGCAAATGCAGACGGATAACCATGCAAGGTACTATACTCAACCTACCAATTCCAAGCTCTAAACCATCAATGGCAAGCTCCAAAATAACAACACTAGATCACTTAAATCCCATCCCCCCCCCCTCATGAATTTAAAGCTAGTCCCTAGCAGTAAGAAAATGAGGAAATAAGATGTGATACTAGATGTTACCGCATGGTTTGGCCTCGGTCGGCTGAGTATGCTGCTTGTAAGTTATTGGGACTGCTCCAGGGACCTTATAGGTTATCATCGGGGCTTGTGGTAGTGGCGGTAGTTCCATTGATATATCGGATAGGAACAACTCCTCCATCTGTATCATCATTGTCCCTATTGTCTTCATTGTCACTACTGTCACCAACATCATCACCAGTAGAGTTGCATTGTCGAAGAGAATCTTCAAGATTGGCCGCCTCTGTTATGGAATCTTCCACCCGGTATCTCTCCAATAGGTTGTGAACTGTTGAAGGGGAAAGAGCAGTGGTATCAGAGCCCCCCTCTCCAATGTTTTACACCCCGAGGAGGTTGCAGCAAGCTGCTCGGATACTCAGTGGTTGTCCTCCATTTTTTCCAATGTCGACCACATTCTCTACAGTTGATGCCCCCGATTTATAAATGATGCTCCCTTTAGAGGCAGTCAAGGGGCACCCCTAAGAGGGGCTGGGCACCCATGTCATTATGTTTTGGAACCAAGCTAGCGATTCGGAACTTTCTCACCACTGTCGACTCAAGGCTGAATTCGTTGTTGTGAGATCATCCCGGTGCCTTCCTATTCACTCGAACTTTGCAGTCCTTGTGATAGATTGCTGACGTAGTAATTGTTTCTATCCCTTCGGTGGTGCATGAATAGACATAGGAGTCCTTTACTCCATGTAGATTCTCGCTCCTCCTCTTGGATAAACCGCGACGTTGTTGGAAGAGCCCGTGGCTCGAACGCACCTCTAACGAGATCACTCTCCTTGACATGGTTGTAATCGACCCCCCTCCAATACTTCATAGTAGCCAAACGGGAGTGCTTCTCTCCCTTTGTGGTATGGTTCCTACAACCAACAGTTAGTACCTCGTATGACACAAAACTAACTTATGCATATGCTAATGTAAGAACGAAATACACAAGTGATAAAATCAACAATCGAACTCCCCAATTCCTTCATGTCTAGCCTAGCTTCTTCAACACGCAACATACCAATGTAACTACTACATGCAATACATCACACTACGCTCTTGCTAGACAACCAATAACCTAAATAACAAGGCTCAATTCATACCATAGTAGCGAAAAATTCTAGCATCACAAATCCTCATACTCAACAATTATGCATTCTACCATCATATCCATCATTATTACATCAATAAGTACAATCATATGTATGGAATCAAAGAAAAAGATATATTGCATAACAAGATAGATCATCTAGTAGCAAAATTCCCAAATCTACAACCCAAGCATAATTGAGCATGCAATTGATAGTAAATAACGCTTCTAATCACACAACCAACCTACCCATACATCATATAAGCCTAATTGAAGCACAAATCAGAAAACCCCCAAATTTGAAAAATTAGGGTTCATAAAAAGATACCTCAGATATGGAAAACGAATGCACTAGGGTGAAATTTGTTCGGATGAAAAGAAAGAGCACGTAATGGGCTTCAATTGAAGCTATAGAACACTAAATTTGGTGGAGTAATGAAGGTTTTATGAAGATTTGAAGCTATTTTCGCGAGTTTCGGTTTTTTGGGGAGTAAGAAAGGTGAAGAGATGAAGAAATGAGGAGAATGGAGGATTTCTGCATTTTTGACCCTGCAGAGACCGTGGGGCGAGTCGCCCCGGGTGCGGGGCGAGTCGACCCGTGCGGGGCAATTCGCCCCCCACCTCCTGATGCGGGGAGACAAAAACTTTCGAAAAATCACGGTTTTTAAGTCCCCGAAAACCATTTTTCTCATAAAACCACTCGAAAAATCTCACTCAAACATAACATAAGCACATAGGACACAGAGACGAACAAATTCACATATGAAAAGCAAATTGTTCAAGTATGAATGCATGCAATAAAGCGGTAAAAAAGCGATAAAAACTCCGGGTTGCCTCCCGGATAGCGCCATTATTTAAAGTCTTTGACTCGACTCCTGTCTGCGCCTAGCTCTTCTTCTTGAGGGTACTAGACTTCCCCTTCATGGATCTTCTCCTCATGCCGCGAACCTATGAATAAGAATGAACATAGACAGCAAGACCACAGTAGTTAATAGTGTGAGAAGTATCGGGTGGATCAGATATGGCTCGCAACACATGTCGCTTTCCATCCACCTCAATGGTGCAAGTCCTTCGGTAGATGTCTATCACGGAGCGTAGCTTGGTCAAGAACATTCGCCCCAAGAGAACGACATCCCCCATCCCAGGTGTAGACGCCGGCATAACTACAAAATTGGTGTATACAGAAGTTTCACCAATTTTGACCAATACATTCTTCACAACGCCTTCGGGTCTCACAAAGGATCCATCCGCCAGTTGCACAATAGCCTTATGCTCAGATAGTTTACCAAGGCTACTCTTCTCAAACACATTCATTGGGAGCACATTAGAGTAGGATCCCGTGTCTAGTGTGGCACGGACATCTTCAAGTTCACCAATCCCGACCTTAACATCGAAACTTTGAGGGAGTGGCTCGGGATCCTCTTGCTCCTCTTCACTCTCATCCGAACCAAGGTCCTTCTCTTCTTCCTTGGCTAGTGTAGGTTCTTCCTTCTTGCAACACTCGCACTTAGCAACCTTCTTGATGGTGATTTTGACTGGTAGATCACCCACCAAGGTAATGGACATCGACTTCTCAGTGTTGCTAGGTAGCTTGCCTTGCTCCCTACTTGCTCCTCGGTCGATCAACTCTTGCATCTTTTGATGGGCAAGCCTAGTGCTCTCTTCCAATCGATCAAGCCTCGCCCTAGTCTTCTCAGAATCTTCTTCATAACGTTTGAGAAAACTTTGGGTGTGATCAACCATCTTTTGCAAGTTCTCCACTAGTTGAGCCGACTTCGACCTCGGTTTCTCTTTTGGAGCGGGGTTTTCGCAGTGATCATTACCATAGTTAAACCCACTACGGTCTTGGTTAGGGCCATAAGTTTGGCTAGCCGGTGCATATCCTTGATTGTTTCAAAACCCTCTTCTCCAAAATCCACCTCGAGGATTCCTACCATCTTGTCCGTAGCTAGCTTCTTGAGTACCAAACTCCATAGCAAAGGCTTCCTCTTCGCCTCCTTGAAACCAGTTGCCATCATCATATGCGAGCTCCGATCTACACATATGAGCTCCATGCCCATAGTTCTTGCATATTCGGCAAACTTCGTTCGAAACAGCTGTTCCAGTGGCGCTCTTGAGGACTTGCTTCAATTCGTTGGTAAAGCACTCAAATTGATCCCCATTCCCCCTATACATAGGGGCTTCTTGAGTAGGTGGAACTTCAAGTCCACGTCTCCTAACCATTGCCCTTGGGTCCTTGAACTGCGAACCCTTAGCAAGCCTTTCAAAAACTGCCCAGACGGCTTCTGCGGTTTCCTCCCAAATATTGCCACGGCATTGGAAGTCCACCACTTGTTGGTTCTCGAAGGTTAGTCCATTGTAGAAGTGTTGGACTAGGTCAGAAATCTCAAAACCATGGTGAGGGAACTTGTTCATGAGGTCTTGGAACCTCTCAAACACGGTGTAGATGGTCTCATCATAGTCCTGTTTGAATCTAGTGATTTGCGCCTTTAGCGCGGTAGTCAAGGTGTGAGGGAAGTATTTTTCCATGAAAGCTGAAAAAATCTTCTCCCAAGTGTCCAGCGAGCCTGCTGGTAGAGAACTCAACCATGACTTGGCTCTGTCGCCAAGCCCCATAGCAAAAACCTTCATCCTCAACTCATCCGTTGTTATTTCAGCTCCGGGTCGTGGGAGTTGGTTGACGAAATCATCGATATCGTGCAAGTACCCCATCACATCTTCCCTTGCTAAGCTATAGAACCTCGGAAGTTGTTGGAATGCGTGGTTCTTGATTTCCAGATCTCGAGTTGCAGACGAAAGAACAATCGCCGGTCCCCTCATACGATCCTTGGAGGGTTGAACCCATGCTTTCAGTGGTCTAGCTTCTGCCATTCCGTCGATTTCCTTGAAAAGACTGTGTAGAGATTCAGAGAAATCGGTATCCTCTGTTTCCTCTAGTTCACGCCTTTGAAGTAATCGCCTTCTTTGGTGGTAGACTCTGTCGATCTCAGCAATTGAATCAGCAAGCGGTGTTCCTCTAGATCGTGTATGTGGCAATCTGTAACAAACTAGGAAAGGAGTATCAGAGAGAGATTAAAAAGGGAAACTAAAAACTACTAGAACTAGGAATTGAATGCTGAAAATATAAACAAATTAAACAGAAAAAAAGGAGTATAGTCCCCGGCAACGGCGCCAATTTGATGAACCGGAATTTGTCAGATTCTAATTAATCAAATAAATTTGTATTTAGCCAAAGGCAATTCATAACTACAACGAAAACCGTAGTGTAGCAGTAGAATAACCTCGAGTGTCGATCTCTAAGGACTATAACTAGCTTTAGCTAATTTAACTTAAGAATATAAAACAGCAGACGACTTAGCAAAGGTTTTTCTTAACAGATAATGGAGATTGGTGATAGTATGGTCATTCAAAGCATAACGGGTTAATAATCATGCATAAATTCCTCGGTCTTGCATGGAGATCTTTGATCAATGAATTGTCCAATTGTGTTCCGTAATTATTCAACACTACGAAGATATAGATTTAGATAGATCAAAGAAATAAAGCAATAACTCAGAGTATAATGCGCGATATAGCCATTAGCATAATTATCAATCCTTCGCTAAGAAATCACATACTATCACCAACGAGAATTTTAGCTACTCATAGTTGTCATGCAATCAACAAAAATCATACCACGAATGAATGAAAACATGATGAAAGATATATAAATATAAATAGAAAAACTGTAAGATACAATGTTACCGAAGGTTGTCAATCTCCGAAGAATCGCGATCTTACAAGCTCCAAATTGCTAAGAAAAAGTATCTCCTAAGCTAAGAACCCCAAGAACAGGCTCTGGGAAATTCCTACCTAAAACTACAGAGAAAGGTGAGAGAAAAGGTCTGGAAAAGTATGAAAAACGGAGAAAACTGAGCAACTATATATAGGCTTTCGAATTGTGTGGGGCGATTCGCCTGGTGTGGGGCGATTCGCCCCACGTCCCGGGCGACTCGCCCGGGAGTGTTTTTCGGCCCAGAACGCGTTTTCGACGCGTTTTTAGATTTCTTCCCCTTTTCGGACTCGGTTTCTGACTTCTAGTGACCTTCTAGCCTCTAGATTCGACCCCTAGACTTCAAATCCTATCCGGAATCTTTCAGATACTCCAATTAGGCTTCTGGAACACCAATTCCTTGTCTACTTCAATATAATTGCCCGGAAAACCTCGTTTTTTAACCAAAACCTGTAAATAAAAACTAAAGGGAAACGTGACACTATTCTAATAAAACGCACTAAAATATAGCTAAATTAACATAGAGGATAGCTAAAATAGGTGAAAAAGACCCAAATGAAAGTGTAAAATACACATTCATCACCTGCTGAGAAAAGTACTCCAGCAACTGAAAAAGTTGCTGAGACTGAAGAAGAGTACGCCAGAAAGCGTGCCGAAATGCCTAAAGGCAAAGCTAAGCTTTCTGATGCCGAGTTAGCATTACTCGAAGCTAAGGTCACTGATTCAAACCTTGGAGAAAATGAAGAAATGGATTAAGATTACCAAATAGCATTACATAATAGTCTACTGATTCATGACAGACATACTCAACATCTTGATATTGCTCAATCTTCAGGAGTGAACAACAAGGAAGTCTCCTCCCTTCCACTTACTACTAGTGAAACTTCAATTGTTGAGTCCAAAGAGTTGCCTTCAGCAACCACTCAACTCAAAGTGACTGAGGTTAAGGATTTAGGTATCAAGGTTGCTGGCCTTGATGAATCTGATGAAGAAGAAGATCTATCTAATTTCTCAGCAAATGACGAAGAAAAGTCCAAGAAAGCTGAACCCAAAGTGGTAGAAATTCCTCCAGCATCTCTCATTAATGATGAAGGAGATATGGAGATAAACGTGACACTATTATAATAAAATGCACTAAAATATAAGCTAAATTAACCTAGAGGATAGCTAAATTGGTGAAAAAGACTCGAATGAAAGTGTAAAATACACGTTCATCAAACTCCCCAAACCGAACCTTTGCTTGTCCTCAAGCAACTAAGCTAGTCTCTAATGCAAAAAAAACAATGCAACACACAAAGTGGAGTCTCATGCCAAATGAAATGAACTAATCTATTGAGTCTATCAAAAACTTATGAACAATGACCATACAAATTATAACATGGTTATTGGTTGAAGAATGCAAAGATTTCCATTGTCACTGATGACCTTGAAGTACCAAAACTTCGTTCTCTTCACCATAATTGCCCATCAAAAGTACGTTTTTCACCTAAAACCTGAAATATGCAAAGAAAAGGGAAACGTGACACTATTCTAATAAAATGCAGTAAAATATAAGCTAAATTAACCTTTTTTTTTAAATAAACCGCGCTTGTATTAAAAATAACAGAATGTCAGAGACCAATCTACAGCCCACATGCGGACTTAGATGCAAATAAGAATACAAAGACAAATCTAATGTACACAGAAAACTAACCCAGGAAAAGAAATTCCTGGTTGCAACCACGGGCCTCGTTAAAACCCATCCACAGAAAAACCCAGTGGGAAAAACCTACAAATGGGAAAGAGTGCCTGAGTGTTAGTGTTGCATGAAACGAAAATAAGGCTGCCCAGAAGCATCTCTGAGCACCTGATCCACAATACAATCAATTTGATGAGGCCAATAACCATCAGTATGGTGATTAGAAAGAGTATCTGCTACTGCATTGCCTTCCCTATAGATATGCGTGATCTTGAAATCAAAAAGTCCCAACAGCGCGAGAACCCTCGACCAACGATTTCGAAACTGCCAAGGAACATTGTTGGAGCGAGTGAGCAAAAGGCCTTCGACATCGGCTGAATCCGTCTCAAGCCAAAGCTTATTCCAGCCGTGTAAAACCGCAATCTCAATGGCATACATCACGGCTGCCAACTCGGCTTCAAAGGCAAAAAGACGACCCAAATGTTGCACAAAACAACCCCTCACAACACCGAAGGCATCCCTAAAAACCCCAGCTGCAATAGCATCGCTCGGAGCACCTTTAGCACTACCATCTGTGTTGCATTTAATCCATCGAACTGAAGGCGGAATCCAGTGAACCTCTTTAATCATGGGAGGAGGTTTAGAGCAACCTGTAATGCCAAAAGTGTGCAAAGTCATAAGATCATTCACATAATTATACATCGTACCTTTTAGAAGGTTGCCTTGCTCATGAACCGTGCGCAATAGCCTATGGAGAACGGAGGAAATAGAGAACTGCTTGTTCTAAAAAATCCAGCGGTTGCGAGTAGACCATAAAATCCACACCAAGGTAACAAACACTAGTCTCCATAGAGCAGAAACCTGTGTACTGAATCGTCTGGCCATCGCAAATAACACCAACTCGTGGAACCCATTAAAATCTGGCATAGTCAAATGAAAAATATCAAATATACGCAACCAAATAGTATGGGTAAATGTACATCTCACCAACATGTGGTCCATATCCTCTGCATTAGACATGCAGAAAATACAAATCGAAGGTCCCATAAACCCAATAGTGCGAAGATTATCAAGGGTAGGGAGCTTGTTGTGGATAGCTTTCCAAGTAGTGATAGAACGTCGAGGAGGAATGTAAGATGACCAAATCCAGTCTCCCCAATTAACCGTAGGGAAGGATGGGCGTAGATGCTGATAGAAAATTGCACTAGAAGTAGTGCCATCTCTAGAAGAAGTCCAGATTCTTGTGTCCTCCCCAGCAGAAGCTAACTGGTAATTGAAGATATCATAAGCAACCTCCGGATATGCCGCAACAAATTCTGGAATGAGATCCCAACTATCATTCGTCACATAGTCAGAGATGGCGAAATCAATATGATGCCTAAGATGAGTAGGGATCTCAATTCTATCCGCAATGCAGTAACCCAACCAATTATCAAGCCAAAAGCGAATCTGTGAGTTGCTCCCAACCAACCAGCGAGACCCATTGATAAGAGCAGGATAGCTATCCTTAAAACCAAACCAAATCGAAGAACGAACATAACGTCGTAATTGACCATGGGAGAAAAAGCGATCAAGCAAAATACTCATATAGGGCGCCTTTTGATTCAAAACATCCCAGGTAAACCGAGAGAGGAATGAATTATTGGCAGCGACCATTGAGCGAAGACCCAAACCCCCTTCACCCTTAGGCGCACAACAACGCTTCCAAGAGACCCGAATGGTGCCAATCTTGAGAATATCACCCGTGAAGACAAAGTTCCGCATTCTACTTTCTACAAAGCGAAGAAGATCCTTTGGCCATCTATAAACCATCATTGAATGAACAAACGCACCTTGAATAACAGAGTGCACAAGACATATACGACCTGCCATAGACAAAGAAGAACCTTTCCATCTCGCAAATTTGGCTATAATCCCATCCGCAATACCCTGTAAATGGCGCCTTCTTGGAACACCCACAAAAAGCGGAACACCAAGGTACGAGAAAGGTAAGGAACCTGTTCCAATGCAAAGAATGCGACCCAAACGGCGAGTGCGAGCTGACGTAATACAAGAACTAAAGTAAACCCGAGATTTGGCAGGGTTGTAGCTTTGTCCGGACCAATCCTTATAGCATCTAAGTATCTTCAATAAAGTCCTGCAGTTCGACGTTGAAGCTTTGCAAAAAACAATTACATCATCGGCGTAAAGTAAATGTGAGGGGAAAGTAATGTTACGGCCGAGAAATAAAGGAGACAACTCCCCTATAGAGGCCGAATGAGTGAGTAATCGACTGAAGATCTCTTCGGCCAAACAGAAAAGTAACGGTGATAGAGGATCTCCTTGACGAACCCCTTGCGAGCAACTGAAATAGCCTTCCGGTGCACCATTGATCAGAACAGAAAGTCTAGCAGAATGAAGAATGAATCGCACCCAAGCTATAAAGGAGTCTGAAAAATTCATAATCCGTAACACCTCAAGCAGAAAATCCCAGTTTAAAGTATCGAAAGCCTTACGGATATCGATCTTAATAACCATGTTCCCATCCATACAACGAAGACCCAAACTATTGACACCTTCAGACGCCAAAGCAATGCAGTCATGAATTCTTCTCCCAGGAATAAACCCAAACTGATGATAAGAAAGCAAATTCGAAAGAATAGATCCTAGCCTATCAGATAGGATCTTTGTAATGATCTTATACAGGAAATTACCCAAAACAATTGGCCTAAAATCCTCAATACGTGTGGCATCCTTAAGCTTGGGTATTAGTGTAACAAAACTGGCATTGAAACCCGAGGGAAACTCACCATGAATAAAGAACGATCGAACAGCGTTGGCAACATCCTCACCAACAATATGCCACATGTGTTGATAGAATTTACCTCCAAAACCATCCGGGCCAGGCGCACTGTCTGGATTCATACCAAAGACCACATGTTTAATCTCATCAGCGGTTGGAGTGCGAGTAAGATCCCGATTCTGCTCATCCGACACCAAATTGGAGATTAAGGACTCAATTCCATGGAAGGAAGGCGCTACAGATACATCTTGCCGAAAAAGACCTTCATAGTAACTTACAACATGATCTCGAATCAAAGTTCGATCTCCGGTTAGCTCATCATTAATTAGTAAAGATGCTATGCCACCATGACCTTTAGTTACCTTCAAGCTCCTGTGGAAAAAATCCGTATTACGATCACCATCCTGTAACCATGAGGACTTGCTCTTCTGCCGTAAAAAAGTAGCCTCCTAATCCAGAATACTATTATAATGCTCAAGTGCCTCTTTCTCCTGAATGTGTAGCGAATCAATTGGCCCTGAATCAGCTAACTCCCCTTGCACCTCTTCAATACGCGCCTGAGCTGCTGACAATTTTGCTGAAAGATGACCAAAAATCTCCACATTCCAAAAACGAAGGCAGCACTTTAGACGCTTGAGCTTACCCATCACAACCGCGCAAGCCCCTGAAGCCGAGAGTGGAGCAGTCCAGGATGCACGGACCACTTCTTCAAACGCTTTATGACTTAGCCACATGTTTTGGAACCTGAAAGGTCGTGGCAAGCGTAGATGTCCAGAGGAGCAACTGACCAGAAGCGGACTATGATCTGAGCATTTACGAATCCCGACATGATAAGATACCTCCTCCCAGATATCCATGAAAGAGTTAGTAGCCAAAACTCTATCAATTCTGGATTCCATATAACCGTGAGAGAAGTGATGATTTGACCAAGTGAAAAAACATCCAGAACTAGCCGGTTCCAGCAGATTCCCATTATTGATAAAATCAGTAAACTCTTGTATCTCAATGCGGGCCGAGGAAGAACCATTTGAGCGTTCATGAGCCCCTAAAACCGAATTGAAATCACCTACAAGTAAAAGAGGTAAACTTGGTAGTGATTGAATATCATTCCAAAGAACACGACGTCTAATGTAATCATTATCAGCATGAATGAAAGCAATTAGAAAAGTGTGATGGAGGAATACAACCTGAATGACAATCATCTGCGAAGAGGAGAATATCACCGTAGAAGTATCCAAAGAAGAATGCTCCAGAACCCAAATGTTGGGCAAGAATCCGGAAGACGTATGAAAGCCAGCCAGACGATACCCAAGAGAGTTCCAGTAAGAAGAGTGAATGGAGTCAAAAGGGACTTTTGGCTCCGCTATTGCTAACCACTGAGGGTGAGATGTGATACAATGCTTTCGAAGCATATTTTGGGATGGCGAGTTGCCAATGCCCCGAATGTTCCAAAAAAGAACATTCATTGAGAATCAGTGGATGTTGTAACGGTCAAATCTGACCATGAATTGACCTCTAAGGTAGCAACCTCCTGATTTTCTTCTTCAGATAACTCGAACCAGGAACGTTTAGATGCGATGAGCATTTTCTCTTTGGGACCAGGCCTCTGTCCCTCAACAAGCTCAATGGAGTCTTGAACATCCCCAGCCTCTAATAGAGGAACAAGTGTTGCATTGTCACCACCTACATCACCTTAAAGCGCCTATACTTAACTTTTCTAGCGCCCCAAGCGCGCTTTGGCGCTTTCCGAGCGAAGAGCACAAAAGAGCGCGTCCTTATTTTTCATCGAGCGCGGACTAATGTTTTATAAACCGCGAACTAAGAAATGCTTACTAATTCGCACATCAGGGACTCTCCGATCAGGTTTCGACTTCCGACAAACAACGAGGCTGCCGCAGTGCCGCTAGATCCTCAAACGGCGGGTGGATCTGATGTTTATAGGCGAATGTCCGTAGAATGAGCGGTGAGGAGCCACAGAGAAAGAAAGGCTGGTGAGAAGCCACTGACGGAGAAGTTGTACAACCAATAATGAATTTTCGTGGGTGCAGGTATGCAATGATGGAGTATGTAGTGAATTACTGATGATGAAGATTGGAGAAGGAGTGAAAACATGAGATAATGGAGCCATGGAGGCGGTTGTTAACTTGTGCTAGGTAAACTAGGTTAGTCAAAATAGGCAAGGAAATATTTTATACTACTAAATATATAATGGGGCCCTAAATAATGGAGTAGTAATAGATGACAGTAAGTAAATAGCAACACGTGTTATCCTTTTTTTTTGAACAATATTATTAATTTAACATATAAATATATTTTAAAATATTTAATAGTAGGCGCTTTAAGGCGTTCGCGCTTTCTAAATTTTTGTGAAATTGACGCTTACGCTCACGCTCGCGGTGATCTAGGTCACCACCACCGGATGAGGCAGAAATAGAAGAGCCTCCAGGAGCACGTAGAGTAGAGCTTGAGTTCTCCAAATCCCGAAGCGGACCATACTTATTGACACGAGCAGCAATAACTTTGGACAGAAAAGGAGTTACCATGGGACCGGCTGTCAAAGAACTAGAACCCTTAGTGACATTACGCCTTGGTAAAGGTCGATTCTTTTTTGGTGAGACAACCTGGTACCCCTCCGTGTCCTCTTGTTGAACTGAGATAGACTGCTCAGGAGGAAGGGATTCTGTCAAACCCTGAGACGGACCCAAAGAATTTAGGATTAACTGAACAACCGGGACCGTTCTAGAATTTTCTGTAGGCGAACTAGCCGGAGTAACACATTGCAGCACCCCTTCCGTATGCTTGAGCTCATCATGTTCTGGAGCACTTTTGGAAGAACGTTGTGCTCCATCCACCGCAAGCTCCTCATGTTGAGCCGAAACAGCAGCCATGGTCTCTGGTTGCGCAATATTTTTCTCAATTTGTTGTTCGTTGCTTGGATCCAAAGTGCGCTGACCTGGACGTGTTTCTTGGCGAGGGACCTGGTGTGCAGCACGTCGATTGGCATCCCTACCAACATCACGAGAGTTAAGTCCTCCGCCCCCTGGGGCTCGTGAACAAGCAGCAGTCATATGTCCAAGAGCCATGCAATGAGTGCAAAACGCGGGACAATCTTCCATAGACATCTCCACTCTGATTGTAGCTGTGGAAGTTTCCAATAACACAAACGTATCAATAGGTTTTGAAAAATCAACCTCCACCAACACCTTCACATATGATACAAAGCATCTATCCAAAGAGTTCGTATCAATACGTATTGGGCGACCAAATGCAGCAGCAAGACTAAGAATTATTGATCGATGCAGATATTCATAACCAAGACCAAATAAACGAATCCAAACTTTAGCTAGAGTAGTAGCAGCCTTGCCAGGGTCGAAATTTGGCACCCAAGGTTGCATATACAGTGTACCCAATTTGAGTTTAAAGGAACCAGAATCCAGAATCTCGTTCCTTTGTTCTTCCGTAGCAAACTGAAAGATATAAAATCCATGCCCGATTGCAAGCATTCGACAATCTGTAATCTTCCAAAGAGCGTGTAACGCCTGCTTCAAATCATGATATTTCCATGGAACAGATCCTTTTGGCATCATGAGGCGACCAATACATGCAAAACGAGAGCAGGTATCAACCCTCGATTGTAAGAAATTATCGTCCAAAGAAACAGAAACGATATTACCTGATCGAACCGCATAAACTTTGGTCCATCAAGGACCCAAGCAGGCCGGTTCGTTCCCGTGTTGGGTGGTGTGGCAAGGACCTCCGCCGCAGTACGGTGGTGGTGAGCCATAGCTTGCAAACCTGCAAAACTGTAACAGAATCCGGAAAATAAATTATACGAAATCGAAAAATACGTACAGGGCGCGTCCGGTGTCCAAAACAGGCCAACTTGGTATGGATGAGTAGCCCTTGAAGAGGGAAAGACAATGGACCGGCGCGTGAGAATCAAGGATCCACCGTCAGAGACTGGTGGCCGGAATACGGGAACGGCAGAATTAGGGCATCTCCTAAATTATAGGAAATCGTAAAATACGTACAGGGCGCGTCCGGTGTCCAAAATGGGAAAACTTGGTATGGATAGATAGCCCTTGAATGGGGGAAGAGGATGGACAGGCGCGTGAGACGTACGGATCCACCGTCAGAGACTGGCGGCCGGAATACGGGAACGGCAGAATTAGGGCATCTCCTAAAATTTAGGAGAGAAATTTCGACTTTTTCAACCTGAACTAGTTACCCTGGTGATCTAGAGGATAACTAAATTGGTGAAAAAGACTCGAATGAAAGTGTAAAAATACAGGAAGAAAGAAGGCTAGCTAACATTGCCATTGTCACTGGCATTGATTACACAAAGACCAGCAATGAGGAAACCACTCAGAATGTGATCAAAAACCTCCATGGTTGATGGATCATAAAGCTGGAAGACGTTTTGGCCAATGGCTTCTTTCCAACTGTTGTACTGAATCAAATGTACACTTGGACTGAATTGAAAGTCACAAGAAAAGAAAGGGATCCTTCTCCCTACCCAAGGAACATTGTTGTGAAATGGCTGAACATAGAAATTTTGGTAAGAAGAACTTCCATCAGCAAGAAGATAAAACAACAGCCTGATCTAATCAAGCCGATGGATGTTGCTTACTACAATGATCCCATAACCAAGAAGTCCAAAAAGAAGTATGGCTTGATTCCTTATGAGTACTTTTATCTCACTGCAAAGGATCAAGAAGAAGACCTTCTCTAGTTAAGGAAGATTCATGCCAACAAGGGTATTTCAGACACTCAACTACTACATGCTAGCAATTGGGGCATGTACTTGTGGGTAATACACTACAAAGAAATGGATGGTAAAAACCATCACTATACTGCCTGCAAGAATGCAATAATTATTCAACTTGAAGTTCCTAAGCTACTTGAAGATTACGAGAAGGACTGTGTTGAATTCACTGCTCTTGCTGAAAAGAGTGTAAAAGAGATTCTTAGAGAATCCTCTGCTGGAATAGTCCAGTCCCTTGGAAAGTATTGTTTTGCTTGCTGATTACTTTAGTTATCTATGATCTTTCTTGTAAACTTACTGAAAGATAACTATCAGCTATGAACTCTTTGACTCTTATTTTGTTCTTGATTATGCAAATTATTTATGTTTACTGTTTTATTATTCAAATATGTTTGCATTAATCAACTGATTTATTCAACATCAGGAACCTCTAAAAGGGTAACAGTTAATTTAGCCATGGATTGCTGACATCAGAAAGGGGGAAATTTGTTATGAAACTTGTAATTTTGATGAGCAATTAACCATGCTAAATTAAGGAAAGTCCAGTAACTAGTACTCTTAAGGTCCATAGGAATTTAGAATTTTAAGGACATTGTAAAAGAGGAACGTTTGCTGAAAGACTTAGTGTAGGTACTAGTTAGGTTCTTTCGTTTGCTGATGATGTACTTTGTTTTTACAAACGAACTATTGAAGACCTAGAACCTCTCAGAAAGTTGAAGATTCGAAGGTTGAAGACTTAGAATAATTCTGAGAAACGTATCTACAAAGGCACATGTTGCTCAGAAAGCGAGATTTTCAGCAACAGCTTGCATAAGTGAAAATCTATATGACAGAGTAGGTTGTGCTTGCTGAAACTGAGACTGACCACTTGCTGACTATGTGCCCTCCTTGCTGAAGAGTACTTGCATTTTGGCTCCAACGTTCACATTTGAATTTGATTCAAATGAACATTAAATGCAAAGTACGCACGCGAAGAACATGAAGACTAGAAGATAAATGAAGGACGCTGCTGAAATTACAAAAGCAAGATAATGACATCTTAAGGTACAAAACCTTAGAATTTGAAATTCAAACGGCTCCCTTGAGACACTACAAATGGAGGTCATCAGGCAAAGAGTAGAAGTGTGTCAACAACGTGATCAAACTCTCACTTGTGTTTTAAACTCTCAAATCCTTCTATACTCTTTACTGCCTATTGATCCGTTCCAAGACTTAAGCTTGAAACAAAAGCTACTTGTGAAGAAATAGAACATTCACGGCTAACAAATTAGTTAAGTATTCTTTCTTTCGAACAAGAACAAGTCTTGACACCAGAAACAATCAAACTTGCTTACTGCAAAGTATTACAAGTTGTGTTTCTTTAGATAACTTGTTATAGCTGAAAAGTTATATTCAAGTGATCTCATCCCAAACCTCTCTAACTGATAAACACCCTTTTCAGGCGTGAAATTCAGGGGGAATTAATCAAGCATAGTGTTGCTGATTATAAGTCCCAAGTCTGGTGGAGAACAAGGTTACAATTCTCTAGTTAGGTTGGAAACGAAGCAAGTGTGATTATAAGTCCCAAGTCTGGTGGAGAACAAGGTTACTTTACTGCATTTAGTTTTCAGCAAGTTACATTTCTTGTACATTGACATTCTGCTCACTTGCTGAAACTAGCACTATCTGAAAAGCACTTATTGTAAAAGACTTCCGCACTCTGTTTTTAAGTATCAGCAAACTCATTACTGAAAAGTAATAAGTACTTGCTGAGAAAGTTAAGTACCAGCAAACTCATTACTGAAAAGTAATAAGCACTTGCTGAAAAAGTTTTAAACGACGAAAAGTTTGAAAAGACTATTAACCCCCCCCCCCCAGTCTTTTCTTGTTGTTTAAAGGGACCAACACTAACCACCCCCTTCGTCTAGTGTATCATCTTACGAGCAAGATGCCCAGAGTAGAAGGGGTGACGAATCGTCAAACAACTCTAGTTAGGCCCAACAAAGTGGGATATCTTTCGTTGCTAGTTTAGAGAACTTAGCACGAAGACGAAAGATGATGCACTTCATTGGGATACAAACCTTTCACAAACCGGGCATTGACACATGATATCCCCCATATGCATAGGCAAGAACCCAAGAGGAGACTTACACAACACATAATACTTTTAGCCAAAGGCCTACAATCGCCCCACACCTAAACAAATTGAAAGAAAAAAGAGGCCAGAATGCGCCCCAAACATCCCCAACAAACTTCAAAGCCTTACCACCAACACATGAGAGGATATAAAAGCCAATCCCTCAGCTTATACCCCTTTTTAATTCTTCCTTTCACCCTTGTCCAATTCCAAAGATTGATCTGGATTTTTTCAACAACCTCTGTAACCGATAAAGAAATATTCTTGAAGAAAATATTATTTCTTGAATTCCATATTCCCCACACCGTTACCTGGGTGATTGCAGTCGCAAGATCATCCTTTATCTCCCTACTTTCTAGACAATCGCACTCTAGTAACTCCATAAGATAAGAAACCGGCCTCAATGACGCGTCCACCCAGTACGCAATCCTAACCCAAATAGAAGCAGCAAAAGTACATGTACGGAACAAATGGTCCGCACTCTCCTCATCACAAAAATAGAATTTACAAAGGATACTTGACTCAGCATGTATAATACTCCTTTTCCGCAGATTATCCAAAGTCGGTAAGCGATCCCAAGCAGTTTTCCATACCAAGCCATTTACTTTCAACGACACCACATTCAACCAGATCTCTTTTTCCAGTTCACATGTGCAGCAGGAAGGACACTTCCATGGACAACGATAAACGCCTCCAACTGATTGTTGTACCCATTTTTTACAGAATACACATCGGACCTATCGCCACACCAAAACCAAGCACAATCTGATGATAAAGATAAACGATCAGAATTAGTTACCAAGTGAGATAAATTAGCAACTAATGAATCTTCCCAAGGGGAGAGGTCATGATACCAATCCCAAACAACACCATCTCTTAACCTATCGTACACGACACAATCTTTAAATTTTTCCAACGCATAAAGCCTAGGAAACATTTCTTTAAGTAACAACCCTTTACCTAACGAAGGATCAACCCAAAACCTAGTAGTACTTCCCAAACCCACATTTTTGCAAACATTATTAAAAAATCAAGGAGCCACTTTTGACACAAGATTTTTCCACCAAAGTGACCACCACGACCTACAAGACTTACCCTCCCTAACCCTCAAAATGTTATCCCAAATATTCCCATACTCTGAATAAAGAACACTCACCCAAAGAGAATTTGAATTACAAAGCAAACCCCAAACCCATTTACCTAGTAAAGACAAATTGAATAAATGAAGGTTTTTGACCCCTAACCCTCCCAACTCTTTGAAAACACAAACACTATCCCATTTAACCCAAGCAACCTCTTTATCCCCCCCCACCGACCCTCCCAAAAGAAAGTGCCTTTGAAGTGAAGTAAGGTCATGTATTATAGAAGTAGGCGCCAAGAAAAGAGAGAGGTAGTAAAGGGGTAACGCTCCAAGACCCGATTTTAGTAGGACAATTCTTTCTCCAAACGAAAGGACTTTGTTAGACCACTTTCCCAATCTCTTCTCCATTTTTTCTACCACCACCTTCCCTTACACATTTTGGTACCACTTTCCTTTTCTCCAATCGGCAAACCCAAATAACGAAAGGGAAGACCTTCAATTTTACACCCAATAAACGAGGCCCAACCTGTCAAAGTTCTCTCCTCCACACCACACCCAATTAGGCTACTTTTGTTAAAGTTGATTTTCAGCCCCGAAACACCCTCAAAGCATATCAAAATACTTTTAAGAGTAAAGATATTATATTGAAGAGCTTCACCAAAAAACATAGTATCATCGGCGAATTGCAAATGAGACATCTCCACCTTATTCCTCCCCACTTTGTAAAGCGAATACAAGCCCGGAGTACAAGCCTTTTTCATCTCAAGCTAAGTCCCTCCGCCACAATTAGAAAAAGAAAAGGTGATAATGGATCACATTGTCGAATGCCTCTTTTAAAGGAAAACTCCTTTGAGGGGCTGCCGTTAATTAGTAGCGAAGCCGAAGTAACAAAAGATCCATCTAATCCAACATTCATCATATTAATTTACATCTTAATTTCTCCAACACTTTAGTCTTACATGCCTAACCTTTTCTCGATTTTGTTAGTTTATTAGCAGTTGTTTTCCCCCAAAATAAATTTTGGTTTCTTATATCTGTTTGATGAAATTCTACAGTAGTTACGTACTATTCATTTTGTTTATTAGTCCTGTCTTTCAATTATATATTTATCAATCATAATTTTTGGCTTACCTTTCGTATAATGAGAGCAGATCTAGAACATGGCTCCATTTTGCTGTAAGTTTAGTTGTTGTTTTTTTAAATGCTATAAACCAACTAAATTAATGGAGAAATTACAAAAAATAAATAAATAAATTAATGGAGAAAAGGTTATGAAAGAATAAAGTGCGGGAGAAATTAAGGTGTAAATGAACAAGTTCATTAATTTATGGATGCTTATTATTTGAGATGAATGTAATTAATTGTAATTTTTATGGTTAATATTTGGGTTAATGATTTTCTTTAATGGTTATTACTTCATTATTATATACTAAGTGATGTGGTGCAAGGATCACAAGTTCTAAGTATTTATTGCTAGACCTGATTTAGGCAATAATTTTCCGTGTTGAAAAATAGATAATCACTTTAATTAAGCATTTGCAAACACTACCTTACACACTGCTTTAGCCGCCTTCCGCGGAAGTGTAAATTGGCGCCAGCCCACATGTCCCCTCTTTTTTTTTCTTTTTTTTTTATCCGTTTTAAATCCGTTTAAATTTCAAACGGTCATAAATTTTAAAATAAAAATGCTAAAAATAAATAAAAATGACCAACTGATAGAACTTTTCAAGATCTATAAATAGACACCAATCTTGGATATATTTGCTCACACCTATAAACTCGATTTCGTATGAAATTCTTTACAATAAATCTTTCTTCTTCTTTACCATACCAAAAATAAAAACAAAATAATAATAATGACGTGGCAGGGCTTAGCCGCGTTTAAACAGTGACTGATGTGGACGAAAACTGATTAAACGCGGTTAAGGCCAGTTAAAGCGCTTAGCCTTAAACCACAAATGCAGATGGTCTTAGCTCGAAATTAGGCCACGATCAGTCAAAAAGTAACACGTGAAGTTGCATAATTTATGGCCCTTCGAGCTTCTATCAATGGCCACTTGAGAAAGGATGGTGCATCATTCAGACCTTTCAGACTCATCAGACCCTTCCACATCATCATTTCAAATTATTTTATTAGCCACCAGACTCTAACATACTCTACACTCCATCCATTCAGACCCCCCAGACTCACATTTTCATTTATTTTCTCATTTTCTTTAAAACTTTTACAATTGTATTTATCATTTCTTTTTAAACTACACTATTTTGTATACTTCACATGAGTATAAATGTTGTTAATTACTTAAATAAATTTGAAATATAAATGTAAAAATTACAATGATTGATAATAAAACAAAATAATATTTAAAACCATCAGATTGGCATTGCAAAGAGATTTGATGGAGCATACGTGGGCACATGTGAATCGAAGTTGAAGTTTCAAATTAATTTATGTCCAAGTGTGTTTTTAATGTTTTATTATTTTATTTTATGTATGTTTATTTTTTTTATGTAAGTGTATTTTTTATATAAGTGTATTTTTTATATGAAAGAAGAAAAAGAAAAGGAATAAAAGTAAATAGAAAGAAAAAGGAGAAGAAAAAAGAAATAGATACTACCATTATA
Source organism: Plantago ovata (assembly GCA_028274465.1). Classification (NCBI taxonomy): domain Eukaryota; kingdom Viridiplantae; phylum Streptophyta; class Magnoliopsida; order Lamiales; family Plantaginaceae; genus Plantago; species Plantago ovata. The sequence goes on from CM051455.1 coordinate 64,824,712, forward strand.
AGAAAATATGGTTAGAATTACCCCTAAGGTGGTGCAGCGGAATTTCAAAATTTTCTTAACATGCATACTAATTGATCATGCATATAACGTATATTGAATCACATTAGTTAGAAGACTTACAATACTCCAAAAGTAAGAAATAAAGCATAATCGATAGCCCAATCGATATGATCTTCGTAATAGTCCGGTCTATCTTCTCCTTCATTGAAGTCGAAGATATCTAATATGTCTTCTTCATTATCTGCAAAACAATAAAGGTTAGTTTCCAGCTTCTTAGAACCTCAACCTTGGTATCCACGAATGAACAACTTATCGAGAGAATGCTAGGATATTCTCGAGTGAAACTCGGTTGACCAGAGATGGTGGTGTGGGCGGCGGCGGTGGCTTGAGGAGGAGGGAGAGAGCTTTTTATTTTCTCTTGAAAGAATAGAAGAGTGAATGATAATGTGTATATAAAAAGCTCTCTAAACATCTACTTATATAGTGATCAATAGAAGCCTAAAGAACATTCTTTAAGACTCCTAAAAGGAATAAGAATTCTAATTCTTATTGCACAAGTTAACCAATTAATGTTCAGGTTCATTCCTAATTAAATCACAACTCAATTAGAAATATTCAGAGCGGGCATTGGATCCCTTCCAATGACATGGGGCAACAAATGTGATGGTTAAGTCTTGGGAGTCAAAGGACGAATGACATCACTTCGACAACTTCGGTTCCCATAGACACTTCAATGTAGAATATACATCGATGGAAATATCCGGTGGGTTCTTCCATTGTTCGGAATCCTCCTCGAACAACTATGCGCAGTTATGAGAACATCATGGATACGTCTAACGATCTGTTCCGTGGTTGTGGGATTGACTCACACTTGCTCTAACAAGTATAACCTCCATGCATAGTAGTCTCGATTGCCTCATTCAGACCCCTACATCCGAGATGAGCTTCGACTAGGTAGAGTTTTGGATATATGATAATTTCACATAGTTCCAACTAATTATGTGATCAGTCATCTATCCATAGGGGACATGTTTGATATCTATACAGACCAACCAGATAAAGATATGACATGATGTATGCGTGATGTAATATATAAATACGTATGCAAACATAAACATGGATAAACAAACATATAATATATTACGTTGACTATGTAATAGTACATTTGCCCTCAATAAAGGTTGTCTCTAGGACATACATACTATCAATCTCCCACTTGAACTAGAGCCATCCACCTTTATGTTTAATTCCTAAATTAGCATAGTGTCTTAAATGAACCACCACAGGTAAGACTTTGGTGAAAGGATCTACCACGTTGTCTGTGGTAGAGACGCGTTCTATATTAACTTCTCCTCTATCAATACTCTCACGAATCACGTGATATTTTTTAAGTACATGTTTGTTCTTGTTTGTAGATCTAGGCTCCTTGGCTTGCGTGATGCCGCCCGTATTGTCACAATAAATCGTTATTGGACTAGGAGCAGGAACAACCCTCATATCCTTCAAGAACTCTGAAATCCAGACAGCTTCTTTCGATGCTTCGAACGCAACAATGTACTCGGCTTCTATGGCAGAGTCAACAATGGTGGCTTGCTTCGAACTCTTCCAACAGACAACTCATCCGTTAAGTGTAAACACATATCCTGTTTGTGACTTGAAGTCATCAGAATATGATTCGAAGCCGGCATCGACATAAACAGTCATTATCAACTCTGGTTTTCCACCAAACACCAAGAACATATCTTTTGTCCTTCGTAGGTACTTGAGTATGTTATTTACAGCTGTCCAGTGAGGCATACCTGGATTCTGTTGGTGTCGACAAGTGACACTAAGCACAAACGCCACATCTGGCCCACTACAAGATATACCGATTTTAGCGACGGAACCATCCGTCGCTAAAATCGGCAGATCGGTCGCTAAATATCGCTAGCGACCGATCGGTGTTTTTAGCGACGGATAAATTCGTCGTCGCTAAATCGTTGGTCGCTAGCGAATTAGCGACCGATGAGTAATCCATCGCGAATTTGCGACGGATTAGCGACGGAAAATAAGGTTGACTTTTAGCAACCGATGACTTATCCGTCGCTAAAGTCACCGGACTTTTAGCGACGGATGAGTCTCATCGGTTGCTAAATATTAGCAACGGATGGGCCTTATCCGTCGCTAAAAGTCCGGGACTTTTAGCGACGGATAAGCCTTATCCGTCACTGTATATAGCGACGGATGAGCCCATCGGTTGCTAATTTTTTTTATTTATTTTTTTTTTTTTTAATTTTTTAGATATAATAATGAGATTCAAAATCAAATGCAACCTGTTAAGTTAAGCAACATGTTACAGAAATTCTATAGACCAAATAAACCAAAAAATAATTCAAAAAAATCATAATAAATGTACCAAAACCCTCCATACATATAATAATAATCATACGTACACAATACTAATCCAAAATAATATCATAGTGTACACAGTATTCATGTAGAAAATAGTAAATAGAGTCGAAAAGGATAGGGGATCATGGAGAGGTAGGTGGGGAAGGTGGATCCATCCCCAGCTTCGCATACAGCTGAGCAAACATATTATCATATTGAGCCTGCTTCGCAGCTAGCCTCTTCACCTCCTCATCCCTCTCCTGCAACTGAAGTAGGAGGGCCTGCTCTCGAGCGGAAGCTACTGCTGCTGCTGAAGATGATGAAGATGTACTGGCACGGGAACGACGAGTCGGCCTCGAGTCCAATTCAGGGACGGCTGCTGCACTCCCAAGTCCCAAGCGACGGCCCTTCTCGTATGGAGGATTCACCTCGAGGAAAATGGCATTCATTTCCTCAACAGTGAGATCCTGATCACGAATCCTGTCCTCGTAGGCCGTCTGAAATTATAAATCAAGAGTATAAGGTGTTAGTTATGTTGTTAATTAGTTATGAAATCATCAATATTTAATAAACACATGTATTGTAGATACTTACCGCAATTGTTTTGGCCTCGTCACACAACCACTGTCCGTCCTTGGCCTTCTGAGATCTCGAGAACAGGGTGAATAGGAGACTCTCCTTATCCTTCAACTGAATGACACATGAAAGCATCATATACTTAGTTTGAAAGTTCGAAATGCAAGTAAATAACAAGTATAAGAATGATGAATTCACAAAGTTAATATACTTACCTTCTGCCTCACATGTGCTGTAGCGATCGACTCAGAGCCAAAACGGTGTGTCACCAGGGTACGTGTCCCATCATTCGGCTGCTTCTTCCGGTTCTCAGTGTTCTGGTCAGCCTGCGCCTGGACTCTCGCGTCAACCCAATACACCTTCCACGCCTCCCAAATTGCATCTCCGGGCCAATCACTGGTACGTGGACGGTCTTCTTTCCACATTTTCTTCAGGCTATGAACCATGCACTTGTAAAGGGCACTACCGTGAGAGTTGAAGCTCCACCAGAGATCCATCAGCAATGCTTTCGGAAGGAAGAATTCTTTCTACACAATTACAAATAAACATCGAAACACATACGTTGGTGAATACTTAAAAACATTCAAGTATAACAAGGGGAGCTAACATGTATCAAATATATAACAAGGGAAAACAACATCTATTCAGGTATATCGGGTTGTTAACAGTCATCTACAAACAAATAAGGACGCCGCCTACCCATCATGCATGAACGGTCTACACGTAATGGATGCCGCCTATCCATTCTAGTTCTAAACGCGGTCAAGCATATAATGGGTGCCGCCTACCCATACATAAATATGCGGTCCGACATATAAGAGGGCGCCGCCTACCCTCGCATGCATAGCGGTCGAACGGAATGTAAAAACATGGTATTTAAACATGCATATATTAACTCACCCTCAGCTCCTCGAAGAGCTCTCCCTTAATTTGGTCCGGGATGCAATGCCACTGGCTGCCACCCTCTTGCGGTGGGACCATTCTGTTCCGTATTATCGAACTGAGTACTTTAGCAGCGTGCTCCCCATACAACCTGTGAAGAACAGGTAAGTCAATAGTGGCAAGGTTAGTTCGGTATATATATATTAAAAGTTCGTAAATCAGTTAATGCCTAATACTTACTTCTCTCCATTGGGGTAAAGGACAGGGCGACCATTCCACATAAGACCATCTTCCGGCCTTTGAAAGGGACAACCGTCGTCTGGAACGTGGGCCCACGGGTCGTGGAGGGAGGAATGAGGAGTCGATCCCCTGCTCGACCCAGGTGGAGTCCCTAAAACAGTAGGGGAGCCCTGATCGGTCTCCGATCCGTCGGTATAATTCCTCTGGGACTGCGGGGTCATGTATCGTGGCCTCCTGGGTCGTGGCATCTGCAATACAAAGATCCGTGTTAGTACATACACAATTGAATATAAAACATGTACAATCAGAGATATAGCAAGGAACGACACTAGACATTCGGGTGGTCACGCCAGTAGGACTCCCAAACATCATGAAGGGGACTCGGCATCCACTCTTTGGGCGGAACTCCCAAAAGCCAGTTGGCTTTCCAAACCTCAAGTAAGGGAATCCTCAGTGTACGTTCTGACATATTTGAATGCTAAACCTGACCAATGGAAGTTTAGTACATTGCGGCTAACGTTGTTTTTCACCAAGTACTCATTTTAGTTATCAATTTTTTACATTGCATTATATATACTCCCAATATTTCTACATTAGAAATAAAAATACTCATATTATCTTCTAACTTTAATTTATCAATGAGTTATTTCCTTCATACTTACACTTTTTTTAAACAATAATTACCTATATTTATCTATATTTCCATTATACTTGTACAATTTTCATAATAATAACTAATTACAATACACTATAATTACATATATTTTTCATTATAATTATGCAATTTGCATTATAGTAACAACTACCAATACACAATAATTAACTATATTTATCTTTCTATTTCCATTATACTTATGGAATTTTCATTATAATAAAAACTTGCAATACACTATAATTACCTATATTTATCTATATTTTCATTATATTTATACAATTTTCATTATAATAACTAATTACAATACACTATAATTACTCATATTTCCATTATAATTATACTTATGCAATTTTCAAATCTAATTAGTATATCCCAAACAAACTACACTAATTGAACAAAACTAACTACGTAGATAATCCCAAACATAATCGAACCAAATTCAAATCCCAAACATAATCGAACCCAATTCAAATCCCAAACATAATCGAACTAAACTATAAAATACCCAATTCATACCAAATCTATCAATTCACCAACTAAAACTTGTTCATCCCCCCTAATTTGAGCTACACAACATGATAGATACTAGTAGAATGCATACAATTCAATGAATTGAAAAAAAATGAAGAATACTAAAATTTAGACAAGTTAGGGTTCGAAATATATACCTTTGATTGCGGAAGAAATGGGGAGATAATCACGCAATTGAATAGCTACACTTGTTCCTTGATGGAAGAGCTTCGAAATGACTATAATATTGATTGAAATGGTGAAGAAACGAAGAAAATAGGGGATGAGAGCTTGGAGCCGCGGTTAATGGCCGTGTGTGTTGTGCGTGTTCTGCCGATGAGGAGCGGAGAAGATGAAGTTAAAGAGCTCACATCCGTCGCTAATATAGCGATCGGTCGCTATATTAGCGACGGATAACCATCCGTCGCTACATTATTTTTTTTTTTTTTAAATATATATTAGCGACGGATGGAGTCATCCGTTGCTAACTCATTGACCGGCCAAAAAAAAAAAAGAAAAAACCTTGAATCTTTGCGACGGATGGTGGCATCCGTCGCTATTTAGCGACGGATGGACCCATCCGTCGCTATTTAGCGACGGATAACCCATCCGTCGCTAGATTTGGGCCGCTCTAACGGCGATTCATCCTTTCCGTCGCTAAATGCTCCCATCGGTCGTTAAAAGACCGATCGGTAATTTTAGCAACCGATCGATCGGTTGCTAAAAGTGGTTGCTATTTAGCTGTTTTCTTGTAGTGGCCTTGTGCAATTCATTGCATACATGATGGATCCTACCGCGGAGGCATAGGGTATTCGGTTCATGGTCTTTCTCTCTTCCTTAGTTTTAGGAGCATCCTTAACTGACAGTGACACACAGTGTCTAGCTGGGAGAAAACCTCTCTTAGAACCATCCATCGCAAATCGCTTAAGCACTTTGTCGATATAGGTGGATTGTGTCAATCCTAACATCCTTTGCAATCTATCTCTATCGATCTTAATACCAAGGACGTAATTGGCTTCACCCAAGTCCTTCGTTGAAAAGGAACTTGATAACCAAACTTTTGTCTCTTCTAACATAGAGACATTGTTTCCCATGATCAAAATGTCATCAACATAAATAATCATGAAAACTACCCCAGTGTCGTTGTGTCTACTATAGACACAGGGATATTCCGCACTTCTGTTTGACTACTTCGCTATCAATATAAACCATTCTCCAAATGTGCCTTTCCATAATACAAACCGTTGTGCGAAAAATAACAAATATTATTAGCAAAACGAAAGGAAAAACCAAAATTGTCTAACAATGGAATGGAAATAATATTGCGGACAACAGAAGGAACGTAATAAACATTATCAAGTTCTAATCTATGTCCAGAGGGTAAATCTATCTTTTATCTTCCAACACGCTTGGCGATGACAACATTGTCGTTCCCAACGCGTAGATCCATTTCCCCTTTCTTGACTAGCCTGTCTTCAGTTAGCCCCTGCACATTATTACAAATGTGTGAGCCACAAGCTGTATCTAATACCCAACTATTGGAGTCAAAAGTAGTCATGTTTATATCAATAACAAACATACCTGAGCTAGATGTTGGCGGCTTCATAGCTCCCTCTGCCTTTAACTTCGGGTAGTCTTTCTTCCAGTGAACTTTCTTCTTATAGTAAAGACACTCATCTGTGCGTACCCGTCCACTTCTCTTTAAATTGGCTCCCTTCTGGTTCAGACTTTTAGGCTTAGCACTTGAAGTACTAGCCTTGGCTTTCATCTTTCCCTTACCCTTAGCTCCTTTGTTTCTCGGGTTTGGGTTGGAAGATTGCCCAACTAACATGACCGATTTCTCTCTTTTTGGAAGAGATTGGTCATAAGTCTTCAACAGATTGTGGAGCTCCGGTGTGTAGCTTCTTTCGCATTCATGGTGTAGTTTACAATGAATTGCGAGTACGAACTTGGCAATGATTGAAGGATGTCTTCTAGCTTAATCCCAGCAACGTCAAGCTTTTCAAAAGAGACCTATCATCTTGAGCACATGTTCAGACATGTTTCCACCTTCATTTAGCTTGCACTTGAATATCTCTTTGATCAAATCAAATTCGACACTCCTTGCAGTCGTCTTAAAGAGCGACTCCAGATGCTTCAACATCTCATACCGCAACATGGTCTCATGTTGCCTTTGCAGCTCATTGCTCATTGCCGCCAGCATGATACACTGCGCGGACTTTGCATTGTTAGGAAACTTGTAATTTTAATGAGCAATTAACCATGCTAAATTAAGTAATATTCCAGTAACTAGTACTCTTAAGGTCAATTGAAATTTAGAATTTTAAGGACATTGTAAAAGGGGAACGTTTGCTGAAAGACTTAGTGTAGGTACTAGTTAGGTTCTTAAGCTTGTTGATGATGTACTTTATTTTACAAACAAACTATTGAAGACCTAGAACCACTCAGAAAGTTGAAGATTCGAAGACTGAAGACTTAGAAGAATTCTGAGAAAGGTATCTACAAAGGCATATGTTGTCTCAGAAAGTGAGATTCTCAGCAACAACTTGCATAAGTGAAAATCTATATGACTAAGTAGGTTGTGTTTGCTGAAACTAAGATTGACCACTTCCTGACAATATATGTGACCTCCTTGCTGAAGAAGTACTTGCATTTTGGCTCCAATGTTCATATTTGAATTTGTTTCAAAGAACATTAAATGCAAAGTTAGCACGCGAAGAACATGAAGACAAGAAGACAAATGAAGAGAGCTGCTGAAAGTACAAAAGCAAGATAGTGACATCTTAAGGTACAAGCCTTAGAATTTGAAATTCAAACGGCTCCCTTGAGAAACTATAAATAGAAGACCTTAGGCTGAGTAGAAGGGCGTGTCAACAACGTGATCAAACTCTCACTTGTGCTTTTAAACACTTAAATCCTTCTCTACTCTTTACTGCCTTTTGATCCATTCCAAGACTTAAGATTGAAACAAAAGCTACTTGTGTAGAAGTAGAACATTGAAAGCTAAGAAATTAGTTAAATGTTCTTTCTTCTAAACAAGAACAAGTCTTGACACTAGAAACGACAAACTTGCTTACTGCAAAGTATTACAAGTTGAGTTTCTTTAGATTGCTTGTTATAGCTGCAAAGTTATATTCAAGTCATCTCATCCCAAACCTCTCTAACTGATAAACACCCTTATTCAGGCGTGGAATTCAGGGGGAATTAATCCAACATAGTTTTGCTGATTAAGTGTCCCAAGTTTGGTGGAGAACAAGGTTTAGTTCTCTAGTTTTAGGTTGGAAAGAAGGCAGGTGTGCTTTGGTTTCTGAGAATCATTAGTGATAGGATTTGTAAGGAACTTCATATCTTATCTTAGTGGATTCAGTCCTAGAAAGGACAAAGTGGATTAGTTGAGAGATAAGCCACTCTCAGATAACACTATAAAAGTGTTTGTGTGATTTACATTTCTACAGTTATCTTTCAGCAAGCTACTTTGTTTTACCCTGTTTATCTGCTTACTTGCTGAAACTAGCTTTCTGACAAAAGCACTTATTGTAAAAGAGTTCCACACTCTGTTTTTAAGTATCAGCAAACTTGTCACTGAAAAGTAACAAGCACTTTCTGAGAAAGTTAAGTACCAGCAAACTCATTACTGAAAAGTAATAAGTACTTGCTGAGAAAGTTTTAAACGACGAAAAAGTTTGTAAAGAGTACTCACCCCCCCTCTAGTCTTTACTTGTTGTTTAAAGGGACCAACAAGTGGTATCAGAGCTGAAGGTTCTTTAACCTTCAGCACTGAACCTAGATCCCCTTAGGTGCTTTCCGTAAATCACTTTCACTTGATCAGTTTGGGAGTTGCTGACAGGATGTCTTTAGGAGACGCTCCCTTGCTGAAGCTGAAAAACTATGAGAAATGGCGAAACAACATGATGCTACATCTTGAGGCCATTAGTGATGAGATGGTGACTGTCATAAACGATGGTCCAATCAAGATCACTAAAGTTGAAAGAAGCTTTCCTCACAAAACCACAGATACTGCCGGAAAGGAAACTATCGTAGGAGAACCGGTTGACACTGTCGTACCAAAACCAAGAGAGGAATGGACTTTTGATGAAGCCAAGGGATTCCGTCTTGATGGACAAGCAAGAAACATCATTATTCGATCTACTCGAGATACTATACTGTAACAGTATTGGTTTTTAAAAACAAACAACTTTCTTGAAAATAGAAAATCCGAAATAATTTCAAAAGTAACGGTCGACAATAAATGCCATAACAATATTTGGCGCCACAGCGCTAACAGAATCAAGTAAAAATCCAACGGTAACTTAGAAGTCAAAATAGAATAACGACTAGTGAAGAAAGTAAAAAGTTTCATCTTCTTATTTTAGAAATCAAAACCGCAGAGACATCCCACACCCTTCTCTCAGTCGCGTGCATCCTCAGTAGTATCTGGAAGGAAGGAATTTTTGAAAACAAAGAGAGCGTGAGATAAAGGATCTCAGTGAGGTTCTAAGTTAACGAAAGAAAAGTAAACAGTTTGAAAACAAAATCCTTTGCAGCAGATAAAACAACAAACAGAACAGATAACAGAACAGAAAGACAAAACAGATAAGTCGAAATCCGTTGGTGCAGCCCGCCTTATTGCTCCTACTCCACAGATTGCCCTTATAGCTCCCTCCAGAGGGTATACAACTCCGGACAGAAACAGAAACCCCCGTGTACTTTGGGGAAACAGAACCTACGACCCTAATAGACCTCAGCGACTTTTGCCTCGCGCCTAAAAGGGATTAGACTAGGCAATAACCAAGCAAACCCGATAGTCCTCTACTACCCAAGCCTACCTAATCACGACCTAATCGACCGGTCACACAGAAACAGACAGAACAGAGACAGATACAGAACAAACAGATAATAATCAGATCTCGAAACATCGAGAAGTGTTCCTGCAGAAGAGTTAATCTAGAACAGAGTAGCAACAAACAAAGATAAGTAAATAGCCATACTTAGGACTTAGTTACTTTTACGCGGAAGCATACGGTATAACAGAATATACAGTAATAGATACAGATTGTCGCATAGCCTTCCAGTTTTTCGCAAATAGATAAGTTTTGGGGTGAACACTCACCTTAGAGCGTTAAGCACTAGATCACGGAATCAAGACTTGAATGACGGCGCAGCGAACAACAAAGAACCTAAACATAACCCAGTGTTACCATCTAGAGTCGAATCGAAAGACAAAATAAAGAAAGGTAGCATAAGTAGGGTTCGAACTCGGGACCTCTTGATTAAACTCTCAAACACCAACCAACTAAGCTAGCTAACAATTAGTCACCCAAATTCAAGACATAAAGTATTTTTACTTCAACAGTTGTCAGAAAATAACTTTAACCTCAGTTCTTTGAAATTACCAAAATACCCTCAACAGAAATTGCAAAACAGTACAAGATTTTCCAGAAAACAAGAACCAGTCCATGACTTTAATTTAGTTACTGTTCTTGCCCAGAAATAACCTGAAATTACCAAATTCCCGTCCCGAAAATAATAGCAGAACAGTCCTTTAGTTTCAAAAGTCATACTCGAGTTCACAAGTTTCACAACGTACAAAGACTAGTCCCCAGTCAGTCAACCATGGTCAAACATAATTAAAACGGGTCCTTTTAAGTTTCAGAAATCACAAATGAACCCCACAAGTTTCAGAATCTAAGAAATAAGTCTACCAAACACTCATACGAATAAAATTTAGTCTTCTGACAGTCAAACCAGGTCAACACAATCCTAAACAAGAGTTCGAACAGTCCCGTTTTGGTCTATAATTGTCCAGATTCAGTTCAATGTCGAGATTAGGGTTCGAAGTTCCGGACAGAAACACAGTAGGGGTAATTTCGTCCAATTAAAAAAAAATACAGAAAATTTGAAAAATCGAAGAGTAGAAGAAAGTAATACGCGTCTTACCCTTTTGGATGGAGATACGATGATGACGATGGAGCTGGGCAAATCAATCATCAAAACACAAGCAAACACGGGTTTTAAAAACCGAGAAACAAGTTAGATTGGAAGGAGAAATGGGAGAAGAACGAGAGCAGAGGATAGTTGACTTACCGGAACCGAACGGCGAGGTTGACAAACATGGACAGAACCGGGACGGATCAAATCGGCCGGAGCAGAACGGGATCGGGCGGCGCGTGAATCGGCAGGAGCGGATCGGAATAGAGGACGCGCGACTCGGACGGAAGGATCGAAACCGGCGGCGCGGCGAGATTGGGACGGAGAACGGCGCACAGACGGAGCAGAACGAAACCTGCGGCGACACGGGCGGGACCGAACAGGGGCGGCGGCCTAGGGACGGCGTCGGCTTGCAGATGGATGGTGACGGGCGAGAGAGAGCAGGAGCAGCGATTTCTTTCTCTCTTTTCTCTTCTCTCTCTTTTCTCTTCTCTCTCCTTTTTCTTTTGAGCGGATGGTGAAATGAGGGTTGGGAAAACAAAATTAGGTTTAGGGTTTGATATATGGCCAGCTGAGATGGGCCAAAAAATTGGGCTTCTATAATCAGCTTGCTAGCTGATAGAAAACAGGACGAAGTGATTTAATTCTACGCGAATATCAAATGACGAATTCAATTGCGCGGAAAAAAATTAAATAATTATCAAATAAAATAAATTACTTAGGTAATTAAATAATTAAAATTAATTAAATGAATAAATAAAAAATACGGGCCGTTACACTCCACCCCCCTTAAATGAAGTTTCGTCCTCGAAACTTAACTAGCGAAACTAAGGAACGTGGAACGGAGAAACGAAAGTCTTCAATTTCAAACGACGGATGAAAGAATAGACTCGCAAGTTAAAAGTTAATAAAAGTCGAAACTAGCCTAAGGAAACGGAGCCTACCTCTACAACCAAACGCTTCCAAGTAACAAGTCCTCAATAAGCCCGTACCTAACCTTCAAAAGAATCTATCCTAGCAAAAGAAGTGCAGTTCGATAAACAAACACGACTTAGAATAGGTTTGTCCAAACGTGCGTACCTTTTGCCACATTTTCTGACAGAGCCTCACGCCCAACCATGCTATAGACTCTTGGCTTGGCCTTCACACTACTTCCTTGATTCCTTGAAGCGGTGCCTCCAGATCTTCCTTCTTCCATCGGGGAGTTGCGTCGCGGACAAGCATTGATCTTATGCTCCTTGCTTCCACATGCCAGGCATACACCTTGCTTCCTCCAACAGTTCTCCTCCTCATGAGTTGTGCCTCCGCAGAAATTGCAATTTCTTCGAGATGGTTGTTCAGTACTTTCGGCCACATGACGAGATCGACTTTCCTGTGGGCAGCGAGAATACTTGGATGGGACCGACGGCCCTTACAATCCTTGCTACTCCTGTGATCAGAACTCCTTTTTCGAGATTGTTGGGGTTCAAAGCTCTCGAGTTCTCCCAGACCACTTTCTACCTCAGCAGCTAACTCCACTGCCTTAATGTAGGTGGGCATGTCAGTCCCGAACAGGCTGTAACGGATCTCTGAGTTCAGATCCTTCACAAAATGGCGAACCTTCTCCCTCTCGTCGTTCTGAAAGTGCGACACGTACTTCAGCAATCGAGTGAACTCGGAGTCGTAATCGGCGACATTCATTCTTCCTTGCACAAAGTCTTGGAACTCATCTCTCCTGTTCTCGCGAACTAGGCGAGGCAAGAACTTATCCATGAACTCCTTCTCGAAGTTCTCCCAAGTGCGGGCAACTGCCTCTTGTCTCCACCTTGCATCTACGGTCCTCCACCAATTTCTGGCTGCTCCTTCAAACTGGAAAACCGCGAGCTCAATCCTCCTTTCATCAGGGTAGTGTAAGATCGAGAACAGATTCTCCATGTTCTCCAGCCAAAGCTCTTTGCGGGCATTCGGTGCCCCATCGAACCTGTCGGGATGGAAACGAGCGAAACGTTCAGCAGCTTGATCGATCGTTTGAGTCGGTGGCGGTGTAACCATCTGTGCAATTTGCGGTCCAGCATGGCGCATGTTCTCACTGAAGTTTCCCAAAGCTGCAATGATCCGCTCCACTTGGTCCTGGTTGTTTCCATTGTTGTCGTTGCTGTCGTCATTGGTGTTGCTATTGCCATTGCCGTTGCGGGTGTTGTTCCTTGGAGCCATCCTATCGCAGTTAGTCTAAGGGCAGTAACGTAATTAACATCCTCGAGCGTGACTATCTTAAGGCGTAAACGTGAACTAAGGCACTAACTTAAGTCAATCTAACGTGAACGAGCAAGAGACGCGCAAGAGTAAACAAAATTACCAAGGTCTAATTCTAACTGGGGGGGGGGGGTCAAAAGGAAGATAGCAACTAATCACTAAGTAAATCCTCGAGTGTGTCTAACCTAGCATGCAAGGCAGGCATAAATTGAAGAAGCAATGATAAAGCATAAGTAGCAAATTCATACGTTGTAGAAAAGATTCATAAACATTAAGCATGCAATAAAGGCGTTCTCTCATAAAGTGATCAGTCATTTGACCTCGGTTAACACGAATCACTCAAACAGTCGGCCGCCTGCCAGTGATTTATGTCGACTTTGGTTAAACAATAGATTACTGTATGACAGAACCAAGCAAGATCATGTATGAACTTCAACAAGTAAAATAAATGCATATATAAGTGTTTAAACCTTAAAACATGCATCAAATGACAATATAGTACATACTTTTAAACAAATACTCATGCATTTAGATGAAATAATATAATCTGCTTAACGAAAATGAATGAAGTAGCAATAGTAAGCTGGTGAACTTAGTAGAAGTTAAACAGGGTGAACAACAAGGCAGTTTCGCAGGACAAAACAGTAGAACCGGTGACATGCAAACGGAACAGCTCAGAGTTAGTGCGGAAGACTAAACGGCATAAGAGATAGAAAAATAACAACTCAACCTATATTCAGCGACTCGGACCCTCACACACACCCCATAGGCCAAAAGATCCTATCCTAGCAACCTTGAGTTTGAACCCAAGCTCTGATACCAACTGTAACGGTATCGGTTTTTAAAAACAAACAACTTTCTTGAAAATAGAAAATCCAAAATAATTTGAAAAGTAACGTTCGACAATATATGCCATAACAATATTTGGCGCCACAGCGCTAACAAAATCAAGTAAAAATCCAACGGTAACTTAGAAGTCAAAATAGAATAACGACTAGTGAAGAAAGTAAAAAGTTTCATCTTCTTATTTTAGAAATCAAAACCCCAGAGACATCCCACACCCTTCTGTCAGTCGCGTGCATCCTCAGTAGTATCTGGAAGGAAGGAATTTTTGAAATCAAAGAGAGCGTGAGATAAAGGATCTCAGTGAGGTTCTAAGTTAACGAAAGAAAAGTAAACAGTTTGAAAACAAAATCCTTTGCAGCAGATAAAACAACAAACAGAACAGATAACATAACAGAAAGACAAAACAGATAAGTCAAAGTCCGTTGGTGCAGCCTGTCTTATTGCTCCTACTCCACAGATTGCCCTTATAGCTCCCTCCAGAGGGTATACAACTCCGGACAGAAACAGAAACCCCCGTGTACTTTGGGGAAACAGAACCTACGACCCTAATAGACCTCAGCGACTTCTGCCTCGCGCCTAAAAGAGATTAGACTAGGCAATAACCAAGCAAACCCGATAGTCCTCTACTACCCAAGCCTACCAATTACGACCTAATCGACCGGTCACACAGAAACAGACAGAACAGAGACAGATACAAATGGTGAAATGAGGGTTGGAGAAACAAAATTAGGTTTAGGGTTTGATATATGGGCCAGCTGAAATGGGCCAAAAAATTGGGCTTCTATAATCAGCTTGCTAGCTGATAAAAAGCGGGACGAAGTGATTTAATTCTACGCGAACTATCAAATGACGAATTCTTGCACGGAAAAGAAATTAAATAATTACCAAATAAAATAAATTAGTTAGGTAATTAAATAATTAAAATAACTCTGTCCTTTGGGGTGCGTGTGAGGGTCCAAGTCGCTGGATATGGATTGAGTGGTTTTTGTTCTGTCTCTTTTAAAGTTTGGTCTTCCGCATTAACTCTGAACCGTTATGTTCGTTTGTTAACTGTCCTAGTGTTCTCTCTTCCGTCTTCCGAAACTGTCTTGCTATTCATTTTGTTTAACTTCTACTAAGTTCACAAGCTTCCTATTGCTGCTTTGTTCATTTTCTTTAAGGCGATAATATTGTTTCTTCTAAATGCATGAATATTTGTTTAAAAGTATGTTTATTTACTATAATGTCATTAGTCGCATGTTTTAAGGTTTAAACGCTTATTTATGCATTTGTTTTACTTATCGAAGTTCACATATGTTCTTGCTTGGTTCTGTCATACTGTAATCTATTGTTTAACCAAAGTCGACTTAAATCACTGGTAGGCGGCCGACTGGTTGAGTGATTCGCGTTAACTGAGGTCAAATGACTGATCACTTTATGAGAGAACGCTTTTATTGCATGCTTAATGTCTAAGAATGTATGCCTTGCATGCTAGGTTAGACACACTCGAGGATTTACTTGTTGATTAGTTGCTATCTTCCTTTTGAACCCCTAGTTAGAATTAGACCTTGGTAATTTCGTTTACTCTCACGCGTCTCTTGCTTGTTCACGCTAGATTGACTTAAGTTAGTGCCTTAGTTCACGTTTACGCCTTAAGATAGTTACGCTCGAGAACGTTAATTTACGTTATTGACCTTAGACTAATTGCGATAGGATGGCTCCAAGGATCAACACCCGCAACGGCAACACCAATGACAACGACAACAACAACAACAATGGCAACAACAACAATGATGAAAATCAGGACCAAGTGGAGCGGATCATTGCAGCTTTGGGAAACTTCAGTGAGAGCATGCGCAACATTGGGCCACCACCTGCTCAGCCAGCTCCGCCGCCATCGCCACCGACTCAAACGATCGATCAAGCTGCTGAACGTTTCGCTCGTTTCCATCCCGACAGGTTCGCTGGGGCACCCAATGCCCGCAAAGCTGAGCTTTGGCTGGAGAACATGGAGAATCTGTTCTCGATCTTACACTACCCTGATGAAAGGAGGATTGAGCTCGCAGCTTTCCAGTTTGAAGGAGTAGCTAGAATTGGTGGAGGACCGTAGATGCAAGGCGGAGACGAGGCAGTTGCCCTTACTTGGGAGAACTTCGAGAAGGAGTTCATGGATAAGTTCGTGCCTCGCCTAGTTCGCGAGAACAGGAGAGATGAGTTCCAAGACTTGGTGCAAGAAAGAATGAATGTCGCCGATTACAACTCCGAGTTCACTCGACTGCTGAAGTACGTGCCGCACTTTTAGAACGACGAGAGGAAGAAGGTTCGCCATTTTGTGAAGGATCTGAACTCAGAGATCCGTTACAGCCTGTTCGGGACTGACATGCCCACCTACATTAAGGCAGTGGAGTTAGCTGCTGAGGTAGAAAGTGGCTGCGAGAACTCGAGAGCTTTGAACCCCTGATGAATGTGTATTTTACACTTTCATTCGAGTCTTTTTCACCTATTTTAGCTATCATCTATGTTAATTTAGCTATATTTTAGTGCATTTTATTAGAATAGTGTCATGTTTCCCTTTAGATTTTATTTTACAGGTTTTGGTTGAAAATCGAGGATTTCAGGGCAATTATATTGAAGTTGACAAGGAATTGGTGTTCCAGAAGCCTATTTGGAGTATTTGAAGGTTTCCGGATAGGATTTGGAGTCTAGGGGTCGAATCTGGAGGTTAGAAGGCTACTAGAAGACAGAAACCGAGTCCCAAAAGGGGAAGAAATCCAAAAACGAGTCGAAAACGCGGAATTCCGCGAAAACGTCTCCGGGGCGAACCGCCCCAGACATGGGGCGAACCGCCCCACACTTATTCGAGGCCTATATATAGTTGCTCAGATTTTCTCCGAAATTCATACTTTTCCAGACCTACTTTCTCACCTTTCTCTGTAGTTTTAGGTAGGGACTTCCCAGAGCCTGTTCTGGGGGTTCGTATCTTAGGGGACTCTTTTTCATAGCAGTTTGGAGCTCGTAGGATCGCAATTCTTCGGAGATTGACAACCTTCGGTAACATTGTATCTTACAGTTTATTCTACTTATTTTTATATTCTTTCAACATGTTTTCTTCTATGAATTCTGTTGATTGCATGCCTATTATGAGTAGCTAAACTTATCGTTGGTGGTAGTATGTGAATTCTTAGCGAAGGGAAGATAATCATGCTAATGGCTATATCGCGCATTATACTCCGTGTTATTGCTTTATTTCGTTGATCAGGCTCAGCCTAAATTATCGTATGTTGTATTAATTATTATGCACAATTGGACCCTCGTCGACCTGTACGCGAGTTTATCTTCGTAGTGTTGAATAATTACGGAACACAATTGGACAATAGTGCTTGACTTGTCAGAATCGTTATCTTCGTAGTGCTTAATAATTGCAACAGGACATTAGATTGATCAAAGATCTCCATGCAAGACCGAGGAATTTATGCATGATTATCGACCCGTTATGCGTTGAAGGATCATACTATCACCAATCTCCATTATCTGTTAGAAACCCCTTTGCTATTACGTTTGCTGTTTTATATTCTCTTGTTAAATAGATAAAGCTAGTTATAGTCCTGAGAGAACGATACTCGAGTCATTCTACTTCTACACTACGGTTTTCGTTGTAGTTGTGGATTGCCTTTGGATAAATAACAAATTTATTTGCTGAATCGAGACCCGACAAATCTCCGTTCATCAACCCCAACGATCTCGAAAAAGGAGTTCTGATCATAGGAGTAACAAGGATGGCAAGGGTCTTCGGTCCCCATCCAAGTATTCTCGCTGCCCACAGGAAAGTCGATCTCGTCATGTGGCCGAAAGTACTGAACAACCATCTCGAAGAAATTGCAATTTCTGCGGAGGCACAACTCATGAGGAGAAGAACTGTTGGTGGAAGCAAGGAGCATAAGATCAATGCTTGTCCGCGACGCAACTCCCTGATGGAAGAAGGAAGATCTGGAGGCACCGCTTCAAGGAATCAAGGAAATAGTGCGAAGGCCAAGCCAAGAGTCTATAACATGGTTGGACGTGAGGCTCTGTCAGCAAATGTGGCAAAAGGTACGCATGTAACGGTATCGGTTTTTAAAAACAAATAAATTTCTTGAAAAGAGAAAATCCGAAATAATTTTAAAAGTAATGGTCGGCAATAAATGCCATAACAATATTTGGCGCCATAGCGCTAACAGAATCAAGTAAAAATCCAACAGTAACTTAGAAATCAAAAGAATAACGACTAGTGAAGAAAGTAAAAAGTTTCATCTTCTTAATTTAAAAAAAAACAAATCCCCAAAGACATCCCAGACCCTTCTCTCAGTCGTTGGCATCCTACTCTCGTGCATCCTTAAAAGTATCTGGAAGGAAGGAATTTTTGAAAACAAAGAGAGCGTGAGATAAAGGATCTCAGTGAGGTTCTAAGTTAACAAAAGAAAAGTAAACAGTTTGAAAACAAAATCCTTTGCAGCAGATAAATTAACAAACAGAACAGATAACATAACAGAAAGACAGAACAGATAAGTCGAAGTTCGTTGGTGCAGCCCGCCTTGTTACTCCTACTCCCAGATTGCCCTTATAGCTCCCTCCATAGGGTATACAACTCCGGACAGAAACAGATGCCCCCGTGTACTTTGGGGAAATAGAACCTACGACCCTAATAGACCTTAGCGACTTCTGCCTCGCGCCTAAAAGGGATTAGACTAGGCAATAACCAAGCAAACCCGATAGTCTTCTACTACCCAAGCCTAACTAATTACGACCTAATCGACCGGTCACACAGAAACAGACAGAACAGATACAGATACAGAACAAACAGATAATAATAATCAGATCTCGAAACATCGAGAAGTGTTCCTGCAGAAGAGTTAATCTAGAACAGAGTAGCAACAAACCAAGATAAATAAATAGCCATATCTGGACTTTGACTGTTGACCTTGACCTTTCGATTTTGACCATATCTGGATAGTTTGACCTCGTATTGACTGATTTGGACTTTGACCTTTTTGCCCCTGGACGTTCCTGGACAGTTCTGCCCTTACGTTAAATCTGGACTGTTTGAAATGTTTGTAATCGTAAAGACTGACTTGTGGACTGTTTTGGTAATAACTAAAACCTTTTAGGACATTTTTGAGATGTCAGAAAACCTGAAGGACCTTTTTGCAATTACTGATTTGAGGGTAGTTTAGTAATTTCATGTGCTCTGGACTAAACTGTTAAATCGGGTTTTCTTTTGAGGACTGTTTCGATATTACTGAAAAGTGTTGTTCTGTTTTGCAATTTACTACTGAGGGTGTTTTAGTAATTTCAAAAGTTGATTTCTGAAAACCGTACGATCATGTACTTACTGTCTTTGACTTTATAAATCACTTGACTTGCTAGCCTAGTTGGTTAGGTTCTTGTTAGACTAACTTAGAGGTCCCGAGTTCGAGCCCCTCCTTTGTCAATCCTTCACCAACCTTTTTATTTTCATTCGTTTAGCTTTCGTTCAACTTCTAGTTAGTAACTAGATACTTTCTGTTTAGGTGCTCCGTCCGTTAGCTCTTAGTTCGCTGTGTTTTTGGTGGAGCATTGCTTGCAAGGCTTAAGGTGAGTGTTCACCCCAAAACTTATCTATTTGCAAAAAACTGGAAGGCTATGTGACAATCTGTATCTATTACTATATATTCAGTTATACCGTATGCTTCCGCGTAAAAGTAACTAAGTCCTAAGTATGGCTATTTATTTATATTGGTTTGTTGCTACTCTGTTCTAGATTAACTCTTCTACAGGAACACTTCTCGATGTTTCGAGATCTGATTATTATTATCTGTTTGTTCTGTATCTGTATCTGTTCTGTATCTGTATCTGTTCTGTCTGTTTCTGTGTGACCGGTCGATTAGGTCGTAATTAGGTAGGCTTGGGTAGTAGAGGACTATCGGGTTTGCTTGGTTATTGCCTAGTCTAATCCCTTTTAGGCGCGAGGCAGAAGTCGATGAGGTCTATTAGGGTCGTAGGTTTTGTTTCCCCAAAGTACACGGGGGTTTCTGTTTCTGTTCGGAGTTGTATACCCTCTGGAGGGAGCTATAAGGGCAATCTGGGAGTAGGAGTAACAAGGCGGGCTGCACCAACAGACTTCGACTTATCTGTTTTGTCTTTCTGTTATGTTATCTGTTCTGTTTGTTAATTTATCTGCAGCAAAGGATTTTGTTTTCAAACTGTTTACTTTTCTTTTGTTAACTTAGAACCTCACTGAGATCTTTTATCTCACGCTCTATTTGTTTTCAAAAATTCCTTCCTTCCAGATACTTTTGAGGATGCACGCGAGTAGGATGCCAGCGACTGAGAGAAGGGTCTGGGAGGGGATTTGTTTTTTTTTAAATTAAGAAGATGAAACTTTTTACTTTCTTCACTAGTCGTTATTCTTTTAATTTCTAAGTTACCGTTGGATTTTTACTTGATTATGTTAGCGCTATGGCGCCAAATATTGTTATGGCATTTATTGTCGACCGTTACTTTTAAAATTATTTCGGATTTTCTCTTTTCAAGAAATTTATTTGTTTTTAAAAACTGATACCGTTACAGTTGGTATTAGAGCCTAGATCAACCCAAAGCCCGCACCGGGTGGACGGTTGGTAAAGGTTATTGTCAGTTTGTCACCCCCACCACTTAAGGCGCTCGACGAGGACGTCTAGGCTTTAAGGGGGGTAGTTTGTAATGCCCCGCATCCCACATCGCTTAAGAGTGAGTGGAATAAAGGGTATATGTATTAGACCACCACTCTCACATGGTATGAGGCCTTTTGGGTGATTCCAAAAGCAAATACGTGTGGGCTCAGGCCCAAAGCGGACAATATCATACTGTGGAGACGTGTGTGGGACCGTCTAGGAGTAACCACACCGGCCGTATTGGTCGGGTCGTTACAAATGGATCTACTCTAGATACTATACAGTGCAAACTGTGGGGTGCCAAAACTGCTAAGGAAGCTTGGAAAATGGTTCAAGATCTTTGTGCTGGATCTGACAAAACCAAGGAAAACAAACTCGAAGTGCTAAAGTTGAAGTTTCAAAACTTTAAACAAGGTGCAAATGAGTCACTGGAAGACTTGGATTTCAGATTAACAACTCTAGTGAGTGAAATGGCTGCCTTAGGTGTTGGAAACTTCTATTCAGATTCTGAGAAGGTGAAAACCATTATCAGAAGTTTGAATAAAGAATGGACCCACACTCAGAACTTCTACTACAATCAAGGAATGTCAAACATCACCCCAACTGAGTTGTTCTCTCACCTTGCTACTGTCAACTATGAGATGAAGCAAAGAGAAAGTGTGTTTGCTGAAAAATCGCAAAACATTGCTCTTGCTGCCAAGCCTTCACCTTCTGAAAAGAAGAGTGACAAAGAACCTGCTGATGAAAATGCTCTTGCAGTTAGAAACATGAAGAAATTCATCAGCAAGGAACTTGAAAGGCGAAAAGCAAAAGAGAAGCTGAAAAAGCATCTTGGTAACAGCTACCATAAGTACAAGAATGAAGCTAGCTCGCTGAACAAGCAAGCTCAGCAAGCAAATTCTCTTGAAGAACCAGCAGTTGGCAATGATCTTTGCTTTTATTGCAAAAAGCCTGGACACTTTAAAGCAAACTGTCCTTTGCTGAAAGGGAAGCCTGCTGAAAAGAAAAAGAAGTTCAAGAAGGCATTGATTGCTGAAGAAAAGAAGAAGCTTCAAGCAAAAATCGATGCTCTTTGCATTGAAATAAGCTCTGAAGACAGTGAGCTAGAAAGTTCAGACACTGAAGAAGAGGAAGCTACATTGGATGTAGAAATAGGAAAAGACGTTTGTGAAATTTCCATGGAAGCTTACCCAGGTGTGTCAAATTACGAGTTCTGCCTCATGGCTGATTAGACTTCAGCCACGGAGACAAACAATGCAATTTGGCACTTTGACAGTGGCTGCGGAAAGCACATGGCGGACAATATGAAAAACCTTATAAACTATAGACGATGGTCTAAAGGTCCAACAATAAGGTTTGCTGGTGGAGGCTTTGGTTCTACTAAAGGCTATGGTGATGTGAAGTTAGGGTGCATTACTATCTCAGGAGTTCTTTATGTCAAAAATCTTAAGTTCAACCTTTTCAGCATGAGTCAGTTTGCTGACAAACGTTACTTCATAAAAATTAAAAGTGATGAATGTAAACTTATTGACTTTGAGACAAAGAAGGTAATCATGGTTTGCTAGAAGATCAGGAGGTCTATACACTGTAGATTGGTCCTAAGCAATCATTGAAAAATGCCTTATCTCAGAACATGATTGTCTTGCTGAAAAACCATGTTTATGGCATAAAAGAACCAGTCACCTAAACTTCAAGATGCTGAATAAGCTGTCTAAAAAGGCACTTGTAGTTGGATTACCTAAGGTTACTTTTAAGAAGGATGGTATTTGCACTGTATGTCAGCAAGGTAAGCAAACCAAAACTTCTTTCAATAATAAGGTAGTACCGTCAACTACAAAACCTTTACAACTCTTGCACATGGACTTGTTTTAATCTTCTTCAACAAGCTATGGTGGCAAGAAGTATGGACTGGTGGTGATGGATGATTATTCAAGGTTCACTTGGGTAATTTTCATCAAACAAAAGTCTGAAACAAGGACTGAAATACCTAATTTGTTGAACAAGCTCGAAGTCATGAAAAATGACAAGGTAAAAATCATCAGAACAGACCATGGTACTGAGTTTGTAAACCAGTACATAACTGAGTATTGCACTTCTAAAGGATACACCATCAGTTATCCTCAGTAAGAACACCCCAACAAAATGGTGTTGCTGAAAGGAAAAATCGTACCCTTAAGGAAGCAGCTAGAACCATGCTTGCTGACACTGAAATAAGTGAAGCTTATTGGGTTGAAGCGATTAATATTGCCTGCTATACTCAAAATAGATGCTTGATAACTAAGGAATACAACAAAACTCCCTATGAGCTATTTGTTGGAAGACTTCCTAACATCACTCATCTAAGAGTATTTGGTTGCAAATGCTTTGTTCTTAACAATGATAGAGAATATTTAAGAACATTTCAACCAAAGGCAGATGAAGCGATATTTCTTGGTTACTCCTTGCATAGCAAAGCTTATAGAGTTTACAACAAAAAGGCACAAAATATTGAAGAATCAGTGCATGTTGTATTCTATGAAAAGACACAAGGAGTTCCTGCTGAAGAAGAAATATCAGAATGTATGAAGAAATTACTCATACATGAGCAAAGGACTGAATCAAAAGATGGAAATGTCAAACTCATTGAACTTAATGATGATTCTGACAATGACACTCCAACACCAAGTGAAGTCAAGATAAATGTAGTTCATGATAAGGAATTCCAGCTAAAGATGCAGTTGCTCCAGATGTTGTTGAAACTACGCAATCCCCTGTGTCTACTGACGAGTTACCTCAAACCAGCAATACTGAACAAGCAGTTGCTGATGAACCCGTTTTAGTAGAGACACAACCAGATACCAGTAGTACTGAACAAGTACATGTTGAAGAGTCACATGCTGAAATGCAAACATATCCAGATCTTAAAAGCAGAAAACCTGTTAACAAATGGATTAGAGATCATCCCTCTAAGGATATGATTGGTGATATTGACAAACGCCAAGTAACAAGATCCAAAGTATCTACCAACCAGGAACTTGCTGAAGAAGCAATAGTTGTTGAGGTAGAAGCTTTGTTCTCTTGCTTTGTTTCAGAAATTGAACCCAAAACCATAGAAGAAGCTTTAAAGCATTATGAATGGATCAAGGCAATGCAATAAGAACTGAATCAATTTGAATGGAACAAAGTCTAGAAACTTGTACCCCTTGCTGAAGGAAAGAAAGCAATTGGTACCAAGTGGGTGTTCAGAAACAAGCTGAGCGGGTCTAGTGAAGTAACAAGGAATAAAGCACGATTAGTTGTTGAAGGTTACTGTCAAACTGAAGGATTGAATTATGATGAGTCTTATGAACCAGTTGCAAGATTGGATGCAATTAGACTTTTCTTAGCCGTTGCTGCTCATAACGAATTTATAGTTTACCAAATGGATGTTAAAAGTGCATTCCTAAATGGTGAACTTGCTGAAGAAGTCTATCTAGAACAACCTGATGAACGCGCGGATGTCGTGCTCCGGATTCAGCAAATAAATTTGTTATTTAGCCAAAGGCAATCCACAACTACAACGAAAACCGTAGAGTAGCAGTAGAATGACTCGAGTGTCTTTCTCTCAGGACTATAACTAGCTTTATCTATTTAACAAGAGAATATAAAACAGTAGACAGATAGCAAAAGGGGTTTCTAGCAGATAATGGAGATTGGTGATAGTATGATCCTTCTTAGCATAACGGGTTGATAATCATGCATAAATTCCTCGGTCTTGCATAGAGATCTTTGAATCAATCTAGTGTCCTGTTGCAAATATTAAGCACTACGAAGATAATTGGTCTGACAAGTCAATCACTGCTGTCCTATTGTGTTCCGTAATTATTCAACACTACGAAGATAAACTCGCGAACAGGTCGACGAGGGTCCAATTGTGCATAATAATTAATACAACATACGAGAGTTTAGGCTGTGCCTGATCAACGAAATAAAGCAATGACACGGAGTATAATGCGCGATATAGCCATTAGCATGATTATCTTCCCTTCGCTAAGAATTCACATACTACGACCAACGATAAGTTTAGCTACTCATAATAGGCATGCAATCAACATAAATCATAGAAGAAAACATGTTGAAAGAATATAATAAAATAAGTAGAATAAAACTGTAAGATACAAAGTTACCGAAGGTTGTCTATCTCCGGATGATTGCTATCCTACGAGCTCCAAACTGCTATGAAAAAGTATCCCCTAAGCTACGGACCCCCAGAACAGGCTCTGGGAAGTCCCTACCTAAAACTACAGAGCGAGGTGAGAAAGTAGGTCTGGAAAGATATGATTTTCGGAGAAAACTGAGCAACTATATATAGGCTTCGAATTACCACGGGGCGGTTCGCCCCACACGCCCGACGGTTCGCCCGGTGTGGGGCGGTTCGGCCCAGCTCCGCGGCGGTTCGCCCGACGCTCTTTTCGCGGAACTCCGCGTTTTAGGATTTCTTCCCCTTTCGGACTTGATTTCTGACTTCTAGTAGCCTTCTAACCTCCAGATTCGGCCCCTAGACTCCAAATCCCATCCGGAAACCTTCAGATACTCCAAATTGGCTTCTGGAACACCAATTCCTTGTCAACTTCAATATATTTGTCCGGAAATCTTCGAATTTCAACCAAAACCTGTAAAATAAAATCTAAAGGGAAACGTGACACTATTCTAATAAAATGCACTAAAATATAGCTAAATTAACATAGAAGATAGCTAAAATAGGTGAAAAAGACTCGAATGAAAGTGTAAAATACACATTCATCAAACTCCCCAAACCGAACCTTTGCTTGTCCTCAAGCAACTAAGCTAGACTCTAATACAAAAAACATGCAAGACACAAAATGGAGTCTCATGCCAAATAAAATGAACTAATCTACTGAATCTATCAAATAACATATGAACAAAAACCATATGAATCAAAGCATGAATATAGGTTGAAGAATACCTCGATTGACTTATACACATCCACGTAAGCACTTATGTCAAGACAACATAGTCTCTCGTAACATTCTCTACCTGGACCTAGTCAGTGACGATGTAATGAAGCATGCTAAGATACGAATGTTTGCCCCGTGCCTATGAAACTGAGGCCTTACTGTTGTTCCACCATGTTAAGACTTTCCCTCAAAAGAGGTCGAACCAGTACTGGCTCTCATCAAACGAAGGAGGGTTCCCTGTAAAAGTTAACACTCCCCTATTCTACCCATCTCTTAAGTAAAGTCTTAAGCTATTCACCACTTCCTGAATGGCAGGACGAGGGTGGTCTAGAACAGATGACTCTAAAGACAAAAAAGATAAAAAATAGAAAAACACGATTATGAACATTACAAGAATGGAAAAGACTCAACACTTTGCTAACTGCTATTTGGCTTTCTTTTTTGGACCCTTCTTTTGCTTTTTTTGGGGTCTTTTCTTTTTTTTTCTTTCCAGATTCTTTTTTCCTCTTTTCTTCTTCTCCTGGAATTTTTCTTTTTTTTTTTTCGATTTTTTTTCTAGCCAGCAGTAGCATACAGAAAGAGAAACAAATGACTCACACGACTTCCCAAACCTATTCGAAAGAATAGGCTGGAGTACAAAATTTACGGAAAAAGAAAAACAAACTCACGATACGAAAATGAAAAACAGAAACAAGTCTATGATGGTGTTAACCCCCTCCCCAAACCTATTCGGAAGAATAGGTTATAAACAAAGGGTCACACAACCTCACACTACCTCCTTCCTAGGCATTTAGCAATCTCAAAGCATGGTGAAGACGTGTTGCCTCTTAGGTACATAATTACTCGGGAAAACAACCATAAGACCCTAACATGCATCATCCTATTATAAAGGCCTTCGTGAACCGTAGTAGACAAAACACCACTAAGTGGTGTCGAGACTACCAAGCTTAACTAAGTGCAATACGTAAATGTGACAAGCCAAGCGAGAAAAACCTCAAACAAATTCATAGAGATGAAGCATACGATTAATGGCATAGCTAGTTGATCTACCCAATAAAAAAGTTCAAAAAAATCGGCAATAAACTCCATATAAAACATGCAAAACTATCCTAGGATGAATGTAGTGAATGCAACCTAAAAAATCTAAGAAAGCAGTAAACGTGCAAATGCAAATGCAAACAAAGAACAAGATACTAATCAACACAAAGCCAAACAATACTTAACATCACGGTTCACATCCCATCCCCCTTACGATTCTTAAGCTAACCCCTAGCAAAAGAGAATGAGTAATAAGAAGTGATACTAGATGTTACCGAACGGTTTGGCCTCGGTTGGCTGAGAGTGGACATGCGAAAGGACTAATCATCGGGATGGTAGTCCCCATAAAAGTCACTCCACATGTCATTCATGAGCTCATTGGACTGACGTAGAGCCTCCTGCTGCTGCTGGATGAGCTGTTGCTGCTCCCACATGTGCTGCCTATCCTCTCGGCGATGCTCCTCGAATATCTCCCAATCGCGGTTGTGCTGGACAATGTGCCTGTCGATGTCCTATCGCATGGCCGCGTTGTTGGCATCAATTCTGTCGAAGCGGCTGTCGAGGTAGGTACGGAATTCAGAGAATTCAAATCTTCTAGACCCCTGTGGTGCTCTAGGTGGTGCATGTGGCGCTCTATGGACAAACGGTATATCTGGGATAGGGGCTTCGCCAACATCGGCCTCCATAGCATCCTCATGATCGGAATCATTTGGTTGGAATGGTGCTCCTACATCAACATCGACAGCTGTGGGGTTCTTCAACTGATACCTGTTGAGCTGCACCTCAATGGTCGAGGGTGAAAGGGCAGCGACCTCGCAATCCCCCTCCTCAATATCATCTACCCCATGATATTTGCAGTACGCTGTGATGAAGCTTGGGAAGATGAAAGGCTTCCTCTTCTTTTCCAGTGGCGCTCGTACTCCTCATACATAATGCGCCCTATG
Organism: Plantago ovata; assembly: GCA_028274465.1. Lineage (NCBI taxonomy): Eukaryota > Viridiplantae > Streptophyta > Magnoliopsida > Lamiales > Plantaginaceae > Plantago > Plantago ovata. The sequence continues at coordinate 64,852,517 of CM051455.1, forward strand.
TCGATCTGATGTCCGTCTATGAGGCAGTAGAGGAGCTCGGCGTAGTAGGGCTGAATCCATGTGTCATTCTTCCTAGGGATCAAGTCGGAGATGCAAAATTTCATCATCACCTTAGCTTCTATGCTAAGGTCGATGTAACCGATCCGTCCAGGTTCTCCCCCGATTTATGGATATCGGTACTCCCTGTTGCAGATCACGTCTGTGATGTGTCTCCCTATCCCCCTAGAGCCCCTCGAATATAGGTAGGCGTGGTCGCTTCCTGTGAATTCTTGTAGCCCAAAATGGATGAATGAAGAGATGTACTCTGGTGTCCACGGTATAATCAGGCCTCGGACTAGCACCCCATTCTTCTCCTCGAGATCCGTGTATCCTGTGTAGAACTCTTGGAGGAGGCTCTCGTCGTAACCTTTGAACCTGTTGGAATTGTACCATGCCCAATTCCTTTGTGACCCCAATCGTGACAGCGTCCTATATTCCGCTCTATCTACTGCGGACTCGGGAATGTCAATCCTCCTATCTGGGATGATCGACCTTCCTCCGTCAGCCATCTCCACTTCTAGCCTTTGACGCACTTCTGTTGCAGCTACAGACAACTCGAACAGATGATGAGGTGGTTGGGAGCTTGATGCTACTCCCTTCCCCTTTTTGCTAGAGCCGGCTCTCCTTGATCTCGGTGCCATGATTCCTACAAACAGCAATTAGTATCTTGTACGATGCAAAACAGACCTATGCATATGTAAATATACGAGTGAACAATACGAGCAATATCTTCAAAAATTTGACTCCTCAAAAATCCAAAGTCTAGTCTAGCTAATTCATTACGCAACATATCAATGTAACTACTACAATAACATATCACATTATGCTCTTGCTAAACAACAAATGCCTTGAATCACAAGGTTCAATCCATACCATAAAAATCAAAAATCTAGCATAAATCCTCAATTCCATCAATCATGCATTCTACCAATACATCCATCATTATCATATCAACAAACACATGTTTAAGCATGGAATGAAAGTAAGATAGACATTTCCCTAACAAGACATATATCATCCAATGAGCAAAAATCTCAAATCATCAAACCAAGCGTAATTGAACATGTAATTGATAATGAATAACGAATCTAATCACATATAACATCAACCCATACATCAAACAAGCCTAATTGAAGCATAAATAAAAAAATCCCCAAATTTAAAAAATTAGGGTTCATGTGATAATACCTCAAATCCGGAAATTCAATGAGCTAGGAAGAAATTTGTACGGATAGAAAGATAGAGCACGTAACGAGCTTCGAATGAAGCTAAAGAACACACAAAATGATGAAAGGATGAAGAAGTTATGAAGGTTTGAAGTTATTTTGAATATGGAGGAAAATTTGGAGTTTAGAAGATGAAAATGGAGGAAAATGGGTGTTTGGGGAAGAAAACCCCGTTTTTTAACATTCTGGAGGTGTGGGGCGGTTCGCCCCACACCTGGGGCGGACCGCCCCGTGCGGGGCGAACCGCCCCGCACGTCCGGAGCGCGCGCGCGCTCTGGACGTGGGGCGATTCGCCCCCACTCCTGAGGTGGGAGACGAACGTTTTGAAATAAAAATGCGGTTTTTTGTCCCCGAAAAATCATTTTCCTCGAAAAATCACTCGAAAAGTCGCACTCGAACACAACATAAGCACATACGACACAAAACCGAACAAATTCACATATGAAAAGCAAATTGTTCAAGTATGAATGCATGCAATAAAGCGGTAAAGAAAGCGATAAAAACCCCGGGTTGCCTCCCGGATAGCGCCATTGTTTAAAGTCTCTGACTCGACTCCTGTCTTCGCGTATCTTTTCCTTCTGAGGGTACTAGACTTCCCCTTCACGAGTCTCCTTCCCGTGCCTCGATCCTATGAATAAGAGTGAACATAGACGTTAAGACCACTGTAATCAATAGTGTTAGAAGTTCCAGGTGGATCAAGAATAAAGGCACTAATGGCTTTTCATTAGACTTGCCAAGAAGAGGATGATTCACCGCTTGCTGAAAGTCCACTATATATTGAAAAGATACTGACTACTGTGCTGAAACGCACTACTACTCTTACTGTAGCTCAGAAAGATATCAGTCTACATCACAAGAGCTATGAAGATGATGTCAGCAAAGCACTAAAGCTTGCCAAAAGTGCATTAACAAAGGCTCAAACAATTATTGGAAGATAAAATTGTAAGAAAATACGGTTAGAATTACCCCTAGGGTAGTGCAGCGGAATTTCAAAATTTTCTTAACATGCATACTAATTGTTCATGCATATAACGTATATTGAAACACATCAGTTAGAAGACTTACAATACTCCAAAAGCAAGAATTAAAACAAAATCGATAGCCCAATCGATATGATCTTCGTAATAGTCCGGTGTATCTTCTCCTTCGTTGAAGTCGAAGATATCTAATATGCTTTCCCGAATATTTGCAAGACAATAGAGGTTAGTTTCCAGCTTCTGCGAACCTCAACCTTGGTATCCACGGATGAACAGCTTATCGAGAGAATGCTAGGATATTCTCGAGTCAAACTCGGTTGACCAGAGAGAGGGGCGGCGGCGGTAGTGGCTAGAGGTAGGAGGGAGAGAGATTTTTCTTGAGAGAATAGAAGATTGAATAATAATGCATATCAGAAAAGCTCTCTAACGATCTACTATTATAGTAGTCAATAAAAGCCTAAAGAACATTTTATAAGACTCCTAAAAGGAATAAAAATTCTAATTCTTATTGCACAAGTAAGCCTTTGGGTCTAGGTTCATTTCCTAATTAAATCATAACTCAATTAGGAAAACTTGCCCCTTAAGTTTGAATGGAACTCCTTCCTCCTTCACCCATTCGGCCGCGCCTATGGAGGGAGTATGTGGGTCCCACTTTTGGGACCCACATGCAAGTCTAAGGCAATTCTAACTCTATTAGATTTTGTCCATGTGCATATATTAATCTTTAATTAATATATCTTTTAATTCCAACCTCTATTATATTTTCAAAATATAATCTTTAATTGTATTTTCATAAATACAATTAATTCAATTAATATTCCCAATATATTAATTGTGCCACATATAATTATAATTAATGTCGATTAATTATAATCCCATCTCTTTGGTCATGCGGATAAGCTGAATCACCACATAGTGTGACCCATAGGGCCTCAGTGTATTAAGCTAGTGACATCACTTGGCATCATGGGATTCCTAGACGGTCTCATTTGCAATATTAATACATGAGGACGTTTGAGAGGTTTCTCAAACCTACCCTTTCGTTGTAGAAGCATGTTGCACTCAATGCGGCGATGGTAAGGTTCTTTCATCAGACTGGCTCGAATGCATCTAGGATTGATGATGTGTCTATCCCAATAATACACTCATGGTGCCTTTAGTGAGCTGCTTGGTTAATGCGATATATCTTATGACCATTCATAAATATATCCATACGCTGGCCAACGGTTTTACCAACACAACTATGAACGACTTGAGTAGTTCTCTCCAATGCTACACATGAGAGATGAATCCTCACAGGAACACTTATCATCCACATTTGTAATGTAGCCATGATCCCAGAAAGGGTCGTATCACGCTGCTTATTCAGAGCGTGCGTTGGATCCCCTCACAAAGACATGGGGCAACAAATGTGATGATAAAGTCCTGGGAGTCAAAGGACGAATGGCATCACTTCGACAACTCCGGTTCCCATAGACACTTCAGTGTAGAATATACATCGATGGGAGTATCCGAAGGGTTCTTCCATTGTTCAGAATCCTCCTCGAACAACTATGCACAGTTATGAGAACATCATGGATACGTCTAACAATCCGTTCCGTGGTCGTGGGATCGACTCACACTTGCTCTAACAAGTATAACCTCCACGCATACTAGTCTCGATTGCCTCATTCAGACCCCTACATCCGAGATGATCTTCGACTAGGGAGAGTTTGGGATAGATGATAATTCACATAGTTCCCACTAATTATGTGATCAGTCATCTATCCACAGGGGACATGTTTGATTTCTATACAGACCAACAAGATAAAGATATGACATGATGTATGCATGATGTAATATATAAATATGTATGCAAACATAAACATGGATAAACAAACATATAATATATTACGTTGACTTTGTAATAGTACATTTGCCCTCAATAAAGGTTGTCTCTAGGACATACATACTATCAACCATACCATAAAAAGAACAAGGAAAAGAAAAAAAATTAAAAATAAAGAGATTAAATCATCCAGACGCGTCATATAGTATATGACGAGTCTGAATGATTTTATCCAGACTCCAGACACAGACGTCCGCTGGAGCTTCTCCAGACGTCTGGAAAATTAACTTCCAGACTACCGATGGGGATAGTCTTAATAATTTTAATAATTCCTTACTCCCTCATTCTCACAAAATTTTATCGACTTTCCATTTGTAGGTGTCCCACAAAACTTTACCCATTTCCTAATATGGAAGCTACCCCACACATTAAAAATAATACCTTGTACACTTCATTACAACTTTGCCACTACTTTATACTTTAAAAACGCCAGTTCAATTAAAAAATTAACATACCCCACTAACTTTATACTCACCTGTTTTTCTGGATTCTATACGTATTCCATTTTCGTCCGTTTTTCTTGATTCTATACGTTTCCATTTTTGTCAAATCTTTATCTCACAACTTTATTGTGGGTCCTGCCACTAAACCAACACACTACACCCATTATATAAATCTCCTAAAACTCCGATCCAAAATCAAACTTATATAATCTAGAAAAACAAATGAGTACTACTTTATTGTTTTATCTTAAACTGCACGCTAACCCTAATGGGTAATGTTTTGTGAGACGGAGGGAGTACATGTTTTCGAGTATTGGATTTGCTTTGGATGATTTTAGTTAGGGGTGGGCATAAAATCCAAAATCGAAAATCCAATCCGAAAATCTGATGATCCGAGCCCAAACCGATCCGATCCGAATTTTCGAATCGGATTACAAATCACTACTTTTAGTAAACCGAATTTTCGGATCGGATCGGATTAAAATCGGCGGATTATCGGATTAATCCCATCCGATCTATATATATATACTACTACAAGCCTAAAAATCTAACCTAGAATCCCACCATTTCCGCCCCGCCTGGCCTAACCCTTCTACCTTCTTCCTCCATGCCTTCATTAATCCTTCCTTCACCCTTCTTGCCTTCATTTGTTTAGCATATAACCCATAGTGTGCGCGATCTAAAGGAGTATTATCCTTGAGAGCGAAGAGAACAGAGGCAGGAAGAAAGTAAAAGCAAGATGCCAAGGTCTCAAGATCCGAGATCGGCCAACAAATGGTCAAATGGGTTGTGCGTAGTAATTAATTGGTTCTTTGTTTGTAAATTATCCTGAGAGTACTCAGATCTGTTTGCCTCACTCTTGAATTGGGATTTTATTTTTTTCTACCCATAATTCTACCCTCAACCTTTTTTTTTTCTTTTTAATTTACAAATCGAGTATGTGAACTAGTACTAAATTTCGGATTAATCTGAGTCCGATCCGATTATTTTCGGATTAATCCGAAACCGATCCAAAATTTCGAATTGACCAAAATCTGCATTTTCGGATCGAATTAATCCAAAATTCGGATCGGATTTGATCCGATCCGCCCCATGCCCAGCCCTAATTTTAGGTTACTTAGTGAAGTTGTTCTTTGCTTTCATCTTGCATGTGAATTGTGTGCCGGGATAATATATATCTCGAATAAAATTCCATAAATTCTCTGAAATGTTGTTCTGGCATTTTAGCAAACTTGGTTTGTTTCATCTTGCACCCTTTTAAATTTGTTAAATTTTTACTTTCAACATAATATAATTGAAGTTTGTCTATAAATTATTATTAAACTATAATAGTAAAATATTTATCAAAATTATATTAAAAAACTTTCCATTTCATATTTGCAATATGTAATTTTGTTAAATATTTTTACCTTATAGTTTAAAAGTAATTTGTAGTCAAAATTCAATTCCGTCGACTACAAAATGGTAAAACTGTTCTGGCAGGGACTACGTGCGCTTGAGGATTGAAGCCAACTTTCAGTACTGACTAGCAGAAGGTAAATGTGCAAAACAGTATCATTCCATTCTATCAGCAAACAAGTACTAAATTACAGTTTTACATGCATGACTCAAGTTCAAAACTCTGAGCGCGCTCTTGTGATCAAGCTCCTGATCATCACTGCAAGTTGATCCAGCAAGTTACGAATTGCTTGCGCAGGCGATGATGATCAAAGAAAATCCCTCAATCTGGTTCTCACAACATCAGCCTTTATATCCTAAATTCACAACACATCATCATAAATATATCTCAGTTAGTCTACAAGCTCATTAAACAAGTTTCAAGAACTCATAATTATGTTGCACGCTATTAATACCGTGCAGAAAACAAACACAGAGAATTCATTGGGACGGATGGATGGGATACCTGAATATTTATAGTAATTCCATCTTGATCACACTCATGACGTGGCTTCCCTTTTTGGTCATAGAGAATCAAGCCACTAAATCTCGGCATCTCACATTTCTCACCCATCAGAATTGGCCTCTGCCACACTGCTGAACTTGAATTGTGGCTGTGCCATGCATCTTTCGTAACTAGCAACGGAGTCGGGGTGTCCCGTTCACTCCCGGGCCTCATGACGCCCTCTTCCCACTTGCTTGGCTCACTCCACCGAACTGACCCCATCAGCACCTTCTTAACCGAACACCACCGTCTGTAAACGGGTTCTTGAGTTCTCGATTTCTTTCTTAAAAACGCTGCAACGACGCACATACCGATCACTAAAACGCAAGTACAGGCGAACACCGCAACCGCCTTTCGTGTCGAGAGCTTCCACTTATCTTCCAAGTTCCACAGTGCTTCCATTTTGTTGGTTGAGAGTGTACTGGTTATGTAACTGGGAACAAGAAATGGAGCTAATTATTTGTTTGGATATATTTAGAAACATCATGTGAAGATCACCGACGAGCTGAGGGAGGCATTGGCTGCAGATTAATTTGTGGGCCAAAATTTGAATGAGCCGTTGGGAATTCATTACTCTCACCGTTTAAGATTCTGAAAATTGATCCATTAATTTCACGGGCTACTCTGTAAAACACAATAAATTGTCAAATGGGTATTAATGATTTTACACTAAACATTTACGCCAGAGATAAAATATAATGATGAATATAATAGCGAAAACATAGAACGTACATTGAAGTAAAAAAATATAGTACTACTTCTTCCTCCGTAACTTTAAAAGATCCCATTTCATTTGACTTTTTATTTCTAATTTGACCTCAAATTATTTTCATAAAAGTAATTTTAAAAATTATATTATTAAGTACACCACTTATATTTTCATGATGTAGCTTTTTAAAATGATCATTTTATTATCATTTACGGTTAATTTGAAGTTAAACGGAACATACAAAAATCAATTAAATAAAATGGACTTCTCTAAAATTTTCGGAGGAAGTAGGTGTTCTTTATAAACAAAAGAATTATGTATGCTTAAAAATATAACCGTCTTACTTAATAACATCATAAGTATTTTTATAATAACACGATTTAGTTTTAATTTAAGTATAAATAGCCTCAAACAAAAATAAAAAAGGAATAATTATAAATTGGTAATACTTATTATTATGGGTCGGCTACATTTTGGGCGATAAAGCCCCCAAATATTACAAATGGGTGAGTGTGGGGATTCCACGAAGCACGGGCTGCCGAATCGTGATTAGTTCGAGTGACAACAAGTCCAACAACGGGAAGCATCTAGAGTATGTTAGTATCTAGGTTTCTGGAAGGTTCCTTATAGATAAGGCTAGCAGATTCTATTACAGCTCTAGTTACCGTGGACAGTTTCTTATGTTATCTGCTATATATATATATATATATATATATATATATCGCAAGGCACAATCCATTATTTACGCTTTTATGAATAGAAGATGGCTTCCTCGAATATCATTGTATGTCTTTTCTCTCTCTGCATTCTCCAGTTTTTGTTTGTAAGAACACGATTTCTCTTCCCATTCTGAGCCAGATATAGGAGGGCGCATGATTCGCGAAGTAAGATCTTGAGTCAACCTTAAGATCCCTACGGTGAGTGTTGTTTTTGCATGACATTTTAGTGATTATCTCCATAATAAACTGACTGAAATGCCCTTAATATGTCCCCTTCCTACCTGACATTTGAGTTTAAAGTTGCAATATATTATAGTACTTTATGTCAATTTGCAATATAAGTCCCTCTTTCAGACCAATGGACGAGTGACACGTGGAAGACTTGTTGCATTAAACCACAATTTGTCTCAATTCATCATGCTTATATATTTGAAGTAGTATCAGACACCATTTTATAGCTAGTGGCAGACACCGATTTCGTGGTATAAATCTAGTGTCAGACACTGCACTACAAAATATCTGGTTTTTTCCGTGGCTAAAAAGATCGATCGATCCGTGACTAAAATGGCTTAGCCACGAATAGATCCGTTGCTAATAAGGCCGTGGTCATTTTTGGCGTAGCAGCTCCTTAGCCACAGATACTATTCGTGGATAAATTTAGCCACGTTTCGGCTCCCCTAGCGACGAATAGATCCTTTACCGGGTTGGATCCGTGCTTTGGGCTCTACCACGAATAGATTATATCCGTGGCATGATTTTCCAACGGATAAATTCTATCCGTTAGAACAGTTGTGCATAATAAATGGAAAGTGAAAAAAGATATAGTGACAGATAGAATTTATCCGTTAGTGACCATACATACGAATATTTTTCTATCAGTGGACATATTCTTTGTAATTTTTTTTACTGAATGTTCATTTTGTTTTGTCGATTGGAATACATATTTGATGATAATTATACATTTAATTATATGAAAATTATACGAAAATCATTCGAATATATACAAAATCGAAATTGTACAAAATAAAAACAGAAAAAAGTAATGTACGTACGATAATAATAAAAAAAAGTGCACGAATATATAAACTACATAATAAAGTGTTTGAATGTGAATCCAAGGGACTGGGACCGGGGCTACTATGGGGGTAGCTGAGCCTGGGACGACTGGGCAACCTGGGTCTGGGAGGCGATGAACTACTGCACCATGAGCTCCATCTTCTTCCTACTCTCCGCCATCTCCTCCTCCCACTTCTTCTGCCTCTCCGCCAACTCCGCCTCCATCTTCCGCTGCCTCTCTGTCGCCTCCTCCTCCAACTTCCGTTGCCTCTCTTCCGCCTCCTCCTCCAACTTCATCAACTTCTCGGCTGCCTCCTCCTCCAACTTCCGTTGCCTCTCCTCGAAATGCTTCTGGGACTCCTGCAGGGACATCTGTGCTATTCGGCGGGTCTCCTCCTGGCGCGCCTCGATCTCCTATACCTTCCTCTTCAGGTCCCTGTGCTGCTGCAGGAGCTCCTCCTCGGCCAGACGGCAGGACCTAGCACGGGAATCTCCCTGGGAGACGGTCGAAGAAGTAGGAACTACAACATGGGACATACTCCCAATGCCGTAGATGCGGCCTTTCTCACTCAACTCGTTGATCTCACGATACATGGCGTTCTTCTCCACCAGTGTGAGATCAACGCCGCCTGCCTGCTCAACAGCCTTCTGCAGCCTCTCCGTGTACGTCGCCTGTTATCATGAATTAAATATAAATACACATAATATATATTTATATGTATAAAATTAAAGTGTTAATTTAATAAAGATTGTATGAACCGATATGAGTGCAGCCTTGGGGTCACTCCATTCGCCTGTCTTGCTACGCTTGAAGTGGACATGCAAGTCGTGGAGTGACATCTCCTTCCCCTATGCGACCTAACAAGTTGTAGCATATATTTAAACATGTAAACAAGTTATTAACAAGTTATATAAACATGTAAACAAGTTATATATATATATATAAACATATTATATAAACGAACAAGAAACAAGAAAACTAGAAGAAAAAGAAAAGATATTATGCATTTCAAAATCATAAGATGTAATAAACGTACCAAACGGTGGTGCAGCTCCGAAGTTGAGACAGACCCAGCGAAGTGCCACAAGGTACCGACCCTGTCATCAGGCGCCTTCCCGCGGTTGAGGGCATTCTTATCGGCAGTTTCCTGCACCCACGGCTGGCCCCAGTATGCATCCCACAAAGCATAAAGCTCTGGATTGACGTAGTTAACCCAAAGATGCTTATCGTCCACCACACGCGCCTGCTTGGCCTTGTGGATCTTCTGCTTGTAGATCTCAGAGGCCTCGTGGTTGAACACCCTCCAAAGTGACTGAATGTTCCTTTGATGGATCCAGAAGTGCTTCTATATGAAAAAAAAAGGCCGATCCCATGCATATACAATCAAGCATTAACATATAAACGGAAGACAAGGTTTTGCGTGGCCGCCGCCTACCCAATGTGAATGCAGTCTAATCTAACACTGTGTAACAAGGTTCATGGGCACCGCCTACCCAATGTGAATGTGGTCTAAAAATTTTGTGCGTGGGCTCCGCCTACACAGCGTGAATGCGGTCTAAAAAAAAAACGATTAACTATTACGTACCCTCAGCTCTTGGAAGCGACCCTTCCTCACATGGAGAGGAAGAGTGCTCCACTTCTCCCCGCCACTGCCCTGTCCAGGAGCCGCCAGATTCCCGAAAAGAATCTTCGAGAGCTATTCCGTAGCAGCTTTAGGGGCAAACCTGTAAGATAATGAAAAGGGTTATTAATAACATAACCATTAGTATTGATGTAACTTAATAATCAAAACGATGTAACACATAATAAATTACTTGCTTCATCCCATACAAGTGCAAGGCCGGAAAGGCCCTTGTACGTCTGGCGCTCAAACCACTCCTCGGGGTACCCGTCGTCCTCAAACTGCAAAGTGTCATAAGAAGAACCCTGCTCGAGCCCGGAGAGTCGGTCTCCGGCACGTGAGGAGTGCCCTGAGAGAAATGGGGCAGCCGCAGCTGACTACATGTTGGGGTCCATTTATCACGAGAGTCCTACAACTCCGTGCCTGATCCGGCAGTAGGTGGCGTATCCTGATCAGGTGCTGGTGGTGCTGCTGGTCCTACTCGTCGCCTCGCTGGTGATGCAGGATAGGAGTGGTGGCGACGCATATCTGCATAACATGAACAAAACTTAACCAAAATGTTCTAAAAACTTAACCAAAATTAATCAAACGACTAACCAAAATTAACCAGTTTTATCAATAATTAATCAAAACTAACCTGTTTACCAATAATTAATCAAAATGTTCTTAAAACTTAACCGAAATTAATGAAACCACTAATTTTTGATTGATTTAAATTCATTAAACTAAATTCCATAATCCAATTTTATCCAATTTTATCAATTTCCAGAATTAAATCCATATTAACAGAATATTAACATAAATTAATCCATATTATCACAAATCATCCATATTAATAGAAATTGAGACATATTATCACAAATCATCCATATTAACAGAAATTCGTACATATTAATCCGAAATTAACATAATAAATAATACAAAATTTCAGATTAACTCAATTTAATTTAATTTAACTTAATATCCAGAATTAATTTTATTTAAATCAATATTAATAGAAATTAATCCATATTAACTCAAATCATCCATATTGACAGAAATTCATACATATTAATCCAGAATTAACAGAATGAATAATACAATTTAAATTAACTCAATTTAATTTAATTCAACTCAATATCCAGATTTTTTTTAAATCCATATTAACAGATTAATAAAATTAACGAAATTAACAACTATTTACATAATTAATTTAAACTAACTAAATTCAGTTTATTTAATTTTATTAGATTAACCAATATGTTAATTTAAATTGCTTAACCTAAATTAAGAAAAATTAGGCAAATTAATGAGCTAAATTTTAGTACAATTAACGAAATTAACAGAATTGTTCTTAATTACAAAAAAAAAAAAGAAAATTAAAACAAAACCCCAAAAATTAGGGTTTTAGGATTTAGCAAAATGAACACCAAAATAAACAAATTGGGAGTGGAGGTGAAGTAATAACTAACCTGGAAGAAGTGGTGGTGAAGTAGTGGAGCTAGAAAGAGAAGACCGGAGTGGTGGTGGAGGTGGAGACGAGTTGTAGATAGAGGAAAGAAGAGTGGTGGTCGCAGCAATTGGGGTGGCTAGGTCGCCGGCGAGTGGTGGCCCGGTGTTAATTTTGGTGGTGGTGGAGTAGGGTTTGAGAATTGAGAGTGAGAGAATTGGGGGGAAAATGAGAGTTTGAGAAATTGGGGAAAAGGAAATGAGGAAGAAGAGATCCGATTTGGTCTCTTTATTCAGGCGTCGCCACGGATAGGATCTATCCGTGGCTCACCTTTTTTTTTTTTCTTTTTTTTATTCAAATAACGTAGTAACGGGAATTTAATTCTCTTTCTTTTTTTTTTAAAAAAAACTATAACAATGAATACATTATCCGTTACTACTAGGGACACGGATAAATTCTATCCGTGGCGAAATTCCACGAACTCGGGCCTGGACAGGGACGAACTGAGCGTCCTGGCTCAGTTCGTGACTATTCGTGGCTAAAACGCCGATTCGTGGCTAATTTAGCCACGGATAGTATCCGTGGCTACATTTGGTGGCTATATTCAAGATTTCTAGTGCTGGTTTTGTGGTGTTAATCCAGTAGCAGACACCGATTTTGAAATTGTATGTATGTGCCACCCTACTTTTCTAGGGCGGGACACAAACTTATCAATGCCCGACACTAATTTATCTAGACAGAATATTTTTTTTTGTAATATTTTAAGTTATATTATGATAATATTTAAATAATAAATATTATGATAATATTTAAATAATAAATATTATGATAATATTTAAATTATAAATATTATGATAATATTTAGTTTATAAATATTATCATAATATAACATCGTAAATTATTTCCCGTTATGATTTATGATTAATATGAACCTATGGAGCATTAATAAAAAAGTTGATATTTTGCAAATCTAAAGCTTCAAATGAGATGGAGCTCTCGAAGAGGTAATTTATTCCTAATTTATATAAATTGATATAAATGAGATGGAGGAAGTAGTTTTATATAAATTGGTCCACAGTGATCCATTCACTTTTATATTTGTAGCTTACTCTACGTACCCACTCTTCTCTCTGTCGATTCGGTACCTAAAATCACAGAGAAAAACGAAAGATTAGAAAAATTAAGATAAAAAATTGTGTAATTGCTATGCTTCGTCGTGGATCTTCATGGTCATCATCATCATCACTCTACATCTTTCCAGGTGAATGAATCATCAACTAGTCATGTTCCATTCATTAATAGATTGTTGTGTTCTATTCTGTGCTGTATTTTAATATTTTTTTAATCGGCTAAAAAATTTATTGAATAATCCCGAGCATAAGAAATACTCGTGATAAAACATCCAATCCCAAATACAACATCCATACCGTAAAACAAACCAACATAACAACATAACACAGCCGCATGACAACAACTTCTAAAGCTACAGGTCAAAACAAAAAAGGCACAAAAATACTAATACAAATTCTTGTTTAAGACCACTTTCTAACTTGAGACCATGAGACCTACATAACTAGTTTAATGTGGATCAATCCATTATAATCCAATCTTCATTGTTAAATCTCGCGGATCTTGGGTCAGTCCGTTCGGGTCAAACGGGTTCAGATATAAATATGGAAGAAACCCAGCGTTAAGCCTTTCTTGTTCACTCACGCATCACAAAATTTAGAGAGAGAAACAGTTTTAGAGAGAGAAACTCCGGCTTTCGTTGCTTTACGCTCGTTTTCTTCTCCGATCCTCGCCGTCGTTTGTCGCCGCCGCCTCAATCGTCTTCAAGGTGAATTTTTTTAATAATCGAACCATTACAATTTCACAAGTAGCATTACAAAGCTAGTAATAAACTATAAATAATCCCGCACTTGGCGAGAATTGAACCTATGACCTCTAGTGTCATGACACCTCAGTCTAACCAATTGAGCTAGACCTCATTGGTCGTCTTCAAGGTGAATATTTAAACCCTAATCTATGGTTTTATTTTTGCATTTCAAAACCCTTACCTACTGTTTGATCATGAAATAATTAACCCTAAATTTCTGGAACAATCACCGCCAATCAGATTCCCCTGCTCAAACCATCTCTAATTACATTCGCACACAACGGTGGACAGGAGGGAAGCGTTTTTGTTGCTCTTATTCAGTGATTGTGATTCACGGTGAGGTTTTGAACAGTTATTCTTCTTCTTCACTCATTCTGTTAGGGTGAATCAATTTTAGAATCTAGATCTGAATCTATTTGGTTTGCATAGTCATTTTGCTCGTGGATATGTATTGTCATTTGCTCTGAGTTGTCATTTTGTTGTGCTTTGTCATTTCTCTCCGTTGTCATTTGTTCTGCATTGTCGTTTGCTCTGCGAAAACTCATTGTTGTTGTTGCCTTTCTGTTGTTTTGTAGCCTTTTTTGGTCCGTTCTGTTTAGTCCGTTTTTTTTGTGGATTTTTTATCTCTGTGTGTTATAAGTGTGGTATTCTGGTTGTTTGACGTTTATTTGAGGTTAAGTGTGCATGCTGGTTTTTTGAGGTTTACATATATAATGTGTGAGGTTTACGTATACAATGTTTGAGGTTTACGTATATTTCTTTCTTTTTTTTTCAGCAATAATGTTGAAATCAGCTCCTATCATTCTGATGTTGTTGCCGCTGTTGAGAAACAAAGAGGAGGAACTGACATCATACTGGAGGAATTGTATCTTTCAGTCCATTATTATTTTTATTTTATTTTTGTGTGTGTGAAAAATATGTGTTGTTTTGCTTTTAACTGCTCAATTGGATGTCTATGCTGGTTGTTTGATGTTTACACATGAAGTGTGAGGTTTACTTGAGGTTGAGTTTTCTGTACTGGTTGTTTGAGGTTTACACATGTAAAGTGTGAGGTGTACTGTAGCTCAGGAGGAGGCTATTAAAGAGACTCAGTTAGAGCCTAATTATGTCTCGAAACCTGCTACTACATTAGAGGGTCTAATTGCTGAAGATCCAGTTCTAAAGAGTCCATCTTATGAAAATGTTGATGATGGATACAAGGATGATAAATTGTTACTTCGATTAAGCAAATAGTTTTGTTTCTTGCAGTTACATTATTCTTGTCCCATGGAATTGTTTTTAATTGTTTACCAGGCACCGTACATGATATTGGCCATAGCAATTGTGTTCTTGTGGGCATGTACATGCCTGGTTTGCAAATATTGCTGACATCCCCACACAAATATTGAGGATAAGGTGCTTGAGGATAAGTTTTATATGTTTGAGTTTTATATGTTATCTGTTTGAGTTTTATATGTGGCTTGTTTGAGTTATATCACTGTCGATGCACGTTATATTTTTTTATATATGCTTGAGTTTTATATGCTGTCTGTTTGAGTTTTATATGGTGCTTGTTTAAGGTTTACCACTGTCCATGAGTTTTATATGCATTACAGACTGAGTTTATGCTTTAACATTCATAGAAATAGGATTCTCAATTCTATAGGAATGTTTTTGTACATTAATAAGGTGCTTGAGCATAAGTTTTATATGTTTGAGTTTTATATGTTGTATGTTTAAGTTTTATATGTGGCTTGTTTGAATTATATCACTGTTGATGCACGTTATACTTTTTGATATATGCTTGAGTCTAACTCTGATTTATGTATTTCTGTTTTATATAGTTGATATCTTTGTGTTATAAGAGTTGTATTTTTGTGGTTGTTCGATGTTTTATATGCTGGTTGTTTTGAGGTTGATGTATATTTCTTTTTTTTTTTTTTTTTTTTTTTTTTTTTTTACAGCAATCATGGTTGAAATTTCCTCTTTTCATTCTGAGGTTGCAGATGATCTATATTTGGAGTCTGCTAGTGATGTTGCCAAAGTGAAAGCAACTGCAAAGGAAGCAGATGCAGAAGTGGATGCTACTGCAAATGTTGGAAAACCTTGTAGGTCAAAGAGGAAACAACCTACAAAGAGTGATGATAATGCAGATGAGCAGCATTCGGTGGTTGATACTGGAGCTGCTGAGCGAGAGAGAAGGAGAAAGGAGGCTAATGACAAGAAAAGGAATGTAGCTGCTGGTAAGTGTGTGAGGTTTACATGATCATAAGTCTTTTAAGTGTTATATGTTGCTTGTTTGAGTTTTACATATATAATGTTTGAGGTTTACTTGAGATTGAGTTTATTTTGTGGTATGCTAGTTTTTTTTAGGTTTGTTGGAGTTTTATTTGAGTTCTGATTATCTCTGTGTGTTTAGATTTTGATATATTTTGTGTTGTAAGAGTTGTATTCTGGTTGTTTGAGTTTTATATGCTGTTTGTTTGAGTTTTAAATATATCATGTTTGAGGTTTACTTGAGATTGAGTTTTTTTGTGGTAGGCTAGTTTTTTTTAGGTTTGTTGGAGTTTTATATGAGTTTTAGTTTGAGTTCTGATTATCTCTGTGTGTTTAGATTTTGATATATTTTTGTGTTGTAATAGTTGTATTCTTGTTGTTTGAGTTTTATATGGTGGTTGCTTGAGTTTTACATATATCATGTTTGAGGTTTAGTTGAGATTGGTGTTTTTTGTGGTATGCTAGTTTTTTAAGGTTTGTTGGAGTTTTATTTGAGTTTTATTTTGAGTTCTGATTATCTATGTGTGTTTAGATTTTGATTGTGTTGTAATAGTTGTACTCTTGTTGTTTGAGTTTTATATGCTGCTTGTTTGAGTTTAATTTGTATTAACTGTTGTATGCTATTTTGTAGGGAATGAAAAGGATAAAGACTTTGAGATACCTTCCGTCATACCCTCTGATGATGATACACCTTCGAATTCTTTCGATATTAATGAAGATTCTTCGAAGAGTGATACTCCTCAGAGTAAGAAAAGGAAACGTGATGATGATGATGATGATAATATTTCTGAGTACTTACCTTCAGAGTTTTAAAGGATGCTGTAAAAAATGCTAAGACACTAGATGTTGTTGTAGTCAAGGGAAAGAGCAAAGTTGTTGAGAAAGTCCCTACGGGAAAGAAGGAAGTTGTATTTAGTAAACTATTCAGCCATCCTTTTGATATTTTGTTCATGTTTTTAATTTGAAATTTGTCTGTAATAACTCAAATTAGAACTATTTTCATTTGTATTTAGTAATTTTTTTTTTATTTTGTTTCATATGTTTGAGTTTTATATGTTATTTGTTTGAGTTTTATATGGTACTTGTTTGAGGTTTACCACTGTCCATGAGTTTTAATTTATATGCATTACAGAGTGAGTTTAACCTTGAACATTCATAGAAATATGTTTCATTATCCCTTGACAAATGCTTAATTAGGGTTTAGGGGTTGGATGCGGTGCAAGGCTTGCCGTGCATCCAACTCCTAAATCCTAATTAAGACCGTAGAATCCGAAAGTAATTAAATTAATTTTCAGGATATTTGGTGTTCACCAATCCATCTAGTCTTTTAGAAAAATATACACCCTTAGTTTAGTTTGAGGTTTGAGTGTATGTTTGAGTTTTATATGTTGTGTGTTTGAGTTTTATATGGTGCTTGTTTGAGGTTTACCACTGTCCATGAGTTTTATATGTTACAGAGTGAGTTTAACCTTGAACATTCATAGAAATATGTTTCATTATCCCTTGACAAATGCTTAATTAGAATTTTAGAAAAATATACACACTTAGTTTAGTTTGAGGTTTGAGTGTATGTTTGAGTTTTATATGTTGTTTGTTTGAGTTTTATATGGTCCTTTTTTGAGGTTTATCACTGTCCATGAGTTTTATATGTATTACAGAGTTAGTTTAACCTTGATCATTCATAGAAATATGTTTTATTATTCCATGACAAATGCTTAATTAGGTTTATTTATATGCTCAATAATAGTCAACATAAATAAGAGGAAAATCAAGAAAACAGAGTATTGATATTAAGGAACAGAGTTTACAAAATTCTCAATGTTAAACAAAGAAATACTGTATTGGAATCAAGGAACAGTCTACAAAAGAATAGAGTACTGAAATTTTAGAACACAGTTGATATAGTATTCCTTGTTTGGTCATCAAGCATTACTCTGTAAAAGAACTCATGATCCTCTCTTTGCCTTTTTTGCAATGAATTTATCACAAACTGTGAATCTTCTCCTCTAGTTTTATGGGCCGTCAACCTGTTGTACAGAGTTCAAAATAAAATCAACACAGTAAAAAACAACAAGCATAGCATAATTGACAAACACAGGAACATATAACAAACAACTTCTTGAATACAGATGTAAACCTCAAACAAGCGCCACATAAAACTCAAACAAACACCATATAAAACTCATCCTCAAGTAAATCTCGCCCTAAAGATCTAATATGATATATGTAAAACTCAAACAAGCACCACATACAACTCAAACAAACAACATATTAAACTCAAACATATAAAACTTATCTCCAAGTAAATCTTACCCTAAACCTCTAATATGATAGATGTAAAACTCAAACAAGCACCACATAAAACTCAAACAAATATCATATAAAACTCAAACTAGCATGATAGGAAACTTACATATTTGGCGGACTAAGTTGAAGTTTTGAAAGTTTGAGGACTGGATTGAATAATAATGCAAGGGCCTCCTCTTCTCTTCTACGATAATAGAGGAAATCTATCAAATTGCAACAGAGGTTTTCAATTTTCCGCTTCTTCTCCAATTCAGGCCCTATACTTTCTGTAAATTTTCAATTGGATCCCTGTAAATTCCAAAAGCTTACAAACAAGTTCATCAATGGAGTTTTAACTCCGAATCCACGCCTAAATGATCAAATAAAGGTTTTAAACAAGAATCTAACAATAATCCCCTCATTAAGTATACCCAATTCGAATCTAATCTATGGAAAGGAAGAAATCAATTTTTTTCTTTATGTGATTTAGATGTTTGAAGCCATGGAAGCTCCGTCCATCTTCGTCCATGGCGTCTCAGACATGCCTTCATCTTCGTGTTTAAGCTTCTTACGTTTCTTGTTTACGCTGCCTTTCTGAGTTGTTCCTTTTTTTATGTTCATGTTTCGCTGATTTGTCGTGGTCTTCCTTCTTTCCGTTGTTGTATACTACCTGGTTATATGATTGGCCCGCTTTATAATCCGGATCATGTCTTGACCCGCGAGATTTGTTGATTAGTTGATCTTGTTTGGATTTGGTTTGATCTCCTTTATTATTTGTTTGAGTCTCATTTTGGTCTCACGGATCGAGTGGTCTCACAAGAGACGTTCTCATATACTAAACCCAATGACATCAACGCCTTCAACAATTAGCATCATCTTCCAGCCAAGCTATGATAAACAACAAGAAGCCACGGCCCACAGAGTACATCCAGGCCACAGAACCGAATTAAGGCATGGAGGCAGGGGAGATTCTACACTTAAAAAGCTTAACACACTCTTGAAGTAGTAACAACCGGGAGAGATGAAAAGAACCCGAGGTGACCAACAACAAGAACGGTGAAGGAATGCAAGAACCACACCACAAGGAAGAAAGAACAAACATAGAGTAAGTAGTTTAAAATAATTTTTCTATATTCCATCCAAATGACGGTTTCCTTATCGTGATGAAAGTATAGTCTATTACTCACTCTATGTTCGAACTCCTCCTCAAGCAACTCGTAAGACTCATGCGATCATGCTCCTACACCCTATGCCGGAAAGTGAACTTAAAAAGAGAAACTTTAAGATAGGAACATCCAAAGCTTCATCAAACGCCACAGTCCATCCTTGTTAATGCAGGATGACTACGACTTATGTTAACCCTATCCCTCCTCTTAAGTTCACGCAACCAACAAGTGGCAAGCAATTTAAAGTCACACCAACATGAACCTCACGAGCCAAAGGCCAACCAATAACAAAACAACCAAGACCCCTTTTACTCTGAGATTTTCACTCTTGACTCAAAGAGTACAAGTCCTCTGATTAAAATCCGGGAAGACAAAAGACCACGGGGTCTCATCCTCTTCCCGAATCTACTCACCACGGCAAAACATGGATCAAACCAAGGGGAAAGTCGTCGCCTCACATAGCAAGGAGAAACCTACACAACAAAACGACACAAAAACGCAAACAATAAAGGTTAGGGAGACAACTTTCGACCAACCACTCCTCCCCTCCCACGGTTTCCTTCTCCTAACACCCCCCAACTTCCATTAAATTTCCATGTTCAAGCATAAGAGCGATTCCATAAACCAAGAACATAAGGAGGCATAGTCTTGCAATCTATCTTTTCCTTTCAACCAATACCAACAATTCATCTTAATTTTCTCTACCACTTCCCAAGGAGTAAGGATTTCATCGGTAAAAAGGGACCCGTTTCTTGCCATCCAAAGGTTCCAAATAGTGCAATGCCAAAACACTTGCCACACCTTTCTCTCCCCTCTTGGAGCAACCAATAGATGCGCTTCCAAACTCTCAAGCATATTGGCTCCTAAGGGATACTCAACTCGAAGCCATGTAAACAAGAGACCCCACATCTTTAAGGCAAACTCACATTCTCCGAAGATATGCCAAGAAGTTTCCAAGCCACATCCACACCTTTTACAACCGCGTTCCGTTACAACCAACTCTAGTCCTCTCGTTTCCAAATTCTCTTTAGAGGGAATCCTATCTTGGCTTGCTTCCCAAAAAAACGCATTCACTTTTATAGGAGCAAGTTTGCACCAAATATGATTAGCCCATGCTCCCAACTCCACATTTTCCTCGGATCCCATAATCTCCCGGTAGCCTTCCTTTGTAGAATACACACCTTATTTACTTGAGGTCCAACTCCAAGAGTCAACGCTTCCAACTCCTAGTAGTACCTTCTAGTAGCGCTTTCAAGGCCTCTACTTCCTCCCTTTCCCATTCAGAAAGGTTCCTTCTCCAATCCCCTTGGAACAAAGTCCTTGTCCCACTCCAAGACAACCTTTCATTCACCAAACAATTCTTCTTGGTGTCCAAACTAAAGAGTCTCGGAAATAACTGCTTAAGAGTTTGCTCCCTCCCTTCCCATCTCTCTTTCCAAAAGAGGGTAGTAGCCTCATCCCCTGACACCTTCATGCATCCTTTAGAGAACCAATCATTGGCCCCTACCGAGTTCACAAGGTTTTTCCACCAATCCGACCACAACTTTGGAACCCTCTTCCCTTCCGTCACCACCTCTACACTTTCCTTCCAATCACCATATTTTGAACGAAGTATCTTCAACCAAAACTCATTTCCCCCTTGGAGCAATCTCCAAGGCCATCTCCCCAAGAGCGCTAGGTTGAAAGCTTGGAGATTCTTGACCCCAAGGCCTCCTTTGTCTTTTGGTAGGCACACCTTCTCCCAAGCTACCCAAGCAATCTTCCTCTTCTCTTTATCTACTTTCACCCCCCCCCCCCCCCCACAAAAAGCTCCTTTGGTAGCCCATTAACTCCTTTGCTATACTCACCGGAGATTTAAAGAAGGAAAAGAAATACAACGGGAGAGCCCCACTCTCTCTCCAAGGGAAAGATAGTTATTCTCAAGAAGACCAGGTCTCCTAGTGAATTTGCCTTTTACTTCCTTCCAAGTCGGCTTATCCTTTGCTCGACCACCCACCGAAAGACCCAAGTAGGTAAACGGAGTCACACCCACACCACAATTTAAAATACTAGCCCAATGCGCAATTGCCTCCCCATTCACCCCCACTCCTATCAAGCAACTCTTTTGGAAATTGATCTTCAAGCCCGACACTAGCTCAAAACTTCTCAACACCCCTTTTATAACCAAAATGTTCTCCTCACTTGCCTCTCCTAGAATAAGAGAATCACCCGCAAATTGAAGATGAGAGCAAGGTAACTTGTCATTTCCCACTAGCACCTGTTTTAAAGCATTTTCAATACGATCTTTATCGATCATTCTACTAAGGCATTCTCCCATTATAAGATAAGGAAAGGGGATAGTGGATCTCCTTGCCTCAACCACGTCTAGGATATTTCTTTTCCCCACAAAGGCTGATTGATTCTCGGAAATTACCCCCTCCAACACCTTACTCAAACGATTTGCTAAGACCTTTGCCAAGATTTTATAAACTCCTCCCACCAAAGAAATTGGTCTATAATCACCAATGGCCACCGGGTTTGATTTCTTTGGGATTAGAGTGATAAAAGTGCTATTAAACCCTTTACGAAGTTTCCCATGGGAAAAGAACTCATCAAACAATCTTAACAAGTCCACCTTAATGACCTCCCAAAAGAACTTGAAAACCCTCCCAAAATCCATCCGGTTTAATATGTAACATACATATGCTTCAATTCCCAGTTTTCGACCGTATTTAGATCGAATGAGTTTTCCAGATCATTATTTTCTTTATATATATATATATATATATATATATATATATATATATATATATATATATATATATATATATATATATATATATATATATATATATATATATATATTAGAGCACATGAGCGTATAAAATTCCAATCTCGTAAAATTATAAGTGATCTTGATTAGCACGGGGTGAACAAAATTCTTAGCTTCGCCCCTAACTTCAACCAACTACAGCAGTCCCCAGCCATAGCTGTTAGATCGATCGATCGGTCATCGGTGTATACTACTTGGGTGAATAACAATCTCTTATGTTTATAGAGTAGAATGGATTGTCACTAACCATCTCTTATGTTTATCTTATGTTTATAGTTACATGCTCTTATGTTTTGCTTAATGTGACACTAACTACTCTAGCTAGTTAGGTGAATCCATGAAAAAATAAGGTGAATAGTGCTTAATCTCATACTAGTTGGTTATACATTGTATATATCAGGTTTGTTAGGAAACTTGTAATTTTGATGAGCAATTAACCATGCTAAATTAAGGAAAGTCCAGTAACTAGTACTCTTAAGGTCCATAGGAATTTAGAATTTTAAGGACATTGTAAAAGAGGAACGTTTGCTGAAGACTTAGAGTAGGTGCTAGATAGGTTAGTGTTACCGCTTATGATGTATCTTGTTTTCTGTAAAGAAATACAACCTATTGAAGCATTTGCTGATGATGTACTTTGTTTACACAAAAAACTATTGAAGCATTTAGAACCGTTCAGAAACTTGAAGAATTCGAAGAACTGAAGACTAGAAGATTTCTAAAGACTGGTATCTACAAAGGAACATGTTGCTCAGAAAGTGGAAACTTCAGCAACAGCTTGCATAAGTGAAAATCTAAACGACAGAGTAGGTTGTGCTTGCTGAAACTGAGACTGACCACTTGCTGATGAACATTTGTGGCCTCCTTGCTGAAGGTACTTGCATTTGCGCTCCAACGTTCATGTTTGAATCTCATTCAAATGAACATTAAATGCAAAGCATGCACGCGAAGGACATGAAGACTAGAAGACAAATATAGGACGCTGCTGAAAGTACAAAAGCAAGATAGTGACATCTTAAGGAACAAAAGCCTTAGAATTTGAAATTCAAACGGCTCTCTTGCTTCACTATAAATAGAGGTCATCAGGCAAAGAGTTGAAGTGTGTCAACAACGTGATCAAACTCTCACTTGTGCTTAAAACTCACATACCC
The DNA here is from genome assembly GCA_028274465.1 of Plantago ovata. Lineage (NCBI taxonomy): Eukaryota > Viridiplantae > Streptophyta > Magnoliopsida > Lamiales > Plantaginaceae > Plantago > Plantago ovata. The sequence continues at coordinate 64,876,111 of CM051455.1, forward strand.
TTCAAACACTCTTTACTGCTATTGATCCGTTCCAAGACTTAAAGCTTGAAAAAGCTACTTGTGAAGAAGTAGAACTTATACGGCTAAGAAATTAGTTAAGTGTTCTTTCTTTCGAACAAGAACAAGTCTTGACACCAGAAACAATCAAACTTGTTTACTGCAAAGTATTCAAAATTTTGTTTCTTAGATTACTTGTTGTAGCTGAATAAGTTATAATCAAGTTATCTCATCCCAAACCTCTCTAACTGAAAATACACCCTTTTAGGCGTGATATTCAGGGGGAACTTAATCGAGCATAGTGTTGCTGATTAAAAGTCCCAAGTTTGGTGGAGAACAAGGTTTCGTTCTCTAGTTAGGTTGGAAACGAAGCAAGTGTGCTTTGGTTTCTGTTTGAATCGCTCTAGATAGGTGTTGTAAGGAACCTCAAACTTGTCTTAGTGGATTCAGTCCTAGAAAGGACAAAGTGGATTAGTTGAGAGATTACGCCACTCTCAGATACCACTATAAAAGTGTTTGTGTGATTTACTTACTGCATTTAGTTTTCAGCAAAGCATATCTTTCTCTACACAGTCACTCTGTTCACTTGCTGAAACTATCACTTACTGACAAAGCACTTATTGTATCAAAGACTTCCGCTCTCAGATTTTAAGTATCAGCAAAACTCGTTACTGAAAAGTAACTGGCTTGCTGAGAAAGTTAAGTATCAACAAACTCATTACTGAAAAGTAATAAGTCCTTGCTGAGAAAGTTTTAAACGACGAAAGTTTGAAAAGACTATTCACCCCCCCTCTAGTCTTTTCTTGTTGTTTAAAGGGACCAACAAGTGGTATCAGAGCCAGGTTCTTTAACCTTCAGCGCTGAACCTAGATCCCTTTAGGTGCTTTCCGTAAATCACTCTCACTTGATCAGTTTGGTAGTCTTTTGCTGACAGGATGTCTTTAGGAGATGCTCCCTTGCTGAATCTGGAAAACTACGAAAAATGGCGAAACAACATGATGCTACATCTTGAGGCCATTAGTGATGAAATGGTTACTGTCATTAATGATGGACCTATCAAGATCACTAAGGTTGAGAGAAGTTTTCCTCACAGAACCACAGAAGCTGGAAAGGAACCTATCTTAGGTGAACCGGTTGATATTGTCGTTCCAAAACCAAAAGAGGAATGGACTTCCAACGAAGCCAAGAGATTCCGTCTTGATGGCCAAGCAAGAAACATCATCATTCGATCAACTCCGGATACTATACAGTGCAAACTGTGGGGTGCTAAAACTGCTAAGGAAGCTTGGAAAATGGTTCAAGATCTTTGTGCTGGATCTGACAAAACCAAGGAAAACAAACTCGAAGTGCTGCAGTTAAAGTTCCAGAACTTTAAACAAGGTACAAATGAGTCACTGGAAGACTTGGACTTCAGATTCACAAACTCTAGTTAGTGAGATGGCAGCCTTGGGTCTTGGAAATCTTTACTCAGATTCTGAGAAGGTGAAAACCATCATCAGAAGTCTGAACAAAGAATGGATCCATACTCAGAACTTCTACTACAATCAAGGAATGCCAGACATCACACCAACAGAGTTGTTCTCTCATCTTGCTACTGTCAACTACGAGACAAAGCAAAGAGAACATGTGTTTGCTGAAAAATCGCTAAACATTGCTTTTAATGCAGAGCCGTCATCTTCTGAAAAGAAGAATGATAAAGAACCTGCTGATGAAAATGCTTTAGTTGTTAAAAACATGAAGAAATTCATCAGTAAGGAACTTGAAAGGCGAAAAGCAAAAGAGAAGGTGAAAAAGCATCTTGGTAACAACTACCATAAGTACAACAATGAGACTAGCTCGCTGAACAAGCAAGCTCAGCAAGCAACCTCATCAGAAGAACCAGCAGTTGGAAATGATCTCTGCTTTTACTGCAAAAAGCCTGGACACTTCAAAGCACATTGTCCTTTGCTGAAAGGCAAATCTGCTGAAAAGAAGAAGAAGTTCAAAAGATCTTTTATTGCTGAAGAAAAGAAGAAGCTTCAAGAAAAAATCGATGCATTGTGCATTGATACTAGCTCCGAAGACAGTGAGGAAGAAAGCTCAGACACTGACGATGAAGAAGCCACTCTTGACGTAGAGATTGGCAAGGAAGTTTGTGGAATAGCCATGGAAGCTTATACAGATGTGTCAAACTACGAGTTCTGCCTCATGGCCGGTCAGGTAAACAATCTTACCTCTGACTACGACTCAGAAAGTGAAGACGAGATTGACCTTGACAAGATTCAAGGAGAAATCAAAAGATTTGAGAAAACTCTGAGCAAACAGCAAGAGAAACTACAGAATGCTGAGACTCTGACCAAGCAGATTACTGAAAAGTATGGCTTGCTGAAGGAAGAGACAGAAGAGAAGGATGTTGAAATAAAGCGTCTCAAGAAGTTGATTGCTGAAGCTACAGAGAAGAATTCTCAGATGGCAATAGAATTGGAAGAGTATCAGTCCTCAATTCTAAAGTTACTTGCTGAAATCCAAGAAATGAAAAAGATGAAAATCAATTTCAAATATTATGATGATGCAAGTAATACGCTGACTGAACTAAACTCTTATTTGAGAGATCCATCTCAAAAAGAAGGTTTAGGTGCAACGTATGAAGGTGATGACGTAATAATCTTGAGTAAAGACAAATCACCGATTTCCTTTGTACGTGCTACTGATAGTGGTCAACCAGAACTCTATCAGTTTGGTCAATCTAAGGTTGCTGAAAAATGCAATCAAGTACCTACGACCGTAAAGCCCGCTGTTGCTACTCAAAGTAACAAGACTTTAAAAGGAAAACAGGTTGCTGAAAAGCAAACTGTAAAGAAAAAGGATGCTGTAAAGCATTCTGCCAAACAAGTTGCTGAAAAGCAATTTGTTAAGTCAAAAGGCAAGATTACTAAAAGTAATCAGAAGACCTTTGCTGACAAACCTGAATCAAGTAAGGTTGCTGACACAAAAGCTCAGCATTCTCCGAAAAGTGGACTCGGTTTCAAAACCAAGCAAATTTAACTTTTTCATGAGTATAAGCAAAGTCAGCAAAGATACTTCAAAGAGATGAAACAAAATCAAGCCTAAGAGTTCTGACAAGACTCAAAATGCTAGGGCTAGAAGGAACCTTGCTAGAAAAGAACTTACTGAAATGTATGTTCAGCAAAAGGGTCAACCGAGCAAGACACCACATCAGAAAGTGGATTTGATCAGCACGAATCAAAAGTCTTTTGGCTCAAAACGTCCTAGTTCCTCAGCAAGTAGAAAACAAATCAAAGTTGAAAAACTTAAGACTTGGGTTTCCACTGGACGCATTCTTGAACATGTTAATGGACATCCAATATTGGGTAATTAACTTGTTTGCTCTTGATTGTGCAGACTTCAGCCACGGAGACAAACGATGCAATCTGGCACTTTGACAGTGGTTGTGGAAAGCACATGACGGGAAACAAGAATAACCTTATAAATTATAGACGGTGGTCTAAAGGTCCAACAATAAGGTTTGCTGGTGGAGGCTCTGGTTCTACAAAAGGCTATGGTGACGTGAAGTTAGGATGCATTACCATTACGGGAGTTCTTTATGTCAAAAATCTTAAGTTTAATCTTTTCAGTATGAGTCAATTTGCTGACAAAGGATACTTCATCAAAATCAAAAAAGTGATGAATGTAAACTTATAGATTTCGAGACAAAGAAGGTTATTATGATTTCCAGAAGATCAGGAGGCTTGTACACCGTATATTGGTCTTCAACAATCGTTGAAAAATGCCTTGTCTCAGATCACGATTGCCTTGTTGAAAAAGCATGGTTATGGCATAAACGAACAAGTCATCTAAACTTCAAGACGCTGAATAAGCTGTCTAAAAAGGCACTTGTAGTTGGATTACCTAAGGTTACTTTTAAGAAGGATGGTGTTTGCAATGCATGTCAGCAAGGAAAGAAAACCAAATCTTCTTTTAAGAACAAGGCAGTACCGTCAACTACAAAACCTTTACAACACTTGCACATGGACTTGTTTTAATCTTCTTCAACAAGCTATGCTGGTAAGAAGTATGGTCTGGTGGTGGTAGATGACTATTCAAGATTCACTTGGGTAGTATTTATCAAGCACAAATCTGAAACAAGGACTGAAATACCTAACTTGCTGAATAGGCTTGAAGTCATGAAAAATGACAAGGTGAAAGTCATGAGGACAGACCATGGTACTGAGTTTGTAAACCAGTACATAATTGAGTATTGCACTTCAAAAGGCATACAACATCATTTATCCTTAGTAAGGACACCACAACAAAACGGTGTTGCTGAACGGAAGAATCGCACCCTAAAAGAAGCCGCAAGAACAATGCTTGCTGACACTGAAATAAGTGAGGTTTACTGGGTTGAAGCGATTAATACCGCCTATTACACTCAAAACAGATGTCTGATTACTAAGGAATACAACAAAACTCCACATGAGTTGTTCGTTGGAAGACCTCCAAATATCACTCATCTAAGAGTATTTGGTTGTAAGTGTTTCGTTCTTAATAACGGTAGAGAATACCTAAGAACATTTCAACCAAAGGTAGACGAAGCGATATTTCTTGGTTACTGCTTGCATAGTAAAGCTTATAGAGTTTATAACAAAAAGGCACAAAAGATCGAAGAATCAGTGCATGTTGTATTCTACGAAAAGACACAATGAGTGCCTGCTGAAGAAGAAATATCAGAATGTATGAAAAAACTAATCATACATGAGCAAAGAACTGAATCTGATGCTAGGCAAATCAAGTCAATTGAACTAAATGATGATTCTGACAATGACTCTCCTCCCCCAAGTCATGACAAGATAAATAAAGTTCACGACAAAGAATTTCCAGCAAAAGACGTAGTTGCTCCGGAAGTTGCTGAAACTACGCAACCTCCCGTGCCTGCTGATGAGTTACCACAATCTAGCAATGCTGAACAAGCAGTTTCTGATGAACCAATCTCAGCAGAGATACAAAATAGCAGTAGTACTGAACAAGTACATGCTGAAGAGTCACATGCTGATGAGCAAACATATCCAGATCCAACGAGCAGAAAGCCTGTTAAGAAATGGATTAGAGATCATCCGTCTATGGATATGATTGGTGATATTGACAAACGCCAAGTGACTAGATCCAAAGTTTTTGCTACTCATGGACTTGCTGAAGAAGCAAATGTCGTAGAAGTATAATCTTTGTTCTCTTGCTTTGTTTCAGAAATTGAACCCAAGACCAAAGAAGAAGCTCTAAAGCATTCTGAATGGATCAAGGCAATGCAAGAAGAACTGGATCAATTTGAAAGGAACAAAGTCTGGAAATTGCTGAAGGCAAGAAAGCTATTGGTACAAAGTGGGTGTTCAGAAACAAGCTGAGTGAGTCTGGTGAAGTAACAAGAAATAAAGCACGTTTAGTTGCTCAAGGTTACTGTCAGACTGAAGGATTGGACTATGATGAGTCTTATGCACCAGTTGCAAGATTGGATGCAATTGTTTAACAAATGGATGTTAAAAGTGCATTCTTGAATGGTGAACTTGCTGAAGAAGTCTACTTAGAACAACCCCCTGGCTTTGAACTTCCCTCTGAAACCAAGATGGTATACAAGCTTCAGAAAGCTGTATAAAGCAAGCACCAAGAGCTTGGTATGATACCTTGACTAAGTTCTTGCTGGATAATGGTTTCAAGAAAGGTGAAGTTGACAAAACCTTATTTACCATGAACCATGATGGTAAAATACTCTTAGTTCAGATTTATGTGGATGACATAATATTTGGATCTAAGGACAAGAAACTTTGTGATGATTTTGCCAAACTCATGACAAACAAATTTGAAATGAGTATGATGGGAAAATTGAATTATTTCCTAGGATTGCAAGTCAAGAAACTCAAAGATGGAATATTCATAAATCAAGCAAAATATGCGAAAGAAATGCTCATAAAGTTTAGGATCAAAGAGGAAGAAAAACCTGAAAAGATCCTTATGAGTGTTGGTACCAAATTGGGCTATACTAAAGAAGATAAAAGTGTTGAAGAACACAAGTATAGGAAGCTCATTAGTTCCTTGTTGTATTTAACAGCAAGTAGACCTGACATTCAGTATGTTGTTTGTGTGTGTGCAAGATTCCAATCCGATCCAAGAGAATCACACTACAAAAACGCACTTAAGATACTGAAATATGTCAAAGGTACAGTCAATGTTGGATTATGGTATCCTAAAGATTCTGGACTTGAATTGGTTGGTTATTCTGATGCTGATCATGGAGGATCAACTCTTTATAGAAAAAGTACCTCTGGAACTTGTCAGTTTTTGGGTACTAGATTAATATCATGGTTCAGCAAAGAAGCAAACCTGTGTTGCCAATTCATCTACTGAATCTGAGTACATTGCGGCTGGTTGTTGCACAGCTCAAATCCTATGGATTCAGCAACAATTAAGAGATTAAGGTATTTCTGCAAAGAAAACACCAATCTTTTGTGATAATATAAGTGCTATTGCTATCACGCAAAATCCTAAGTTCCACTCAAGGACTAAGCACATTGATATTAAACATCATTTCATTAGAGATCATGTGGAAAAGGGAGATATTGAGGTTGTAAAAGTAGGCACTGATGATCAGCTTGCTGACATCTTTACCAAGCCCCTACCAGATAATAGATTCGCAATGCTAAGGTATAACCTTGGATTGATTGAATTGCCTCAATAAGAGATACAATTGGTAGATATCTGAAACAGGCATTCAGCAAGCCAAAGCATTCTTACTTGAATAAAAGCTCCTTCCACTGGTTTCTTCTAAGAAATGATAAGTCACTAACATGATTGCTGAAACAGGCATTCAACAAGTTATTCCTTCAAAACGGGTATTTGTTAGGAAACTTGATCACTTGCTGAGACAGGCACTCAATAAGAGAAAAACCGTAAAGATTGCTGAAACGGGCATTCAGACAATCAAAGATACTGAAACATGTATTCAAGTATCAAGGGAATATTCTGAGACGGGAACTCAGAAAAGAGGAAAACTCACTTCTCAGATTTTACCAAAAGATATCTCAAGGTAAAAAGAATTTACTGATACGGGAACTCAGAAATATCTTTTAACTTATAGAATTATGAGATGTCTGATTAAGGGGGAACTTTCAGCAAGTAACAAAGCTATTTATGCAAACTCGCTGAAAAGATTCTTGTTTACTTCAGCAAGCAATCAAATCCCATAAATCTCGGTAAAATCAATTTGTGACGTTAATCGGGCACAGATAAACTCGCTAATAATCATGACGTGAAATACAATCGTGGCCATTGATTAAAAGGCGTTATTGATCTAACGGTTAACATTACAAAGAGAAAGAGTGCTCTGACGGTTTTTATTAGTGGGCCACTACGCATTTAATGCAAAGGCTCCACTAACGCTACTGTTTCTCCGATTTACCCTCACTGAGAAGTCAAATCGATTGAGATTCTTGCACATCAGAGACACTATATAAACAAGGAGTTAGAGAAAGACAAAATTCTTTAACTCACATTTCCTTTCTCTGCAAATTTTAGCCTGAATCTACTGTACCTCCGGTCAAAAAGCAAACAATCTTTACGTACACATTTCTCACCTATAAAAGAAATGGCACCAAAGAGACAGTCATCTAAGACATCTAAGTCATCTAAGGTTGACAGTGCTGAAAACACACTGCTCCGGTGATAACTCCGGTGACTAACACAGCGAAAGTTGTGTTGAAAAACGATAGGATAACAGAAAAACCCATGCCTCCTGCATATCTAGACACTGCAAAGTGTGAAATGATGATGCAATTGGGTGGATTTGCAAAGGAGAAGTATATCCGATACTTCTATGAACAAGAACTAGACGGTGACAATGAGGAGGCACTTGACTTGATTAAACAGCAAGGCCTCACTCACTTTATAACAACTCACCCTAAGAGAGTGAGCATGTTAGATACTATGGAGTTCTACAACAATGCAGAAATCCAGTCCCTAACTGATGGTCAAGGCACTGAAAAAGTGATCTTCTCCACAGTTCAAAATGTGCAAATCGTCCTGAAATGGACTGATTTAGCAGAAATCTTTCAGATTCCGACCACTGGAATGGAAGATGACATCACTGCCACTGATGAAGAAATTGAAGCCTTCTACAGTGATGTCAGAAATGAGAAAATGAAGAAAGGAGAGATTGCTCCCGTGACTTGGACAAAGCACGTTAAGAGAAAGCATCTCTACCATTCACTTGGTCTAGTAGCTCTACTACTAATCAAAGTCTAAGACTCCCAAGTCGGAGGAATAGACCAAGTAGGCTTGAGAAGGTGGCCGCTGCTGATGCGTATCTATGAGAACAAAACGGAGCTCAACTGGACAAAGTACATTTTCAACAAACTTGTTGATTGTGTTACTAAATTCAAGGTTAAGGTTGAAGACAACAAAGTCTCACCTACCTTCCTAGTCATGTATGGACTAAAAATATGCTTCATTCTTGAACACTTCAAGATTCAGCTGAGAAACCATTGCCAATTAAGAAATCTGTATGCAATGTGGGAAGAGCCTTCTACAAGCAGAATGCACCTAAGAAGACAACAACTGCAAATGTTGTCAGCACAAGTCAGCAAGAAAGGTATACAACAGTTGCAGATGTTGCCACCACCACTCAGCAAGAGAATGTTCCAACAACTGAAAAAGTTGTTGATGAAACTGCTGTAGATGGTGATCATGATGAAATTACTGTAGATGGTGATCATGATAAGGGTACAACACCCGTTGCTGAAAATGCAACTACTGACGCCACTGCCGGAGAGAAACTGGAAAAATCAAAGAAGAAAAAGAGGAAAGCTGATGATGACACTCAAACTGCAGCGTCATCAGCTAACCCCGTCCCCAAAAGAAAAAGGGCAAGTAACCCAAGAAAGAAAACACTGGCTCGCAAGTCAGTACCAATTGTCCATGATCGTTCGGATGACTCTCAAGCAGTTGCTGAAAAGCAAGCTCCAGTAGATGTTGACAAAGTGGTTACTGAGACCTATGTCAGCAATGTTGAAGTGTTTGCGGAAGCCTTCAACAATCAACTTAATGTTGATACATCTACTGAGAATAGACCACAAGGCAGTGAAAATGAAATTTCTGCCTCAATCCCAGATATCTACATTGTAGATAATCTTGATGATCAGACTCTGGAACCAGTAATTGATATTGCTGCTGATATAAGAACCGCGGCACTTGCTGATGCTGCCGTTGCTGAAAAGATGGTTGCTGAACAAGCAACTCATCAAGTTGCTGAAGAACCAGTTGCTGAGACTGCAATGGTTCAAGTCCCAAAAGTCACTGAAACACCACAAGAGACACTATTCGACGATGCATCCCAAGTGCTGAGAATACTGGACCTAGTTCACCGAAAACATCCATTGACAAAGTTCAGCTGATGCTGAAAGAACTAAGTCATCAAATGGAGTTGGATATTGAAGACACTTCCAACAAATCAATCGATGTTTTCATGACAAGCAGTGAACTCAAGGGTCAAGATGCCTCTGCTCAACTTGTCATTTCAGAGACAAGGGAGATTGTTGAACCCGCACATCTTTCTCAAACAGAGCAAGAAAAGAAGTCTGCTGAAGAAACAGTCCTAGATATTGAAGAAGATGTTATTGCTGAAAGGACTGAGTCACCACCTGTCCTTCTTCAGCAGGTAGTTAACTCAGCCATAAGCCAATATTCACTATCTGAAACTCAATCTTTTGCTAATATAATAATTTCTCTACAAACTTCTCAAGATACAAGTCAGAAGGTTGCTGAAGCCTCTGCACCAGAATCAACACCTCCTGCTCAGCAGGTAGATAAAGTTTTTGGTAATTCAACTAAGTTTGAAAACTTAGTGCTTGTATCTAACGTACAATTATTTCAGGATGAACAAGTCAAGGATGCTTCTCAAGCTCCTCAAGGAATGGAAATAGTACCAGCACAAACAAGTGTGCAACATGAGCTTGCTGAATCTCAGCAGGTAATTCATGTTCCAGCTTTGGACTCTAAGACTATTATCCAAACCTTTCCTGAACATAATTTTATTCTTTTCAGGCTCAAAAGCAGACCACTGAAGTGGTTCACATCACTGAAGATCCAAAAGTGAGTTCTGAAGAACTTTACTTAGACTTCAAAAGAACTACCTTGTCAAGAGTTGCTAAGTCTGTCAGCAACTGGCAAAGGTACAGAAGGATGGACTTTTCTGACCTTCATCTTCATCTATCAAACGAGAAAAAGAGGTCTTCTTTGCTGAAACTCGAGACCTTTGTCCACTCTATACTTCCAGAAGAAATGTCATATTCTCAGCTAATGAGCTCAAATCTGATTGCTCTAATCAGAGGGAATATGAACGCCAAATTTAAGAGTGCCTCTCCAGCTGAACAAGCTGTGATGCTCAAGGGTTCTTTTGTACTCGTGGTGGTTGATCCCCACAAAATCAATGAAGAAGAGGAAGTTACGAGTATTGCTTTATACAAGCATCTCGAGTTGGTTATACTGACGGATGATGATGAGGAAGAAGAAGATGAGAACATACCTACTGATCCCAGTGATGATGAAGGTAAAGATTCTAAGGATAAAAAGGACGACGATGATGACAATCAAGGTCCTAGTCCTGATGTTGGTGGACTCAAACTGACAGTTGCTGAGACTGAGAAACAAGACAATCAGCAAGCTAATCACACACCGAGTCAGCAAGAATCCCAACCTTCTCCTACTGAAACAAGTACTCAAGCACCTGTACAAGGCGCTGATACTGAAGAAGAGTACGCCAGAAAGCGCGCTGCATTGAAACATGACAAAAGCAAGCTTTCTGATGCCGAGTTATCTTTACTCGATGCCAAGGTCACTGATCCAAACCTTGATGATGAGAAATGGATGAAGATTACCAAAGAGCACTTCAAAATAGTCTCCAAATTCATGCAAGGCACACGCAGAATTTGGATATTGCTCAATCTTCAGTAGTAAAACCTCAGGAAGTCCCCTCCCTTCCATCTACTACTGGTGAAACTCCAGTCATTGAGTCTCAAACGTTGCCCTCAGCAACTACTCAATTAAAGCTTACTACTGGTGAAACTCCAGTCGTTGAGTTTGAAGCGTTGCCATCAGCAACCACTCAACAAGAAAGGAATGAAGCTGCAGATTTAGGAACCAAGGTTGCTGGCCTTGATGAATCTGGCGATGAAGACGATCTTTCAGAAAAGGAGGACGATCACTCAAAGAAAAGTGAACCCAAAGTGGTCGAAATTCCTCCTCCTGATTATGAACAAGATGTAGGAGATGACTTGAGAAGCCATTTGCTGACAAGAGATGATCAATTCGCTTCTGAGCTCAAAGTTCATTCCTTGACCCCAAACTTAGTGTCGTTCCCAAATGTGGAGGATTTCGCTCCAAGAATTAAAGCACTAATGGAAGTCCACAAAGCCTGCAAAGTAGAAAATGATGCACTGCTTGCTGAGAGTCCGCTTGACATCGGAAAAATACTGGCTACTGTGCTGAAACACAATACTACTCTTACAATAGCTCAGAAAGACATAAGTTTTTACCACAAAAGCTATGAAGAACATGTCAGTCAAGCACTCCGGTTACCAAAGTCTGCATTAGTCAAGGCTCAGACTTTCATTGAAGATAAGGTCGCAACAGAGCGTAGACATGAGGAGAATCTGGTGAGTATTAAACAAGAATTGTCAAAGCTGACATCTGATCCGCAAGCAATTATCATGAAGTACAACAGCCTAAGTACTCTTGCTGAAAATTGCAATGAGTTCTTTTCTCTACACATTAATCCAATGATGCAATCCATGTCTAAGGGGGAAGATAAACAAAAGATATCTTCAAGGAAGAAAACCCCTACTGAAGAGCCACTGACAATAGAACCTCTTGCTGAAAAAGAGCAAAGTTCTAAAAGACAAGCAGATTCTGAGTTGAATTCAACAAGTCCGAAAAAGAGAAAAACTTCTGCTGAAACTCATGAATACTGTCACACTGAAAGTCATCAAGATCTGAATGAAGATGATGATGATGACAATCAGACTATGGCTCAAGCCATAAGAGCTAAACCAATAATAACTCCGTCTGGCCATTCAAAGCATTTCTCTTCTGACTCAAGATCTTCAGCAAGAGATCAAGAAAATGCAAAGTTAAGAAGAAGAAGGCAAAGACAGGAAGAAAAGAGGCTTTCCAGCATTGCTATTGGCTCCGGCATTGAATATACAAAGACCAGCAATGAGGAAACCACTCAGAATGTGATCAGAAACGTTCACGGTTGCTGGATCTTAAAGCTGGAAGACTTGCTGGTGAATGATTTCTTTCCAACAGCTGTACTGAATCAAATGTACACTTGGATTGATCTCAAGGTGAAAAGAAAAGAAAGGGATCCTCCTTCCCTACCAAGAAACATAGCTGGGAGATGGTTGAATCTGGAAGTCTTGGTAAGAAGAACTTCAATTGGTAAGACCTTGAAACAAGAACCTGATTTGATAAAACCAATTGGTGTTGCCTATTACTCTGATCCTTTAACCAAGAAATCAAAGAAGAAACTTGGATTGATTCCTTATGAGTATTTCTATCTCACTGCTAAGGATCAAGAAGAAGATCTTCTCTGGTTAAGGAAGAGTCATGCAAAAAGCATTTCAGATACACAACTTCTCCATACCAGCAATTGGGGCATGCACTTGTGGGTGGTTCACTACAAGGAAATGAATGATGAAAAGCATCATCATACCGCCTACAAGAATGCAAGGATTCTTCAACTCCAAGTCCGTAAGCTACTTGAAGATTACGCAAAGGACTGTGTTGAATTTAATGCACTTGCTGAGAAGAGTGTAAGAGAGATTCTGAGAAAATCCTCTGAAAGAGCTTAAGTCCCTGTAATAGCTTTGTTTAGTTTTGTTTGCTGATTTTGTGTAGTTATCTCTGAACTTTCTTGTAAACTTACTGAAAGATAACTATTAGAAATGAAGCTTTTGACTCTTATTGGTTTTTGATTATGCAATCAACTTATGCTTACTGTTTAATTATTCAATTATGCTTGCATTAATCAACTGATTTATTCAACATTAGAAACCTCTAAAAGGGTAACAATTAATTTAGCCATGGATTGCGAACATAAAAAAGGGGGAAGTTGTTAGGAAACTTGTAACTTTGATGAGCAATTAACCATGCTAAATTAAGGAAAGTCCAGTAACTAGTACTCTTAAGGTCCATAGGAATTTAGAATTTTAAGGACATTGTAAAAGAGGAACATTTGCTGAAGACTTAGAGTAGGTGCTAGATAGGTTAGTTTTACCGCTTATGATGTATTGATGAACTGGGATTTGTCGGGTCCCCGTTGCAATCAAATATATTTGTTATTTAGCCAAGGGCAATCCACAACTACAACGAAAACGGTAGTGTAGCAATAGAATGACCTCGAGTGTCGTTCTCTCAGGACTATAACTAGCTTTATCTATTTAACTAGAGAATATAAAAACAGCAGACGTAAAAGCAAAGGTTTTTCTAACAGATAATGGAGATTAGTGATAGTATGATCCTTCAAAGCATAACGGGTTAATAATCATGCGTAAATTCCTCGGTCTTGCATGGAGATCTTTGATCAATCAAATGGCCTGTTGCAATTATTAAGCACTACGAAGATAAAGATACTGACAAGTCAATCACTATTGTCCAATTGTGTTCCGTAATTATTCAACACTACGAAAATATAGATGCGCATAGGTCGACGAGGGTCCAATTGTGCATAATAATTAATACAACATACGAGAATTTAGGCTGAGCCTGATCAACGAAATAAAGCAATAACACGGAGTATAATGCGCGATATAGCCATTAGCATGATTATCTTCCCTTCGCTAAGAATTCACATACTACCACCAACGATAAGTTTAGCTACTCATAATAGGCATGCAATCAACAGAAATCATAGAAGAAAACATGTTGAAAGATATATAAAAATAAGTAGAATAAACTGTAAGATACAATGTTACCGAAGGTTGTCAGTCTCCGAAGAATTGCGATCCTACAAGCTCCAATCTGCTATGAAAAAGTATCTCCTAAGCTACGAACCCCCAGAACAGGCTCTGGGAAGTTCATACCTAAAACTACAGAGAAAGGTGAGAGAATAGGTCTGGAAAAGTATGAATTTCGGAGAAAAACTGAGCAACTATATATAGGCTACGAAAAAGTGTGGGGCGATTCGCCCCACGTCCCGGGCGGTTCGCCCGGGAGTATTTTTCGTGGAATTCCGCGTTTTTGGATTTCTTCCCCTTTTCGAACTCGGTTTTTCACTTCTAGTGGCCTTCTAACCTCCAGATTCGACCCCTAGACTCCAAATCCTATTCGGAAACCTTCAGATACTCCAAATAGGCTTCTGGAACACCAATTCCTTGTCAACTTCAATATAATTGCCCGAAAATCCTTGTTTTTCAACCAAAACCTGTAAAATAAAATCTAAAGGGAAACGTGGCACTATTCTAATAAAATGTACTAAAATATAGCTAAATTAACATAGAGGATAGCTAAAATAGGTGAAAAAGACTCAAATGAAAGTGTAAAATACACATTCATCAAACTCCCCAAACCGAACCTTTGCTTGTCCTCAAGCAACTAAGCTAGACTCTAATGCAAAAAACAATGCAAGACACAAAATGGAGTCTCATGCCAAATAAAATGAACTAATCTACTGAATCTATCAAAAAACATATGAACAAAAATCATATAAATCAAAGCATGAATATCGGTTGAAGAATACCTCGATTGACTTTTACACATCCACATAAGCACTTATGTCATGACAAGATAGTCTCTTTCTCTACCTGGACCTAGTCAGTGACGACGTAATGAAGCATGCTAAGATACGAATGGTTGTCCCGTGCCTATGAAACTGAGGACTTACTGTTGTTCCACCATGTTAAGACTTTTCATCAAATAGGTCGAACCAGTACTGGCTCTCATCAAACGAAGGAGGGTTCCCTATAAAAGATAACACTCCCCTATTCTACCCATCTCTCAAGTAAAGTCTTAAGCTATTCACCACTTCCTGAATGGCAGGACGAGGGTGCTCTAGAACAGATGACACTCAAGACAAAAAACAAAAAATAGAAAATTACAACACGATTACGAACATTACAAAAATTGAAAAATGAGACACAACACTTTGCTAAACTGCTATTTGGCTCTTCTTTTTTTGGACCCTTCTTTGCTTTTTTGGGGTCTTTTCTTTTTTTCTTTCCAGATTTTCTTTTTCTTTTTTTTTTCTTTTTTCCTGGAATTTTTCTTTCTTTCTTCTTTTTTTCGACTTTTTTTTTAGCCAGCAGTAGCATAACAAAAAGAGAGAAAATGACTCACACGACTTCCCCAAACCTATTCGAAAGAATAGGTTGGAGTACAAAATTTACGGAAAAGGAAAAACAAACTCACGATACGGAAAACGAGAACAAGTCTAATGATGGTGTAACCCCCTCCCCAAACCTATTCAGAAGAATAGGTTATAAACAAAGGATCACACAACCTCACACTACCTCCTTCCTAGGCATTTAGCAATCTCAAAGCATGGTGAAGACTTGTTGCCTCTTAGGTACATAATTACTCGGGAAAACAACCATAAGACCCTAACATGCATCATCCTATTATAAAGGCCTTCGTGAACCGCAGTAGAGAAAACACCACCAAGTGATGTCGAGACTACCAAGCTAAACTAAGTGCAATACATAAATGTGACAAGCCAAGCGAGAAAAACCTCAAACAAATTCATAGAGATGAAGCATACGATTAATGGCATAGTTGGTTGATCTACCCAATAAAAAAGTTCAAAAAATTCGGCAATAAACTCCATATAAAACATGCAAGACTATCCTAGGATGAATGTAGTGAATGCAACCCAAAAAAAATCTAAGAAAGCAGTAAACGTGCAAATGCAAATGCAGACGGGTAAAACATGCAAGGTACTATACTCATCCTACCAATACCAAGCTCCAAACTAACAACATTAGATCACTTAAATCCCATCCCCCCTCATGAAATTAACGCTAGTCCCTAGCAGTAAGAAATGAGGAAATAAGATGTGATACTAGATGTTACCCCATGGTTTGGCCTCGGTCGGCTGAGTATGCTGTTTGTGAGTTATTGGGACTGCTCTGGGAGCTTTATAGGGTGTTATCAGGTCTTCTGGTAGGCGTGGTAGTTTCAATCATAGGCCGGATAGGAACAAATCCTCCATTAGTATCATCATTGCCCGTATGGCCTTCATTGTCACTACTGTCACGCACATCCTCACTAGTAGAGTTGTAGTGTCGAGTAGAATTCTCAAGATTAGCCGCCGCTGTTATGGAATCCTCCATCCTGAAGCCCTCCAATAGGATGTGAACTGTTGAAGGGGAAAGGGCAGTGGTATCAGGACCTCCCCCTCCAGCGTTTTACACCCCGAGAAGGTTTTAGTAAGCTGCTCGGATATTCAGAAATCTTCTACCATCTTTTCCAATGTCGACCACATTCTCTACGGTTGATGCGACCGATGTCTATATGATGCTCCCTTTAGAGGCAGGTAAGGGGTACCCCAACGAGGGGCTGGGCACCCATGTCATTATGTTTTAGAACCAAGCTAGCGCTTCGGAACCTTCTAGCAACTGCGAACTCGACATTGAATCCGTCGCGGCTAGATTGTCCCGGTGCCTTCCAGTTCACTCGAACTTTGCAGTCCTCGTGATGGATTGCTGACGTAATAATGGTTTCTGTCCCTTCGGTGGTGCATGAATAGGCATAGGAGTCCTTACTCCAGGTGTACTCTAGCTCCTCCTCTTGGATAATCCACGACTTGTTGCAAAACCCCTTGGCTCGAACGCACATCTAACGAGGTCACTCTTCTTGACATGGTTGTAATCGACCCCCCTCCAATACTTCATAGTAATCATACGGGAATGCTCCTTTCCCTTGGCATGGTTCCTACAAACAACAGTTAGTACCTCGTATGACACAAAACTGACCCATGCATATGCTAGTGTAAGAACAAACACACAAGTGATAAGATCAACAATCGAGCTCCCCAAACCTTTAACGTCTAGCCTAGCTTCTTCATCATGCAACGTTCCAATGTAACTACTACATGCAATACATCACATTATGCTCTTACTAGACAACCAATATCCTAGTTAACAAGGCTCAATTCATACCGTAGTAGCGAAAAATTCTAGCATCATAAATCCCCATACTCAACAATTAAGCATTCTATCATCAAATCCACCAACATTACACCAATAAACACAATCATAAGCATGAAATCAAAGATAAATACATATTGCATAACAATATATATCATCTAGTAGCAAAATTCCCAAATCAACAATCCAAGCATAATTGAGCATGAAATTGATAGTAAATAACGCTTCTAATCACACAAACAACCTACCCATTCATCAAATAAGCATAATTGAAGCTCAAATTAGAAAACCCCCAAATTCGAAAATTACGGTTCATAAGAAGATACCTCAGATCTGAAAATCTAATGCATTAAGACGAAATCTGTTTGGATGAAAAGATAGATCATGTAATAGGCTTCGATTGAAGCTAAAGCACACTAAATTTGGTCAAGAAATGAAGAAGTTATGATGTTTTGAAGTAATTTTCGCAAGGTTAGAATTTTGGGGAGGAAGGATGATGAAAATATGAAGAAATGAGGAGAGAAGGGGGAGACCCGCGTTTTTGGGTCTCTGGGACCGTGGGGCGAGTCGCCCCATGCGGGGCGATTCGCCCCCCATCGGGGGTGATTCGCCCCCCGCTCCCCGATGTGGGGAGACGGTCCTTTCGTCCGAAAACGCGGTTTTTAATCCCCAAAATCCCCAAAACCAATTTTCTCATAAAACCACTCGAAAAATCTCACTCAAACATAAGCATATACGACACAGACATGAACAAATTCGCATACGATAAGCAAATAGTTCAATAATGAATGCATGCAATAAAGCGGTAAAGAAAGCGATAAAATTTCCGGGTTGCCTCCCGGATAGCGCCATTGTTTAAAGTCTTTGACTCGACTCCTGTCTGTGCCTATCTCTTCTTTCTGCGGGTACTAGACTTTCCCTTCATTGATCTCCTCTCCATGCCACAAACCTGTGAATAAGAAAGAACATAGGCTGCAAGACCACAGTAGTGAGTAGTGTAAGGAATATCAGGCGGATCAGGTGGATCAGATATGGCTTGCAACACGTGTTGCTTGCCATCCACTTCAATAGTGCAAGTTCTTTGGTAGATGTCCATCACGGAGCGTAATTTAGTCAAGAACGTTCGCCCTAAGAGTATGACATCCCCCGTTCCAGGTGCAGACGGTGGCATAACTACAAAATTGGTGTATACAGAAGCTTCCCCAATCTTGACCAACACATTTTTCACAACGCCTTCGGGTCTCATAAAGGATCCATCCGCCAGTTGCACAATAGCCCTATGCTCAGATAGTTTTCCAAGGCTACTCTTTTCAAACACATTCAAAGGGAGTATGTTTGAGTAGGATCCCGTGTCTAGTGTGGCACGGACATCTTCAAGCTCTCCAATCCCTACCTTAACATCGAAACTTTTAGGGAGTGGCTCGGGATCCTCTTGCTCCTCATCACTTTTGTCAGAACCAATGTCCTTCTCTTCTTCCTTAGCCTGTATAAGTTCCTCCTTCTTGCAACACTCGCACTTAGCAACCTTTTTGATGGTGATTTCGTCAGGTAGATCACCAGCCAATGTAATGGAATTCGACTTCTCAGTGTTGCTAGGCAGTTTGCCTTGCTCCCTACTTGCTCCTCGGTCGATCAACTCTTGCATCTTTTGATCGGCAAGCCTAGTGCTTTCTTCCAACCTTTCAAGCCTTGCCCTAGTGTTCTCAGAATCTTCTTCATAACGTTTGAGAAAACTTTGGGTGTGATCAACCATCTTTTGCAAGTTCTCCATCAGTTGAGCCGACTTCGACTTAGGTGGCTCTTTCGGAGCGGGGTTTTCGCAGTGATCATTACCATAGTTTAGCCTACTACGGTCTTGGTTAGGGCCATAAGTTTGGTTAGCCGGTGCATATCCTTGATTGTTTCGGAATCCTCTTCTCCAAAATCCACCTCGAGGATTCCTACCGTCTTGTCCGTAGCTAGCCTCTTGAGTACCAAACTCCGTAGCGAAGGCTTTCTCTTCGCCTCCTCGAGCCCAGTTGCCGTCGTCATACGCAAGCTCCGATCTACACATATGAGCCCCATGCCCATAGTTCTTGCATATTCGGCATACTTCGTTCGAAATAGTTGTTCGAGTGGCGCTCTTGAGGACTTGCTTCAATTCGTTGGTAAAGCACTCAAATTGATCCCCATTCCCCCTATACATAGCGACTTCTTGAGTCGGTGGAGCTTCAGGTCCACGTCTCCTAACCATCGCTCTTGGATCCTTGAACTACGAACCCTTAGCAAGCCTTTCAAAAACTGTCCAGACGGCTTCTGCGGTTTCCTCCCAAATATTACCTCGGCATTGGAAATCCACCACTTGTTGGTTCTCGAAGGTTAGTCCATTGTAGAAGTGTTGGACTAGGTCAAAAAGCTCAAAACCATGGTGAGGGCACTTGTTCGTGAGATCTTGGAACCTCTCAAACGCGGTGTAGATGGTCTCATCATAGTCCTGTTTGAATCCAGTGATTTGCGCCTTTAGCGCGGTAGTCAAGGTGTGAGGGAAGTATTTCTCCATGAAAGCTGAAAAAACCTTCTCCCAAGTGTCCAGCGAGCCTGCTGGTAGAGAACTCAACCATGACTTGGCTCTGTCACCAAGTCCCATAGCAAAAACCTTCATCCTCAACTCATCCGTTGTTATTTCAGCTCCGGGTCGTGGGAGTTGGTTGACGAAATCATCGATATCGTGCAAGTACCCCATCACATCTTCCCTTGATAAGCCATAAAACCTAGGAAGTTGTTGGAATGCGTTGTTCTTGGTTTCCAGATCTCGAGTTGCAGACGAAAGAACAATCGCCGGTCCCCTCATACGATCCTTGGTGGGTTGAACCCATGCTTTCAGTGGTCTAGCTTCTGCCATTCCGTCGATTTCCTTGAAAAGACTGTGAAGAGATTCAGAGAAATCAGTATCCTCTATTTCCTCTAGTGCACGCCTTTGAAGTAGTCGCCTTCTTTGGTGGTAGACTCTGTCGATCTCAGCAATTGAATCAGCAAGCGGTGTTCCCCTAGATCGTGTATGTGGCATACACTATCTGTAACAGACTAGGAAAGCAATATCAGAGAGAGATTAAAAAGGAAAACTAAAACTAATAGAATTAGGAATCGAAAGCTGAAAATATAAACAAATTAAACAGAAAAAAGGAGTATAGTCCCCGGCAACGGCGCCAATTTGATGAACTGGGATTTGTCGGGTCCCCGTTGCAATCAAATATATTTGTTATTTAGCCAAAGGAAATCCACAACTACAACGAAAACGGTAGTGTAGCAGTAGAATGACCTCGAGTGTCGTTCTCTCAGGACTATAACTAGCTTTATCTATTTAACTAGAGAATATAAAAACAGCAGACGTAAAAGTAAAGGTTTTTCTAACAGATAATGGAGATTGGTGATAGTATGATCCTTCAAAGCATAACGGGTCAATAATCATGCGTAAATTCCTCGGTCTTGCATGGAGATCTTTGATCAATCAAATGTCCTGTTGCAATTATTAAGCACTACGAAGATAAAGATACTGACAAGTCAATCACTATTGTCCTATTGTGTTCCGTAATTATTCAACACTACGAAGATATAGATGCGCATAGGTCGACGAGGGTCCAATTGTGCATAATAATTAATACAACATACGAGAATTTAGGCTGAGCCTGATCAACGAAATAAAGCAATAACACGAAGTATAATGCGCGATATAGCCATTAGCATGATTATCTTCCCTTCGCTAAGAATTCACATACTACCACCAATGATAAGTTTAGCTACTCATAATAGGCATGCAATCAACAGAAATCATAGAGGAAAACATGTTGAAAGATATATAAAAATAAGTATAATAAACTGTAAGATACAATGTTACCGAAGGTTGTCAGTCTCCGAAGAATTGCGATCCTACAAGCTCCAATCTGCTATGAAAAAGTGTCTCCTAAGATACGAACCCCCAGAACAGGCTCTGGGAAGTTCCTACCTAAAACTACAGAGAAAGGTGAGAGAATAGGTTTGGAAAAGTATGAATTTCGGAGAAAAACTGAGCAACTATATATAGGCTACGAAAAAGTGTGGGGCGATTCGCCCCACGTCCCGGGCGGTTCGCCCGGGAGTATTTTTCGCGGAATTCCGCGTTTTCGACGCGTTTTTGGATTTCTTCCCCTTTTCGGACTCGGTTTCTGACTTCTAGTGGCCTTCTAACCTCCAGATTCGACCCCTAGACTCCAAATCCTATCCGGAAACCTTCAGATACTCCAAATAGGCTTCTGGAACACCAATTCCTTGTCAACTTCAATATAATTGCCCGGAAATCCTCGTTTTTCAACCAAAACCTGTAAAATACAATCTAAAGGGAAACGTGACACTATTATAATAAAATGTACTAAAACATAGCAATTAACATAGAGGATAGCTAAAATAGGTGAAAAAGACTCAAATGAAAGTGTAAAATACACATTCATCATATATCTTGTTTTCTGAAAAGAAATACAACCTATTGAAGCATTTGCTGATGATGTACTTTGTTTACACAAACAAACTATTGAAGCACTTAGAACCGTTCAGAAACTTGAAGAATTCGAAGAACTAAAGACTAGAAGATTTCTGAAGACTGGTATCTACAAAGGCACATGTTGTTCAGAAAGTGGAAACTTCAGCAACAACTTGCATAAGTGAAAATCTGAACGACAGAGTAGGTTGTGCTTGCTGAAACTGAGACTGACCACTTGCTGATGAACATTTATGACCTCCTTGCTGAAGGTACTTGCATTTGCGCTCCAACGTTCATATTTGAATCTCATTCAAATGAACATTAAATGCAAAGCATGCACGCGAAGGACATGAAGACTAGAAGACAAATTTGTTCACGAAGCCATTGGATACTGAGAGATTTCTTAGTCTTAGGAGATCTCTTGGTCTCTGCACTGTCTGAAAAATAGGGTTGTTGCAGGGGTTGACTCAACACCACAGTCAACACCTGTAGTCTGCATGTGGTGCGTGTGTCTGCATTTTCAATTTTGTGTGTCTGTGATAGCATTTACTTGCTATGTGTATATTTCGCGTCATTCTATGTACTATGTTGCAAGTAAGTTTGTTTGTAAGATTTCTTGGAATGCATGAGAAAGAGGAACTCTTTAAAAATTACTAGTCTCTGTTGACCCTTGTTTTGCTCACTTATTGGAAGCCCTCTCCTGGAGCTTGAGCAGCTCAAACTTTTGTGATTGACAAATATAGTCTTTCATATCTAGGAACCTTGAATTTCCTATGAGCATTAATAGGAGAAAGAGCACATTACGGGCCTTGAATTCTCTAATTGTAGCTAAACAAGTGCCGCAAAGGCAAGGAAGGTAAAACTTGTCTCCGATTTTCTGGCAATCTTTGGGTCTCAAGTCTATGAAGGTTTGGAAAGAAACAAATGCAAAAAGCTGCATTAAAAATTAATGAACAACATTTAAAAAAATAAATTTTTTGAAAACCGCCCATGGACATTGCACTGAGATTTAAACAAAGACCAGAGAACAACTTGTTTCAAACCTCTTCAAAAATAGAAAAGGAAAAAATACAGGTGAGGCTTTTGATGATTACTGAGATTCTTGATCGAGTGTTGACAAGGAGGTTAAACAACACCTTACCCAACACCTCTGGACTGTCTTGCGAAATTATGTGATTTCAATTTTTTTTGATGTGTTTTTATTTTTATTTTTTGAGTCTAGGTAAACTCTATGAGTTGTGTCTAGGTGGTGGTGTACATGTAGGTTTGCATTAAGGGGGAGTGTACATATGCATTGGGGATTATAAAGGATCTTGTTTTTGTTTTTAGTTAAAATGACTAATTAAGTTATTTTCTCTATAGACAGATCCTCCATTAGTTTAATTCCTAAAGTTAATTTTGCTATCTTGATCTTGAATCATTTATAAATTGTTTTTCATATTTTTGGTATACCATATATCTTGTGCTTTGGTTCTAACCTTTTTTACAGATATAAAATTTGGAACATACCAAAACAATTTTGGTGGAAGATCTTGACAGTAATTCATGTGTGCCCTTGCCTCTCCCAAACGACCCAAACATGCCCTTACACGGTTAGTTTACCTCAAACAAAACCGTTCATCTCTCCCACAACTCCTCAACTCGACCTTACTAGCTCTCTCACTCTTGCCGTTTTTCAAAAACCCTCATCCCATCCTCCGACTCCATAGCCATACTTGCCCGCTCCTTTGTCAATTTCCCGATGGAATCCTCTCCCAAATCATCCCCTACTACTACCCACGCTGCCCAACCCACCGACACCTCCGCTACTCCGTCTCCAGCTCTGATTTTACCGATTGAGCCCACTGTTGCTCAATCTCAAGCTACTACGGCGGAATCCACTCCCGTTGATGCTCAATCGACTTCTCCCGGACCGGCTTCTCCTATCACGGCTGATGGCTCCCTTCCGATACCTAGGGTTTTGGAAACACCCGCTTTGCATGTAACTCCAATAAGATGGGCTTGCCTATTAACTTAGGGTTACAGATTCTACGACACATGGCTGCTGTTAAGACAAAAGGGACTATTGTGAAGCTTCCTTATCCTCGTCTGATATGTGGGATGCTTGCTAATGATAATCATAAGTTTGTAGCTCAAGATCGGATGATCAAGACTTCTCCTGAGGTTGTTACTACTCAGAGAACTTATTTTACCAAGCCTGGTAATGATGTTCCTTGGGTTGATCCTACCGCCGTCCCTGAGAATCTGGAGATTCACTCTGAGGTTGACCCGGAGATCTATCCCAACCCTCTTCAGTCTGCTGCTATTCCTGACATTCCTGCTGCTTCTACTGCTTTTCCTGGCTCCATTGGTTATGGTTCTGTGTATGGGAGTCTGACTTCTGTTGAGCAATTTGATTTGCTTATTGCTATCAAGCAATCTGAGTTGGATGCTCTTAAGAGGCTCCGTACTGAGTTTCTTTTTGCTGAGTCTACACCTCAAGGGGGAGAAGAGCACAGAAGATCAAAGAAGAGAAGACGGGATGATGCAGATTTAGGGGGAGATAGTCCACAGCCGGCCAAGTCTATTAAGTGATGTGATGATGGATTGAAGACTTTTATCCTTTTGATTCCTTTTGTTTTTCTTCTGAACAGTTTCTTTTGCCAAGGAGAATGTTCCTTGAAGTCTCTAATTGATCGTAATATAATTCTAACAAGTAGTTTAATCCTAAGGCTAAGTAGTATTTCTGCATGTGTTTAAGTACTAAGCTATAGTTAGTTTTGCTGCATTAGTTATGTTTCATTGATCTAACTGTGCAGGTTTAGTGATGTGTAGAATAGGCAAAAAGGGGGAGATTGTAAGTGTTGATGTTTTACGGAGGTTGACCTATAGGTTTACCTAGAGGTTCACTCAACCTCGTATTACTGGAAACAGAGCACTTTACCGCCTTTTATTATTTTACCTATTCTAACACTAACTGTTCCACAACTGTAGTTGTTTTACTTGTGCCGGAAGTTTATTAGAACGTGGGAACTATCAGAATTTAAGAAGGAAGAGACTTATTCAAGGAAGAACTCTAAAAGGAAATCAAGTTCTAAAAGGACAAGGAGTCTTACATGAAGAAATCGTTTCCTAACAGAAGACTGAAGATCTAAACGTCCAGATTCATTCACACGTTTCCTAAAGGATTTCGAACAAGCCTTATCTGCCACTATATATATGGAGCATCGACAGAAGAGAGATGACGACACAAGAGCCAAAAGTTCAGTTTATAGAGTTATAGTTTTATAGTTTTATTTGTGTCTTTTACACTAGTTTATATTCTAGACTTCTCTAACAACGTATTGAAGGTAGAATAGATAGATTGGTTTCTATATCATCTTATAGGTGACTAGTATTGTTTTTCTAGGATAGATATTGAGAGTATACAGCGTTGTACGAACAAGACTTTTCTAGTTGATTTTCTGCCTTGACTGGGCATCAAGCAAGCTTACAAAAGCTGCTTGAAAAGTATCAAACACAGGTTCTTCTTTATATTCCGATGTGCTTTAATTTATATATATTATCTGTGTTTTTGTATCTAAAACAAGTTATACCGATCCTACATTCTTTCAAGCCCCATATCCAATTCCATTTGCTTCTGCTGCTTGTTTGTATCCCATTTTCCTCTTCGAACGCTTTATAGGATGTTTGGCAGGTGAAACTACCATTCGCCGTTTTGTTCCAGATTACTCCGTCTTCATCTAGCTCCATCAGAGCAATGGGGAACTGAGTGATTTCTTGGAAAATATCTAGCGTCAGTTCTGACTGTAACTCCGATAAAGTCCAGTTCCCCACCACATCAACCACATCACTCAGTTTTAAACTAGCTTTTGTATGATGAATATTGACCCCCCGGTTAAATAATGCACCAGTGCCCATCCAGTTATCAAACCAGAATGAGATAGATTGGCCATTTCCAATTATCCATCTCAGAAAGTCCTTCATTTTATTTGCACACTTCACTACAACTTTTCATGTTGGGCTATCACTAGGTTTGGCTACATACTCAGTTAATTTCTTACCTCTAAGGTATTTTGCTTGGACCAGTGGCTGCCACACTGTGTTCTCTTTTTGGATTACTTTCCATGCAACCTTTGAGAGAAGAGCTTCACTGCTTGTCCTTGCGCATCTGATACCCAAACCACCCTCAGACTTTGGTTTTAGTACCTTTTGCCATCCCACCAAGTGCAACTTTCTTTGATCTGGATCATTAGACCATAAAAAGTCTATTTAATTTATCCAAGCGGTAACAGATAGCTTCAGGTAGCCACTCCGATTGCATTGAATAGATGGGTATAGAATTTGTGACTGACTGAATTAAAGTAGTTCTCCATGCCAAAGACAAGAATTTGCTCTTCCATCCACTCATCTTTGCCAAAATACGGTCAAAAGTCTCTGAAACTCGACTTCTGTCAGCACGTCCATGTACCATATGAATTTCCAGATATTTCCGCAGATTTACAGTCTGACTGAACCCCAGGATATCACTAATAGCTCTCTTCAGTTCGGCACCTCCTGTTTTGGAAAAAGAATACCTTCGATTTTGAAGGATTTAATTTTAAACCAGAGGCTACGCAAAACTTATCCAGGACTCTGCGAATTGTATTAGCATTCTGACTTGTTGCCTTACCCATAAGTATCAAGTCATCGGCGAAAAATAAATGGGACAAGGCAGGTCCATTTCAGCATGGGATTATAGGGCTCCATTTTTTCTTCTCAACCTCCTCTAAAATCATATGTGCTAATCTTTCAACACACAACACAAATAAATATGGGGATAAAAGGGTCCCCCTGGCGTAAGTCACAAGAATGTTGAAAAGGATCCAAAGGTTCGCCATTCCAAAGGATTTTAGTAGACGCATGTTGGACACAAAACATGATTAATTCTACTAGCTCCGTTGGAAATTTATAGTAAAACAAAGTTTCTTCTAAAAATTCCCAATTAACCTTGTCGTAAGCCTTTTCCAAATCTAGCTTCATGACTATGCACCCCACCTTATTCTTCTTTTTTGCTCGAAGAGAGTGTAAGATCTCTTGGAGTACAAAGATGTTGATGACAGTGTTTTTACACTATCATTCGAGTCTTTTTTCACCAATTTAGCTATCCTCTTGCATGCATTTTAGTGCATTTTGTTAGAATAGTGTCACGTTTCCATTTCTTTTGTTCTTTTCAGGTTTTAGGTGGAAATCGTATTTTTGGAAGTAATTCATGGCGAAACAATGATGTTTTGGTGCAACGAGATCACCCGTGGTGTGTCAAGGAGTACCGAGACGAGTTTCAAGGCCAAGAGATCAAGTTTCGGAGCTCAAAACCGTGCAAGGGGCCGAAATCGAAGATCCGGAGGAGGAATTCCGCACGGGCCGCATTCTGCCCGTGCGGGGCGCACCGCCGGGCGCCTTCCGACAGCAACTATATATATTTCCAAAATCTGCGAATTTTCATATCTTTCATCATTATTTTACAGACTTAAACCCTAGAGCTTGTTCTGGGTATATTTTCTCTTAGAACCTTTGTAACTTAGCGAATTTGGAGCTAGAGGAGAGATTTGGACACCGATTTATCTCACCTTGCTAGACCTTTGTGAGTTTTAGCCATTCACCGGAGATTGACAACCTTTGGTGGTAACTTTGTATCTCACAATTCTGCTATTTATCTTTCAATTCACCATGTTTTCATTCATTATTGCTTCAATTATGATTGTTGATTGTGTTATTGATATGAGTAGCTAAGCATCTAGTTGGTGATAGTATGTGAATTCGTAGCTAGGGTTCGTATTATGCATGATTGAGTTTCTGAGTCTTTTACTTGTTTAATTATGTTAATTCGATTCTTTGATCCGACTAAGCCACATATCTTCGTAGAAAAGTGTTAGAAACACTAGGACAATTCAAGATCATCGATTCAATTATATATAATTTGCAAGTACTTCTTGAACTAAGACTGACAACCTTAGCGAAGTATTAGTATAGATAGGAAGCTTTCAAAATACACGTCTACAAATCTGTCTTTGGTGTTTGTAAATCGAATTACTTTTAAGGCAGCGAGTTGCACTTTCATGCATAATTAGAACTTGATGCTTAGAACGAGCATACTATCACCAACTCTCTCCATATATTGTTAGGTCAAGTTAATATAAATTTGTTTTCTGAAATTATATATAGTTATTTAGTTAAAGCTAGTTTAGTCCCTAGAGATCGACACTCGAGGTCATCTTACTTCTGCACTATGTGGTTTGTGTAGTTGTGAGTTTCCCTTTGGCTTTCAAACAAATTTATTTGATTGTTCGAGTCTGACAATCTCGTTCATCAAATTGGCGCCGTTGCCGGGGACTATAACTCCTTTTTACTCTTTAGCTTGTTTATTTTCAGCATTCAATTTCCAGAACTTAGTAGTTTAAGTTTGTTTCCCTTTGATACTCACTTGATTCGTTTCAGGTAGTTTATGCGGAGCACGAGATCTAGTGGAATTCCTCTTGTTGAACCTATTGCGGAGATTGATAGGGTATATCATCAAAGGAAGCGAGTGAGTGCTAGAGTTGAGGTAGTGGAGGAATATTTATCTGATTCTCTGCAGGAGATTTTTAAGCAACCGGATTTTTGGGAAGGTTTTGTGATGGCTCGCCCACTCTTGAAATCATGGGTTCAACCCAACCAGGAACGGATGAGAGGTCCGGCTATTGTTCTTTCTGCTGCAACTCGTGATTTAGAGATCAAGAATCACATGTTCCAGCAACTCCCGAGGTTTTATGGTTTGGCTAGGGAGGATGTTATGGGGTACTCGAATGATATTGAGGATTTCATCAACAATCTTCCAAGGCCTGGAGCTGGGATTACGGATGATGAGCTGAGGATGAAGGTCTTTTCTATGGGTCTTGGAGATAAGGCAAAGGCATGGTTAGGCTCTCTGGAAGCCGGATCACTTGACACCTGGGCTAAGTTGTTTTCTGCTTTTATGGAGAAGTATTTTTCCCATACTCTTACTACCGCGCTGAAGGTGCAAATCAGTGGTTTCAAGCAAGACTACGATGAGACCATCTATACTGTTCTCGAGAGGTACAAGGACCTCATGAACAAGTGCCCACACCATGGGATGGAAATCTCTGACCTTGTCCAGCACTTCTACAATGAGCTCACATATGAGAGCCAACAGGTTGTGGATTTCCAATGCCGAGGAAATATATGGGAGGAAACCGCTGAAGACGTGTGGGCGTGTTTTGAAAGGCTCGCGAAGGGATATCAGTTCAAGGACCCAAGGGGAATGAATATGAGGCGTGTAGTTGAAGCTCCAACGAAACCCGAGGTGCAGTTGAACGGTGTGAGTGGTAATAGGTTTGATGGCTTCGCCCATGAGATGAGGCAGGCTCTTAAGAGCTCGATGGGGCAGCCTCTTTCCAATGAAGTTTGTAGGGTGTGCAAGAACTATGGGCATGGGGATCATATGTGTAGGTCCGATTTGGTAAATGATGGGGTTTATTGGGTGGAAGCAGGAGAAGAAGAGGTGTTGGCTGTTGAACTTGGCGAAGCTAGCTATGGGCTAGATGGTAGGAATCCTCGAGGTGGGTATTGGAAGAAGGGGTTCCGAAGCAACCAAGGGTATGCACCTCAAAACCAGACCTATGGACCCAACCAAGACCGTAATAATCTCAACTACGGTAATGATCATTGTGAGAACCCTCCACCTAGAACCGAAGCACCAAAGTCCAAATCAGCTGCTCTCTTGGACACTTTGCAAAAGATGGTTGATAATACTCAGGGGTTTATGAAAAGGTATGAGAAAGATTAGGAGAAGACGAGGAGTAGGCTCGATCAATTGGAGGCAAGTACTAGGCTTGCTCACCAAAAGATGCAAGAGCTAATAGACCGAGGAGCGAGTAGGGAGCAGGGGAAGTTGCCTAGCAATACTGAGAAGTCGATGTCCATCACTTTGGTAGGGGATCTCCCTTTGGAGATTACTATTAAGAAAGTTGCAGAGTGCAACTGTTGCGAAAACGGTGAGCCTCCACTCGCTAAGGAGGAAGATAAGGGCCTTGGTTTTGATGTGAGTGATGAGGAGCAAGAGGATCCTGAGCCAATTCCAGATAGCTTCGATGTTAAGATCGGAGTTGGTAGTCTCGACGATGTCCGGGCTACACTAGATACGGGGTCATACTCTAATGTGCTCCCCATGAATGTGTTTGAGAAGAGTGGCCTAGGAGAGCTTGCGAAGCACAAAGCCATTGTGCAACTAGCGGATGGATCTTTTGTACGACCAGAGGGCATTGTGAAGAATGTATTGGTCAAGATTGGTGAAGCTTCTGTCTATACCAATTTCGTTGTGATGCCGGCGTCTACGCCTGGGATTAGTGATGTTGTTCTCTTGGGGCGAACATTCTTAACCAAATTACGCTCCGTAATCGACATATAGAGGAGAACTTGCATCATTGAGGTGGATGGCAAGTAACATGTGTTGCAAGCCATATCTGATCCTAGTCCTCACTTTACTGTTTCTCATGCTATTAACTTTTTTGGTCCTGCTGCGTATGTTATCTCTCATTCTCAGGTACTAGGTATGAGGAAGAGATCGATGAAGGGGAAGTCTAGTACCCGTAAGGACAAGAACTAAAGAGCGAGAAGAACTCGAGTTAGAGACTTTTTAAACAATGGCACTTTCCGGGAGGTAACACGAAGTTTTTAATGCTCTCTTGCATTGCATACATACATCGGACACTTGTTTTTTTTATACGTTTTTGTGGTTTGTGTATTGTTTTGTGCTTATTGTATGTGTTTAAGTGCAATTTTTTGAGTGTTTCAGTGAGAAAAATGTTTTGGAGTGAAAATTTTGTGAGAGGGGCCGAAAAAATTCGTCCCCCGGCCTCTGTAAGCGGGAGGCGCACCGGCTTCCATGGGGGGCGGTCCGCCCCCCAACCCCAGAAGCGGGGCGCACCGTCCCACATGAGGGGCGGTCTGCCCCCCAACTCCAGAGAGTCGTGGCTCTCTGGAGCTATGGGGCGCACCGCCCCACACCCGGGGCGGTCCGCCTCACACACCCAGAAAACAAAAAACCATTTTTTCTCCCCTTTTTCCCTCATTCTTCATCCTTCTTCTCCCTTTTACTCCCAAAAATTGAAAATTCTTCAAAAATCTCTTCCATAATTCTTCCAATTCTCCACCAAATTTTGTGTTCTTTAGCTTAAATCGAAGCCCATTACGTGCTCTTCATCTTCATCCGAACAAATTTCTTCATACTTCATCCGATTTCCAGATCTGAGGTAACCCCTCAAGAACCCTAATTTTCGAAATTGGGGGTTTCTTGATTTTTGCTTCAATTAAGCTTATATGTTGTATGGGTTACATGATTTCTCTATCAATTGCATGCTCAATTTCGTTGGAATGGTTGAATTGGGGCTTTTTCTCAATTAGGATTTCTAAGTCTTGATTGCATTGTTTTGGTTCATTCTTGCCTATTTAAATACTAGCAATTTGATATGATGACTATAGACTATTGGGTAGAACACTTGATTGGGTAGATTGTGAGATTTTTGGTGATTTTTTATACTATGGTATGCATGTTGCCTTATGAATTGAGGTTATTCGTTGTCTAGCATGAGCTTTGATTATGATATAGTACATGATTGTGATGAATTGCATGATTGTTCTTAGCATAGGTAGCTAGACTAGAACATGGGGTAAGGGAGTAGAGTTGGTCGAAGTTGACACTCGTTTGCTTGCACACACTTGCATTTGCATAGCATATCGTTTTTGTTGAGTACAAGGTACTAATTCCTGCGTTTCAGGTACCATGGTTCGAGACAAGAAGAAAGCAGGCTCATCTAAGAGGAAGAAGGGCAAGGGAGCATCCTCGAGCTCCCGAGCTAGTGGAGCCCATCGCTCTAGGCACTCTCTATTAAGCTGGACCTTGAGGAGGAAGCTGCCTCAGCTAAGCCCCGCTCCATAGTCCGAGACCGAAAAATCCAAATCCCAGCAAGCCATGCTAACACACCGGCATGCCGGATGCTCTACATCTTGGAGGGAAGAAGGAACTGGAAATTGTACACCTCTAACCATTTCCAAGGGTATGATGTATCGCTCCTCCAAGAATTCTACGTAGGATACACAGACCGCAGGGACATGGGGGTATCCCTGTATGGAACACACTAGTGCCGTGGACCCCGTAGACGATTTCAGATTTCATCCCTTTGGGGGAACCGGAGTTCACCGGGAGTGCACATGCATACAGGTAATCGAGGGCCAGCCAAGTGATTGACGACAGCGTTACACAGGTGATTTTCCACCGGGACTATGTGTACCCATATGGCAACAGACCGGAGAGACTGAACAGAAGGGACCTCAACCTTGAGGCTAGGACTGCTATGAAGTTCATCATAGCCAATCTCATTCCTCGGTCCCATGATACTTCGATTCAGCCATGGTATGCAGAGCTTATCTACTGTCTTTTGGGTCGGCATAACATAGACATCGACAACATCATCTATGAAGAGTATGAGAGGCATTGGGACAAAAAGAGGAAGCCCTTTGTCTTTCCCTGCCTGATGACCGCCTACTGATGAACGCGCAGATGTCGTGCTCCGAGCAAATCAAATAAATTTTTTATTTAGCCAAAGGCAATTCACAACTACAACGAAAACCGTAGTGTAGCAGTAGATTGACCTCGAGTGTCGTTCTCTAAGGACTATAACTAGCTTTATCAAATCTAATTTAGAATATAAAAACAGCAGATGGAAAAGCAAAGGTTTTTCTAACAGATAATGGAGATTGGTGATAGTATGATCCTTCAAAGCATAACGGGTTAATAATCATGCGTAAATTCCTCGGTTTTGCATGGAGATCTTTGATCAATCAATGTCCTGTTGTAATTATTAAACACTACGAAGATATAGATACTGACAAGTCAAACACTATTGTCCAATTGTGTTCCGTAATTATTCAACACTACGAAGATATAGATATGCATAGGTCGACGAGGGTCCAATTGTGCATAATAATTAATCAACATACGAAGATATAGGTTGTGCCTGATCAACGAAATAAAGCAATAACACGGAGTATAATGCGCGATATAGCCATTAGCATGATTATCTACCCTTCGCTAAGAATTCACATACTACCACCAATGATAAGTTTAGCTACTCATAGTTGTCATGCAATCAACAGAAATCATAGAAGAAAACATGTTGAAAGATATATAAAAATAAGTAGAATAAACCGTAATATACAATGTTACCGAAGGTTGTCAGTCTCCGAAGAATCGCGATCTTACAAGCTCCAAACTGCTATGAAAAAGTATCTCCTAAGCTACGAACCCCAGAACAGGCTCTGGGAAGTTTCTACCTAAAACTACAGAGAAAGGTGAGAGAATAGGTCTGGAAAAGTATGAATTTCGGAGAAAAACTGAGCAACTATATATAGGCCTCGAATTTGTGTGGGGCGAAGGGCCTCACACACCGGGCAATTCGCCCGGTGTGGGGCGATTCGCCCCACGTCCGGGAGTAAAATTCACGGAATTCCGCGTTTTCGACGCGCTTTTGGACTTCTTCCCCTTTTCGGACTCGGTTTCTGACTTCTAGTGGCCTTCTAACCTCCAGATTCGACCCCTAGACTCCAAATCCTATCCGGAAACCTTCAGATACTCCAAATAAGCTTCTGGAACACCAATTCCTTGTCAACATTAATATAACTGCCCGGAAATCCTCGTTTTTCAACCAAAACCTGTAAAATAATATCTAAATGGAAACGTGACACTATTCTAATAAAATGCACTAAAATATAGCTAAATTATCATAGAGGATAGCTAAAATAGGTGAAAAAGACTCAAATGAAAGTGTAAAATACACATTCATCAAACTCCCCAAACCGAACCTTTGCTTGTCCTCAAGCAACTAAGCTAGACTCTAATGCAAAAAACAATGCAAGACACAAAATGGAGTCTCATGCCAAATAAAATGAACCAATCTACTGAATCTATCAAAAAATATATGAACAAAAACCATATAAATCAAAGCATGAATATAGGTTGAAGAATACCTCGATTGACTTATACACATCCACATAAGCACTTATGTCAAGACAAGATAGTCTCTCGTAACATTCTCTACCTGGACCTAGTCAGTGACGATGTAATGAAGCATGCTAAGATACGAATGGTTGTCCCGTGCCTATGAAACTGAGGACTTACTGTTGTTCACCAAGTTTAAGACTTTCCCTCAAAGAGGTCGAACCAGTACTGGCTCTCATCAAACGAAGGAGGGTTCCTTATAAAAGATAACACTCCCCTATTCTACCCATCTCTCAAGTAAAGTTTTAAGCTATTCACCACTTCCTGAATGGCAGGATGAGGGTGGTCTAGAACAGATGACACTCAAAAACAAAAGATAAAAAATAGAAAATTACCACTACAAGGGATCTGATGTTCAGCGACGGACTCAACCGTCGCTGAAAATAAGCGATCCGTCGCTGATTAGGCTCAGCGACGGATCGCTAAAAATAGCGACGGATGAGAATTCCGTCGCAAATACATTGGTCGTAAACGAATTAACGACGAATCAACGATCCGTCACGAATTAGCGACGGAATAGCGACGGATAATTCGTTGACCGTGTTGCGACGGTTGACTCATTCCGTCGCAAAGGTCATGGTCAGCTTAGTAGTCTGACCAGGACTTTAGCGACGGATGAGTTATCCGTCGCTGGTTTTTTTCTTTTTTTTTTTTTTAAAACAAATTCTTTATATTTAAATAAAATCCAAACCAAAAAAACCATTGAACCTGTTACACACATCATTAATATTCGTAATAAATAAATTCCCCAAAAATAAATGCGAAAAACATTTTCAATAACGAAACGATCCAATAATCATAATAAAAATCATTCATACAATAAATATCTAATGTAATATCCGATAGGAAGTATAATATTCGTTCATGAGTCGAAAAACAACATAAGAAAACTAAACTGGATCATGGAGAAGTGGGTGGCGGTGGTGGTGCGCTGGAGGAAGGAGGTGGCATCCCCAACTTCGCATAAATGGCAGCGATGTGGGCCTCCTGCTCAGCCTGTCTCTCGGCCAGCCTCCTAATCTCTGCATCCTTCTCTGCCAACTCCGCTCTGAGGGCGGCCTCAGAAGAAGTACTAGAAGACGTGGTCCGTGATGAGGCAGAGTTCCCGAGATGACGGGAACGCGCATGCCTCGCGCTACTGGTGGTAGCAGCCAAACTCCCTAGTCCCAAGCGACGACCCTTCTCGTCCTCCGGATCCAGTTCCAAGAAAATGTTGTTCATCTCCTCGACAGTGAGGTCCTTGTCACTAATCCTGTCTGTATAGGCCTTCTGAAAGGATAAATCAATAGTGCAAGGCGTTAGTGAATTCAAGTATTATTGAAATCAACCGTATTTAATGAACACAAGTATTGCAGAACTTACCGCAATCTTCTCGGCCTTAGTAGACAACCATTCGCCATCAGGGCCCATCTGAGACTTCGTGAAGAACGTGAAGAGAAGACTCTCGTTATCCTCAATCTGAATGACACATGAATTACAAGTGTAAAAGGCATGATAACAAAGATCACAAAGTATAAGAGGCATGATGTATAAAATCACAAAGTTTGAACTGATATTACAAGTACAAGAATAATATTAAAACCACAAAGTTAATTAATTATACACTTACCAGCCTATTCATGTTGGCTGTAGCGATGGACTGAGAGCCAAATCGATGTGTGACCATGCTCCTGCTCCCATCCTCGGGCCTCGCCTTCCTGTTTGAAGCGTTCTGCTCAGCCGCACGCTGGACTTTTGGATCAGGCCAGTAGGTCTTCCACTGAACCCACAGTTCATCTCCTAGCCAACTCGGCTTCCCCAGTCCGTTAGTGTGCCTGGCCTTCATGGTATTAACCATCCCCTTGTAAAGGGAACTACCATGGGCGTTGAAGCAGTACCAGAGTGGCCACAACAGAGCTTTGGGAAGGAAGTAATATTTCTACACAAGTACAGACAAACATCCAAAAACATACTAATTGTGAGAACTTAAAAACAGTCAATTATAACAAGTGTAGCACATGCACAACAATTATATCGGTGACTAACATATCACCCAAGTACAGTGGCTAACATACCACTCACATTGTCCTATATTTTACTACAACAATGGTGACTAACATATCACCCAAATATAGTGGCTAACATACCACTCACATACAGTAACATACCACTCAAGACAAAAAAACAATTATGAAACAGCCAGCAGTATGATTATTAACTCACCCTCAGCTCCTCAAAGTACTCTCCCTTTAACTGGTCAGGGATGGTAGTCCACTGGGCGCCACCCTGTTGTGGTGGGAGCATCTTGGCCCTGATGATCTGGCCTAGGTTGTGAGCCGCCTTTTTCGCAAATAACCTGCAAAGAATAAGGCAATCATTAAGCAAACCTTCGTAATATATAGTAATGAACTCAAGCCATAATACAACGTTTTTACGTAAATATATAAGTTAAATCATAATACTTACTTGTCCCCGTTAGGGTAGAGTACAGGCCTACCATTCCACTGAAGACCGTC
Organism: Plantago ovata; assembly: GCA_028274465.1. Classification (NCBI taxonomy): domain Eukaryota; kingdom Viridiplantae; phylum Streptophyta; class Magnoliopsida; order Lamiales; family Plantaginaceae; genus Plantago; species Plantago ovata. The sequence continues at coordinate 64,912,327 of CM051455.1, forward strand.
CATGGGTGATCTGTAGGGACAGTCATCGTCTGGCACGTGGGCCCATGGGTCACGGGGATCGCTCGAGCCCCTACTGGACTCACCTGGAGTCCCACGAGCAGTCTGGGAGTCGTGCTGTGAGCTAGGCCCGGTGTCATCTCCCTCAGTACGTGGTGACTGAGGAGTGCGTGGAATCTCATCCGGTTGTATGGTGTAACGAGGCAGTCTGGGTTTCGGCATCTGCAAATTAAAGCAAAGATATGTGTTAGTACATACAGAATTGAATATAAAACATGTACAATCAGAGATATAGCAAGGAACGACACTAGACATTCGGGTGGTCACGCCAGTAGGACTCCCAAACATCATGAAGGGGACTCGGCATCCACTCTTTGGGCGGAACTCCCAAAAGCCAGTTGGCTTTCCAAACCTCAAGTAAGGGAATCCTCAGTGTACGTTCTGACATATTTGAATGCTAAACCTGACCAATCGAAGTTTAGTTCATTGCTAACGTATTATTTCATTCTATTTATCGAGGTTTTTACTTGCCATTTAAGATATGTGTAATTAAGGAAATTTTTATATATATAATTTATTATATTTTGCTAACATACCCAAAATTCTTACTCATTTTATTATTAATTTTTACTTTGCATTATACTTATAATATTTCTAAATTACAACTAATTACTTTGCATTATAGTTACGATATGTCTATATTATACATTTACATTAACAACTAATTACAGCCGATTACGATCGAATCATACTACAACTAAATTCTAGAGGTCTCCAATCAACCCCAAACAAAGTCTCAATACTCCAAATACCAATTCAACCCAATCAAATTCTCAATTACTAAAACAAAATTTCAATTCCTAAAATACCCAATTCATCCCAAATCTATCAATTCACCAACCAAAACTTGTGCATCTCCCCTAATTTGAGCTACATAACATAATAGATACTACTAAAATGCATACCATTCAATGAAATTGAAAAAGAATGAAGAATACTCAAATTTAGACAAGTTAGGGTTAGAAGTTAATACCTTTGATTGCGGAATAAATTGTGAAAGAATCAAGCAATTGACTAGCTACCCTTATTCCTTGGTGGAAGAGCTTCGAAATGCCTATAAGATTGCTTGAAATGGTGAAGAAATGAAGAAGATATGGCAAGAGGGGTTTTCGCTGGTGGAGGAAACGGGAGGGGGGTCAGAGATTCTGTTCTGCGATATCGACGATCTGGGACTAAGTCCCGTATTTATATTTACGTTCTGCGACGGATGAGCCATCCGTCGCAGAGTTGCGACGGATGAGTCATCCGTCGTAAAATTACGACGGATGGATTCATCCGTCCCTTGTTTTTATTTTCCTATTTTTTTATTTTTTTCAATGGTCAATGAGATATACGACGGATGAGTAATCCGTCGTAATTACGAGACGGATGAATCCATCCGTTGCAGAAACGAACAACGGATGGAGTCATCCGTCACTAATATTGCGACGGATGCTTATCCGTCGCAACTCTCAAACGTCCCAAGGGTTTAGGGACGCACATTATCACGAATTGTCTTTATCCGTCGCTATTTCTATTTAATCCGTCGTAAAAAGACCGATCCGTCGCTGAATATAGCGACGGGTCGATCCGTCGCTAAGTTGGGTCGCTGTTTATGGTGTTTCTTGTAGTGTACAACACGATTACGAACATTACAAGAGTTGGAAAATGAGACACAACACTTTGCTAAACTGCTATTTGGCTTTCTTTTTTGGACCCTTCTTTGCTTTTTTGGGGTCTTTTCTCTTTTTTCTTTTTTTCTTTCCAGTTTCTTTTTTTTTTGTTTTTTTTCTTTTTCCTGGAATTTTTCTTTAGCCAGCAGTAGCATAACAAAAAGAGAGAAAATGACTCACACGACTTCCCCAAACCTATTCGAGAGAATAGGTTGGAGTACAAAATTTACGGAAAAGGAAAAATAAACTCACGATACAAAAATGAAAAACGAAAAACAAGCCTAATGATGGTGTAACCCCCTCCCAAAACCTATTCGGAAGAATAGGTTATAAACAAAGGATCACACAACCTCACACTACCTCCTTCCTAGGCATTTAGCAATCTCAAAGCATGGTGAAGACTTGTTGCCTCTTAGGTTCATAATTACTCGGGAAAACAACCATAAGACCCTAACATGCATCATCCTATTATAAAGGCCTTCGTGAACCGCAGTAGAGAAAACACCACTAAGTGATGTCGAGACTACCAAGCTTAACTAAGTGAAATACATAAATGTGACAAGCCAAGCGAGAAAAACCTCAAACAAATTCATAGAGATGAAGCATACGATTAATGGCATAGTTAGTTAATCTACTCAATAAAAAAGTTCAAAAAATTCGGCATTAAACTCCATATAGAACATGCAAGACTATCCTAGGATGAATGTAGTGAATGCAACCTAAAAAATCTACGAAAGCAGTAAACGTGCAAATGCAAATGCAAACGGATAAAACATGCGAGGTACTATACTCAGCCTACCAATGTCAAGCTCCAAACTAACAATACTAGATCAGTTAAATCCCATCCCCCCTCATGAAATTAACGCTAGTCCCTAGCAGTAAGAAAATGAGGAAATAAGATGTGATACTAGATGTTACCCCATGGTTTGGCCTTGGTCGGCTGAGTATGTTGTTTGTGTGTTATTGGGACTGCTCTGGGAGATTTATAGGGTGTCATCAGGTCTTCTGGTAGGCGTGGTAGTTTCAATTATAGGCCGGATAGGAACAACTCCTCCATTAGTATCATCATTGCCCGTATGGCCTTCATTGTCACTACTGTCACGCACATCCTCACTAGTAGAGTTGTAGTGTCGAGTAGAATCCTCAAGATTAGCCCCCGCTGTTATGGAATCCTCCATCCTGTAGCCCTCCAATAAGATGTGAACTGTTGAAGGGGAAAGATCAGTGGTATCAGGACCTCCCCCTCCAGCGTTTTACACCCCGAGGTGGTTAGAGTAAGCTGCTCGGATACTCAGAAGTCTTCTACCATCTTTTCCAATGTCGACCACATTCTCTACGGTTGATCCGACCGATGTCTATATGATGCTCCCTTTAGAGGCAATCAAGGGGCACCCCAACGAAGGGCTTGGCACCCATGTCATTAGGTTTTGGAACCAAGCTAGCGCTTCGGAACCTTCTAGCAACTACGAACTCGAGATTGAATCCTTCGCGGCTAGATTGTCCCGGTGCCTTCCAGTTCACTCGAACTTTGCAGTCCTTGTGATGGATTGCTGACGTAATAATGGTTTCTGTCCCTTCGTTGGTGCATGAATAGGCATAGGAGTCCTTACTCCAGGTGTACTCTAGCTCCTCCTCTTGGATGATCCGCGACGTTGTTGCAAGATCCCGTGGCTGGAACGCACATCTAGTGAGGTCACTCTTCATGACATGGTTGTAATCGATCCCCCTCCAATACTTCATAGTAATCATACGGGAATGCTCCTCTCTCTTGGCATGGTTCCTACAAACAACAGTTAGTACCTCGTATGACACAAAACTTACTCATGCATATGCTAGTGTAAGAACAAAACACACAAGTGATAGAATCAACAATCGAGCTCCCCAAACCTTTATGTCTATCCTAGCTTCTTCATCATGCAACATACTACTACAAGCAATACATCATATTATTCTCTTGCTAGACAACCAATATCCTAGATAACAAGGCTCAATTCATACCATAGTAGCGAAAAATTCTAGCATTATAAATCCTCATACTCAACAATTAAGCATTCTATCGTCAAATCCATCATCATTACATCAATAAAGACAATCATATGCAAGAAATTTAAGATAAAGATAAATTGCATAACAAGATATATCATCTAGTAGAAAAATTCCCAAATCAACAATCCAAGCGTAATTGAGCATGCAATTGATAGTAAATAATGCTTCTAATCATAAAACAACCTACTCATGCATCATATAAGCATAATTGAAGCTCAAATTAGAAAACCCCCAAATTTTAAAATTAGGATTCATAAGAAGATACCTCAGATCTGAAAAACTAATGCACTAGAGAGAAATCTGTTCAGATGAAAAGATAGATCGCGTAATAGGCTTCGATTGAAGCTAAAGAACACTAAATTTGGTGAAGAAATGAAGAAGTTATGAAGTTTTGAAGTTATTTTCGCAATTCTCGGTTTTGGGGAGAAGAAGGTGGAGAGAATGAAGAAAATGAGGTAGAGAAGGGGAGATCCGTGTTTTTAGCATCAGAGGCCGTGGGGCGAGTCACCCCCGGTGTGGGGCGATTCGCCTCCCGCTCCCCGATGTGGGGAGACGGTCCTTTCGTCAGAAAACGCGGTTTTTAATCCCCGAAACAAATTTTTTCAAAAAACCACTCGAAAAATATCACTCAAACATAAGCATATACGACACAGACATGAGCAAATTCACATATGAAAAGCAAATCGTTCAAGAATGAATGCATGCAATAAAGCGGTAAAGAAAGCGATAAAAACCCCGGGTTGCCTCCCGGATAGCGCCATTGTTTAAAGTCTTTGACTCGACTCTTGTCTTCGCCTAGCTTTTCTTCTTGAGGGTACTAGGCTTCCCCTTCACGGATCTCCTTCCCATGCCTCGAACCTGTGAATAAGAATGAACATAGACATTAAGACCACTGTAGTCAATAGTGTGAGAAGTATCAGGTGGATCAGATATAGCTTGCAACACATGTTGCTTGCCATCCACTTCAATAGTGCAAGTTATTCGGTAGATGTCCATTACGGAGCGTAGCTTAGTCAAGAACGTTCGCCCCAAGAGAATGACATCCCCTGTCCCAAGTGTAGACGCCGGCATAACTACAAAATCGGTGTATACAGAAGCTTCACCAATCTTGACCAATACATTCTTCACAACGCCTTCGGGTTTCACAAAGGATCCATCCGCCAGTTGCACAATAGCCTTATGCACAAATAGTTTTCCAAGGTTACTCTTCTCGAAAACATTCAAAGGGAGCACATTAGAGTAGGATCCCGTGTCTAGTGTGGCACGGACATCTTCAAGTTCCCCAATCCCGATCTTAACATCGAAACTTTGAGGGAGCGGCTCGGGATCCTCTTGCTCCTCTTCACTCTTGTCAGCACCAAGGTCCTTCTCTTCTTCCTCGGCCTGTGGGGGCATTTCCCCCTCGCAATTCTCACACTTAGCAACCTTGTTGATGGTGATTTCTACAGGTAGATCCCCCACCAGGGTAATGGACATCGACTTCTCAGTGTTTCTAGGCAGCTTGCCTTGCTCCCTACTTGCTCCTCGGTCGATCAACTCTTGCATCTTTTGATGGGCAAGCCTAGTGCTTTCTTCCAACCTATCAAGCCTTGCCCTAGTCTTCAGAGAATCTTCTTCATAACGTTTGAGAAAACTTTGGGTGTGATCAACCATCTTTTGCAAGTTCTCCATAAGTTGAGCCGACTTCGACTTCGGTGGCTCTTTCTGAGCGGGGTTTTCGCAGTGATCATTACCATAGTTAAGTCTACTACGGTCTTGGTTAGGGCCATAAGTTTGGCTAGCCGGTGCATATCCTTGATTGTTTCGGAATCCTCTTCTCCAAAATCCACCTCGAGGATTCCTATTGTCTTGTCCGTAGCTAGCTTCTTGAGTACCAAACTCCGTAGCAAAGGCTTCCTCTTCACCTCCTCGAGCCCTGTTGCCATCATCATACGCAAGCTCCGATCTACACATATGAGCCCCATGCCTATAGTTCTTGCATATTCGGCATACTTCGTTTGAAATAGTTGTTCCAGTGGCGCTCTTGAGGACTTGCTTCAATTCGTTGGTAAAGCACTCGAATTGATCCCCATTCCCCCTATACATAGGGGCTTCTTGAGTTGGTGGAGCTTCAGGTCCACGTCTCCTAACCATCGCTCTTGGGTCCTTGAATTGCGAACCCTTATCAAGCCTTTTCAAAACTTCCCAGACGGCTTCTGCGGTTTCCTCCCAAATATTGCCTCGGCATTGGAAATCCACCACTTGTTGGTTCTCGAAGGTTAGTCCATTGTAGAAGTGTTGGACTAGGTCAGAAAGTTCAAAACCATGGTGAGGGCACTTGTTCGTGAGATCTTGGAATCTCTCAAACGCGGTGTAGATGGTCTCATCATAGTCCTACTTGAATTCAGTGATTTGCGCCTTAAGCGCAGTAGTCAAGGTGTGAGGGAAGTATTTTTCCATGAAAGCTAAAAAAACCTTCTCCCAAGTGTCCAGCGAGCCTGCTGGTAGAGAACTCAACCATGACTTGACTCTGTCGCCAAGTCCCATAGCAAAAACCTTCATTCTCAACTCATCCGTTGTTATTTCAGCTCCGGGTCGTGGTAGTTGGTTGACGAAATCATCGATATCGTGCAAGTACCCCATCACATCTTCCCTTGATAAGCCATAGAACCTCGGAAGTTGTTGGAATGCGTGGTTCTTGATTTCCAGATCTCGAGTTGCAGACGAAAGAACAATCGCCGGTCCCCTCATACGATCCTTGGTAGGTTGAACCCATGCTTTCAGTGGTCTAGCTTCTGCCATTCCGTCGATTTCCTTGAAAAGACTGTGTAGAGATTCAGAGAAATCGGTATCCTCTATTTCCTCTAGTGCACGCCTTTGAAGTAGTCGCCTTCTTTGGTGGTAGACTCTGTCGATCTCAGCAATTGAATCAGCAAGCGGTGTTCCCCTAGATCGTGTATGTGGAATACACTATCTGTAACAGACTAGGAAAGTAGTATCAGAGAGAGATTAAAAAGGAAAACTAAAACTAATAGAATTAGGAATTGAATGCTGAAAAAATAAACAAATTAAACAGAAAAAAGGAGTATAGTCCCCGGCAACGGCGCCAATTTGATGAACGCGCGGATGTCGTGCTCCGAGCAAATCAAATAAATTTGTTATTTAGCCAAAGGCAATTCACAACTACAACGAAAACCGTAGTGTAGCAGTAGAATGACCTCGAGTGTCGTTCTCTAAGGACTATAACTAGCTTTATCAAATCTAATTTAGAATATAAAAACAGCAGATGGAAAAACAAAGGTTTTTCTAACAGATAATGGAGATTGGTGATAGTATGATCCTTCAAAGCATAACGGGTTAATAATCATGCGTAAATTCCTCGGTTTTGCATGGAGATCTTTGATCAATCAATTGTCCTGTTGTAATTATTAAATACTACGAAGATATAGATACTGACAAGTCAAACACTATTGTCCAATTGTGTTCCGTAATATTCAACACTACGAAGATATAGATATGCATAGGTCGATGAGGGTCCAATTGTGCATAATAATTAATCAACATACGAAGATATAGGATGTGCCTGATCAACGAAATAAAGCAATAACACGGAGTATAATGCGCGATATAACCATTAGCATGATTATCTACCCTTCGCTAAGAATTCACATACTACCACCAACGATAAGTTTAGCTACTCATAGTTGTCATGCAATCAACATAAATCATAGAAGAAAACATGTTGAAAGATATATAAAAATAAGTAGAATAAAGCGTAAGATACAATGTTACCGAAGGTTGTCAGTCTCCGAAGAATCGCGATCTTACAAGCTCCAAACTGCTATGAAAAAGTATCCCCTAAGCTACGAACCCCCAGAACAGGCTCTGGGAAGTTCCTACCTAAAACTACAGAGAAAGGTGAGATAATAGGTCTGGAAAAGTATGAATTTCGGAGAAAAACTGAGCAACTATATATAGGCCTCGAATTTGTGTGGGGCGAAGGGCCCCACACACCGGGTGATTCGCCCGGTGTGGGGCGATTCGCCCCACGTCCCGGGCGATTCGCCCGGGAGTAGAATTCGCAAAATTCCGCGTTTTCGACGCGTTTTTGGATTTCTTCCCCTTTTCAGACTCGGTTTCTGACTTCTAGTGGCCTTCTAACCTCCAGATTCGACCCCTAGACTCCAAATCCTATCCGGAAACCTTCAGATACTCCAAATAGGCTTCTGGAACACCAATTCCTTGTCAACTTTAATATAATTGCCCTGAAATCCTCGTTTTTCAACCAAAACCTGTAAAATAAAATCTAAAGGGAAACGTGACACTATTCTAATAAAATGCACTAAAATATAGCTAAATTATCATAGAGGATAGCTAAAATAGGTGAAAAAGTCTCAAATTAAAGTGTAAAATACACATTCATCACCTACTGCAGATACCACGGGGTAGAGGGTATTGACGAGACCGGCTCAGTCACCTCGACCTTGACCCCAACATCTATCACTGAGCTGGAGCATAGGTTCCGACAGACCATACCTTCAGCTGCCGCCGTCGATAACTCACCACCTTCCTCACCGAGTAATGAGGATGACATGGAGACAGATGATCGGGACCATATCCCGGACCGTATTCCAGACACCGCCGCTCCTAGTGGGTCACAACAGCCACCTCGAGCCACACGTGGTTCCCGTGGGTTTGATTTTTCTGAGCTCAGGACCTACCTCGATGACAGATTCCGTGGGTTCGATGCCAATGTAGCAAACCTGACCTCCACTGTACATGGTTTGCCACATACACTTGATGGATATGTTGCCCAGCGCAACAGTGATTGGGAGCTCGCAGAGGAGCATCACCAGAACGATAGGCAGCTCATATTGCAGCAACAGATGCTCTTGGACCGTCAGCAGGAGACCCTACAGCAGTCCCAGGATCCTCTCTCTGACATGTGGAATGACTATTACGGGGATTATGACCCGGATTACTAGTCTTTTCACATGTCCATTCTGGTATACTCAGCCGACCGAGGCCACACATTCGGTAACATCTAGTATCACTTTGTACTCCTCATTCTCTTTTGCTGGGGACCAGCTTGAGCTTCATGTGGGGGGTGTGTTGTGTGAACTATGATGTTAGTATTGTATGACTTATGTCGTTGAGTATTGTATCTTGTAGTTTTTGCATTGCACGTTTACTGCTTTCTTAGGATTTAGTTTGTTCACATGCATTCATCTTTAGTGTAGTCTTTGCATGATGTTGTGTGGAGTTTATTGCCAAATGTTTTGAAATTTTTATTGTATAGACTAAGTGTTTATGACCATTGCCCATGTATTGCATCTCTATGGAATAGTTTGAGGTTTGTCTCGCTTGGCTTGTCATATTTGTATTGCACTAGTTAAACTTGGTAGTCTCGACATCACTATGTGGTGTTTTCTCTACTGCGGTTCGCGAAGGCCTTATAAAATGTTGCATGTTAGAGTCTCTGGTTGTATTCCCGTGTAATTATGTATGTAAGAGGCAACAAGTCTTCACCTTGCTTATTGAGATTGCTAAATGCCTAGGAAGGAGGTAGAGTGAGGTGTGTGATCCTTTGTTTGAAAACTATTCTAACCAGTAGGTTTGGGGAGGGGGTTACTATCATTATGACTTGTTTTTCGTCTTGTTGAGTCATGTTGAGTTTATTTTTATTTTTTCTTGTGAGTTTGTGCTCCAACCTATTCTTTCGAATAGGTTTGGGGAAGTCTTTGTAGTGGCGTTGTTATTTCCTTTCATTGTGCTACTGCTGGCTATATAAAAAAAAAAAAAGAAAAAGAAAAAAACAGAAAAATTTCAGAATTTGGAAAAAGAAAAAAAGAAAAGAAAAAAAGAAGAAAAAAAAGGAAAAGAAAAAAGAAGAAAAAAAAAGAATAAGACCCAAAAAAGCAAAAGAAGGGTCCAAGTAAGCCAAAAGCAGTTTTAGCAAAGTGTTGCATTATTTTTCAGGTTTTGTAGTAGTTCGTAATCGAGTTGTAAATTCTTCCTTGTGGTCTCGTATCGCCTAGTCCAAGGCTTGTTTTAGACCACCCTCGTCCTGCCATTCAGGAAGTGGTGAAGAGTTTTTCTTTAAGAGTCGGGTAGTATAGGGGAGTGTTGTCTTTTAGGGAACCCTCCTTCGTTTGATGAGAGCCAGTATTGGTTCGACCTCTCTTGAGGGAAAGTCTCACTTGGTGAACAGTAGTAAGCCCTCGATTTCATAGGTGCGGGGCAACCATTTGTATTTGACATGCATCATTACGTCGTCATTGACTAGGTCCAGGTAGAGAATGTTACGAGAGACTCTCTTGTTTAAGAAAGTGCATATGTGAATATGTATAGGTTCAATCGAGACATTCTTCAACCTACTTCCATGTTATCATTTGTATGGTCTTTGTTCATAAGCATTTGGTAGATACAATCGATTATTTCTTCTTGTTTTGCATGAGACTCCTCTTTGTGTTGCATGTAGGTTGCATAGAGTCTAGCTAGTTTCTTGAGGACAAGCAAAGGTTCGATTTGGGGAGTTTGATTACAGTGTTTTTTACACTATCATTTGAGTCTTTTTTCACCAATTTAGCTATCCTCTTGCATGCATTTTAGTGCATTTTGTCAGAATAGTGTCACGTTTCCATTTCTTTTGTTCTTTTCGGGTTTTAGGTGGAAATCGCATTTTTGGAAGTAATTCATGGCGAAACAATGATGTTTTAGTGCAACGAGATCACCCGTGGTGTGTCAAGGAGTACCGAGACGAGTTTCAAGGCCAAGAGATCAAGTTTCGAAGGTCAAAACTGTGCAAGGGGCCGAAATCGAAGATCCGGAGGAGGAATTCTACACGGGCCGCATTCTTCCCGTGCGGGGCGCACCGCCGGGCGCCTTCCGACAGCAACTATATATATTTCCAAAATCTGCGAATTTTCATATCTTTCATCATTATTTTACAGACTTAAACCCTAGAGCTTGTTCTGGGTATATTTTCTCTTAGAACCTTTGTAACTTAGCGAGTTTGGAGCTAGATGAGAGATTTGGACACCGATTTATCTCACCTTGCTAGATCTTTGTGAGTTTTAGCCATTCATCGGAGATTGACAACCTTTGGTGGTAACTTTGTATCTCACAATTCTGCTATTTATCTTTCAATTCACCATGTTTTCATTCATTATTGCTTCAATTATGATTGTTGATTGTGTTATTGATATGAGTAGCTAAACATCTAGTTGGTGATAGTATGTGAATTTGTAGCTAGGGTTCGTATTATGCATGATTGAGTGTCTGTGTCTTTTACTTGTTTAATTATCTTAATTCGATTCTTTGATCCGACTAAGCCACATATCTTCATAGAAAAGTGTTAGAAACACTAGGACAATTCAAGATCATCGATTCGATTATATATAATTTGCAAGTACTGCTTGAACTAAGACTGACAACCTTAGCCAAGTATTAGTATAGATAGGAAGCTTTCAAAATACACGTCTACAAATCTGTCTTTGGTGTTTGTAAATCGAATTACTTTTAAGGCAGTACGAGTTGCACTTTCATGCATAATTAGAACTTGATGCTTAGAACGAGCATACTATCACCAGCTATTTCCATATATTGTTAAGTCAAGTTAATATAAATTTGTTTTCTGAAATTATATATAGTTATTTAGTTAAAGCTAGTTTAGTCCCTAGAGATTGACACTCGAGGTCATCTTACCTCTGCATTATGTGTTTTGTGTAGTTGTGAGTTGCCCTTTGGCTTTCAAACAAATTTATTTGATTGTTCGAGTCTGACAATCTCGTTCATCAGATGTTATCTTGAGTACTTCTCCCCTTAATAAAGCTCGATTGGGTTGGAGCGATAAGAGATGGCATTATATCTTTCAATCTCATAGTAATGCATTTAGTAATGAACTTATAAATCACATTACAAAGAGATATAGGACCATATTCAGAAATTAAGGTAGGAGACGGTACATTAGGAATTAGACATAAGTGTGTTGCGCATAAACTTATGTCAAATTTTCTGTTTCTGAATGTTTCTTGCATGAAGGTTAATAAGGACTCAAATATCCAACCCCATCCCTTCTGGTAAAAAATCGCTTGAAGTCCATCAGGACCTGGTGCCTTGTACCCATTTGTAGCCCAAAACACCATTTTTAACTCCTTCATATCTACAATCCGTGTCAGAATTGCCAAATCTGTCGGCTGGATTTCTGGATGAAATTTAGACACAGGCAGTCGAGGCCTCTGCTGAGGGGGATTGTTTGTGGTATTTGAAAATAAACCTTGTAAATATTCCACGGCATGTGTTCTTAGGACAACATCTTCTCTGACCCATTCATCACTTATTTTCAAAGCCATAATCTTGTTCCTCCGTCTTCTTGTTAGAGTAGATTGATGGAAGAACGTCGTATTGCGCTCACCATCCACCAGCCATTTGACCCGAGATTTTTTATACCAAAAGACCTCTTCCTTCTGTAAGATATAATTATATTCTTTAATCAAGTCAGATTCCAGCCCAACCAAAAACGCATTGTATCGCTGCCCCAATGATCTTTGCACCCCTTCCAGCCGGGATTTAATCTTTTTCTTTCTCCAAAATGTATTTCCAAACCTCTCTTTATTCCAAGGGATCATAGTATCTGGTGATGAACGTATTTTTGACACGTTCATCTTGTCTTTTTCAGCTTCTTTTGTTATCTTTAAGCTTAGTTTTGTTGGTAGTTTTGTAGAATAGTGTCACGTTTTGTTTCTTTTTCATTTCTCAGGTGTTTACGTATGAAAGGGTGGAATCGAGATTAAAATGCAACATTTTAGATGCATTTGGATCACGTTTGAGCACCTTGACCTCCATGGACGTGCCCGTGAGCACCCGAGCCCTTAATAAGTGACTGAAGATGTATTCCCGTGGAATTTCGAGACTTCCCCCAGGCTCAAGACTAAAGAAATAGCCGTAGCGGATCATCAAGCCTCAGGGGAACCGCCCAGGACTGTAGGGGATTCACCTGGGGTGAGCAGAAAGTCCCTAGAAATCGACTCCAGCGGGGCGAACTGCCCCAGGAGCCAGGCGGTTCGCCTGGCTGGGCGAATTGCCCAGCTCTGCCAGGCGGTTCGCCCAGCGTCGTCTGCAAGCCAAATTCTGCATATTAAAATACAGATTTTACAGTTACATTTTGGACACTTTTTCACTTTTCAGACATCTCCTCTGCGTTTTGGGAGCTTTTCCTAGCCCTAATTCTCAGATTTGAACATCTTAACCATTGTATTCAATAAGGGTTGTGGATTTGACATCTAGAATACATTTTACATTGATCTACCGAAGGATTTTACGATTCCACTCAAGAGTGACAGCTTGTGGTAACTGATGAATGTGTATTTTACACTTTCATTTGAGTCTTTTTCACCTATTTTAGCTATCCTCTATGTTAATTTAGCTATATTTTAGTGCATTTTATTAGAATAGTGTCACCTTTCCCTTCAGATTTTATTTTACAGGTTTTGGTTGAAAAACGAGGATTTCCGGGCAATTATATTGAAGTTGACAAGGAATTGGTGTTCCAGAAGCCTATTTGGAGTATCTGAAGGTTTCCGGATAGGATTTGGAGTCTAGGGGTCGAATCTGGAGGTTAGAAGGCCACTAGAAGTCAGAAACCGAGTACGAAAAGGGGAAGAAATCCAAAAACGCGTCGAAAACGCGGAATTCCGTGAAAATACTCTTGGGCGACCCGCCCGGGACGTGGGGTGAATCGCCCCACACCGGGCGAACCGCCCGGTGTGTGGGGCGAATCGCCCCACACTTATTCGTAGCCTATATATAGTTGCTCAGTTTTTCTCCGAAATTCATACTTTTCCAGACCTTCTCTCTGACCTTTCTCTGTAGTTTTAGGTAGGAACTCCCCAGAGCCTGTTCTGGGGGTTCGTAGCTTAGGAGACACTTTTTCATAGCAGATTGGAGCTTGTAGGATCGCAATTCTTCGGAGATTAACAACCTTCGGTAACATTGTATCTTACAGTTTATTCTACTTATTTTTATATATCTTTCAACATGTTTTCTTCTATGATTTCTGTTGATTGCATGCCTATTATGAGTAGCTAAACTTATCGTTGGTGGTAGTATGTGAATTCTTAGCGAAGGGAAGATAATCATGCTAATGGCTATATCGCGCATTATACTCCGTGTTATTGGTTTATTTCGTTGATCAGGCTCAGCCTAAATTCTCGTATGTTGTATTAATTATTATGCACAATTGGACCCTCGTCGACCTATGCGCATGTATATCTTCGTAGTGTTGAATAATTACGGAACACAATAGGACAATAGAAATTGACTTGTCAGTATCATTATCTTCGTAGTGCTTAATAATTGCAACATGACATTAGATTGATCAAAGATCTCCATGCAAGACCGAGGAATTTGCGCATGATTATTGACCCGTTATGCTTTGAAGGATCATACTATCACCAATCTCCATTATCTGTTCGAAAAACCTTTGCTTTTACGTCTGCTGTTTTTATATTCTCTAGTTAAATAGATGAAGCTAGTTATAGTCCTGAGAGAACGACACTCGAGGTCATTCTACTGCTACACTACGGTTTTCGTTGTAGTTGTGGATTGCCTTTGGCTTAATAACAAATATATTTGATTGAACCGGGACCCGACAAACCCGCGTTCATCAAATTGGCACCGTTGCCGGGGACTATACTCCTTTTTTCTATTTAATTTGTTTATATTTTCAGCATTCAATTCCTAATTCTATTAGTTTTAGTTTTCCTTTTTAATCTCTCTCTGATACTGCTTTCCTAGTCTGCTACAGATAGTGTATGCCACATACGATCTAGGGGAACACCGCTTGCTGATTCAATTGCTGAGATCGACAGAGTCTACCACCAAAGAAGGCGACTACTTCAAAGGCGTGCACTAGAGGAAATAGAGGATACCGATTTCTCTGAATCTCTACACAGTCTTTTCAAGGAAATCGACGGAATGGCAGAAGCTAGACCACTGAAAGCATGGGTTCAACCCACCAAGGATCGTATGAGGGGACCGGCGATTGTTCTTTCGTCTGCAACTTGAGATCTGGAAATCAAGAACCACGCATTCCAACAACTTCCGAGGTTCTATGGCTTATCAAGGGAAGATGTGATGGGGTACTTGCACGATATCGATGATTTCGTCAACCAACTCCCACGACCCGGAGCTGAAATAACAACGGATGAGTTGCGGATGAAGGTTTTTGCTATGGGACTTGGCGACAGAGCCAAGTCATGGTTGAGTTCTCTACCAACAGGCTCGCTGGACACTTGGGAGAAGGTTTTTTCAGCTTTCATGGAAAAATACTTCCCTCACACCTTGACTACCGCGCTAAAGGCGCAAATCACTGGATTCAAGCAGGACTATGATGAGACCATCTACACCGCGTTTGAGAGATTCCAAGATCTCACGAACAAGTGCCCTCACCATGGTTTTGAACTTTCTGACCTAGTCCAACACTTCTACAATGGACTAACCTTCGAGAACCAACAAGTGGTGGATTTCCAATGCCGAGGCAATATTTGGGAGGAAACCGCAGAAGCCGTCTGGGCAGTTTTCGAAAGGCTTGCTAAGGGTTCGCAGTTCAAGGACCCAAGAGCAATGGTTAGGAGACGTGGACCTGAAGCTCCACCGACTCAAGAAACCCCTATGTATAGGGGGAATGGGGATCAATTCGAGTGCTTTACCAACGAATTGAAGCAAGTCCTCAAGAGCGCCACTGGAACAACTATTTCAAACGAAGTATGCCGAATATGCAAGAACTATGGGCATGGGGCTCATATGTGTAGATCGGAGCTTGCGTATGACGACGACAACTGGGCTCGAGGAGGCGAAGAGGAAGCCTTTGCTACGGAGTTTGGTACTCAAGAAGTTAGCTACGGACAAGACGGTAGGAATCCTCGATGTGGATTTTGGAGAAGAGGGTTCCGAAACAGTCAAGGATATGCACCGGCTAACCAAACTTATGGCCCTAACCAAGACCGTAGTAGGCTAAACTATGGTAATGATCACTGTGAAAACCCCGCTCCGAAAGAGCCACCAAAGTCGAAGTCGGCTCAACTGATGGAGAACAAGCAAAAGATGGTTGATCACACACAAAATTTTCTCAAACGTTATTAAGAAGATTCCGAGAAGACTAGGGCGAGGCTTGATAGGTTGGAAGAGAGCACTAGGCTTGCCCATCAAAAGATGCAAGAGTTGATCGACCGAGGAGCAATTAGGGAACAAGGCAAACTGCCTAGCAAAACTGAGAAGTCGATGTCCATTACCTTGGTGGGTGATATACCTGTTGAAATCACCATCAAGAAGGTTGCTAAGTGCGAGAGTTGGAAGAGGGAAATTCCCCCACAGGCCGAGAAAGAAGAGAAGGACCTTAGTACTGACGAGAATGAAGAGGAACAAGAGGATCCCGAGCCACTCCCTCAAAGTTTCGATGTTAAGGTCGGGATTGGGGAACATGAAGATGTCCGTGCCACACTAGACACGGGATCCTACTCTACTGTGATCCCTTTGAATGTTTTCGAGAAGAGTAACCTTGGAGAACTATTTGTGCATAAGGCTATTGTGCAACTGGCGGATGGATCCTTTGTGAAACCCGAAGGCGTTGTAAAGAATGTATTGGTCAAGATTGGTGAAGCTTCTGTATACACCGATTTTGTAGTTATGCCGGCGTCTACAATTGGGACAGAGGATGTCATTCTCTTTGGGCGAACGTTCTTGACTAAGCTACGCTCCGTGATGGACATTTACCGAAAAACTTTCACCATTGAAGTGGATGGCAAGCAACATGTGTTGCAAGCCATATCTGATCCACCTGATACTTCTCGCACTATGGTCTTAATGTCTATTTTCATTCTTATTCACAGGTTCGAGGCATGGGAAGGAGATCCGTGAAGGGGAAGTCTAGTACCCTCAAGAAGAAAAACTAGGCGAAGACAGGAGTCGAGTCAAATACTTTAAACAATGGCGCTATCCGGGAGGCAACCCGAGGTTTTTATTGCTTTCTTTACCTCTTTATTGCATGCATTCATACTTGAACAATTTGCTTTTCATATGTGAATTTGTTCATCTATGTGTCGCGTGTGCTTATGTTATGTTCGAGTGAGATTTTTCGAGTGATTTTTTGAAAAAAATTGTTTTCGGGGATTAAAAACCGCATTTTATTTCGAAACGATCGTCTCCCCACCTCAGGAGGTGGGGGGCGAATCGCCCCACGTCCAGAGCGCGCGCGCGCGCTCCGGACGTGCGGGGCGATTCGCCCCAGGCGTGGGGCGAATTGCCCCACAGTCTGCAGAAACTAAAAACGAGATTTTTCCCCTTTCTCCCTCATTTCACTTCTTCATCTTCACTAAAACTCAAAAAATTCCTCCATTTTCACAAAACCTTCAAACCTTCATAACTTCTTCATCCTTCCATCACTTTGTGTGTTCTTTAGCTTCAATCGAAGCCCGTTACGTGCTCTTTCTTTTCATCCGAACAAATCTCTTCCTAGTTCATTCAAACTCCGGATTTGAGGTATTTTTACATGAACCCTAATTTTTCAAATTTGGGGGTTTTTTGATTTATGCTTCAATTAAGTTTGTTTGATGTGTGGGTTGACGTTTTATGTGATTAGATTCGTTATTCATTATCAATTGCATGTTCAATTAGGCTTGGTTTGTTGATTTGAGATTTTTGCTATTAGATGATATATCTTGTTAGGAAATGTATCTCTTACTATCATTCCATGCTTAAACATGTGTTTGTTGATATGATAATGATGGATGTATTGGTAGAATGCTGATTGATGGAGTTGAGGATTTATGTTAGATTTTTGATTATTATGGTATGGATTGAACCTTGTGATTCAAGGAATTTGTTGTTTAGCAAGAGCATAATGTGATATGTTATTGTAGTAGTTACACTGATATGTTGCGTAATGAAATAGCTAGACTAGACATTGGGTTTTTGAGGAGTTGGATTTTTGAGATATTGCTCGTATTGTTCGCTCGTATATTTACATATGCATAGGTCTGTTTTGCATCGTACAAGATACTAATTGCTGTTTGTAGGAATCATGTGATGAATGTGTATTTTACACTTTCATTCGAGTCTTTTTCACCTATTTTAGCTATCCTCTATGTTAATTTAGCTATATTTTAGTGCATTTTATTAGAATAGTGTCACATTTCCCATTAGATTTTATTTTACAGGTTTTGGTTGAAAATCGAGGATTTCAGGGCAATTATATTGAAGTTGACAAGGAATTGGTGTTCCAGAAGCCTATTTGGAGTATCTGAAGGTTTCCGGATAGGATTTGGAGTCTAGGGGTCGAATCTGGAGGTTAGAAGACCAATAGAAGACAGAAACCGAGTCCGAAAAGGGAAAGAAATCCAAAAACGCGTCGAAAACGCGGAATTCCACGAAAAAGTCGCCGGGGCGAACCGCCCGGTGTGTGGGGCGAACCGTCCCACACTTATTCGAGGCCTATATATAGTTGCTCAGATTTTCTCCGAAATTCATACTTTTCCAAACCTACTTTCTCACCTTTCTCTGTAGTTTTAGATAGGGACTTCCCAGAGCCTGTTCTGGGGGTTCGTAGCTTAGGGGACTCTTTTTCATAGCAGTTTGGAGCTCGTAGGATCGCAATTCTTCGGAGATTGACAACCTTCGGTAACATTGTATCTTACAGTTTATTCTACTTATTTTTATATTCTTTCAACATGTTTTCTTCTATGATTTCTGTTGATTGCATGCCTATTATGAGTAGCTAAACTTATCGGTGGTGGTAGTATGTGAATTCTTAGCGAAGGGAAGATAATCATGCTAATGGCTATATCGCGCATTATACTCCGTGTTATCGCTTTATTTCGTTGATCAGGCTCAGCCTAAATTTTTGTATGTTGTATTAATTATTATGCACAATTGGACCCTCGTCGACCTGTACGCGAGTTTATCTTCGTAGTGTTCAATAATTACGGAACACAGTTGGACAATAGTGCTTGGCTTGTCAGAATCGTTATCTTCGTAGTGCTTAATAATTGCAACAGGACATTAGATTGATCAAAGATCTCCATGCAAGACCGAGGAATTTATGCATGATTATCGACCCGTTATGCTTTGAAGGATCATACTATCACCAATCTCCATTATCTGTTAGAAACCCCTTTGCTATTACGTTTGATGTTTTATATTCTCTTCTTAAATAGATAAAGCTAGTTATAGTCCTGAGAGAACGACACTCGAGTCATTCTACTGCTACACTACGGTTTTCGTTGTAGTTGTGGATTGCCTTTGGCTAAATAAAAAATTTATTTGCTGAATCGAGACCCGACAAATCTCCACGTTCATCAAATTGGCGCCGTTGCCGGGGACTATACTCCTTTTTTCTGTTTAATTTGTTTATATTTTCAGCTTTCGATTCCTAATTCTATTAGTTTCAGTTTTCCTTTTTAATCTCTCTCTAATACTGCTTTCCTAGTCTGTTTCTAATTCTCCTTTCCTAGCCTTAGTAGTATTCGATATCTAGAAATATTCTCGATTCTCGAAATTTCTAACGAGGCTAATTTTTAGTTTTGAGTTACTCCTGATACAGATTTCCAGGTATGACGACCTTAAAAGCCCGCTTGACACCGACGTTCTCGCAAGTCAGAAGGGGGTCAGCTATATACTTGGAAGAAGAGTTATCGGGGTATGAGGTATCAAGCACCATAGTGAGAAGGATACCAAGGTTCGAAGAAGGAGAGGATATGAATCCGATAAGCTTCATCAGGTCCTATGAAGAGGAAATAGCAAAAGTTCCAGCACAGGGGTTCACCGAGGATCAATTATGCAGGAAATTATTTCCTTTTGCTTTGGGATACGAACCGAGGATATGGATAGCGAGCTTAGCACCAGGATCACTGAAGACCTGGAGCCAAGTA
Source organism: Plantago ovata (assembly GCA_028274465.1). Classification (NCBI taxonomy): domain Eukaryota; kingdom Viridiplantae; phylum Streptophyta; class Magnoliopsida; order Lamiales; family Plantaginaceae; genus Plantago; species Plantago ovata. Next base: position 64,931,987 of record CM051455.1, read on the forward strand.
GTAGAGGAGTTATTGGCACGTTTCATGCCTTACCATGAGATGATTGCACTGCGGAATCGGATCGAATACTTCAAGCAAGGAGAATACGAGCGATTCTGTGACACCTATGAACATTTTGAGCTGTATAAACGTGAGTGCCCCCACCACCGTTTCGACGATGGGGAGCTGATTTGGTTTTTTGTTGGAGGACTACGAGATGAAGTTAGACTTCAAGTGGATGGGATGTGTGGAGGTTTAGAAGAATGTACAGTTGAGGAGGCAGTGAAGGTCTTTCAAAAGTACACCAATGGATCCGCACAATCCGAGAAAATAATGTCGAATGAAGTCGCCAACATATACTCAAATCAAGACGAAACTGACGAATTATACGAAGGATATTCTGAGGACGGAGACATCAGTGAGGAGGAGGAACTTGCATTTTACGCAGGGATTAAAGCCATTGAGAGTGTTTTCGAGATAGCACACGCAGGGCAAGCTGAGAACAATCTTCGCATCGAGAAGGCTTTTGAAGCGATCGAAGTAACTGAGCAACTTATCAAAGAGCTTAGCCTACTGAAGTGTGGGAGGTGCGGTAAAGCAGTCGAGGATACCCCCCAGGAAGTAGTGAGCAAACCACCCGAGGTGAGGAGCGAATCACTCCCCAACTCCAGGGAACCCGTCAATCCTAGTCCTCCCGATGAGACACAAGAAACTGATCCCGAGCAACCTCCAGCTGATGCTACTAAGGAGAATGAATGCGAGGAGGTGAATCTACTACTCCGAGGAGGCAAGATGACCAAAATTCCTAACTTCATACGTCCTAAACGAGTGGAATCTACTGAGATCGATAATACAGGACCAAGCACAAAAGAAGAGGTTAGCGAAAGTTCCCAAGAACCTCAAGAAGTTCCGGAGAGGAATGATGAACCAAGACCATCTGTGATAGACATAGATGATGAAGAAGTCGAGGTAGGAACTAGTATGCCAGGAGGACTTCACAAATCTTCCAATCCATATGTGCCTCCGAAACCACATGTGCCATACCCGAGTCGGATCAAACCAGCCAAGAAAGATATTCAGGATTCACCCCTATTCCAACGCCTGTCAAAAGTAGAAGTCAATGTGCCTCTCTTAGAGTTAATCCAAAATATTCCATCTTATACGAAATTCTTTCGTGAGATCAAGAACAAAAGGATTACTTCAGGAAAGGAAGTAAATGGGGTTGAAACGGTCAACTCGATTGCCGGGTTACCCATGAAGAAAAAAGATCCTGGAAGCTTCATCATCGACATCGCCTTAGGGAATGGACGAACTACGAAGGCAATGCTTGACTTAGGAGCTAGCATAAACTTAATGTCGTATTCAGTATACAAGGCCCTGGAACTCGGAGAATTGACACCAACTGATATGGTCGTCCAAATGACGGACCAAAGTGTGAAGAGGCCATTCGGAATAATAGAAGACATCCTTGTAAAAGTGGACAAATTGATAATCCCAGCTGATTTTGTAGTAATGAAGTCCGCGGGCGAGGGAAATAGCCATATCCGTGAGCACGTAGTACTACTTGGGAGACCATTCATGGCAACTACCAACACATGCCTTGAGCTTAAAGGCAAGAAAATAACCATGGAGGTAATGGGCGAGAAGATTGAGTTGGTAGGATGTAGCATCAGAGATAAGGAAGTTACAGAGGAGTTAAAATTTGTCGATTGCTACAAATCCGTAATTCCCGAATTTCATCATTGCCATGGTAATCGTGAACCACTTGAGGAGGCACTAACAATGCAAGCTGAGACGTGCTACATGACCGAAGAAGCAAGGGAACTAGTTGAAATAATGGATAGCACCCCAGAAATTCCCGCAGGAGAAGAGGTACTTGAACCTTTAAATGAAGAAGAAGAAGAAAGTGGGTTTCCTGAAGAACCTAGCTTAGAATTGAAACCACTTCCTGCGCACCTCAAGTATGTGTACTTAGGAGAAAATCAGAAAAAGCATGTAATTGTCTCCTCACATCTCTCCGACAATGAAGAAAGTAAGCTGATTGAAGTATTGAAGGAAAATTCCGCAGCTATAGGATGGGGGATCAGTGATATCAAAGGAATTAGCCCTACAAGATGTGTGCACAACATCACTCTAGAACAAGATGCCAAACCCGTTAGGCAACCTCAGCGAAGGATAAATCCAGCTATGCAAGAGGTGGTAAAAAGGAAGTGATCAAGTTACTAGATGCTGATATGGTTTACCCCATTCCTGATAGTCGATGGGTGAGCCCGGTGCATGTAGTTCCTAAGAAATCAGGAGTCACGGTGGAAGAAAATGAGAAGGGAGAATTAGTACTGGTTAGGAAGACCACTGGATGGCGGATGTGCATTGACTATAGAAGATTAAATGCCGCCACTAAAAAAGACCACTTCCCTTTACCATTTATAGATGACATGCTAAACCGCCTTGTGGGGCGGAAGTTTTATTGTTTTCTTGATGGTTTATCAGGTTTCTACCAGATTCCGATTACACCGGAGGATCAGGATAAGATGACATTCACTTGCCCATTCGGAACATTTGCCTATAGGAGGATGCCATTTGGACTATGCAATGCTCCCGCCACTTTTCAAAGGTGCATGCTTTCTGTTTTCTCTGACATGGTAACTAAATTTGTTGAAGTTTTCATGGATGATTTTTCCCTTTTTGGTGATTCATTTGATGAATGCTTGCAAAGATTAGATCTAGTTTTGAAAAGGTGCATTGATTGTAACTTGACCTTAAGCTGGGAGAAGAGTCATTATATGGTTAGAGAAGGCATTGTTCTAGGACATGTAGTTTCTGAAAGAGGTATTGAGGTAGACAAGGCTAAGATCGAAATCATTGAAAAACTTCCCCCACCTACTTGCGTGAAAGAATTGCAATATTTTCTTGGCCATGTAGGTTTTCATAGGAGGTTTATTAAGGATTTTTCTAAAATTGCTAAACCTCTAAGTAGCTTGCTTGCTAAAGATGTGGTTTTCCATTTCTCTAATGAATGCTTAGTTGCTTTTAATACCCTTAAGGAAAAGCTTGTTTCTACTCCCATTGTTGTGCCGCCTGACTGGAATCTTCCTTTCGAAATTATGTGTGATGCTTCATATTTTGCTATGGGTGTTGTTTTATGCCAAAAAGTTGACAAGCAGTATCGTGTGATTTATTATGTTAGTAAGACCCTAGACTCTGCGCAGGTTAATTATACAACTACTGAAAAGGAATTTTTGGCTGTTGTCTTTGCTTTACAAAAGTTTAGGTCTTATTTAATTGGCCATCCTGTGAATGTCCATACTGATCATGCTGCATTGAGACATTTGATAGCTAAGCAAGATTCTAAGCCTAGATTAATCCGTTGGGTCCTTTTGCTGCAAGACTTTGATTTGACCATAGTGGATAGAGCCGGTAGGGAGAATCTAGTAGAAGATCATTTATCTAGGATACCTAATATACCTGTTCATCCAATACCCATCAATGAAGACCTCCCCGATGAGCACTTAATGAAGGCTAATGAAGAACCATGGTATGCAGATATTGTAAACTATTTGGATATGAATATTTGCCCCACTAACTTTTCAGCCTCGGACAAGAGAGCTCTTGCCAAGCAATGCAGGACTTACATATGGGATGATCCGCATCTATTCAAGGAAGGAGCTGATGGGATTCTAAGAAGATGCGTGCCACAAGAAGAGCAACAAAGTGTACTGAGCCATTGCCATGAGCTTAATTGTGGAGGGCACTACAGTGGATTGAAAACAGCACGCAAGGTACTGCAAGCAGGATTTTTCTGGCCAACAATATACAAAGATGCTCGAAGTTTTATGAAGAATTGTGACCCATGTCAACGAGGTGGTGGTATCGGCAAGAAAGATGAAATGCCCCTTCAAGGAAATCTAGTGGTAGAACCTTTCGATGTATGGGGCATTGATTTTATGGGACCATTTCCAAACAGTGGGGGCTATGAATACATTCTTGTTGCAGTGGACTATGTGACTAAATGGGTGGAGGCAATTCCTACAAAAACAAATGACGGCGCAGTGGTTATGAAGTTCTTGAAGGAAGTAATATTCTCGAGATTTGGGTGCCCTAGGACAATCATCAGCGATGGAGGGTCACACTTCGTCAATAGAACGTTTGCCTCCCTTCTTAAGAGATACAATGTCCACCATAGTATCGCTACACCTTATCACCCACAGACGTCGGGACAAGTCTAAGTCAGCAACCGTCAAATCAAGAAGATCCTGGAGCGAGTAGTGAAGCCTAGTAGGAAGCATTGGGCAGGAAAATTAAATGATGCACTTTGGGCATACAGGACTAACTACAAGACGGTAATCGGGACCACTCCGTACAGACTTGTGTATGGGAAAGCATGTCATCTTTCCGTAGAACTAGAACACAAGGCATATTGGGCCATAAAAGCACTCAATCTTCATATGGGAAAAGCTGGCAAGGAACGATTGCTGCAACTAGACGAGCTTGATGAATTACGACTAGGTGCTTATGAAAATGCCAAGATCTACAAGGAACGTACTAAGAAGTATCATGATCGTGGTATAGTACGTAAGGAATTGATTCCTGGACAAAAAGCCTTGGTATTTAATTCTCGCCTTCGACTATTTCCTGGAAAGCTCCGTACTCGTTGGGATGGACCGTACGAAATTATCGAAGTTGCTCCTCATGGAGCTGTAAAACTCTTTGATCCAAAGACGGGCAATACCTTCAAAGTGAATGGCCAGCGAGTGAAGCCGTACTTCGAGATATCTAGTGATCAAAGGGAGGTTGATCACCTTGAGCTTACCCTTACCGCCTCCACCGAAGGTTAGTGTGTTTTGATATGTTGTTTTCTCACGAGTTTGAGTAAGTATTATAGGTCACTTATACAAGCATTAGCTCTCACCTTGGATCCACTTTCGACGTTCGGGACGAGCGACGACGTTCAGGTTTGGGGAGGAGGTTATCGCTGGTTATCTCTATACTTATCTTGCTTATGATAACTCGTGAATTTTTTGCATTTGCACGTTTACTGCTTTCCTAGGATAGTCTTGCATGTTTTATATGGAGTTTATTGCCGAACTTTTTGAACTTTTTTATTGGGTAGATCAACCAACTATGCCATTAATCGTATGCTTCATCTCTATGAATTTGTTTGAGGTTTTTCTCGCTTGGCTTGTCACATTTATGTATTGCACTTAGTTAAGCTTGGTAGTCTCGACATCACTTAGTGGTGTTTTCTCTACTGCGGTTCACGAAGGCCTTTATAATAGGATGATGCATGTTAGGGTCTTATGGTTGTTTTCCCGAGTAATTATGTACCTAAGAGGCAACAAGTCTTCACCATGCTTTGAGATTGCTAAATGCCTAGGAAGGAGGTAGTGTGAGGTTGTGTGATCCTTTGTTTATAACCTATTCTTCCGAATAGGTTTGGGGAGGGGGTTACACCATCATTAGACTTGTTTTTCGTTTTTCATTTCCGTATCGTGAGTTTATTTTTCATTTCCGTAAATTTTGTACTCCAACCTATTCTTTCGAATAGGTTTGGGGAAGTCGTGTGAGTCATTTTGTTTCTCTTTTTGTTATGCTACTGCTGGCTAGAAAAAAATCGAAATAAAAAAGAAAGAAAAGATTCCAGGAAAAAAGAAAAAAAGAATCCTAAAAGAAAAAAAAGAAAAAAAAGAAAAGACCCCAAAAAAAGCAACAGAAGGGTCCACAAAAAGAAAGCCAAATAGCAGTTTAGCAAAGTGTTGAGTTTCATTTTTCAATTCTTGTAATGTTCGTAATCGTGTTGTAATTTTCTATTTTTTATGTTTTTTTGTCTTGAGTGTCATCTGTTCTAGACCACCCTCGTCCTGCCATTCAGGAAGTGGTGAATAGCTACTTTACTTAAGAGATGGGTAGAATAGGGGAGTGTTATCTTTTATAGGGAACTCTCCTTCGTTTGATGAGAGCCAGTACTGGTTCGACCTCTTTGAGGGAAAGTCTTAACATGGTGGAACAGCAGTAGGTCCTCAGTTCCATAGGCACGGGACAACCATTCGTATCTTAGCATGCTTCATTACGTCGTAACTGACTAGGTCCAGGTAGAGAATGTTACGAGAGACTATCTTGTCTTGACATAAATGCTTATGTGGATGTGTATAAGTCAATCGAGGTATTCTTCAACCTATATTCATGCTTTGATTTATATGGTTTTTGTTCATATGTTTTTTGGTAGATTCAGTAGATTAGTTCATTTTATTTGGCATGAGACTCCATTTTGTGTCTTGCATTGTTTTTTGCATTAGAGTCTAGCTTAGTTGCTTGAGGACAAGCAAAGGTTCGGTTTGGGGAGTTTGATGAATGTGTATTTTACACTTTCATTCGAGTCTTTTTCACCTATTTTAGCTATCATCTATGTTAATTTAGCTATATTTTAGTGCATTTTATTAGAATAGTGTCACGTTTCCCTTTAGATTTTATTTTACAGGTTTTGGTTGAAAATCAAGGATTTCAGGGCAATTATATTGAAGTTGACAAGGAATTGGTGTTCCAGAAGCCTATTTGGAGTATCTGAAGGTTTCCGGATAGGATTTGGAGTCTAGGGGTCGAATCTGGAGGTTAGAAGGCCACTAGAAGACAGAAACCGAGTCCGAGAACGGGAAGAAATCCAAAAACGCGTCAAAAACGCAGAATTCCGCGAAAAAGTCGCCGGGGCGAACCGCCCCAGACGTGGGGCGAACCGCCCCACACTTATTCGAGGCCTATATATAGTTGCTCAGATTTTCTCCGAAATTCATACTTTTCCAGACCTACTTTCTCACCTTTCTTTGTAGTTTTAGGTAGGGACTTCCCAGAGCCTGTTCTGGGCGTTCGTAGCTTAGGGGACTCTTTTTCATAGCAGTTTGGAGCTCGTAGGATCGCAATTCTTCGGAGATTGACAACCTTCGGTAACATTGTATCTTACAGTTTATTCTACTTATTTTTATATTCTTTCAACATGTTTTCTTCTATGATTTCTGTTGATTTCATGCCTATTATGAGTAGCTAAACTTATCGTTGGTGGTAGTATGTGAATTCTTAGCGAAGGGAAGATAATCATGCTAATGGCTATATCGCGCATTATATTCCGTGTTATTGCTTTATTTCGTTGATCAGGCTCAGCCTAAATTCTCGTATGTTGTATTAATTATTATGCACAATTGGACCCTCGTCGACCTGTACGCGAGTTTATCTTCGTAGTGTTGAATAATTACGGAACACAATTGGACAATAGTGCTTGACTTGTCAGAATCGTTATCTTCGTAGTGCTTAATAATTGCAACAGGACATTAGATTGATCAAAGATCTCCATGCAAGACCGAGGAATTTATGCATGATTATCGACCCGTTATGCTTTGAAGGATCATACTATCACCAATCTTCATTATCTGTTAGAAACCCCTTTGCTATTAAGTTTGTTGTTTTATATTCTCTTGTTAAATAGATAAAGCTAGTTATGGTCCTGAGAGAACGACACTCGAGTCATTCTACTGCTACACTACGGTTTTCGTTGTAGTTGTGGATTGCCTTTGGCTAAATAACAAATTTATTTGCTGAATCGAGACCCGACAAATCTCCGTTCATCATCATGGCACCGAGATCGAGGAGAGCCGGCTCGAACAGAAAGGGGAAGGGAGTAGCTTCAAGCTCCCAACCATCTCACCATATGTACGAGTTGTCTGTAGCTGCGATAGAGGTGCGTCAAAGGCTAGAAGCGGAGCTGGCCGACGGGTGAAGATCGATCATCCCAGACAGGAGGATTGATATTCCAGAGTCAGCAGTTGATACAACGGGGTATAGGACGCTATCACGATTGGGGTCAAGAAGGAATTGGGTATGGTACAGTTCCAACAGGTTCAAGGGGTACGACGAGAGCCTCCTCCAAGAGTTCTACACTGGATATACAGATCTCGAGGAGAAGAATGGGGTACTAGTTCGAGGCCTGATCATACCGTGGACACCAGAGCACATTTCTTCATTCATCCATTTTCGGCATCAGGAATTCACAGGGAGAGACCATGCCTACCTGTATTCGAGGGCCTCTAGGGGGATAGGAAGACATATCACAGACGTGATCTGCAACAGGGAGTACCGATATCCAGAAATCGGGGGAGAACCTACACGGATCAGTCAGAACGACCTTAGCATTGAAGCTAAGGTGATGATGAAATTTGCATCTTCAACTTGATCCCTAGGAAAAATGACACGTGGATTCAGCCCTACTACGCCGAGCTCCTCTACTGCCTGATAGACAGACATCGGATGGACATAGGGCACATCATGTATGAGGAGTACGAGCGCCACTGGGAAAGAAGAGGAAGCCCTTCATCTTCCCAAGCTTCATCACAGCCTACTGCAAATATCATGGGGTCGATGACATTGAGGAGGGGGATTGCGAGGTCGCTGCCCTTTCACCCTCAACCATTGAGGTGCAGCTGTCTAGGTATCAGTTGAAGAACCCCACGGCTGCCGCTGCTGATGTAGGAGCACCCTTCCAGCCGAGTGATTCTGATCATGAGGATGCTATGGAGGACGATGTTGGCCAAGCACCTATCCCAGATATCCCATTTGTCCATAGAGCACCGCATGCACCGCCTCGAGCACCACAGGGGTCTAGAGGATTTGACTTCTCTGAATTTCGTACCTACCTCGACGGCCGTTTCGATAGAATTGATGCCAACAAATCGGCCATGCGACAGGACCTCGACAGGCACATTGCCCAGCACCACCGCGATTGGGAGACATTTGAGGAGCATCGCCGAGAGGATAGGCAACAAAGGTGGGAGCAGCAACAGCTCATCCAGCAGCAGCAGGAAGCTCCACGTCAGTCCAATGAGCTCATGTCTGACATGTGGAGGGACTTTTATGGGGATTATCATCCCGATGATTAGTCCTTCAATGTCCACTCTCAGCCAACCGACGCC
>CM051455.1:64941016-65007608 GCA_028274465.1 Plantago ovata
TAGGATTTGGAGTCTAGGGGTCGAATCTGGAGGTTAGAAGGCCACTAGAAGACAGAAACCGAGTCCGAGAACCGGGAAGAAATCAAAAACGCGTCAAAAAACGCAGAATCCGCGAAAAAGTCGCGGGGCGAACCGCCCCAGAGTGGGGCGAACCGGCCCCATATTCGCGAGGCCTATATATAGTTGCTCAGATTTCTCCAAAATTCATACTTTTCCAGACCTACTTTCTCACCTTCTCTGTAGTTTAGGTAGGGACTTCCAGAGCTGTTCTGGCGTTCGTAGCTTAGGGGACTCTTTTCATAGCAGTTTGGAGCTCGTCGGATCGCAATTTCTTCGGAGATGACAACCTTCGGAACATTGTATCTTACAGTTTATTTACTTCTTTTTTATATTCTTTCAACATTTTTCTTCTATGATTTCTGTTGATTGCCTGCCTATTATGAGTAGCTAAACTATCGTGTGGTAGTATGTGAATTCTTAGCGAGGGAAGATATTAATGCTAATGGCTATATCGCGCATTATATTCCGTGTTATTGCTTTATTTCGTTGATCAGGCTCAGCCTAAATTCTCGTATGTTGTATTAATTATTATGCACAATTGGACCCTCGTCGACCTGTACGCGAGTTTATCTTCGTAGTGTTGAATAATTACGGAACACAATTGGACAATAGTGCTTGACTTGTCAGAATCGTTATCTTCGTAGTGCTTAATAATTGCAACAGGACATTAGATTGATCAAAGATCTCCATGCAAGACCGAGGAATTTATGCATGATTATCGACCCGTTATGCTTTGAAGGATCATACTATCACCAATCTTCATTATCTGTTAGAAACCCCTTTGCTATTAAGTTTGTTGTTTTATATTCTCTTGTTAAATAGATAAAGCTAGTTATGGTCCTGAGAGAACGACACTCGAGTCATTCTACTGCTACACTACGGTTTTCGTTGTAGTTGTGGATTGCCTTTGGCTAAATAACAAATTTATTTGCTGAATCGAGACCCGACAAATCTCCGTTCATCATCATGGCACCGAGATCGAGGAGAGCCGGCTCGAACAGAAAGGGGAAGGGAGTAGCTTCAAGCTCCCAACCATCTCACCATATGTACGAGTTGTCTGTAGCTGCGATAGAGGTGCGTCAAAGGCTAGAAGCGGAGCTGGCCGACGGGTGAAGATCGATCATCCCAGACAGAAGGATTGATATTCCAGAGTCAGCAGTTGATACAACGGGGTATAGGACGCTATCACGATTGGGGTCAAGAAGGAATTGGGTATGGTACAGTTCCAACAGGTTCAAGGGGTACGACGAGAGCCTCCTCCAAGAGTTCTACACTGGATATACAGATCTCGAGGAGAAGAATGGGGTACTAGTTCGAGGCCTGATCATACCGTGGACACCAGAGCACATTTCTTCATTCATCCATTTTCGGCATCAGGAATTCACAGGGAGAGACCATGCCTACCTGTATTCGAGGGCCTCTAGGGGGATAGGAAGACATATCACAGACGTGATCTGCAACAGGGAGTACCGATATCCAGAAATCGGGGGAGAACCTACACGGATCAGTCAGAACGACCTTAGCATTGAAGCTAAGGTGATGATGAAATTTTGCATCTTCAACTTGATCCCTAGGAAAAATGACACGTGGATTCAGCCCTACTACGCCGAGCTCCTCTACTGCCTGATAGACAGACATCGGATGGACATAGGGCACATCATGTATGAGGAGTACGAGCGCCACTGGGAAAAGAAGAGGAAGCCCTTCATCTTCCCAAGCTTCATCACAGCCTACTGCAAATATCATGGGGTCGATGACATTGAGGAGGGGGATTGCGAGGTCGCTGCCCTTTCACCCTCAACCATTGAGGTGCAGCTGTCTAGGTATCAGTTGAAGAACCCCACGGCTGCCGCTGCTGATGTAGGAGCACCCTTCCAGCCGAGTGATTCTGATCATGAGGATGCTATGGAGGACGATGTTGGCCAAGCACCTATCCCAGATATCCCATTTGTCCATAGAGCACCGCATGCACCGCCTCGAGCACCACAGGGGTCTAGAGGATTTGACTTCTCTGAATTTCGTACCTACCTCGACGGCCGTTTCGATAGAATTGATGCCAACAAATCGGCCATGCGACAGGACCTCGACAGGCACATTGCCCAGCACCACCGCGATTGGGAGACATTTGAGGAGCATCGCCGAGAGGATAGGCAACAAAGGTGGGAGCAGCAACAGCTCATCCAGCAGCAGCAGGAAGCTCCACGTCAGTCCAATGAGCTCATGTCTGACATGTGGAGGGACTTTTATGGGGATTATCATCCCGATGATTAGTCCTTTCACATGTCCACTCTCAGCCAACCGAGGCCAAACCGTTCGGTAACATCTAGTATCACTTCTTATTACTCATTCTCTTTTGCTAGGGGCTAGCTTAAGAATCGTAAGGGGGATGGGATGTGAACCGTGATGTTAAGTATTGTTTGGCTTTGTGTTGATTAGTATCTTGTTCTTTGTTTGCATTTGCATTTGCACGTTTACTGCTTTCTTGGATTTTTTAGGTTGCATTCACTACATTCATCCTAGGATAGTCTTGCATGTTTTATATGGAGTTTATTGCTGAATTTTTTGAACTTTTTTTATTGGGTAGATCAACTAACTATGCCATTAATCATATGCTTCATCTCTATAAATTTGTTTGAGGTTTTTCTCGCTTGGCTTGTCACATTTATGTATTGCACTTAGTTAAGCTTGGTAGTCTCGACATCACTTAGTGGTGTTTTCTCTACTGCGGTTCACGAAGGTCTTTATAATAGGATGATGCATGTTAGGGTCTTTTGGTTGTTTTCCCGAGTAATTATGTACCTAAGAGGCAAAAAGTCTTCACCATGCTTTGAGATTGCTAAATGCCTAGGAAGGAGGTAGTGTGAGGTTGTGTGATCCTTTGTTTACAACCTATTCTTCCGAATAAGTTTGGGGAGGGGGTTACACCATCATAGACTTGTTTTCGTTTTCCATTTCCGTATCGTGAGTTTGTTTTTTCCTTTGCCGTAAATTTTGTACTCCAACCTATTCTTTCGAATAGGTTTGGGGAAGTCATGTGAGTCATTTTGTTTCTCTTTTGTTATGCTACTGCTGGCTAAAAAAATCGAACAAAAAAGAAAGAAAAAATTCCAAGAAAAAAGAAAAAAAAGAAGAAAAAAGAAACTGGAAATAAAAAAAAAGAGAAAAAAAAAAGAAAAGACCCCAAAAAGAAAAGAAGGGTCCAAAAAACAAGGCCAATTAGCAGTTTAGCAAAGTGTTGTGTCTCATTTCCCAATTCTTGTAATGTTCGTAATCGTGTTGTAATTTTCTATTTTTTGTCTTTTGTTCTTAAGTGTCATCTGTTCTAGACCACCCTCGTCCTGCCATTCAGGAAGTGGTGAATAGCATAAGACTTTACTTGAGAGATGTGTAGAATAGGGGAGTGTTATCTTTTATAGGGAACCCTCCTTCGTTTGATGAGAGCCAGTACTGGTTCGACCTCTTTGAGGAAAAGTCTTAACATGGTGGAACAACAGTAAGTCCTCAGTTTCATAGGCGCGGGACAACCATTCGTATCTTAGCATGCTTCATTACGTCGTCACTGACTAGGTCCAGGTAGAGAATGTTACGAGAGACTATCTTGTCTTGACATAAGTGCTTATGTGGATGTGCATAAGTCAATCGAGGTATTCTTCAACCTATATTCATGCTTTGATTTATATGGTTTTTGCTCATATGTTTTTTGATAGATTCAGTAGATTAGTTCATTTTATTTGGCATGAGACTCCATTTTGTGTCTTGCATTGTTTTTTTTGCATTAGAGTCTAGCTTAGTTGCTTGAGGACAAGCAAAGGTTCGGGTTGGGGAGTTTGATGAATGTGTATTTTACACTTTCATTTGAGTCTTTTTCACCTATTTTAGCTATCCTCTATGTTAATTTAGCTAAATTTTAGTGCATTTTATTAGAATAGTGTCACGTTCCCTTTAGATTTTATTTTATAGGTTTTGGTTGAAAAATGAGGATTTCCGGGCAATTATATTGAAGTTGACAAGGAATTGGTGTTCCAGAAGCCTATTTGGAGTATCTGAAGGTTTTCGGATAGGATTTGGAGTCTAGGGGTCGAATCTGGAGGTTAGAAGGCCACTAGAAGTCAGAAACCGAGTCCGAAAAGGGAAGAAATCCAAAAACGCGTCGAAAACGCGAAATTCCGTGAAAAATACTCCGGGCGAACCGCCCGGGACGTGGGGCGAATCGCCCCACACCGGGCGAACCGCCCGTTGTGTGGGGCGAATCGCCCCACACTTATTTGTAGCCTATATATAGTTGGTCAGTTTTTCTCCGAAATTCATACTTTTCCATACCTTCTCTCTCACCTTTCTCTGTAGTTTTAGGTAGGACTTGATGAACGGGCGGATGTCGTGCTCCGAGTTCACGCAAATAAATTTGTAATTAGCCAAAGGCAATCCACAACTACAACGAAAACCGTAGTGTAGCAGTAGAATGACTCGAGTGTCGTTCTCTCAGGACTATAACTAGCTTTATCAAATCTAATTTAGAATATAAAACAGAAAACAGATAGCAAAAGGATTTTTCTAACAGATAATGGAGATTGGTGATAGTATGGTCCTTCTTAACATAACGGGTCGATAATCATGCATAAATTCCTCGGTCTTGCATAGAGATCTTTGAATCAATCTAGTGTCCTGTTGCAAATATTAAGCACTACGAAGATAATTGGTCTGACAAGTCAATCACTATTGTCCTAATGTGTTCCGTAATTATTCAACACTACGAAGATAATTGGTCTGATGGTCGATAAGTGTCCAATTGTGCATAATAATTAATACAACATACGAGAATTTAGGCTGTGCCTGATCAACGAAATAAAGCAATGACACGGAGCATAATGCGCGATATAGCCATTAGCATGATTATCTTCCCTTCGCTAAGAATTCACATACTACCACCAACGATAAGTTTAGCTACTAATAATTGGCATGCAATCAACAGAAATCATAGAAGAAAACATGTTGAAAAAATATAATAAAATAAGTAGAATAAAACTGTAAGATACAAAGTTACCGAAGGTTGTCAATCTCCGGATGATTGCGACCCTACGAGCTCCAAACTGCTATGAAAAAGTATCCCCTAAGCTACGGAACTCCCAGGACAGGCCCCGGGAAGTTCCTACCTAAAACTATAGAGAGAGGTGAGAAAGTAGGTCTGGAAAGGTATGATTTTCGGAGAAAAATGAGCAACTATATATAGGCCCGAAATACTGTGGGGCGGTTCGCCCCACACACCGGGCGGTTCGCCCGGTGTGGGGCGTTTCGCCCCAGAGAATTTCTCGCGGAATTCCGCGTTTTCGACGCGTTTTTGGATTTCTTCCCCTTTTCGGACTCGGCTTCTGACTTCTAGTAGCCTTCTAACCTCCAGATTCGGCCCCTAGACTCCAAATCCTATCCGGAAACCTTCAGATACTCCAAATAGGCTTCTGGAACACCAATTCCTTGTCAACTTCAATATATTTGCCTGGAAATCTTCGAATTTCAACCAAAACCTGTAAAATAAAATCTAAAGGGAAACGTGACACTATTCTAATAAAATGCATTAACATATAGCTAAATTAACTTAGAGGATAGCTAAAATAGGTGAAAAAGACTCGAATGAAAGTGTAAAATACACATTCATCAAACTCCCCAAACCGAACCTTTGCTTGTCCTCAAGCAACTAAGCTAGACTCTAATACAAAAAACATGCAAGACACAAAATGGAGTTTCATGCCAAATAAAATGAACTAATCTACTGAATCTATGAAATAACATATGAACAAAAACCATATGAATCAAAGCATGAATATAGGTTGAAGAATACCTCGATTGACTTATACACATCCACATAAGCACTTATGTCAAGACAAGATAGTCTCTCGTAACATTCTCTACCTGGACCTAGTCAGTGACGACGTAATGAAGCATGCTAAGATACGAATGGTTGTCCCGTGCCTATGAAACTGAGGACTTACTGTTGTTCCACCATGTTAAGACTTTCCCTCAAAAGAGGTCGAACCAGTACTGGCTCTCATCAAACGAAGGAGGGTTCCCTATAAAAGATAACTCTCCCCTATTCTACCTAACTCTCAAGTAAAGTCTTAAGCTATTCACCACTTCCTGAATGGCAGGACGAGGGTGGTCTAGAACAGATGATACTTAAGACAAAAAATAGAAAAACACGAATACGAACATTACAAAAATGGAAAATAAGACTCAACACTTTGCTAAACTGCTATTTGGCTTTCTTTTTTGGACCCTTCTTTGCTTTTTTTTTTTTTTTTGGGGTCTTCTCTTTTTTTACTCTTTTTTTCTTTCCAGATTCTTTTTTTTCTTTTGCTTTTTCTCTGGAATTTTTACTTTCTTTTTTCGATTTTTCTAGCCAGCAGTAGCATAACACAAAGAGAAATAAAATGACTCACACGACTTCCCCAAACCTATTCGAAAGAATAGGTTGGAGTACAAAATTTACGGAAAAGGAAAAATAAACTCACGATACGAAAATGAAAAAAAGAAACAAGTCTATGAGGCTGTAACCCCCTCCCCAAACCTATTCGGAAGAATAGGTTATAAACAAAGGATCACACAACCTCACACTACCTCCTTCCTAGGCATTTAGCAATCTCAAAGCATGGTGAAGACTTGTTGCCTCTTAGGTTCATAATTACTCAGGAAAACAACCACAAGACCCTAACATGCATCATCCTATTATAAAGGCCTTCGTGAACCGCAGTAGAGAAAACACCACTAAGTGATGTCGAGACTACCAAGCCTAACTAAGTGCAATACATAAATGTGACAAGCCAAGCGAGAAAAACCTCAAACAAACTCATAGAGATGAAGCATACGATTAATGGCATAGTTTGTTGATCTACCCAATAAAAAAGTTCAAAAAATTCGGCAATAAACTCCATATAAAACATGCAAGACTATCCTAAGATGAATGTAGTGAATGCAACCTAAAAAATCTCAGAAAGCAGTAAACGTGCAAATGCAAATGCAGACGGATAAAGCATGCGAGGTACTATACTCATCCTACCAATACCAAGCTCCAAACTAACAACATCAGATCACTTAAATCCCATCCCCCCTCATGAAATTAACGCTAGTCCCTAGCAGTAAGAAAATGAGGAATTAAGATGTGATACTAGATGTTACCCCATGGTTTGGCCTCGGTCGGCTGAGTATGCTGCTTGTGATTTATTGGGCCTCCTCTGGGAGCTTTATAGGGTGTCATCAGGTCTTCAGGTAGGTGCGGTAGTTCCATTTATAGGCTGGACAGGGACAACCCCTCTATTAGAATCATCATTGCCCGTATGGCCTTCATTGTCACTACTGTCACGCACATCCTCACTAGTAGAGTTGTAGTGGAAGGTAGAATTCTCAAGAGTAGCCGTCGCTATTATGGAATCCTCCATCCTGGAGCCCTCCAATAGGATGTGAACTGTTGAAGGGGAAAGGGCAGTGGTATCAGGACCTCCCCCTCCAAAGTTTTACACCACGAGAAGGTCTCAGTAAGCTTCTCGGATACTCAGAAGTCTTCTACCATTTTTTTCAATTTCGACCACATTCTCTATGGTGGATCCGACCGATGTCTATATGATGCTCACTTTAGAGGCAGGTAAGGGGCACCCCAACAAGGTGCTGGGTACCCATGTCATTATGTATTGGAACCAAGCTAGCGCTTCGGAACCTTCTAGCAACTGCGAACTCATGACTGAATCCGTCGCGGCGAGAATGTCCCGGTGCCTTCCAGTTCACTCGAACTTTGCAGTCCTTGTGATGGATTGCTGACGTAATAATGGTTTTTGTCCCTTCGGTGGTGCATGAATAGGCATAGGAGTCCTTACTCCAGGTGTACTCTAGCTCCTCCTCTTGGATAATCCACGACGTTGTTGCAAAGCCCCTTGGCTTGGACGCACATCTAGCGAGGTCACCTTCCTTGACATGGTTCTTCACAGCAATCATACGGGAATGCTCCTTTCCCTTGCTATGGTTCCTACAAACAGCAGTTAGTACCTCGTATGACACAAAACTGACTCAAATATATGCTAGTGTAAAAGCGAAACACTCAAGTGATAAAATCAACAATCGAGCTCCCCAAACCGTAATGTCTAGCCTAGCTACTTCATCATGCAACATACTAATGTAACTACTACATGCAATACATCACATTATGCTCTTACTAGACAACCAATATCCTTGATAACAAGGCTCAATTCATACCATAGCAGCAAAAAATTCTACCAGCATAAATCCTCATACTCAACAATTAAGCATTCTATCGTCAAATCCACCAACATTACATCAATAAACACAATCATATGCAAGAAATCAAAGATAAAGCCATATTGCATAACAAGATATATCATCTAGCAGCAAAATACCCAAATCAAAAATCTAAGCAAAATTGAGCATGCAATTGATAGTAAATAACATGTCTAATCATACAAACAACATACCCATGCATCAAATAAGCATAATTGAAGCTCAAATAAGAAAACCCCCAAATTCGAAAATTAGGGTTCTAAGGATGATACCTCAGATCTGAAAATCTAACGCATAAGGACGAAATCTGTTCGGATGGGATGATAGATCGTGAAATAGGCTTCGATTTAAGCTAAAGAACACTAAATTTGGTCAAGAATTGAAGAAGTTATGAAGATTTGAAGTTGAAATCGCAAAATTCGGTTTTGGGGAAGAAGGAATGAAGAAATGAGGTTTTGGGGAAGAAATCCGCGTTTTTGAACTTCTGGAGCCGTGGGGCGGTTCTCCCCCCAAGCGGGGCGGTTCGCCCCATGCTCCCCCGATGCGGGGAGACGGTTCCTGTCGTCAAAAATTGCGGTTTCAATCCCCGAAATAATTTTTTCAAAAAACCACTCGAAAAATCTCACTCAAACAAAAGCACATACGGCACAGACATGAACAAATTCGCATACGAGAAGCAAATAGTTCAAGGATGAATGCATGCAGAAAAGCAGTAAAGAAAGCGATAAAAATTCCGGGTTGCCTCCCGGATAGCGTCATTGTTTAAAGTCTTTGACTCAACTCCTGTCTGCGCCTATCTCTTCTTTTTGCGGGTACTAGGCTTCCCCTTCATTGATCTCCTTTCCATGCCACGAACCTGTGAATAAGAAAGAATATAGGCTGCAAGACCACAGTAGTGAGTAGTAATATCAGGCGGTTCCGGTGGATCAGGTATGGCTTGCAACACGTGTTGCTTGCCATCAATTTCGATGGTGCAAGTTCTTTGGTAGATGTCCATCACGGAGCGTAGCTTGGTCAAGAACGTTTTCCCTAAGAGTATGACATCCCCCGTCCTAGGTGCAGATGCCGGCATAACTACAAAATTGGTGTATATGGATGCTTCACCAATCTTGACCAACACATTTTTCACAACGCCCTCGGGTCTCATAAAGGATCCATCCGCCAGTTGCACAATAGCCCTTTGCTCAGATAGTTTTCCAAGGTTTCTCTTTTCAAACACATTCAAAGGAATTATGTTTGAGTACGATCCCGTGTCTAGTGTGGCACGGACTTCTTCAAGCTCACCAATCCCTACCTTAACATCGAAACTTTTAGGGAGTCGTTCGGGATCCTCTTGCTCCTCATCACTTGCGTCAGAACCAAGGTCCTTCTCTTCTTCCTCAGCCTGTAGAAGTTCTTCCTTCATGCAACACTCGCACTTAACAACCTTCTTGATGGTGATTTCGTCAGGTACATCACTAGCCAATGTAATGGCATTCGACTTCATAGTGTTGCTAGGCAGTTTGCCTTGCTCCCTACTTGCTCCTCGGTCGATCAACTCTTGCATCTTTTGATGGGCAAGCCTAGTGCTTTCTTCCAACCTATCGAGCCTTTCTCTAGTCTTCTCAGAATCTTCTTCATAACGTTTGAGAAAACTTTGTGTGTGATCAACCATCTTTTGCAAGTTCTCCATCAGTTGAGCCGACTTCGACTTCGGTGGCTCTTTCAGGGCGGGGTTTTCGCAGTGGTCATTACCATAGTTTAGCCTACTACGGTCTTGGTTAGGTCCATAAGTTTGGTTAGCCGGTGCATATCCTTGATTGTTACGGTATCCTCTTCTCCAAAATCCACCTCGAGGATTCCTACCGTCTTGTCCGTAGCTAACTTCTTGAGTGCCAAACTCCGTAGAAAAGGCTTCTTCTTCGCCTCCTCGAGCCCAGTTGCCATCATCGTATGCCAGCTCCGATCTACACATATGAGCCCCATGCCCATAGTTCTTGCATATTCGGCATACTTCATTCGAAACAGTTGTTCCGGTGGCGCTCTTCAGGACTTGCTTCAATTCGTTGGTAAAGCACTCGAATTGGTCCCCATTCCCCCTATACATAGGGGCTTCTTGAGTCGGTGGAGCTTCAGGTCCACGTCTCCTAACCATTGCTCTTGGGTCCTTGAACTGCGAACCCTTATCAAGCCTTTCGAAAACTGCCCAGACGGCTTCTGCGGTTTCCTCCCAAATATTGCCTCGGCATTGGAAATCCACCACTTGTTGGTTGTCGAAGGTTAGTCCATTGTAGAAGTGTTGGACTAAGTCGGAAAGTTCAAAACCATGGTGAGGGCACTTGTTCGTGAGATCTTGGAATCTCTCAAACGCGGTGTAGATGGTCTCATCATAGTCCTGCTTGAATCCAGTGATTTGCGCCTTTAGCGCGGTAGTCGAGGTGTGAGGGAAGTATTTCTCCATGAAAGCTGAAAAAACCTTCTCCCAAGTGTCCAGCGAGCCTGCTGGAAGAGAACTCAGCCATGAGTTGGCTCTGTCGCCAAGTCCCATAGCAAAAACCTTCATCCTCAACTCATCCGTTGTTATGTCAGCTCCGGGTCCTAGGAGTTGGTTGACGAAATCATCGATATCGTGCAAGTACCCCATCACATCTTCCCTTGATAAGCCATAGAACCTCGGAAGTTGTTGGAATGCGTGGTTCTTGATTTCCAGATCTCGGGTTGCAGACGAAAGAACAATCGCCGGTCCCCTCATACGATCCTTGGTGGGTTGAACCCATGCCTTTATTGGTCTAGCTTCTGCCATTCCGTCGATTTCCTTGAAGAGACTGAGTAGAGATTCAGAGAAATCGGTTTCCTTTATTTTCTCTAGTGCACGCCTTTCAAGTAGTCGCCTTCTCTGGTGGTAGGCTCTGTCGATCTCAGCAATTGAATCAGCAAGCGGGGTTCCTGCAGAATGTGTATGCGGCATACACTATCTGTAACAGACTAGGAAAGGTGATTAGAAACAGACTAGGAAAGCAGTATCAGAGAGAGAGATTGAAAAGGGAAACTAAAACTAATAGACTTAGGAATCTAAAGCTGTAAATATAAACAAATTAAACAGAAAAAAGGAGTATAGTCCCCGGCAGCGGCGCCAATTTGATGAAGGGGCGGATGTCGTGCTCCGAGTTCACGCAAATAAATTTGTAATTAGCCAAAGGCAAACCACAACTACAACGAAAACCGTAGTGTAGCAGTAGAATGACTCGAGTGTCGTTCTCTCAGGACTATAACTAGCTTTATCAAATCTAATTTAGAATATAAAAACAGCAAACAGATAGCAAAAGGGTTTTTCTAACAGATAATGGAGATTGGTGATAGTATGGTCCTTCTTAACATAACGGGTCGATAATCATGCATAAATTCTTCAGTCTTGCATAGAGATCTTTGAATCAATCTAGTGTCCTGTTGCAAATATTAAGCACTACGAAGATAATTGGTCTGACAAGTCAATCACTATTGTCCTAATGTGTTCCGTAATTATTCAACACTACGAAGATAATTGGTCTGATGGTCGACAAGTGTCCAATTGTGCATAATAATTAATACAACATACGAGAATTTAGGTTGTGCCTGATCAACGAAATAAAGCAATGACACGGAGTATAATGCGCGATATAGCCATTAGCATGATTATCTTCCCTTCGCTAAGAATTCACATACTACCACCAACGATAAGTTTAGCTACTCATAATAGGCATGCAATCAACAGAAATAATAGAAGAAAACATGTTGAAAGAATATAATCAAATAAGTAGAATAAAACTGTAAGATACAAAGTTACCGAAGGTTGTCAATCTCCGGATGATTGCGACCCTACGAGCTCCAAACTGCTATGAAAAAGTATCCCCTAAGCTACGGAACTCCCAGGACAGGCCCCGGGAAGTTCCTACCTAAAACTATAGAGAGAGGTGAGAAAGTAGGTCTGGAAAGATATGATTTTCGGAGAAAACTGAGCAACTATATATAGGCCCCGAAATACTGTGGGGCGGTTTGCCCCACACACCGGGCGGTTCGCCCGGTGTGGGGCGGTTCGCCCCAGAGAATTTCTCACGGAATTCCGCATTTTCGACGCGTTTTTGGATTTCTTCCCCTTTTCGGACTCGGTTTCTGACTTCTAGTAGCCTTCTAACCTCCAGATTCGGCCCCTAGTCTCCAAATCCTATCCGGAAACCTTCAGATACTCCAAATAGGCTTCTGGAACACCAATTCCTTGTCAACTTCAATATATTTGCTTGGAAATCTTCGAATTTCAACCAAAACCTGTAAAATAAAATCTAAAGGGAAACGTGACACTATTCTAATAAAATGCATTAAAATATAGCTAAATAAACTTAGAGGATAGCTAAAATAGGTGAAAAAGACTCGAATGAAAGTGTAAAATACACATTCATCACAACTCCCCAAAGCCTGTTTTGGGGGTTCGTAGCTTAGGAGACACTTTTTCATAGCAGATTGGAGCTTGTAGGATCGCAATTCTTCGGAGATTGACAACCTTCGGTAACATTGTATCTTACAGTTTATTCTACTTATTTTTATATATCTTTCAACATGTTTTCTTCTATGATTTCTGTTGATTGCATGCCTATTATGAGTAGCTAAACTTATCGTTGGTGGTAGTATGTGAATTCTTAGCGAAGGGAAGATAATCATGCTAATGGCTATATCGCGCATTATACTCCGTGTTATTGCTTTATTTCGTTGATCAGGCTCAGCCTAAATTCTCGTATGTTGTATTAATTATTATGCACAATTGGACCCTCGTCGACCTATGCGCATGTATATCTTCGTAGTGTTGAATAATTACGGAACACAATAGGACAATAGAGATTGACTTGTCAGTATCATTATCTTCGTAGTGCTTAATAATTGCAACAGGACATTAGATTGATCAAAGATCTCCATGCAAGACCGAGGAATTTACGCATGATTATTGACCCGTTATGCTTTGAAGGATCAAACTATCACCAATCTCCATTATCTGTTAGAAAAACCTTTGCTTTTACGTCTGCTGTTTTTATATTCTCTAGTTAAATAGTTAAAGCTAGTTATAGTCCTGAGAGAACGACACTCGAGGTCATTCTACTGCTACACTACGGTTTTTGTTGTAGTTGTGGATTGCCTTTGGCTTAATAACAAATATATTTGATTGAACCGGGACCTGACAAACCCGCGTTCATCAGTAACATTATATCAAATCCCTTGTATTTTGATTATTATGTTTTCTACGGATTATTCATATGAATTGTGTATGTTTAGCATGATTATGAGTAGCTAAATCTCTTGTGTTGGTGGTGCAATGTGGGTGCAAACATGATATGAAATTCACTATGCTTGTATGAGATTTTGATTCGATCTTGCTGCATATTATCTTACGTTTATCATAGTTGCCAATAAGATATCTTCGAATATGAGTATGTGACAACTCTCGGTCGACTAAGGCTATGGTAAATGATTCGAGTATGCAACATGCTAGATAAATAGTGGAGTGACACCTCTTCTAAAGTATTGATAGGAACCTTTCAAGAAGTGTGTCTTAAATCTGTCTAGACGGTTTACATTGTAGAACTTGTTGAAGGCTATACGCACTGAACTTACAACCATATGTGTGTTTCATTACATTTTTTACGCCGTTGTTACCACCAACCCTTTCTTTTATTGATACAAAACTCGTTCAAGTTGCTTCTAGTCTGATTTGTGTTAAAAGTTACAAACTTTATTTCCAAAAACTCTTCTCGAAACTGATTCGTTGACCGAATTACTAGCAAGAGACCAACAAAGCCACGCTAGGTCCCGAGAGAACGACACTCGGGGACAACTTACCATTACACTAAGTGTTGTGTAGTGTTGAGTGTTCTTTGGGTTTAAACAAACAAATATTAATTTTGATTATACGACATCATCTGGTACCTTACTTATTGCCTCTAAGATACTGCCACTATTCTGCCATAAATGTCTGAGAATAGGTTCGCACTCCTCATGAAAAAACCAAGCAGCCTCGAATCTAAATGGTTTATTATCAATCATTTTATCCAGCCCAAAACATGACGTCAGGACCGGGTGGTGGTCTCTATGAGTTAGAGGTAAGTGGATTACGCAATGCTCTGGAAATTTCTCCATCCATTCCAAGTTTTCTAGAGCCCGATCAATACGTTCTTTTATCAGCCTCCCATCTTCCGTTTTATTTGTCCAAGTGAAACGAGGCCCCTTAAAACCAAAATCGACTAATTTGCAGCACGCAACCCTCTGCTGGAATGATAAAAGCCTGTTCACATTTGCAACACGACCACCTTGCTTTTAATTTAGAAGAATTAGGAAATGCTTCTAATTTATTCCAACTCCTCACCTTGTCAACTTTATTTGGTTTTCGTATAAGCCCCCGAAACCATCCATTTCTGTTGCCTGCGAGGCCCAATGAGTGCATGTATTCCTCGATCATCAATATCAAGAATGTCCACATCCACCTCTTCCTCGTTCCATAACATCCATATACCACCCGACATACCATCTGTCGGTGCAATCTCATATCTCGAGTATCCCAGAAATGGTGCAATATTTCTTGCATGTTCAACAGAACTCAAGTTTCCAGTAAATAAATCACAGTAGGTCGCTGAGACCTTACTAAATCACGAAAATTACGACGAAAATTTTCATTACCAGAACCCTTACAATTCCAAGATATTATCTTCATATTTAAATAAATCAAGTGGGCGAAAGTAACAGGATACTCAATAACCTGATTCGTCCATTGAGCAAATATTTGATGCAACAACTCTAGCATCAATGTCAGCTGGCGATTTTAGTGCCACTCTAGCGCTACGAAGCTCTGCCAGGCTACTCGGTGATCCTCCCTCATCAGTGAGTATGTGTTTATCTTGACCCCCCATATTAATGATGGGATGATCATCACGTGAACCACCCGTTCGTTCTGGGTGGTTCGTAATATCCTCGAGGGTCCTTGAAGTAGATACTCCCGGGTTACTATGGGAACTGGTACCCAAGGATGTCTCTGGGTCAATCCCTCCTAAGACGTTGAAAGAGTTCGTTTCAGTATTAATAATAGGGTTTTGAGCAGCTGTCGTATTATTACTCTGAGACGTTCCAGGATTTCGACTTGTATTCTACCTGGCCGGCCTGTTTCTGGTCTGAGCACCATTTTGGGATGGGTTCCGGTATCTACCTGTTACGGTTGGAGGTAATATCCTGCCTCCTCTGACTTGCTGTGGCCCAGGATTTTGGGCTTAAAAAAAAGTGACATTCTGATTTTGGCTGTTGGATTGAGCTGGGGGTGTATTGGGCCTATTCTGAGCCTGTGTCGGGCCCTTTCTAGAATTCCTAGTCGTGTTTCTTGCCGGAAGTTG
The DNA here is from genome assembly GCA_028274465.1 of Plantago ovata. NCBI lineage: Eukaryota > Viridiplantae > Streptophyta > Magnoliopsida > Lamiales > Plantaginaceae > Plantago > Plantago ovata. The sequence continues at coordinate 64,956,733 of CM051455.1, forward strand.
GGTCTCCGTTTGTTCTGGGGCTGGAGTTTGTTTCTTCTTCCACGTCTCAACTAACATCCAATCTCCAAACTCATTATTTTTGGCTTTCTCAATCAACCAATTCTCAGGCTTTCCCATAGTGGAGTTTGGTTGAACTTGTTCTGGGGGGCTAGCAGTATTCCCTTCCGTTGCTGGTGTAGATTGTAACAGTGTACACTCTACTTTATTGTGGCCAACTCTACCACAGTGATGGCACAAGCAAGGGATGTTTTCATAAAGGATCTGATATACTCTGCCTCTAATATATATAGCATGTTTCAAAGGCTTGTCTGTCTGCACTTGGACACAAAAACGAGCAAATCTACCTTCTTTTGCACTAAAGCTATCTCCATCAATTTTGATGGGATCACCTATTATAGCAGAAATGGATTGAATAACAGATTCTTTAAACAATTCTAATGGTAGATTCAGCACACGAACCCATGTGATCGTACTTTCAACCTTGTCAATATCAGCCTTGAAATTCGGTTGCCACTTACGTATGGACAAGAAGCAACCCGCAAGTTGCCAAGGGCCTTTTGTAAGTATTAATTCCTGTTTTGTATCTGACAGTCCTTTGAGACAAAAGCAGTTATTACCAAGATCTTACATCTCAAAATTATCCTCACCATATAGGCACCACATGTGTTCTATGCAACTGAGAAGGTCAGAGTAATACCGAGCCTTACCAATTACTTTCAGGATGATAGATTTTTTAGTGGATCCACCAGTGTTTGGTAGAACTCTTCATCAAAATCTATTTGTGTGAAAGGTATTTCCGCCGTGGGGGGAAGCACTTTGATTTTTGTTCTTTCATCTGCAGTTTTCTGTCGACCAGTCATAGCAGCTACTGCATAGGAGGGTAGACTCAGATCAGGGGTGGGGATCCTTGTTTCATGCGTTTCAGGGGTTGATCTTGTCCAGATCGAAGTTTCATTTTCCATCGTGGTTCCTCTTGAGCGTCCATAATAACATCCATGATTGGTGTATGATCCGCTCTACGTTGTCGTTTCTTTGGTTTAGGAACTGATGACATACTAAAACAGAATTAAAGGAGAAGAGGCTGCCGGAATTTTGAGGTTTCCAGCGACAAGGGGATGGAGGGGCGGTGGGGTTTTACTGTGAGTGAAAAACACCTATCATTGCTAACGATTCTTATTTATTTTGATACCTGATTACTACTACTAATTGTAGTTTTGTGAGCAGGTGGCTAGTACTACACATTGTAAATGATTTCTCCTACTCTTAGACATTAATAAGGGTACTGTTTACTTAATTAACATGCCAAGGTCTCGTATTACTTTTTTTTTTTTTTTTTGCAAAATGATAGATATATTAAAATAAGATGTCTTTAAGTTACAGAACGTGCAATAGGAAACCCTCGCCAAGAAACGCATCCAGGTCAGCGCACTTTGGATCCAAGCAACGAACAGCAAATTGAGAACAATATTGCCCAACCAGAGACCATGGCTGCTGTTTCGGCTCAACATGAGGAGCTTGCGGTGGATGGAGCACAACGTTCTTCCAAAAGTGCTCCAGCACATGATGAGCTCAAGCATACGGAAGGGGTGCTGCAATGTGTTACTCCGGCTAGTTCGCCTACAGCAAATTCTAGAACGATCCCGGTTGTTCAGTTAATCCTAAATTCTTTGGGTCCGTCTGAGGGTTTGACAGAATCCCTTCCTCCTGAGCAGTCTATCTCAGTTCAACAAGAGGATACGGAGGGGTAACTCCTTTTCTGTCCAAAGTTATTGCTGCTCGTGTCAATAAGTATGGTCCGCTTCGGGATTTGGAGAACTCAAGCTCTACTCTACCTGCTCCTGGAGGCTCTTCTATTTCTGCCTCATCCGGTGGTGGTGACAATGCAACACTTGTTCCTCTATTAGAGGCTGGGGATGTTCAAGACTCCATTGAGCTCGTTAAGGGACAGAGGCCTGGTCCCAAAGAGAAAATGCTCATCGCATCTAAACGTTCCTGGTTCGAGTTATCTGAAGGAGAAAATCAGGAGGCTGCTGCCTTAGAGGTCAATTCACGGTCAGATTTGACCGTTACAACATCCACTGTTTCTCAATGAATGTTCTTTTTTGGAACATTCGGGGCATTGGCAACTCGCCATCCCAAAATATGCTTCGAAAGCATTGTATCACATCTCACCCTCAGTGGTTAGCAATAGCGGAGCCAAAAGTCCCTTTTGACTCCATTCACTCTTCTTACTGGAACTCTCTTGGGTATCGTCTAGCTGGCTTTCATACGTCTTCCGGATTCTTGCCCAACATTTGGGTTCTGGAGCATTCTTCTTTGGATACTTCTACGATGATATTCTCCTCTTCGCAGATGATTGTCATTCAGGTTGTATTCCTCCATCACACTTTTCTAATTGCTTTCATTCATGCTGATAATGATTACATTAGACGTCGTGTTCTTTGGAATGATATTCAATCACTACCAAGTTTGCCTCTTTTACTTGTAGGTGATTTCAATTCGGTTTTAGGGGCTCATGAACGCTCAAATGGTTCTTCCCCGGCCCGCATTGAGATACAAGAGTTTACTGATTTTATCAATAATGGGAATCTGCTGGAACCGGCTAGTTCTGGATGTTTTTTCACTTGGTCAAATCATCACTTCACTCACGGTTATATGGAATCCAGAATTGATAGAGTTTTGGCTACTAACTCTTTCATGGATATCTGGGAGGCGGTATCTTATCATGTCGGGATTCGTAATTGCTCAGATCATAGTCCGCTTCTAGTCAGTTGCTCCTCTGGACATCTACGCTTGCCACGACCTTTCAGGTTCCAAAACATGTGGCTAAGTCATAAAGCGTTTGAAGAAGTGGTCCGTGCATCCTGGACTGCTCCACTCTCTGCTTCAGGGGCTTGCGCGGTTGTGATGGGTAAGCTCAAGCGTCTAAAGTGCTGCCTTCGTTTTTGGAATGTGGAGGTTTTTGGTCATCTTTCAGCAAAATTGTCAGTAGCTCAGGCGCGTATTGAAGAGGTGCAAGGGGAGTTAGCTGATTCAGGGCCAATTGATTCGCTACACATTTAGGAGAAAGAGGCACTTGAGCATTATAATAGTATTCTGGATCAGGAGGCTACTTTTTTACGGCAGAAGAGCAGGTCCTCGTGGTTACAGGATGGTGATCGTAATACGGCTTTTTTCCACAGGAGCTTGAAGGTAACTAAAGGTCATGGTGGCATAGCATCTTTACTAATTAATGATGAGCTAACCGGAGATCGAACTTTGATTCGAGATCACGTTGTAAGTTACTATGAAGGTCTTTTTCGGCAAGATGTATCTGTAGCGCCTTCCTTCAAGGAATGGAGTCCTTAATCTCCAATTTGGTGTCGGATGAGCAGAATCGGGATCTTACTCGCACTCCAACCGCTGATGAGATTAAACATGTGGTCTTTGGTATGAATCCAGACAGTGCGCCTGGCCCGGATGGTTTTGGAGGTAAATTCTATCAACGCATGTGGCATATTGTTGGTGAGGATGTTGCCAACGCTGTTCGATCGTTCTTTATTCATGGTGAGTTTCCCTCGGGTTTCAATGCCAGTTAGGTGCGATTCATTCTTCATTCTGCTAGACTTTCTATTCTGATCAATGGTGCACCGGAAGGCTATTTCAGTTGCTCTCAAGGGGTTCGTCAAGGAGATCCTCTATCACCGTTACTTTTCTGTTTGGCCGAAGAGATCTTCAGTCGATTACTCACTCATTCGGCCTCTATAGGGGAGTTGTCTCCTTTATTTCTCGGTCGTAACATTACTTTCCCCTCACATTTACTTTACGCCGATGATGTAATTGTTTTTTGCAGAGCTTCAACGTCGAACTGCAGGACTTTATTGCAGATACTTAGATGCTATAAGGATTGGTCCGGACAAAGCTACAACCCTGCCAAATCTCGGGTTTACTTTAGTTCTTGTATTACGCCAGCTCGCACTCGCCGTTTGGGTCGCATTCTTGGCATTGGAACAGGTTCCTTACCTTTCTCGTACCTTGGTGTTCCGCTTTTTGTGGGTGTTCCAAGAAGGCGCCATTTACAGGGTATTGCGGATGGGATTATAGCCAAATTTGCTAGATGGAAAGGTTCTTCTTTGTCTATGGCAGGCCGTATATGTCTTGTGCACTCTGTTATTCAAGGTGCGTTTGTTCATTCAATGATGGTTTATAGATGGCCAAAGTATCTTCTTCGCTTTGTAGAAAGTAGAATGCGGAACTTTGTCTTCACGGGTGATATTCTCAAGATTGGCACCATTCGGGTCTCTTGGAAGCGTTGTTGTGCGCCTAAGGGTGAAGGGGGTTTGGGTCTTCGCTCAATGGTCGCTGCCAATAATTCATTCCTCTCTCGGTTTACCTGGGATGTTTTGAATCAAAAGGCGCCCTATATGAGTATTTTGCTTGATCGCTTTTTCTCCCATGGTCAATTACGGAGTTATGTTCGTTCTTCGATTTGGTTTGGTTTTAAGGATAGCTATCCTGCTCTTATCAATGGGTCTCGCTGGTTGGTTGGGAGCAACTCACAGATTCGCTTTTGGCTTGATAATTGGCTGGGTTACTGCATTGCGGATAGAATTGAGATCCCTACTCATCTTAGGCATCATTTTGATTTCGCCATCTCTGACTATGTGAGGAATGATAGCTGGGATCTCATTCCAGAATTTGTTGCGGCATATCCGGAGGTTGCTTATGATATCTTCAATTACCAGTTAGCTCCTGTTGGGGAGGACACAAGAATCTGGACTTCTTCTAGAGATGGCACTACTTCTAGTGCAATTTTCTATCAGCATCTACGCCCATCCTTCCCTACGGTTAATTGGGGAGACTGGATTTGGTCCTCTTACATTCCTCCTCGACGTTCTATCACTACTTGGAAAGCTATCCACAACAAGCTCCCTACCCTTGATAATCTTCGCACTATTGGGTTTATGGGACCTTCGATTTGTATTTTCTGCATGTCTAATGAAGAGGATATGGACCACATGTTGGTGAGATGTACATTTACCCATACTATTTGGTTGCGTATATTTGATATTTTTCATTTGACTATGCCAGATTTTAATGGGTTCCACGAGTTGGTGTTATTTGCGATGGCCAGACGATTCAGTACACAGGTTTCTGCTCTATGGAGACTAGTGTTTGTTACCTTGGTGTGGATTCTATGGTCTACTCGCAACCGCTGGATTTTTGAGAACAAGCAGTTCTCTATTTCCTCCGTTCTCCATAGGCTATTGCGCACGGTTCATGAGCAAGCAACCTTCTAAAAGGTACGATGTATAATTCTGTGGATGATCTTATGACTTTGCATACTTTTGGCATTACAGGTTGCTCTAGACCTCCTCCCGTGATTAAAGAGGTTCACTGGATTCCGCCTTCAAGTGGATGGATTAAATGCAACACCGATGGTAGTGCTAAAGGTGCTCCGGGCGATGCTATTGCAGCTGGGGTTTTTAGGGATGCCTTCGGTGTGGTGAGGGGTTGTTTTGTGCAACATTTGGGTCGTCTTTTTGCTTTTGAAGCCGAGTTGGCAGCCATGATGTATGCCATTGAGATTGCGGTTTTACACGGCTGGAATAAGCTTTGGCTTGAGACGGATTCAGCCTATGTCGAAGGCCTTTTGCTCACTCGCTCCAACAATGTTCCCTGGCAGTTTCGAAATCGTTGGTTGAGGGTTCTCGCGCTGTTGGGACTTTTTGATTTCAAGATCACGCATATCTATAGGGAAGGCAATGCAGTAGCAGATACTCTTTCTAATCACCATACCGATGGTTTTTGGCCTCATCAAATTGATTGTATTGTGGATCAGGTGCTCAGAGATGCTTCTGGGCAGCCTTATTTTCGTTTCATGCAGCACTAACACTCAGGCACTCTTTCCCATCTATAGGTTTTTCCCACTGGGTTTTTCTATGGATGGGAACGAGGCCCGTGGTTGCAACCAGGAATTTCTTTTCCTGGGTTAGTTTTCTGTGTACATTAGATTTGTCTTTGTATTCTTGTTTGCATCTACGTCCGCATGTGGGCTGTAGATTGGTCTCTGACATTCTGTTATTTTTAATACAAGCGCGGTTTATTTAAAAAAAGTAAGTTCGAATTTAACATTACAATCATCCAATTGGGAATCGAATCCCAAACAAAATGAAGAGAGTCTAGTATTGTTTGACTTCTTCCAAAGGTTCTTTTTCTTCCCTCATTGGCGATATGATCAGCTGTTCGATTCATTTCCCTGTAGACAAACATAACTCGTACTTGTTCCATTTCTTCGAGCATCCTCCAAAATGACCTGGTGCCTTGTGTGAGGGGCTGCCTTCCTGTTAATGCAAGAGAGAAGATATTGTGAGTCAGTTTGTATCATAATCTTCTTAAGTTCTAGTTGATAACACAGTTGTATGCCTAGTTTAAAGGCAAAAACTTCTGCCGTATTGGCATCTATGTCCCCAAAAAAGGTAACTAAAGCCCGGATGAACTCATTTGTCGCGTTACGAGTGATACAACCTGCTCCTGTTGTTTTGGTTGATAAACAAGCACTACCATCTATGTTTAAACATAAGAAATCTTCTGTTGGTGGTAGCCATTTTAAAAAAATAGTTTTTGAAATTTTTGTGATTTTGGCATTTAGGGAGGAGTTCTCTCTAATCAATTCTAGCAGTTGGGTATTAAATCTGAATGCATCAAAATCAACTTGCATAAATATCTTTTCATTTCTTGTTTTCCAAATTAGCCGACAGAACAGAATTTTCTTAATTTGAGAATCATAATTTGGGTTTTCTTGAACAATAATAGGGATAAAAGAGTTCGTCCTTGTACTATTTTCTAAGGAAAATCAAATTCCTACTTGTGAAAACTTTGGGCAAGAAAAGAAAAGGTGATCTATTGTCTCATCAGCATTATTACACAAAGTGCAAGTGGGGGACGTAATAATGTTGAATTTATATAGTCTACTTGCCGTAGGCAACCTATCTTGGATGAGTAGCCATAAGAAAAATCTTACTTTTGGTGGAATCTTTAGGTTCCAAATTTTTTTCCATGGCCAGTCGATCACTTGTGTTTCTTCTGATCTTATCAATGCATTGTATGCCGATTTTATTGAGAATAATCCATTTTGGTTTTTCCCCCAAATTATGTTATCCGTAGTTTGATCCCTAGGTATAGGAATTCCAATAACTTCATTTACTAACTCGTGCGGCAGTTCTTCGATATTCCAGTTACCATTATTAATGCATTGATTAACAAGCAAGTTATCATTTTCCACCTCTAAGACATAGTCCCTTAGAACTTTATTATTCATCCATCTATCATTCCAGAATAGAGTTTTATCCCCTCCACCGATACTTATAGCTAAGTTCTGTTGGAACTCATCTTTTAATCTTACAATGTTTTTCCAGAACCAGCTATTTTGTGGTCTAGCTTCTGTTAGGAGGACTATGGTATTAGGAAAATATTTATTCTTATAAACTTTACTCAAAACAGAACCAGGATTAGATAAAAGTCTCCAAAGGTGTTTGAAGGAGAAAGCTTTATTAAGAATAGTGAGATTTCTAATACCAAGTCCACCTAGAATTTTTGGTGTACACACTTTTTTCCAACTAACTTTGCTTCTTGCCTTACCATCCCTTTTGATGCTCCATAGAAAATTTCTATTTAGCTCATCAATTTTGGCAATGCAAGAAGAAGGAATAGTTGTGATAGACATGCAGTAAGAGGGAATTGCATTTGTTACAGCTTGTATTAGAGTTAGTTTGCCAGCATAAGAGAGATGTTTAGAGTACCAACAGCTCACTTTTGTCATTACTATATTCACAATATCATCGAAAATATCCCTCTTTTTATTACACATTAGAAAAGGGAGTCCTAAATATTTATCTTTTCTTTTGTTAGGTATAAAACTCCCAGTTTCTATATAATCTTTTGTTTAGTTCCGAGCGGTGTATAAGGTGAGAATAAGATTCTACTTTTCTTCCAACATACATTCTGGCCAGAAGCTAAAGCATATTTTTTGAGAGTTTCTTCTATAGCTTTGATTGATTTTTTGTTTGTTTTTCCAAAAATCAAACAATTATCTGCAAAGCTAAGTATTGGTATGGGGGGCCATTTCTATTCGTAATAGTCCGGTGAATCTTCTCCTTCGTCGAAATCGAAGATATCTTCAATACTTTGATTATCTGCAAGACAATAAAAGTTAGTTTCCAGCTCTTTGAACCTCAACCTTGGTATCCACGGATGAACAACTTATCGGAAAGAATGCTAGGATATTCTTTATGTGGCCAAGAAGATGGGGCGGCAATTTTCCTCCGGTTGGAAGGTGGCGCGCACGGCTAGAGGTGTAGGGGAGGAGAGCTTTTATTTTCTCTAAGAAAACTGGTAGAATAATTCTCTAAGAATTCGGTTAATCAGAATGATCTGCAATCAACCATGTCAAAAGCTCTCTAATAGACTACTATATATAGTAGTCAATAGAAGCCTAAAGAAGAATCAATTAGACTTCATAAAGTAATAAGAATCTAATTCTTATTGCACAAGGAAACCAATTTAAGTCTAGATTCATTCCCAATCAAATTAAAACTCAATCAGGAAAATCTAACTTATCCCTTGACTTCTAATATGGGAAGGAGTCGAACTCCTCCCCATACTACTACTGGTCGCGCGGCTATACAAGGGGATTAGGTGGGTCCCGATTTCGGGACCCACTTATAATTCTAAGGCAATTCAAACTCCAAGTAGATTTTGCCCATGTGCATATATTAATTCTAAATTAACATATCATTTCAAATCAAACCTCTATTACATTTCTAAAATATAATCTTTAATTGTATTTACATAAAATACAATTAATCAGTCAATTCAATTAATAATTCCAAATTATTAATTGAGCCACAAATAATTATAATTAATTCCAAATCAATTATAATTCATCAATCACAATTAATTCTAAATTAATTGCGATTCCATCTTCAAGGATATTCGGATAAGCTGAATCACCACATATTGTGACCCATAGAGCCTCATTGTATTAAGCAAGTGCTACACTAGGCAGCATGGAATTCCTAGACGGTTCCATTTGCAATATTAATACATGAGGACGTTTGAGAGGTTTCTCAAAGCAAACCCTTTCGTTGTGAAGTCTGTTGCGCTCAATGCGGCGATGGTAACGTCCCTTCATCTGACTGACTCGAATGCATCCAGGATCGATGAAGTGTCTATCCCAATAATACATCCACGGGCGTCTTCAGTGCGTTGCTTGGTGAATCCAATATCTATTATGACTATCATAATAATATTGATACGCTGGCCAGCGTTTTGACCAATCACAACTTTGAACGACTATGAGCAGTGCTCTCCTGTGCTACACATGAGAGATGAATCCGTCACAGAATCACTTATCATCCCCATTTGTATGTAGCCATAATCATGGATCGTGTCTTGGGTCAACTGCTTATTCAAAGCTGACATCGACGGGTCCACCAAGGATATGGGGCAACAAATGTGATGATAAAGTCCTGTAAGTCCAAAGGACGACTGGCATCACTTTGACAACTTTCCGGTTTCCATAGACACTTCAGTGTACAGTGTACATCGATGGGAGTTTCCGGTGGGTACTTCCATTGTTCGGTAATCACCCTTCGAACAACTATGCGGAGTTATGGGAACGTTTCATGATTGTCCAAAAATCCATTCCGTGGCCGTGGGATCGGCTCACACTTGCTCTAACAAGTATAACCTCCACGCATACTAGTCTCACCTGGTTCATTCAGACCCCTACATCCGAGATGAACCTCGACTAGGGAGAGTTCGGGATAGATGATAACTCACATAGCTCCCACTATCTGTGTGATCGGTCATCTATCCGGGGGGACATGTTTGATATCAATACAGATAGGAATAGAGATATGACATGTTGTACGCCTGGTGTAATATAAATATGAAAGTGATACTCAATAGTCAAACAAACAAACATATATTATATTACGTTGACCTGTGTAATAGTACATATATGCCCTTAATAAGGGTTGTATGCCCTTAATAAAGACTGTCTCTAGGACATATACACTATCAATCTCCCACTTGGACTAGAGTCAATCACCTTTATGCTTAATGCCAAGATTAACATAATGTCTTAAGTGGGCATCCACTGATAAGACCTTGGTGAAAGGATCTGCCACGTTGTCCGTGGTTGAGACACGTTCTATACTAACTTCTCCTCTATCAATAATCTCACGTATAACATGATACTTTCTAAGTACATGTTTGTTCTTGTTTGTAGATCTAGGCTCCTTGGATTGAGCGACGACGTCCGTGTTGTCACAATAAATCGTTATTGGACTAGGAGCAGGAACAACCCTCAATTCCTTCAAGAACTCTCAAATCCAGGCAGCTTTTTTCGATGCTTCTGATGCAGCAATGTACTCGGCTTCTGTGGCTGAGTCAGCAATCGTGGCTTGATTAGAACTCTTCCAACAGATAGCTCCTCCGTTTAATTTGAATACGTATCCTGTCTGTGACTTAAAGTCATCAGGATCTGATTCAAATCCAGCGTCGACATAACCAGACATCTTTAATTCTGGTTCTCCACCAAACACCAAGAACATTTCCTTAGTCCGTCGAAGGTACTTAAGAATGTTCTTTACAGCAGTCCAGTGAGGTACTCCTGGATTCTGTTGTTGTCGACAAGTGAGACTAAGCGCATATGCCACATCTGGCCTTGTGCAATTCATTGCATACATAATAGACCCTACTGCCGAAGCATAGGACACACGACTCATTGCCTTTCTTTCTTTATCAGTTTTAGGACTATCCTTAACTGATAGCACGATCCCATGCCTAGCTGGGAGAAAGCCTCTCTTTGAGTCGTCCATCTTATAACGCTTCAGTATTTTGTCGATGTAGGTGGACTGTGTCAATCCTAACATCCTCTTGGATCTATCTCTATAGATCTTTATTCCTAGGATGTAGTTCGCTTCACCCAAGTCCTTCATTGAGAAGGTACTTGATAACCAAACTTTAGCCTCTTCTAGCATAGAGACATTGTTTCCGATAATCAAAATGTCATCAACATAAATGATCATGAAAACGACTCCCTTGTCGTTGTGCCTAGTGTAGACACAGGGATCTTCTACGCTTCTGACGAAGTCAAACGATTTGACAGCTTCGTCAAAGCGGATATTCCATCTCCTAGACGCTTGCTTTAGCCCATAGATGGATCTATGTAATTTTCATACAGCAGTTGGCCTGGTTTTACTAATAAAACCTTCCGGTTGTACCATATAGACCTCTTCCTCAAGGTTGCCATTGAGGAAGGCAGTCTTTACATCCATCTGCCAGATCTCATAATCATTGTAGGCAGCTATCGCAAGTAGAACTCGAATAGACTTCAACTTTGCTACCGTTGAAAAGGTTTCATCGTAATCGATGCCATACCTTTGTGTGTAGCCCTTCGCCACAAGTCTAGCCTTGTGCGTTTTTACCTTGCCATCGGCATCTGTCTTTCGTTTAAAGACCCATTTGCACCCAATAGGTCTAACCCCTTGGGGCAAGTCTACCAAGCTCCAAACTTGGTTCAGGTACATGGAGTCTATTTCCAATTCCATGGCCTCTTGCCATCTGTCTGAGTCAATATCATTTATTGCCTCTTTGTAGGTCTCGGGGTCTTCCCGATCTGATAAGCCAACATCAAGTTCACTGATGTCTTCTATCATAAGGCTTTGCTTCTGAGGTCCCTTTGGGATCCTCTTCGACCTACGAAGCTCGACTGGTGCTTCTGTCGGCGTTTCTGGTGCTTTTCTTTTCTGGCTTCGTGTAACACGAACATTATCAGTGGGCACTGATGTAGCCGGTCACATGCTACGACCATGTTCCCTAGCGGGAGGCTGCTCTTGTGCAACTTGTTGCACAGGTTGATTGACAACGGGTTCTATTGGTGTGGTTTCAACTGTTGATCTAATCACAGGACTCCCACTGACTATGACATGCCTGGCAAGTGTCATATCATTACTCTTGTCTGTTTCGAAAGCTCCCACTGAACTTGAGTCCAAATGAGAAGATTTAGAGAACTCATGTTCACGCGTGTCAAAGTCTGGAATTTCTTCAAGTTCTATCATATCATCTAACCTCTCTTCTTCGAGGTATTCTGTTTCTAAAAACTTGACATTTCTAGATACTATCACCTTGTGATCTTCAGCATGATAGAATTTATAGCCTCTCGTCTGACGAGGATAGCCTATGAAATAAACTTTGACACCCTTGGCATCTAACTTATCAGTGAGCAACAATTTGACTATCGCAGGACAGCCCCAAGGTCTAAGATAGCCCAGTGAGGGCTTCTTTCCTTTCCATAACTCATAAGGAGTTTTCTCCACTGATTTAGATGGTATACGGTTCAGAATGTAGATTGCAGTTTGTAGCGCATATCCCCATAGATATTTTGGAAGAGTAGAGAATCCAATCATTGATCTCACCATGTCCAGTAGGGTTAGATTCCTTCTCTCAGACACACCATTTAATTGTGGTGTTCCAGGAGGGGTCCATTGCGATTGAATTCCATTCTCCTTCAAGTAGTCGATAAATTCTTCACTAAGGTATTCACCTCCTCGATCTGATCGAAGAGTGACTATACTTAGGTTCAATTCATTCTCGACCTCATTCCTAAACTCCTTGAATTTCCCAAAGGTCTCAGATGTATTCTTCATAAGATAAATATATCCATACCTTGAGAAATTGTCAGTAAAGGTAACGAAGTAAGAATAACCTCCACGTGCTTGGACTTTAAAAGGTCCACATACATCAGTATGTATGAGCTCTAAGCAGCGAGTGGCACGAACACCTTGTCCAACAAAGGGTTTGTTCGTCATCTTACCCTTAACAAATGATTCGCATGTACCATATGATTCAAAATCAAATGGTTCTAAGTAGTCCAACTTCCTTAGTCTTTGAATCCGTGTTTCATTGATATGGCCTAGCCGACAATGCCATAGATAAGATGGATTATTCTTCCTACTTGAAGACGGTTGTTTGTTATGTATTTGAAATAAAGGTAGACTACTTTGCAAAATATATAAACCATTCACTAAGCGAGCTTTTCCATAGTACTGGTCATTTAACGAAAAATAACAAGTATTATTAGCAAAACGAAAGGAAAAACCCAAATTGTCCAACAATGGAATGGAAATAATATTTCTTACAATGGATGGAACAAAATAAACGTTATCAAGTTCTAAACATTGTCCTGATGGTAAATCTATCTTGCAGTGTCCAACGCGTTCGGCTTCAACTGGATTGTCGTTCCCAACATGCAAATCGATTTCACCTTGCTTGACTAGCCTGTGTTCAATTAGCCCCTGCACATTATTACAAATGTGTGAGCCACAAGTTGTATCTAATACCCAACCATTGAAGTCAAAAGTAGTCATGTTCATTTCAATAACAAACATACCTGAGCTAGAAGCCGGCGGCTTCTTAGCTTGATCTGCCCTTAGCTTAGGGCGATCTTTCTTCCAATGCCCTTTCTGCTTACAGAAAAGACATTCATCTGTGCGTACCGTTCCGCTCCTCCTGAACTTCCTTTTCTGGTTCAGACGCTTAGGTCTATCACTCGAAGTGTTAGCCTTGGTCCCGACTTTCCCTTACCCTTAGCACCTTTGTTTCTCGGGTTTGGGTTAGACGGTTGCCCAACATGCATGATCGATTTCTCCTTCTTAGGAAGAGTTTGATCATATGTCTTCAGCAGATTATGGAGCTCGGGCAGTGTAACGTCCTTCGCATTCATGGTGTAGTTAATGATGAACTGCGAATACGAACTCGGCAATGATTGAAGGACAAAGATCACCATGATCTTATTCTCCAGCTTGACACCGACATCGGAAAGGTTCTCAAAGAGACCAATCATCTTGAGAACATGTTCAGACATGTTCCCTCCTTCATTGAGCTTGCATCTGTGTATCTCTTTGATCAAATCAAATTCAACACTTCTGGCTGTCGTCTTAAAGAGCGACTCAAGATGCTTCATCATCTCATACGGCAACATGCTTTCATGTTGTCTCTACAGCTCATTGCTCATTGCCGCCAGCATAATACACTGCACGGATCTAGCATCCTCTTGATGCTTATCAGCTTTTTCCATGTTGGCTTGATTCCAAGCAGCAACTTGATCGACAGTCTGATTCTCGGGACACACGGGAATAGCCTCGTCCAAGACGTACTCAATCTTTTCGTACCTCAGCACCAAACGAATATTCCTGATCCAATCTAGGAAGTTTGGTCCGGTCAAAATTTGCTTCTGTAAGACAGTACGGAGCGAGATACTCGCCATTTCGGTTTTCCTAAGGAGAAATAGTATAGAACGAAAATAATAAATCAACTATTGAAATACTATTTCTAAATACACAGTCAACATAACTAAACAATAAGGTCCTTTAGCTGTTTAGCTTCCACTATTTTCACATATGATTGCCCCCAAAACAAACATACGGGTAATGTCCAACAAGTTACCGTAGTGGCCAAGATCCAAATCCATACTATGCTATACTCCAACGGGGGCTGGTCGCATAACATAATATGACCGGTAGGACTATCCAATTGCATCACGCAACTCTTGGGTGTTAAATCTAATTTAACCCGACGCTCTACATATTGTACCTATCGAGGTCGCTAGATACAATATGCAGTAAGTTATAACCATAGGCTTTCTCTAATCTGACGATCACTGCGAGTCTGCAAGACGAGGTCGCCAATACATGGAAACGCAATGAAAGTTCAGAATTAAAGCACCCCATGGAAAGCATCTCAGAAACACATACGCAATGAAAGTTCAGAATTAAAGCACCCCATGGAAAGCATCTCAGAAACACATACGTATACATATTTCTGCACTTATATTAGTTGGGGCTTGTAGCTTGAGGGTTTTTATCAGTCATCTACAAACATATAAGGGCGCCGCCTACCCATCATGCATGAGCGGTCTACATGTAATGGATGCCGCCTATCCATTCTAGTTCTAAACGCGGTCAAGCACATAATGGGCGCCGCCTACCCATACATAAAAATATGCGGTCCGACAAATAAGAGGGCGCCGCCTACCCTCGCATGCATAGCGATCGAACGGAAAGTAAAATACATGGTATTTAAACATGCATTGTCAAACAATAGCATATCGAGCAAACAAGCAAGTAGTAGCCTATGTGGATGCCAAATGACTTCATAATTTCATTATGAAATTATAATTCAATACTTATAATCTCTATGAAAAATTGAAAATTTGGACTAGATTGAAAAATCGAAAATTCTATTGACCAGATAGCAATTTTCGAAAACCCGAAGGACTCAATTGTAATTTTCCAAACCTTGGAGGTGTTAAATTCAAAATTCAAAAGTAGAAAGACTTATTTGTAATAAACAATAAATTGATAAATCACAAATAAGCCCCTTAACTTAATACTAATTAAATTTAACCCCTCTGGTTAATAATAATTACAATTAAATCATCTTTATATTCCAAATATAAAATTAAATCCTTAAAATTTCCAAAAAATTCAATTTTGGGTCCAACCCGAAAATTTAAATAAATGTATATATATATATATATATATATAATATACGGGGACGGGATCGAATCTCGTCCCCTAGGGCGCCTGCGGCCGCAGGCGCCCGACACGCAGGCCCCTGCCTGCGTCACGTAGGCGCAGGCGCCTGCCTGCGTCACGCAGGCGACATATATATATATATATATATAATTTTTTTTTTTTTGAAAAATATAAATTCTAAATTTATATAAAAACAAAACTTTCTAAAATCAAATTAATCATAGAATCAATTGCATCCAGATAAACTACATAATCACATAACATATATACGTATATACATAATCAATTAACCTGGCTCCGATACCACTGTAGAAAAATATGGTCAGAGTTACCCCTAGGGTACGCCGCGGAATTTCAAAAAATTTTCTTAACATGCAGGTTAATTGATCATGTATATAACGTATATAATAAACACATTAATCAGAAAACTTACAATACTCCAAAAACAAGAATAGGTATTGAATCGATATGCCAATCGATGAAGTCTTCGTAATAGTCCGGTGAATCTTCTCCTTCGTCGAAGTCGAATCTGTCTTCAATACTTTGATTATCTGCAAGACAATAAAAGTTAGTTTTCAGCTCTTTGAACCTCAACCTTGGTATCCACGGATGAACAGTTTATTGGAAAGAATGCTAGGATATTCTTTATGTGGCCAAGAAGATGGTGCGGCAATTTTCCTACGGTTGGAAGGTGGCGCGCGCGGCTAGAAGTGTAGGGGAGGAGAGCTTTTATTTTCTCTAAGAAAACTGGTAGAATAATTATCTAAGAATTCGGTTATTCAAAATGATCTACAATCAACCATGTCAAAATCTCTCTAATAGTCTACTATATATAGTAGTCAATAGAAGCCTAAAGAAGAATCAATTAGACTTCATAAAGGAATAAGAATCTAATTCTTATTGCACAAGAAAACCAATTTAAGTCTAGATTCATTCCCAATCAAATTAAAACTCAATCAGGAAAATCTAACTTATCCCTTGACTTCTAATATGGGAAGGAGTCGAACTCCTCCCCATACTACTACTGGTCGCACAGCTATACAAGGGGATTAGGTGGGTCCCGATTTCGGGACCCACTTATAATTCTAAGGCAATTCAAACTCCAAGTAGATTTTGCCTATGTGCATATATTAATTCTAAATTAACATATCCTTTCAAATCAAACCTCTATTATATTTCTAAAATATAATCTTTAATTGTATTTACATAAAATACAATTAATCAGTCAATTCAATTAATAATTCCAAATTATTAATTGAGCCACAAATAATTATAATTAATTCCAAATCAATTATAATTCATCAATCACAATTAATTCTAAACTAATTACGATTCCATCTTCAAGGATATTCGGATAAGCTGAATCACCACATAGTGTGACCCATTGGGCCTCATTGTATTAAGCAAGTGCTACACTAGGCAACATGGAATTCCTAGACGGTTCCATTTGCAATATTAATACATGAGGACGTTTGAGAGGTTCCTCAAAGCAAACCCTTTCGTTGTGAAGTCTGTTGCACTCAACGCGGCGATGGTAACGTCCCTTCATCTGACTGAGTCGAATGCATCTAGGATCGATGAAGTGTCTATCCCAATAATACATCCACGGGCGTCTTCAGTGAGTTGCTTGGTGAATCCAATATCTATTATGACTATCATAATAATATTGATACGCTGGCCAGCGGTTTGACCAATCACAACTTTGAACGACAATGAGCAGTGCTCTCCTGTGCTACACATGAGAGATGAATCCTTCACAGAATCACTTATCATCCCTATTTGTATGTAGCCATAATCCTGGATCGTGTCTTGGGTCAACTGCTTATTCAGAGCTGACATCGACGGGTCCACCAAGGATATGGGGCAATAAATGTGATGATAAAGTCCTGTAAGTCCAAAGGACGACTGGCATCACTTCGACAACTTTCCGGTTCCCATAGACACTTCGGTGTAGAGTATACATCGATGGGAGTTTTCGGTGGGTACTTCCATTGTTCGGTAATCACCCTTCGAACAACTATGCGGAGTTATGGGAACTTTTCTTGATTGTCCAACAATCCGTTCCGTGGCCGTGGGATCGGCTCACACTTGCTCTAACAAGTATAACCTCCACGCATACTAGTCTCACCTGGTTCATTCAGACCCCTACATCCGAGATGAACCTCGACTAGGGAGAGTTTGGGATAGATGATAACTCACATAGCTCCCACTATCTATGTGATCGGTCATCTATCCGACGGGACATGTTTGATATCAATACAGACAGGAGTAGAGATATGACATGCTGTATGCCTGGTGTAATATAAATATGAAAGCGATACTCAATAGTCAAACAAACAAACATATATTATATTACGTTGACCTATGTAATAGTACATATATGCCCTTAATAAGGACTGTATGCCCTTAATAAAGACTGTCTCTAGGACATATACACTATCAGTGTTGCCGAGTTTGTGTAGCTTTGCCTTTTGAGTGATATTTCTTGGGTCACTCTTGTCATGATGTTTTGGAGTGATTGGGTTTTTGCATTCCGGCGTGCGTAATGCTTAATTTGCCGGTGATTTCAAGTTTCTTGTGTTGTTGAGTAAGGACTTGGCTTCCTGTCTGGTCAGTTGGTTGAGGGACACTCCATTTAGAACCTATGCATTTATCTCCGGCAGAGATGTCGGTGCTATTTGCAATGCCGTTCATTTCACTGAAGGTCTGGACGGAGAGGGCTTGTTGAGCATTTCGTTTAGTCTGTCCGCGGTTTCTTGGAGCGTGTTTTTGGGTGGGTTGGGTGGGGAGAGCAGTTGAATTGTTGGTGATGGTGTTCTGTCCATGGGCGGTTGGGATGGCTTTTGTTGAACTGGAGTTTTGGTTTTCCGGTTGAGGAGTTGGCTTTGGGATGCTGACATTTTTGTTCTCTAGTGTTTTTGGGGAATATTTGTTGTGAGAACTGGATGTAGTGTTTGTAGTAATAGGTATAAAGAACTGGTCCTTTAATTCTTTATTTGGGAAATCGCATACTTCTGCGTTGGATACTGTTGTCGGGAAAGGAATCCTTTCTGTTGGATTATGGCAGTGGGATAGAGCATTTAGAGTAGGAGTGAAAGGCTCAGTTGCCAGCGTCTTGGAACTAGCAAATTTCTGTTCCTCTGATTGGTTCGTAGGTTGCATGCCTGTATGTTCTTTAACTGCAGCAAAATTGACAGTTAGGTCTGATGAGATCTTATTGTCATGCCCAATTATTGGTTCGTTGTATTTATTCCCAGATTTGGCTAAATCCGATTTTGCCTATTCTGTTGCCTTCGTCTGAGCATGCAGCAAACGATTTAATTTTCGCATATTATTTTCCTCTGTTTGTTTCTCTTCCCTTTAATATGGGTTTTTTTATTTTCTCTGGCATTAACTGCCATGTCTGTGTCTCGTGCAGGCACTGTGTTCTTGGTCAGAGGAATTTTCTGACCTTGTCTGACCGCTCTCTTTCCTTGCACCACGTGCCATTTATCATCTGGATTGCTCTATTTTTTCTTAGTCTGAGTTTTCGCCTGAGAAGATGGGTTTGCCGTCCGGCCATTTTCATCAGTTGGTTCAACGTTTTTGCCGATTTTTTGACATTGTAAGCTTAAATGTCCAATTTTTCCACAATTGAAACAGAATTCTGAGTCTATTTCATAAGTAATCTTCTGATGCCTAGATCCAATGAGTAAGATTTGATCAGAGGTTTGGTAGTATCGATTTCAATGCAAATTCTTGCATATTTTTCTCTTTTTGCCTGGGACGTGTGCCAGTCTATCTTAATCAATTTTCCAATGCTCTTTCCAATTTTTTTTAGAGCAGCTGTCTCATAGTACTCCACTGGTAGTTCTGGAAGTTGGACCCAAATTGCAAGATTCTGGAAAGATCCCGAGGCTGGTGTGAAATCTGGCTTCCACTGTTGGATTGCTAGGAAGTAGTTAAAAAGGAACCAAGGACCCCCTGCAATGGCCGTAAGGTAGTCATCTTGGCATGACATTCTTTTGATGTAGCAGCCTTTTCCTAGTTCCATTGATGTAACTCTGTTGTTCATCTTCCATAGACCTTGCAGGTGTTTTTCAATGTTGGAAATTGATTTGATGTATCCTACTGTTTGTAGGATTAGAGTCTGCTTCCATGGTTTGTAAAGGGACGCCGGTTCTTTGGCTGAGAAAGAGACAATACCTTCTTCTTGGCCTCTCTGTTCTTGCTCTGTTTCATCCCCTTCAGTAGCATCCATGATTTCTTCATCTTCTTCAAAAGTATTTTCTAAATCTTCCCAGACATTACTATAGCTACAACTTCCTTGATTCAAGATATCCTTGAAAGATTTCTTCGGGAGCTGAATATCGTCCTGTTGAGCCAGGAAAGGGATTTTATTTTCACACATGTTTTTATTTTTATCAACATTTTTCATTCTTTTGATTTTTTTCTATGATGTTGGTATCCGGTAGGTTATGTACAGTGTTGGTGTTATTCATGGACATTGAACTAGGAATTTGTTCGAAGTTTGTCGTTTGATGAATGTGTATGGATTCAGAAAGGCAACCAATGAGGTCTAGCTCAATTGGTTAGACTGAGGTGTCATGACACTAGAGGTCATATGTTCAATTCTCGCCAAGTGCAAGATTATTTATAGTTTATTACTAGCTTTGTAATGGTACGATTATTAAAAAAAAAAAAAGTATTAAAAAAAAATGGATTCAGAAAGGCTTGATGCAACCGGAGTTATGGTGTTTGGATTGTTATTTACTATCAATCTTTGTTTGAATGGAGGTTTTGGATCAGGGTAAGGATGATGTAGGTCCTTTTTGTTGAGAGAGAATTTTTCCATCATGTTTTTTTATTTGCACATTTAACCAAGCTGATTATAAGAATAGAACAGAGATCGATATCAACTTAAGGTCTCGTATTACTTCTTCAGTTTCAAAGATATAATTTCTTTTACAATAACATGGTTTAACTAGTCCAGTAAATTATAATGATGAAGTAAATTAAAACTCTAAACAAATTAATTAGTCATGAGTACTCAAATTATCTGTTACATGTCCTCTTAAATGTACCTCCCTAAACCAATTACCTTTTCTTAACGTAAGCATACAGTACTAGTTAAGTGTGTGACTCATATGCATGGACCATGTTAGTACCTTAGCATGAACTCACTCCAGTAGTACTAATTTACTAATGATCGACCCTGTTAAGTGAAATATTGTTTGATTTCATTAATCCAACAAGAACTAAAGGTCTACATATGATTATTATTTCTCAATAGTCCAGTCTCTTACTCACTACATATAATAATGGAGAGGTCAACTTGCCAACTTAATCTAAAGTAAGGCCAAACTAATTAACAAACTCAATTCATCAATATAATTCTAGCTAGTACCAACACGTTGCTCTTTTGTTCATATCATTTGAATACTCAAGATCACAACAAGTTTGTGAAATTTGGAGCTTGTACGCGCCGGTAGCAGATTTTTAGATCTCAGATCTACTTTCTTCTACCGGAATCTGTCAAGAATTAGCTACTCTCTGTTTCTGGCTCTCAGTCTCCGGTGAGAGCTCAACCATAGGCACGCGCCTATTCATCCTCTTCCTCACGTCAAGGGGGTTCCAGGGCCACCGGAATCACCCTTTTCCGACACCGGACGCGCCCGGTGTGGATTTTTAGATCTCAGATCTACTTTCTTCTTCCGGAACCGGTCAAGAATCTGTTGTTCTCTGTTTCTGCCTTTCATTCTCAGGTGCCAGCTCATCCATAGGCACGCGCCTACCTATCCTCTTCCTCACTTCAAGGTAGTTTCAGGGTCACCGGAATCATCATTTTTCGACACCGGACGCGCCCGTAGCAGATTTTTAGATCTCAGATCTACTTTCTTCTACCGGAATCTGCTGTTCTCTGTTTCTGGCTTTCAGTCTCAGGTGGCAGCTCATACATAGGCACGCGCCTACTCATCCTCTTCCTCACTTCAAGGTGGTTCCAGGGTCACCGGAATCAACCTTTTTCGATACCGGACGCGCCTGTAGTAGATTTTCAGATCTCGGATCTACTTTCTCCTACCGGAACCGGTAAAAAATATGTTGTTCTCTGTTGCTGGCCATCAGTCTCAGGTGATAGCTCTACCATATGCACGCGCCTGCTGACCTACTCCCTTGCTTAAGGCCGGACGCGCTGTACACAACTTGGCCTTTCCAGCCGAGATTTCATTGTTTTGTAACACATAGTTGATGCTCTTTCAAAGTTGTTGTTTCCGTTTTGGAACACGGCTTTGTAATTTTGATTGCGTTTGTTTCACTCGTATTCGTTTGTTTCACTTGTAACCCGCATGTGGATTACTTGAGGATTTTTATTTTGTATGCTTTGTACTCTTTTCTCTTTAATAATATATGTTCGATTTAGTAAAAAAAAGATCACAACATAAGTGATAGGATAATTAATTTTACTAAACCGTCTCCTAGAACAAGTTAGTATCATAGAAATTAAAGCAACACTACCAAAAAAATGTTTTTGGTGATGATATTTTTTATCAAGTCAAAAAATTATCATCTGGGTGGCAATTTATTTTTGTCACCGGCTTGTCACATTAGAACCATCATATTAGTATTATGGTGACAAAACATTGGTTTTGTCACCTAAAACCAGGTGATAAATTTTAAATTTATCACTATATTCACTCAAATGACAAAAAATATTGTCAAATTAGTTAAACCCTGTTGTCACCTGAAGTCAATTACAATGAGAAAAAAATTGTCAAATTAGTTATACCCTATAGTCACCTAAAGTTAATTTCATCACCTAAAGCTCATGAACTATGAAATATATAAATTTCTTTTAGATGACAACACTAAAATTGCCACCTAAGTCCTTAGGTTGAGTTAACAATATTTCACAACTGAAGCCTATTACTCCCAATAAAAAAAATGCACACATTCTGAAAAGTTGCCATAATAGTATTTATTCATAGAACACTTTTGAAAGCTATAAACAATACACATACAAAGTTCAAGATCTCGAACATTTTCATTCCATTCCATCCAAATTGCCAATATTCATAATATCACTAAATCGAAGTACGGATAATTGGGACTAATAGCATGATTTGTCTTTCTATATTACATAAACTCATTTGAAAGGTTCCAGAGTCTTGATAAACCAATCTATACAGACTTTTCACACGTCTTTCTCCTCATGGTGTGCTTCACTTCTTAACTTCAACAGTCATGTGATCCTGCAAAGAAAGAATCACACATTATATGACGACATAGAAACAAGAATGCAGAAATAGTCCTGCGGACTAAATATCAAATACAACAAACTTCAATTTTTGGAAACTCAGACATGCACAATGGGATCAAGTACAAAGGAGGCGAAGAACTTCTAATACGATGGATGGAGCTAAATGCATTCACCATGTTTTTAGGAAGCACGAAGTAAGTTGATAGGCTTCTCTAAGAAACATAAACACTACTTAAAAAATATTATCGAGGCATTACAGTCGAGACTTCTTGTAATCGGTGAAGTGCCCTAGGAAAGCCTTGACGAGATCCGCGTAGGATCGTATGGTCCCCGCTGGCATGTTGTAGTACCACTCCGTGGCCACCCCCTCGAGGGTGCCGGGAAAAACTATGAACATGTCCTTGTCGTCATGTCCGTATGTTTGCATCATGTATTCAAACTTAACTCGGTGCTCATGCGGGCAAGTTACCCCAACGTACTTCGGAAGATTCTTTGGGATCCTCCGATCCGAGGGGATCGAATGACTCATGAGTTTTGGGCACAGGGGGTTGGGGGAAAACCGCTCTCCCGGTGCTTTTGGCGGGTCGAAACAGAATCTCGGACTCGTTCCTCCCTTCTTCGATCGCTGGATTCAACGCGAGGCCCTCTATTCTTTCGATCTTGCCGTTTCCAGTCGTGGGCCTTAAGAAGGTCCTCGTACTTTTCTTTTTCCCTCTCTAGGGCCTTGCGTTCCGCATCAGAGGGTCCTTCATCCGAGAGGTCCCTGCTTTCTTCGGGGATGGTGTATACGGATTGTCCGTGGCCTTTTCTCTGAGCGGTATGGCCCTTTGTCGACGGGGTTTCTGGGCCGTGGTATCACCAGAGAGCTGTTCTTCACGGTCCCCCACAGTTTCATGGATTCGATACGCGGGTACGATCCTTGGTCCTTTCGGAGGATGTGCTGAATCCTTCGCTCCTCCAGTGGATTTCACCGGTTGTTCACTTCGAGTGGAAGCGCTTCCTTGGGGCTTCTTCGCCTTGGGTACACATTTGTCTACATAACTCTTACACACCGAGTGTACCAAGCTTTTTAGCTGGGTCTCTGTCATCATGACCTGGGGTTCCAGCCGGTCTGAATTTTCCCCCGACTTCTCTTCCGAGTGGGAAGGATTGGGGCGTGTCGAGCTAGGCGTTATCTCATCGTCTTCCATGTCAGAGTCCTTGCGAGTGGTATCGTCATGCGTCTCCGGCTGGTTGCTTGGGGCTCCCTCTGGTCCTCTCATGGATGATTCCGGCTGCTTCCTTCGTTTTCCCATGGCTTCTCGTCTCGGTTTCCCACATACAACGCCAAGATGACGAGGGTAAAACCGTTCAAAGGCCTACGACATCATCTCTCAATCCCTTGAAGCTTGAGGGTTGAGTAAATGTACTACACTGGGATATTCGAGCACCTGCAATGGGGAAGAGAGATGGGAGGGGAGGTTGAATCGACCTACCTCAGTTAGGTCGATCACAACTTAATGTGTGTGAAAATGGGAGCAGCATAACATTCTTGTGCGTATGGAATTGAATGTAAGAGTGATATGACATGGAATATCACCACTGCATCCCCTGCGCCCAACCTCAGGGCCAGGAGCTACGTAGAGAATTATGAAGATTCTGGTTATGGTCATGCCATCCAAGTCCAGAAAGAAGACCCGTAGGAAAGGTTCCACCACGTGGCTTAGTACGCGGGAAGAAGACCCACCGAAGAGAGCCCTTGGCCAAGTACGTGGGTAGAAGACTCGCATGAAAGAGCTCATTACACAACCAACTATGCGAGAAGAAGACCAACGGACCAGAGCCTAAGTCCCTGGCCTGGCCCGCAAGACAAAGCCTTCCCCCGCATGGCATGGCCAGTAAGACCTGCGCATAGGGAGCAATGTTGAAGACCACCTCTGCGTAGCGGAAGATTACCTTCATGGCGGATGCCTTGTCTGCGGCAAGCCGCAGACATGAAGTACATAAAAACAGAGCTGAAAGCCAGAAAACAAGGAAGAAGGGTCCCGACAGGGCTGCTAATTCTATATATAGAGGCCTTGGGGTCTCATTTTGAGGTACCACTCACTCCCCATCTCAATATACTTCTCTCTAAACAGTTATTTCATAGCTCAAGTAAAGTCTCGAACCGGTTTGTCCACGTCAAGCCGGTCAAAAGGGATCTAACTCCCTTTCTCCCCTGAGCGCAGGTACCCGCAACCCACTGGTAGTAGGATCTTTCATTGTGTTGGTCCATTGTTAGTTAAGCCACCAATGTCTTAGTATAGTACCATTCGTAATGACACTACCATATTGAGATATACACTTTTGGTTATATCATTGGCGCCGTATGTGGGAAACGACAACCCGAGAGTCCGATCAAGCAGACCATTATCTATGGCTTCATCATGGCGAACCAGATCGTCCAAGGATAAAGGCGTGGACAAAATCACCATTACCCTCCTAGGTGACGGACAGGCAACCAGTGTATTCAAAGAACCAGAATCCTACCCGGATGAGCCTACAACCCCTATCGAAGGAACAGGGGAACCCAAGGAACCGGGTGCACAACAAGATGAAAATGTAGCCAACTTCCAAAAGTTAGCAGCATTACTCAAAGAACGGCTCAATGAAAAGAATGCGTCAGACGTCATTGGTGAGAAAGGGACATGACCCAAGGCTGTACCCGAAGGGGGAAATGCACAGCTCACCATAGTCAGGAAGAAGAAGCCCAGCTCATGGCGGTATGGTGAACCTCCAATCAAAAACAGATTGGGCGCCAACCCCGCAAAGAAGCCAGGCAGAGGGAATGTGTTCGATCGACTCGGACGAAAGAGGACGACAGCGAAGGATAGATTGGGAGATCGCGGGAAGGACAAAGCAAACGATGAAGGTGATATACACATGGTGGCTCAAGAGATAGTAGATCGAGGGCGGAGGAAACGCAAGGAGAACGTAGAATTCGAACCCAAGCGAAGGTCTAGTGAGCGGTTGGAGGACGAAGATGAAGAAGAAGGAGAAGCTGGAAATAGTGAGGAGGACACTGAAGAGAATGACTCTATACAAACCGATGGAGATACCACCGATTCATGGGAAGATGATGTTGGAAACAGTGGATAATTAAATCTACACGGAAGAGAGGATAGTTCCCCGGAAAACGGGACGAGATCCCATGCACATAGACCTGGAAATTCGTTTTCCACGGCAATAAGGGAGGCTTGTCTGCAATCCAGGAGGAACATATCCACTGCTGATGTACCAAGATACCCCGAAGATTCGTGCCCTTATGAGCATCAGACTAGATTCGAAAGCCACCTTCAAGCTGATGGCTAGTTCGATGAAACCCTGGCCATGGCGTTCTCCTCCACTTTGAGAGGAAGGGCTATGGAGTGGTACATCAGGCTACGATCAGGATCCATCCGGTGTTACGGTGACCTCATCGAGCAATTCACTGATTCGGATGTCTTGAGCGATAGCCACCTCTCAACTATTTTGCAAGGCCGTTCGGAGAATCTACGCAGTTTCATACACAGGTTCAATTCGGAGTTACTCTCGGTAGATGAGTTCCCCTTTAGTCTTCATGTGGACTCACTATACGCGAATACGTCCAATTTAGCGTTGGCTAATGAGCTGAGCCGTCATAGGCCGCGTAACGTCAGGTAATTGAATGCTACGGTGGAAAGCCATATCGAGGCAGATGAATTCGGCAATAACGTGCCCTCCTGTGCCCGAAAGATAGAAGAAAGTATGGCCAATAAAGCAGAAAAGAAGAAATCCCACAAGAAGTGAACGAACCAGAGAAAGAAATCCGCCACACCGACGCGCAAACTATACTAGACTGAGCAGACCGAGAGTACAAATATTGGAAGATTTGTCAAATCGACCGTACGTGGATGGCCGAGAAAGCGAACAGAATCCGCGGATACTAGACATAGTAGCCTCTATCACGGGTTCCATAGGCAGTACGACCATGAGACTGATGAATGCGTGGACCTTATGGAGGAGATCGAGCGACTAATCCAACAAGGTTACTTGAAGGATTATGTCCTCAGGAAGCATGATGAAGAGCCAGTGAATAACAGTCATAGCAACGTGAGAGTATCTAGCAAGGGAGAACATTGGAAATCAACATCCAACAAAAAGAGAAGAGGGGCGATGGTGACCACAGGCGCAACTGGGGACAGGGAAGTAGAAACGTACGATGGGAGAGCAGCAGGAAGAGTGATTCGAAAAGAAAGGTGCGCTATCACTCGAGATCCCCCACTAGAGGATCAGGCCCGGGGAAGCAAAAGGAGGCCGAGGTTAAGAGGAACAACCAGAGGAGCGCAAGCAGGGAAACACTGATCGCAACCAGAGAACTGCGGACATAGAGGGAAGTAAAGGAAAGGAAGCCAAATATGGGAGTTACCGGGAAGTCATTAATATGATAGCAGGAGGACCAGCATGGGGAGATACCAGAAATGAAAGGAAACGCACTTCACAGGATGTAGCCTTTTACAGTCACGGGAGTATTTTCTGCTTGGGCGCTACGGACGGACCACCCACTAACGAGATTAGCTTCAACAACTTGGAGGTTCCCCCCAAATTGTTGGGACACGTAGGTTCAGCAGACATCAATGTTCCCTTGGTAATAAGCATAAAGGTGGCCCGATTTACGATCAGGAAGGTTTTAATAGACAATGGGAGTTTGGCGAATGTGATAACATTGGCGACATTGGAAAAAATGAAAATGGATATAAGGGGTATGAGAGAAGTTGTTACCTCGCTGGTAGGTTTCAGGGGGGCGGAAGTACGGTCTCCGGGATAGTACCGATGGACGTTACCATAGGCTCATCGCCATTGCAGGCAACCTAGCGACTAGACTTTATGGTGGTAGATATGCAATTCGCGTACAACGCTCTTCTGGGGCATCCGACCCTAAATCAGTTTCATGCGGTAGCATCTAGCTACCATTTGCGGATGAAATTCCCAACTAACAGAGGTATCGTCCAAGCTATAGGGGACGTGAATGAGGCGTGGCACTAGTATTCCATTTCAGCGAAGAATATGTCAACCCAGAAGCTAAGCTTGAAAGTAAATGAAATGAATGGGCGTGGAAGATTCCGGATAGAGCCGCCTTTCAGAGGGAAGAGGATTCCGAAGAATAAAATCGAGGGGATGGACTACAGGGTGATAGAAGGTCTAGGAATGAAGCAGAGGTTGAGAACCTCACCAAGACACCTGCAGGAGCAATGCAACGATTGGTTAAGGATACGGATGATGGTAAGATCAGGAGCGCATGAAGAAGACGGGAGAGAGGAAGTAGTAACTGGTCGTCCGTAAGCAGGAAATAAGCGCGGGAGCACTGGAGACCATGGGATGTACGAGAAAATCGGTGGTAAAAGAACTCTTTTTGCAGAATTTATGTTTTGTGTGTATGATTATGCCCGTTCTTAGCTAATTGGTACGCTGAACTTCTTTTTCGAACCTTATTGTATCAATTAATCATGGTGTGGCAATGAACATTAATTCTCCTCTGTGATTTCCTGGTGACCAACAAGGATAAAATTGCCTTATAACTTATTAACGAGGATGGGACGCCGTCATAAAACTCGATTGATAATTATGAGACAATTTGCCTTCTTTTAAAAGATTTATTAGGCCCGCAAGCTCTGAAGACCATTACAAGAATCTGAAACCATGAAGAAAGCATATGTATGTACATATGGGTTGCAGAAAGTATGAAGGCGTACGTTACCGAGAGACGTTTTGTGGCTGGATTCCTATGTTCGGGTGGATTGTAGGTCGCCCACGGAATAAACACGTCCTAAGGATAGTTCTCGACCCCTCAAGAACAACCCAGTCGCGGCCACTTATGTGTGCGAATAATTTCAAGAGTACTCCTCCCGCATAAGTGGTGCCCTCCCCAAGGCACGGAGGCCCCAATGCCTCCCCAGTGCGCGTGAGGGATGTAGAAGACCTCACTTGAAACGCGGAGGCTCCGATGCTGACCCAGACAAGTGGAGGTTACTCCACGACCTGAGCGATATCCACAGCAGAACGCTGGTCCAGGCATGTGTGACGTTCAGACTAGCCCCAATCTTAACGTACATAGTAGCGGAAGGGTAATTCGTAATCTATATAGACGTGTCCTCAACACAAGATACCCTACCTTAATGTATGAATTACCCCTTCCTACGGGACAGTGTAATCTAGATCAGTGTGATACTAGAATGAATGCCCTACTACTATCGGATCAGCAGATTGTTCTTCTATGGATACCCAGTGGCTATTTTAAGCCAAAGGATGGTCTGTGATCAAGATTAGCATTTTGGGAACCCAATGTTCTCAAAAATGAAGGAAGTCGAGACTACAATATCTCTGACAAAGAAGGTAGTCATGGGATCCGTCCACTGAGGATCCATGCAGTCTGAAGACAGTGAGCAATCTCTATTTTTTAGAATTGATCATAGCAGAATCAGACAACAAGAGAGGGGAGAAGACTTATTCATCCTCACGAATGAATTTCCTGCAACAATTATGGGAACCATTAGGAAAAGGAAATTGTGCGGAATATTTAAGATTTTCCCTCGTGGATGGGTTTGCCGCAACAACGGCGTAGGCCATTACGGATTGATAGTCGAAGGCAATAACATCGATGAAAAACATTGCTTAGCAAAGAAAATCAATATATACATCATGCAAAACACTTCCTACGCGTGTAACAATTCATTCGAATAAAATCAACAGAAGAGAACTTTGTCCAACAAATATACATATACTCAGGGCATACCCCGGCTATTACTTACCTTGAGTCGCAGAGTCTTCATTGGTGGCCTCAGTCGCGGAGCTAGTGTCCTCCGACGGAGCCGGAAGGAGGTTGAAAGGTCCAAACTCCAAGAATAATTGATTTGGTAGATGAGTGGCCCGATGAGTAGCGAGGGACCGTCAGCGGAAGGTTCCGGGCCCATAAACAAAGAGATGTCCTCTTCAACCACGCCCGATTTAGAAGTGATGCTTGTGAATGACTGAAGATAACTCTGCAGAACATTCTTCATCCAATGAGGCCACTGAGGTATGAGCAGAAAACCACTCGAGGACCCGAGAAGATCGGAGGGCTCAGCTACTAAAGTCCATAACTCTGAGGCATGAAAAACATAATTTGGGACTTCAACCTCCTGCGGTAACTCTTCTAGATTATCCCCTCGATTAACATCCATATCTCGACGATCATCAAAGTCATCCACCAGTATTCCGTCGTTTCTCATCTGGGCCACTACCCTATCAAACCCGGCTTTGACATCGACATGCGAAGACCTTTTCCTTAAGAACCAAGCACAAGGGGATTTAATAAAGTCACATACCTCATCGACGCGAGTGTATAGAGCCCCCTCAAGCAATCTACGGAAGATGTTTTGCAATGCGGATCCAACTCCCCTGCGAAAACCGTCCAACCACCTCATTTCCCGCAAGAGCTCTACTATGCGACTGGCCCGCACGTGGCTGGATGAATCCATTCCTTCTAACTGCGCTATGGTGGAGTTGCGGTCTTACGATTCTCGACCTCTTCGTAAGACCGCTGGTACTATTTGGCCTTTTCATCCTCCGACAGCAACTGTGTCGTGACCCGACCAATCTCCGCCTGAGCGTCCTATAGCCTTTGCTGGAAAGCTAGATGCTCTTTTGTGGCTCGCTCGGTCTCACGGATCCAGCCTTGCAACGCACCTACATGGGCATGTCCCTGAAAGAAGGAAAAGTAAAGCCGAGTTACAACGGCGATTGACCAATGAAAATTCAAAATAAATATATTGCTAAGCCATAACGGGGTGTACCTCATTACAGATGTCCTCTAGATGACCCAAGACAACGGGCTGAGTGACACCCTCCATCAAAGTAATTTCCTCTGATGGAACCAGATCGCTCGACACTATCTCTTGACTGAATTTTATCCACTTCTAGAAATCGAAACATTCCAATTCGATAAAAACGGTGCCCGAAGGCTCGCCCGTTACCTGCTTGCGTTTCACGCCGCTTAAAGAACATCACTTTGTACTAAAGCGCGGGCACTGGGAGAATCTTCGTGGAGTAGGTCGGCACGGAGGTCCTCGTTGCACTTCTTCAAACTAAACATAGAAGACGGATCCTTTATAAGAACGACAAGGTCCTCAGCATCAGCCGCAGCCTTCACATCCAATTCCTCCGGCGATATCCGTTCCAAAAAGACACTCACTGAAAAGGGACTACCGGTAACCTTTGCGGTTGTGGCTGAAACTGTTGGTCCCTTTAAACACCAAGAAAAGACTAGAGGGGAGGGGGGTGAATAGTCTTTTCAAACTTTCGTCGTTTAAAACTTTCTCAGCAAGTGCTTATTACTTTTCAGTAATGAGTTTGCTGATACTTAACTTTCTCAGCAAGCGTAAGTTACTTTCCAGTAGCTAGGTTTGCTGATACTTAAAATCAGAGAGCGGAAGTCTTTGATACAATAAGTGCTCTTTCAGTAAGTAAAGGTTTCAGCAAGTGATGTGAGTGACTGTGTATAGACAGATATGATTTGCTGAAAACTAAGTACAGTAAGTAAATCACACAAACACTTTTATAGTGGTATCTGTGAGTGGCGTAATCTCTCAACTAATCCACTTTGTCCTTTCTAGGACTGAATCCACTAAGATATGATTGAGGTTCCTTACAATCTCCTATCTAGAGCGATTCAAACAGAAACCAAAGCACACTTGCTTCGTCTCCAACCTAATCTAGAGAACGTAAAATGCAAGCATACTTGAATAATTAAACAGTAAGCATGAGTAAATTGCATAATCAAAAACCAATAAGAGTCAAAAGCTTCATTGCTGATAGTTATCTTTCAGAAGTTTACATGAAATAGCAGAGATAACTTAAACAGAATCAGCAAACAAAAACTTTAACAAAAACTATTACAGAGAGTTAAGCTCTTCCAGAAGATTTTCTCAAAATCTCTCTTACACTCTTCTCAGCAAGTGCAGTAAATTCAACACAGTCCTTTTCGTAGTTTTCCAGAAGCCTACGGACTTGTAGTTGAAGAATTCTTGCGTTTTTGCAGGCGGTATGATGATGCTTTTCAGCATTCATTTCCATGTAATTAGTCACCCACAAATGCATGCCCCAATTGCTGGCATGGAGAAGCTGTGTATCTGAAATGCTTTTCGGATGAATCTTTCTTAGCCAGAGAAGATCTTCTTCTTGATCCTTAGCAGTGAGATAGAAATACTCATAAGGAATCAATCCAAGTCTCTTTTTTGTTTTCTTTGTCACTGGGTCAGAGTAGTAAGCAATGCCAGGTGGTTTGATCAGATTTGGTTCTTGTCTATAAGTCTTACCAATGGCGATTCTTCTTACTGAGACCTCGAGATTCAACCATCTCCCAGCAATATTTCTTGGGAGGGATTCTTCCCTTTGATTTCTTTGGACCTTGAGTTCAATCCATTTGAACATTTGATTCAATATGGCTGTAGGAAAGAACTCATTCACCAGCAAGTCTTCCAGCTTTATGATCCAGCAACCATGAATGTTTCTGATTACATTCTGAGTGGTTTCTTCATTGCTGGTCTTTGTATATTCAATGCCGGAGCCAATAGCAATGCTGGCCAGCCTCTTTTCTTCCTGCCTTTGCCTTCTTCTTCTTGATTTAGCATTGTCTTGATCTCTTGTTGAAGAGTCAGACGAGAAATGCTTTGAGTGGCCAGACGGAGTCAAGGTTGTTAAGGGTCTAGCTCTTATGGCTTGAGCTATTGTTTGATTGTCATCATCTTTATCATCTTCATTCAGATTGTGATGACTTTCAGTATGGCAAAAATCTTGAGTTTCAGCAGCGGTTTTTCTCTTTTTGGTACTTGCTGAATTCAACTCAGATTCTGCTTGCCTTTTAGAACTTTGCTCTATTTCAGCAAGTGGTTCTATGGGTAGTGGCTCATCAACAGCAAGAGGGGTTTGGTTTCTTTTTCTGGTACTTTTCTTTTCCCCCTTAGACATGGATTGCAACATCGGAGTGATGTGTAGAGAATAGAACACATTGCAATTTTCAGCAAGAGTGCTTAAGCTGTTATACTTCATGATGATTTGTTGTTGATCAGATGTCATTTTTGACAACTCATTTTGAATGCTCATCATGTTCTCTTCATGTCTTTTCTCTGTTGCGGCCTTCTCATCCATGAAAGTCTGAGCCTTCACGAGAGCGGTCTTTGCAAGCTTAAGATCTTGACTTACATCTTCTTCATAGCTTTTGTGATAAAGACTGATGTCTTTCTGAGCTATGGTCAAAGTAGTAGTGCGTCTCAGCACTGTAGCCAATATCTTTCCAAAGTCAAGTGGGCTCTCAGCAAGCAATGCCTCATCTTCAGCTTTCCAGGCATCATGGACTTTCTTCAGTGCCAATATTCTAGGAGTAAACTCCTCAACTCTTGGGAACGGCACTAGTTGTGGTGTCAAGGAATGAACTTTTAGTTCAGAAGCAAACTGATCATCCTGTAATAGCAATTCTGCTCTTAGACCATCGTCTAAATCATTGATGTAATCAGGAGGAGGAATCTGAACAACTTTGGGATCTCGCTTGGATTGTCATCATCCTCATTTTATGACAAGTAGTCGTCATCCTCAGATTCATCAAGTTCAGCAACTTTAGAACCTAAATCAGCAGCTTCACTTCCTTTCGGTTGAGTGGTTGCTGATGGCAACGCTTCAGACTCAACACCTGGAGTTTCACCAGTAGTTAGTTTTAATTGAGTAGTTGCTGAAGGCAACGTTTGAGACTCAATAACTGGAGTTTCGCCAGTATTAGTTTCAAGGTTTTCTTCAGTAACCTTGGCATCAGAAACTGGACTTTTGCCATTTTTCAAGGCAGCCCTTTTTCTGGCGTATTCTTCTTCAGTATTAGCACCTTGCACAGGTGCTTGATTTTCAGCATCAACAGGAGGAGGTTGAG
This sequence comes from Plantago ovata, assembly GCA_028274465.1. Classification (NCBI taxonomy): domain Eukaryota; kingdom Viridiplantae; phylum Streptophyta; class Magnoliopsida; order Lamiales; family Plantaginaceae; genus Plantago; species Plantago ovata. The sequence goes on from CM051455.1 coordinate 64,990,484, forward strand.
ATTCTTGCTGAGGTTGTTGTTGTTCAGCTTGCTGATTTTCGGGTTGAGCATTTTCAGCAACTGTCAACTTTAATCCTCCAGCATCAGGACTTGGACCTTGATTGTCATCATCATCGTCTTTCTTGTCCTTGGAATCTTTCCCTTCATCATCACTTGGATCAGTGGGAATGTTCTCATCTTCTTCTTCTTCATCATCATCGGTCAGAATTACTAGCTCAACGTGCTTATATAAAGCAACACTTGTCACTTCCTCTTCCTCATTGATTTTGTGGGGATCAGCCACCACAGGTACAAATGAACCTTTGAGCACAGCTTGTTCAGCTGGAGAGGCACTCTTGAATTTTGCCTTCATATTCTCTCTGATTTGAGCAATCAGATTAGAGCTCATTTGCTGAGAATATGTCATTTCTTCAGGAAGGATGGAGTGGACAAATGTTTCGAGCTTTAGCAGAGAAAATCTCTTTTTCTCATTTGAAAGATGAAGGTGAAGATCAGAGAAGTCCATTCGCCTATATCTTTGCCAGTTGCTGACGGACTTAGCAACTTCAGACAAAGTAGTCCTTTTGAAGTTCAAGTACAGTTCCTCAGAACTTTTTTGAATAAGCCGAACGTATATTAAATGAAAGAAAATAAAGTACAAGAATCATGAGCAAAGCTCAAGTCCACAACCGGACTGAAAAACAATAAAGTAAACAAGAAAACTAAACCCAGGAAAAGCGATTCCTGGTTGCAACCACGGGCCTCGTTAAAACCCATTCATAGTAAACCCAGTGGGAAAAACCTATGAATGGGAAAAAGAGTGCTTGAGTGTTAACGTTGCATAGATAGTGAGATTGTCCGGAGACGCCCCGAACCACCTGATCAACAATACAATCAAACTCACTCCTCAGCTTCCATAAGATCAGCCCAAGAATGCTTAACTGCAATGTCCATGTTGGCTCTGGCCAGCAAGCGACGTTCTTTTTCCAGGCCAATAGAATCACAGATAGAATCATGCACTAGAGAATTATCTCCCGGATCCAGTGAGGCCTCAGAATCACAATCAGAAGTGTGACCATCGACCAGAGGAGCTTCAACTTGTGAGACGACGCTATCATTCATAACTTCCAAACCAGTTAAAGGTGTGAACTGGTTATTTGTCGCAGCAAAAACCTTCGACATGATAGAAGAGGAGGGCCTAGCAGGAGGTAGACGACGAGGTAGACCCCTACCTCTTCTAGGCGAAACAGCCTTAAATCCCGCATTATCAATAATGGAATCATCCCCCCTGGTTGCATTGGCTGAGAATTAGGTGGAATAGTTGGCGAAGTATCAGTCTGGATCGGTAGAATTCCTGGAGCTGTATTTGTTAAGGGTCGACTCTCAACATGAGCCGAAGGAGATACAGAGGATACATTGTGATGAACATCTGGTAACACTTGTGTAGAATTGATAGTAACCTGTTCTGGAGCAGAAGTAGAACGAGGTATAGAACGTCGACAAGAGGAGGCTAAATGTCCTATGGACATACAATTTTTGCAAAATTCTGGAACTTTTTCCATTGACATGTCAATACGGATAGCACCCATCGGGGTTTCAAGCATTATAAAAGCGTCCATCTTTTGGGAGAGATCCACATCTACTAAGACTTGAACGTATGAACCGAAGCAACGATCCAGTGAGCCAGTGTCTAGAGTAATTGGTCGCCCAAAAGCCGATGCCAAGCTTAGAATGATAGATCGATGTAAGAATTCAAATCTCAATCCATGAAGACGAATCCAAACCTTAGCATGAGTTGTGGCAGCCTTTGATGGATTGAAATCCGGAACCCATGGTTGCATATAAACCGTTCCAAGCTTAAGTTTAAACATTCCAGAATCTAAAACTTTGTTGCGTAGCTCCTCTGTAGCGAACTGAAAAACAAAGAAACCGTGACCAATGGCAAGCATATGCCATGCCGTATCCTCCCATAGAGCCTGCAATGAGGTCTTGAGATCATGGTATTTCAGGGGCGTATTACCCTTAGGCATTATCAATCGACCGATACAAGCAAAACGAGGACAAGAATCAACTTGCGTATTATAGAAATTCGCATCTAATGTAATAGATACAGAGTTACCTTTTCGAACCGGCGTGAACTTGGGACCTTTCAAGGTCCAAGCAGGCTGGTTTGGACCCATAGGAGTGGGTGTTGAAAGAATCTGAGCTGCCGAGCGTTGAGAGGCTGCCATTGAAGTCGAAAAAAATTGATATAGCTTGGAACGAAAAATCGTACAGGGCGCGTTTTTGGGCCAAAAATAACGATCTTGGTATTGTTACGAATCTATTGAGAAGAAGCTTCTGATGGTCAGGCGCGTGTTGAAGGAGGAGTCACCGCCGGAGAGTGACAGCCAGAAACAGAGAATGTATAAATTTGCAGAATCTTAAACTTATAAAACTCTGGACGCCGTCGGACTGAAAAGATGTTGTAGGGAGCGTCCGATATCGTATCGGGGTGATTCCGGTTTCCCTAAATTTGTCTCACGATGTTCTAAAAACTTAAGTGGCGCGTGGCTATAGGTTCTCTGTCACCGGAGACTGGTGGCCAAAAATAGCGGACGGCAGAAACCCTAGAGAATAAAACGTTGTCAAACTGAAAACGTATTATAGGGCGCGTTCGGTGTCGGATTGATACGATTTCGGTGACCTCGAACTCTAATCGAGACGGGGTATAAAAATATCCAGTGCGTGACGGACACAAAGCCACCACCGGAGATGGGTCGCCGGTTAAAAACTGGCTAAAAAATAGGGAACATGAGAAAATTTAGGAGAAAAAATCCCCTCGAACTTACTTGATGATCTTCAGTGATGAGTACCACTTCAGTGGTCTCCTTTTGAGCCTGAAAAAGAACATTATTTAGATCAGGATTGGTTTGGAAAATTGTTTTAGAGTTCATATTTGAAACATGAATTACCTGCTGATAGTCAGCAAGCTCATGTTGTACAATTTCCATTCCATGAGGAGCTTGTGTAGCATCCTCCATTTGTTCATCCTGAAATAAATTTGAGTTAGATACAAGTACTAAGCTGTCAAACTTAGTTTTAATACCAAAAACATTAACTACCTGCTGAGCAGGGAGTGTTGGTTCTTGTGCAGAGGCTTCAACAACCATCTGACTTGCATCTTGAAAAGTCTGTAGAGATAATATAATATTAGCAAAAGAATAAGTTTCAGAAATTGAAGTTTCACTGATGGTTGAATTAACTACCTGCTGAAGAAGGACAGGTTGTGGCTCAGTCCTCTCAGCATTAACAGTTTCTTCAGCTTCTTGGACTGTTTCTTCAGCAGACTTCTTGTCTTGCTCTATTTGAGAAAGCTGTGCGGTTTCAGCAATCTCCCTTGTCTCTGAAATGACAAGTTGAGCAGAAGCATCTTGACCCTTGAGCTCACTGCTTGTCATGAAGACATCAATGGATTTGTTGGATGATTCTTCAATCTCCAACTCCATTTGTTGGCTTATAGCTTCCAGTACAAGCTGGACTTTGTCGATTGATGTCTTGGGTGAACTTGGGCCAGTATTCTCAGCATCATGAGATGCGTCGTTGAATAATGCTTCTTGTGTTTCAGCAACTTCTGGAACTGGAACCATTGCTGTCTCAGCAACTGGTCCTTCAACAAGCGGGGTTTCAGCAACTTGATGAGTTGCTTGTTCAACAACCATCTTTTCAGCAGCATCAACAAGTGCCGCTTTTTGCAGATCAGCAGCAATGTCACTTTCTGGTTCCAAAGTTGGATCATCTAAATTATCTACAATGTAGATATCTGGGACTTGGGCAGGAATTTCATTTCCACTGCCTTGTGGTCTATTCTCAGTAGAGGTATCAACATTAAGTTGATTGTTGAAGGCTTCCGCAAACACTTCAACATTGCTGACATAGGTTTCAGTAATCACCTCAGCAACATCTACTGGCAAATGCGTTTCAGCATTTGTCTGGGAATTGTCTGAGAGGTCTTGGACAGCAGGAACTAACTTGCGGGCCAGTGTTTTCTTCCTTGTGTTGCTGGTCCGTTTCCTCTTAGGTACGGGGTTTGCTGATGACGCTGCAGTCTGAGTGTCATCATCAGCTTTCCTCTTTTTCTTGTTAGATTTCTCCAGTTTCCCAGAGGCATCTATAGTTGCATTTTTAGCAACGACTGTTGTACACGTACCTTGTTGATTTTATACAGCAGTTTCATTTGTGTTACCACCACCAACAACAGTTTCATCTCTAAGTTGCTGAGTGGTAACATCTGCAGTTGTTGTATACCTTTCTTGCTGACTTGTGCTGACAACATTTGCAGTTGTTATCTTCTTTGATTTCTTGCCAGCAGTCTTAGGTACATTCTGCTTGTAGAATGATCTTCCCACATTGCATACAGACTTTTTGATTGGCAGTGGGTTTCTTAGCTGAATCCTGAAATGTTCAAGGATGTAGCATATCTTGATTCCATACATAACTGGAAAGGAAGGTGAGACCTTGTTGTCTTCTACCTTTACCTTAAACTTAGTAACACAATCAACAAGCCTGTTGAAAATGTACTTAGCCCAGTTAAGTTCCGTTTTATTTTCATGGATATGCATCAGCAATGGCCATCTTCTCAGGCCTACTTGGTCAATTCCTCCAACTTGGGAGTCAAGAACCTTTATCAGTAGCAGAGCTACTAGACCAAGTGAGTGGCAAAGATGCTTTCTCTTAACGTGCTTTGTCCAAGTCACGGGAGCAATCTCGCCTTTCTTCATTTTCTCGTTTCTGACGTCACTGTAGAAAGCTTCAATTTCTTCGTCAGTGGCAGTGACGTCATCTTCAGTTCCAGTGGCTGGAATCTGAAATATCTCCGCTAAATCAGTCCATTTCAGGACGATTTGCGTGTTCTGAACTATAGTAAAGATCACTTTTTCAGTGACTCCTTTACTATAAGTAAGGGACTGGATTTTTGCATTGTTGTAGAATTCCATAGTATCTATCAAGCTCACATGCTTAGTGCGAGCAGATATAAAGTTCATGAGGCCTTGCTGCTTGATAAGCTCAAGCGCCTCTTCATTCTCGTCGTCGAGTTCTTGTTCATAAAAGTACCTAATGTACTTTTCTTTTGCAAAACCTCCCCATTGCATCAACATCTCACACTTTGCAGTGTCAAGATATGACGGAGGCATACGTTTTTCTGATATACGGTCGTTTTTCAACACAACTTTCGTTGTGTTTGTAGCCGGAGTAGTCACCGGAGCAGTGCGTGTTTCAGCACTGTCAACCTTTGATTACTTTGAGGACTTGGAAGACTGTCTCTTGGGAGCCATTTCTTTTATAGAGCAGAGAAATGTGTACGAAAAGAGATAGTTTGCTTTTTGACCGGAGGTACAGTAGATTCAGGCTAAAATTTGCAGAGAAAGGAAATGTGAGTTAAAGAATTTTGTCATTTCTCTAACTCCTTCTTTATATAGTGTCTCTGGTGTGTGAGAAACTCAATCGATTTGAGCTCTCAGCAAGGGTAAAACAGAGAAACACAGGCGTTAGTGGAGCCTTTGCATTAAATGCGTAGTGGACCACTAACTTGAAACCGTCAGAGCACTCTCTCTCTTTTGTTTTATTAACCGTTAGATTAGTAACTCCTTTTAATCAATGGCCACGATTGAATTTCATGTCATGATTATTACGAGTTTATATATGCTCGATTAACGTCACAAATTAATTTTACCGAGTTTTAAGGGAATAGATTGCTTGCTGAAATGGACAAGAATCTTTTCAGCGAGTTTGAATTATCAACCTAGATACTTGCTGAAAGTTCCCCCTTACTTAGATATCTCATATTTTCTTAAGTTTAAAAGATATTTCTGATTTCCCGTATCAGTAAATTCTTTTGTACTTGAGATATCCTTTGGTAAAATCTGAGAGATGAGCTTAGCTCTTTTTCTGAGTTCCCGTCTCAGAATATTCCCTTGATACTTGAATACATGTTTCAGTATCTTTGATTGTCTGAATGCCTGTTTCAGCAATCCTTAAGCCTGTCTCATCAAGTTATCAAGTTTCCTAACAAAATACCCGTTTTGAAGGAATTACTTGCTGAAAGCCTGTTTTAGCAATCATGTAGTGACTTATCATTTCTTAGGAGAAATTAGTAGATGGAGCTTTTAAGTAAGAATACTTTGGCTTGCTGAATACCTGTTTCAGCATTCTGCCAAGTGTATCCTTTATTGAGGTAGTTCAATCAATCCAAGGTTATACCTTAGCATTGCGAACCTATTATCTGGTAGGGGCTTTGTAAAGATGTCAGCAAGCTGATCATCAGTGCCTACTTTCACAACCTCAATATCTCCTTTTTCTACATGATCTCTAATGAAATGATGTCTAATATCAATGTGCTTAGTCCTTGAGTGAAACTTAGGATTTTGCGTGATTGCAATAGCACTTGTATTATCACAAAAGATTGGTGTTTTCTTTGCAGAAATACCATAATCTCTTAATTGTTGCTGAATCCATAGGATTTGAGCTGTGCAACAACCAGCTGCAATGTATTCAAATTCAGTAGATGAATTGGCAACACAGGTTTGCTTCTTGCTGAACCATGATATTAATCTAGTACCCAAAAACTGACAAGTTCCAGAGGTACTTTTTCTATCAAGAGTTGATCCTCCATGATCAGCATCAGAATAACCAACCAATACAAGTCCAGAATCTTTAGGATACCATAATCCAACATTGACTGTACCTTTAACATATTTCAGTATCTTGATTGCCTTTTTGTAGTGTGATTCTCTTGGATCAGATTGGAATCTTGCACACACACAAACAGCATACTGAATGTCAGGTCTACTTGATGTTAGATACAACAAGGAACCAATGAGCTTCCTATACTTGTGTTCTTCAACACTTTTATCTTCCTTAGTATAGCCCAATTTGGGACCAACACTCATAGGGATCTTTTCAGGTTTCTCATCCTCTTTGATCCTAAATTTTATGAGCATTTCTTTCGCATACTTTGCTTGATTTATGAATATTCCATCTTTGAGTTGCTTGACTTGCAATCCTAGGAAATAATTCAATTTTCCCATCATACTCATTTCAAACTTATTTGTCATGAGTTTGGCAAAATCATCACAAAGTTGCTTGTCCTTAGATCCAAAAATTATGTCATCCACATAAATTTGAACTAAGAGTATTTTACCATCACGGTTCATGGTAAATAAGGTTTTGTCAACTTCACCTTTCTTGAAATTGACTTGGAGGAGGAGAGTCATTGTCAGAATCATCATTTAGTTCAATTGACTTGATTTGCCTAGCATCAGATTCAGTTCTTTGCTCATGTATGATTAGCTTTTTCATACATTCTGATATTTCTTCTTCACCAGGCACTCCTTGTGACTTTTCGTAGAATACAACATGCATTGATTCTTCAATCTTTTGTGCCTTTTTGTTGTAAACTTTATAAGCTTTACTATGCAAGGAGTAGCCGAGAAATATCGCTTCGTCTGCCTTTGGTTGAAATGTTCTTAGGTATTCTCTACCATTGTTAAGAACGAAACACTTGCAACCAAATACTCTTAGATGAGTGATGCTAGGAGGTCTTCCAACAAACAATTCATAAGGAGTTTTGTTGTATTCCTTAGTAATCAAACATCTGTTTTGAGTATAACAGGCGGTATTAATCGCTTCAACCCAATAAGCCTCACTTATTTCAGTGTCAGCAAGCATTGTTCTTGCGGCTTCTTTCAGGGTACGATTCTTCCGTTCAGCAACACCGTTTTGCTGTGGTGTTCTTACTGAGGATAACTGATGTTGAATACCTTTTGAGGTACAATATTCAGTTATGTACTGGTTTATAAACTCAGTACCATGGTCTGTCCTTATGACTTTTACCTTGTCATTTCTCATGACTTCAAGCTTATTCAACAAGTTAGGTATTTCAGTCTTGGTTTCAGATTTGTGCTTGATGAATACTACCCAAGTGAATCTTGAATATTCATCTACCACGACTAGACCATACTTCTTACCAGCATAGCTTGTTGAAGAAGATTCAAACAAGTCCATGTGCAAGAGTTGTAAAGGTTTTGTAGTTGACGGTACTGCCTTGTTCTTGAAAGAAGATTTGGTTTGCTTTCCTTGCTGACATGCATTGCAAACACCATCCTTCTTAAAAAGTAACCCTAGGTAATCCAACTACAAGTGCCTTTTTAGACAGCTTATTCAGCGTCTTGAAGTTTAGATGACTTGTTCGTTTATGTCATAACCATGCTTTATCAGCAAGGCAATCATGATCTGAGACAAGGCATTTTTCAACAATTGCTGAAGACCAATCAACGGTGTACAAGCCTCCTGATCTTCTTGCAATCATTATTACCTTTTTAGTCTCGAAATCCATAAGTTTACATTCATCACTTTTGATTTTGATGAAGTATCCTTTGTCAGCAAACTGACTCATGCTGAAAAGGTTAAACTTAAGATTTTTGACATAAAGAACTCCAGTAATGGTTATGCATCCTAACTTCACGTCACCATAGCCTTTTGTAGAAGCGGAGCCTCCACCAGCAAACCTTATTGTTGGACCTTTATACCACCGTCTATAGTTTATAAGGTTATTCTTGTTGCCCGTCATGTGCTTTCCACAACCACTATCAAAGTGCCAGATTGCATCGTTTGTCTCCGTGGCTGAAGTCTGCACAATCAAGAGCAAACAAGTTAATTATCCAATAATGGATGTCCATTAACATGTTCAAGAATGCGTCCAGTGGAAACCCAAGTCTTAAGTTTTTCAACTTTGACTTGTTTTCTACTTTCTGAGGAACTAGGAGGTTTTGAGCTGAAAGACTTTTGACTCGTGCTGGTCAAATCCACTTTCTGATGTGGTGTCTTGCTCGGTTGACCTTTTTGCTGAACATACTTTTCAGTAAGTTCTTTTCTAGCAAGGTTCCTTCTAGCCCTAGCATTAAGAGTCTTTTCAGAACTCTTAGGCTTGATTTTCTTCATCTCTTTGAAGTATCTTTGCTGACTTTGCTTATACTCATGAAAGAGTTGACTTTGCCTGGTTTTGAAACCGAGTCCACTTTTCGGAGAATGCTGAGCTTTTGCGTCAGCAACCTTACTTGATTCAGGTTTGTCAGCAAAGGACTTCTGATTACTTTTAGTAATCTTGCCTTTAGTCTTAAAAACTTGCTTTTCAGCAACTTGTTTGGCGGGATGCTTCACAACATCCTTTTTCTTTCCAGTTTGCTTCTCAATAACCTATTTTCCTTTTAAAGTCTTGTTACTTTGAGTAGCAACAACGGGCTTTATGGTCATAGGTACTTGATTGCTTGTTTCAGCAACCTTAGATTGACCAAACGGATAGATTTCTGGTAGACCACTATCAGTAGCACGTACAAAGGAGATAGGTGATTTATCTTTACTCAAGATTTCTACGTCATCACCTTCATACATTGCGCCTAAACCTTCTTTCTGAGATGGATCTCTCAAATAAGAGTTTAGTTCAGTCAGCGTATTACTTGCGTCCAAATAAGATTTGAAATTGATTTTCATCTTTTTCATCTCTTGGATTTCAGCAAGTAACTTTAGAATTGAGGACTGATATTCTTCCAATTCTAATGCCATTTGAGAATTCTTCTTTGTAGCTTCAGCAATCAACTTCTTAAGACGCCTTATTTCAGCATCCTTTTCTTCTGTCTCTTCCTTCAGCAAGACGTACTTTTCAGTAGTCTGCTTGGTCAGAGTTTCAGCAATTTGTAGTTTCTCTTGCTGTCTGCTCAGAGTTTTCTCAAATCTTTCGATTTCTCCTTGAATCTTGTCAAGGTCAATCTCGTCTTCACTTTCTGAGTCTGAGTCAGAGGTAGGGTTGTTTACCTGACCGGCCATGAGGCAGAATTTGTAGTTTGACACATCTGGATAAGCTTCCATAGCTATTCCACAAACTTGTTTGCCAATCTCCACGTCTAGAGTGGCTTCTTCATCGTCAGTGTCTGAACTTTCATCCTCACTGTCTTCGGAGCTAGTATCAATAAACAATGCATCGATTTTTGCTTGAAGCTTCTTCTTTTCTTCAGCAATAAAAGCTCTTTTGAACTTCTTCTTCTTTTCAGCAGATTTGCCTTTCAGCAAAGGGCAATTAGCTTTGAAGTGTCCAGGCTTCTTGCAGTAAAAGCATAGTTCATTTCCAACTGCTGGTTCTTCTGATGAGGTTGCTTGCTGAGCTTGCTTGTTCAGCGAGCCAGTCTCATTCTTGTATTTATGGTAATTGTTACCATCTACCTAAAGCAATAGAAAGTGAATGAATGAATCAATAGACAACTAATCTAGTTTGTAAGGGTAATGGAAACGTTAGTTTCAGCTATAGTACTTGTAGTTAGTTCTCTCCTATGTTTGAGGAAAGGGATATCATAATTGAACACTCTAAATAGCAATCTAACTAATCTAGTGATCTATTAGTTGATCTAGTAGTTGTTCTATACATACAACTCATTCCTTACACGGCATTGTATCTTTAATCTACATAAAGCAATAGAAAGTGGATGAGTGAATCATCTAGTTAGTAAGCACAATAGATAGGTTAGTTTCAATGGACTCTTTAACTTGCTCAATAAAGAAGCAAGGGAACTTCTTATTTGATTGTGTATATAACTCTAGTACTTGTAGTTAGTTTTCTCCAATGTTTGCGGAAAGGGATATCACAACGGAACACTCTATAAAGAAATCTAACTAATCTAGTGATCTAGTTGTTGTTCTAGATAAAGGGAAGACATACAACTTATTCTTTACCTGGCATTGTATATTTCATCTACGTAAAGCAATAGAAAGTGTATGAATGAATCATCTAGTTAATAAGCACAATAGATAGGTTAGTTTCAAAGGACTCTTTAACTTGCTCATTAAGGAAGCAAGGGAACTTCTTATTTGATTGTGTGTATAACTCTAGTACTTGTAGTTAGTTCTCTCCTAGGTTTGCGGAAAGGGATATCATAACGGAACACTCTATATAGCAATCTAACTAATCTAGTGATCTAGTTGTTGTTCTAGATAAAGGGAAGACATACAACTCATTCTTTACATGGGATTGTATCTTTCATCTACCTAAAGCAATAGAAAGTGAATGAATGAATCAATAGAAAAACTAATCTAGTTTGTAAGGGTAATGGAAAGGTTAGTTTCAGCTATAGTCATTGTAGTTAGTTCTCTCCTATGTTTGAGGAAAGGGATATCATAATGGAACACTCTAAATAGCAATGTAACTAATCTAGTGATCTAGTAGTTGTTCTGTACATACAACTCATTCTTTACATGGCATTGTATCTTTCATCTACATAAAGCAATAGAAAGTGGATGAATGAATCATCTAGTTAGTAAGCACAATATATAGGTTAGTTTCAATGGACTCTTTAACTTGCTCATTAAGGAAGCAAGGGAACTTCTTAGTTGATTGTGTATATAACTCTAGTACTTGTAGTTAGTTCTCTCCTATGTTTGCGGAAAGGGATATCATAACGGAACACTCTATATAGCAATCTAACTAATCTAGTGATTTAGTTGTTGTTCTAGATAAGGGAAGACATACAAATCATTCTTTACATGGGATTGTATCTTTCATCTACCTAAAGCAATAGAAAGTGAATGAATGAATCAATAGACAACTAATCTAGTTTGTAAGGGTAATGGAAACGCTAGTTTCAGCTATAGTACTTGTAGTTAGTTCTCTCCTATATTTGAGAAAAGGGATATCATAATGGAACACTCTAAATAGCAATCTAAATAATCTAGTGATCTAGTAGTTGTTCTGTACATACAACTCATTCTTTACATGGCATTGTATCTTTCATCTACATAAAGAAATAGAAAGGGGATCAATGAATCATCTAGTTAGTAAGCACAATAGATAGGTTAGTTTCAATGGACTCTTTAACTTGCTCATTAAGGAAGCAAGGGAACTTCTTATTTGATTGTGTATATAACTCAAGTACTTGTAGTTAGTTCTCTCCTATGTTTGCGGAAATGGATATCATAACGGAACACTCTATATAGCAATCTAACTAATCTAGTGATCTAGTTGTTGTTCTAGATAAAGGGAAGACATACAACTCATTCTTTACATGAGATTGTATCTTTCATCTACCTAAAGCAAGAGAAAGTGAATGAATGAATCATCTAGTTAGTAAGCACAGTAGATAGGTTAGTTTCAATGAAATCTTTAACTTGCTCATTGAGGAAGCAAGGGAACTTCTTAGTTGATTGTGTATATAACTCTAGTACTTGTAGTTAGTTCTCTCCTATGTTTGCGGAAAGGGATATCATAACGAAACACTCTATATAGCAATCTAACTAATCTAGTGATCTAGTAGTTGTTCTGTACATACAACTCATTCTTTACATGGCATTGTATCTTTCATCTACATAAAGCAATAGAAAGTGGATGAATGAATCATCTAGTTAGTAAGCACAGTATATAGGTTAGTTTCAATGGACTCTTTAACTTGCTCATTAAGGAAGCAAGCGAACTTCTTAGTTGATTATGTATATAACTCTAGTACTTGTAGTTAGTTCTCTCCTATGTTTGCGGAAAGGCATCATAACAGAACACTCTATATAGCAATCTAACTAATCTAGTGATTTAGTTGTTGTTCTAGATAATGGAAGACATACAACTCATTCTTTACATGGGATTGTATCTTTCATATACCTAATGCAATAGAAAGTGAATGAATGAATCAATAGACAACTAATCTAGTTTGTAAGGGTAATGGAAACGCTAGTTTCAGCTATAGTACTTGTAGTTAGTTCTCTCCTATGTTTGAGGAAAGGGATATCATAATGGAACACTCTAAATAGCAATCTAACTGATCTAGTGATCTAGTAGTTGTTCTGTACATACAACTCATTCTTTACATGGCATTGTATCTTTCATCTACATAAAGCAATAGAAAGTGGATGAATGAATCATCTAGTTAGTAAGCACAATATATAGGTTAGTTTCAATGGACTCATTAACTTGCTCATTAAGGAAGCAAGGGAACTTCTTATCTGATTGTGTATATAACTCTAGTACTTGTAGTTATTTCTCTCCTATGTTTGCGGAAAGGCATATCATAACAGAACACTCTATATAGCAATCTAACTAATCTAGTGATCTAGTTGTTGTTCTAGATAATGGAAGACATACAACTCATTCTTTACATGGGATTGTATCTTTCATCTACCTAATGCAATAGAAAGTGAATGAATGAATCAATAGACAACTAATCTAGTTTGTAAGGGTAATGGAAACGCTAGTTTCAGCTATAGTACTTGTAGTTAGTTCTCTCCTATGTTTGAGGAAAGGGATATCATAATGGAACACTCTAAATAGCAATCTAACTGATCTAGTGATCTAGTAGTTGTTCTGTACATACAACTCATTCTTTACATGGCATTGTATCTTTCATCTACATAAAGCAATAGAAAGTGGATGAATGAATCATCTAGTTAGTAAGCACAATATATAGGTTAGTTTCAATGGACTCATTAACTTGCTCATTAAGGAAGCAAGGGAACTTCTTATTTGATTGTGTATATAACTCTAGTACTTGTAGTTAGTTCTCTCCTATGTTTGCGGAAAGGGATATCATAACGGAACACTCTATATAGCAATCTAACTAATCTAGTGATCTAGTTGTTGTTCTAGATAAAGGGAAGACATACAACTCATTCTTTACATGGGATTGTATCTTTCATCTACCTAAAGCAATAGAAAGTGAATGAATGAATCAATAGACAACAAATCTAGTTTGTAAGGGTAATGGAAACGCTAGTTTCAGCTATAGTACTTGTAGTTAGTTCTCTCCTATGTTTGAGGAAAGGGCTATCATAATGGAACACTCTAAATAGCAATCTAACTGATCTAGTGATCTAGTAGTTGTTCTGTACATACAACTCATTCTTTACATGGCATTGTATCTTCATCTACATAAAGCAATAGAAAGTGGATGAATGAATCATCTAGTTAGTAAGCACAATATATAGGTTAGTTTAAATGGACTCTTTAACTTGCTCATTAAGGAAGCAAGGGAACTTCTTATTTTATTGTGTATATAACTCTAGTACTTGTAGTTATTTCTCTCCTATGTTTGCGGAAAGGGATATCATAACGGAACACTCCATATAGCAATGTAACTAATATAGTGATCTAGTTGTTGATCTAGATAAAGGGAAGACATACAACTCATTCTTTACATGGATTGTATCTTTCATCTACCTAAAGCAATAGAAAGTGAATGAATGAATCAATAGACAACAAATCTAGTTTGTAAGGGTAATGGAAACGCTAGTTTCAGCTATATTACTTGTAGTTAGTTCTCTCCTATGTTTGAGGAAAGGGCTATCATAATGGAACACACTAAATAGCAATCTAACTAATCTAGTGATCTAGTAGTTGTTCTGTACATACAACTGATTCTTTACATGGCATTGTATCTTTCATCTACATAAAGCAATAGAAAGTGGATGAATGAATCATCTAGTTAGTAAGCACAATATATAGGTTAGTTTCAATGGACTCTTAACTTGCTCATTAAGGAAGCAAGGGAACTTCTTATTTGATTGTGTATATAACTCTAGTACTTGTAGTTAGTTCTCTCCTATGTTTGCGGAAAGGGATATCATAACGAACACTCTATATAGCAATCTAACTAATCTAGTGATCTAGTTGTTGTTCTAGATACATACAACTCATTCTTTACATGGGATTGTATCTTTCATCTACCTAAAGCAATAGAAAGTGAATGAATGAATCAATAGACAATAAGGTAGTTTAAGGTAATTGGAAGTTCTATTTAGTTATAGTACTTGTAGTTAGTTCTCTCCTATGTTTGAGGAAAGGGATATCATAATGGAACACTCTAATAGCAATCTAACTAATCTAGTGATCTAGTAGTTGTTCTGTACATACAACTCATTCTTTACATGGCATTGTATCTTTCATCTACATAAAGCAATAGAAAGTGGATGAATGAATCATCTAGTTAGTAAGCACAATATATAGGTTAGTTTCAATGGACTCTTTAACTTGCTCATTAAGGAAGCAAGGGAACTTCTTATTTGATTGTGTATATAACTCTAGTACTTGTAGTTAGTTCTCTCCTATGTTTGCGGAAAGGGATATCATAACGGAACACTCTATATAGCAATCTAACTAATCTAGTGATCTAGTTGTTGTTCTAGATAAGGGAAGACATACAACTCATTCTTTACATGGGATTGTATCTTTCATCTACCTAAAGCAATAGAAAGTGAATGAATGAATCAATAGACAACTAATCTAGTTTGTAAGGGTAATGGAAACGTTAGTTTCAGCTATAGTACTTGTAGTTAGTTCTCTCCTATGTTTGAGGAAAGGGATATCATAATGGAACACTCTAAATAGCAATCTAACTAATCTAGTTGATCTAGTGTTGTTCTATACATACAACTCATTCTTTACATGGCATTGTATCTTTCATCTACATAAAGCAATAGAAAGTGGATGAATGAATCATCTAGTTAGTAAGCACAATAGATAGGTTAGTTTCAATGGACTCTTTAACTTGCTCATTAAGAAGCAAGGGAACTTCTTATTTGATTGTGTATATAACTCTAGTACTTGTAGTTAGTTCTCCATGTTTGCGGAAAGGGATATCATAACGGAACACTCTATATAGAATCTAACTAATCTAGTGATCTAGTTGTTTGTTCTAGATAAAGGGAAGACATACAACTCATTCTTTACATGGGATTGTATCTTTCATCTACCTAAAGCAATAGAAAGTGAATGAATGAATCATCTAGTTAATAAGCACAATATATAGGTTAGTTTCAAGGACTCTTTAACACTTGCTCATTAAGGAAGCAAGGAACTTCTTATTTTGCTTGTGTGTATAACTCTAGTTACTTGTAGTTAGTTATCTCTAGGGTTTGCTGAAAAAAGGGATATCATAACGGAACACTCTATATAGCAATCTAACAAATCTAGTGATCTAGTTGTTGTTCTAGATAAAGGGAAGACATACAACTCATTCTTACATGGGATTGTATCTTTCATCTACCTAAAGCAATAGAAAGTGAATGAATGAATCAATAGAAAAACTAAATCTAGTTTTAAGGGTTAATGGAAAGGTTAGTTTCAGCTATAGTCATTGTAGTTAGTTCTCTCCTATGTTTGGGAAGGGATATCATAATGGAACACTCTAAAATAGCACATCTAACTAATCTAGTGATCTAGTAGTTGTTCTGTACATACAACTCATTCTTTACATGGCATTGTATCTTTCATCTACATAAAGCAATAGAAAGTGGATGAATGAATCATCTAGTTAGTAAGCACAATATATAGGTTAGTTTCAATGGACTCTTTAACTTGCTCATTAAGGAAGCAAGGGAACTTCTTATTTATTGTGTATATAACTCTCGTACTTGTAGTTAGTTCTCTCTATGTTTGCGGAAAGGGATACTAACGGAACACTCTATATAGCAATCTAACTAATCTAGTGATCTAGTTGTTGTTCTAGATAAAGGAAGACCATACAAATCATTCTTTACATGGATTGTATCTTTCATCTACTAAAGCAATAGAAAGTGAATGAATGAATCAATAGACAACTAATCTAGTTTGTAAGGGTAATGGAAACGCTAGTTTCAGCTATAGTACCTGTAGTTAGTTCTCTCCTATTTTGAGGAAAGGGATATCGTAATGAACACTCTAAATAGCAATCTAAATAATCTAGTGATCAGTAGTTGTTCTGTCACATACAACTCATTCTTTACATGGCTTGTATCTTCATCTACATAAAGCAATAGAAATTGGAGGATCAATGAATCATCTAGTTAGTAAGCACATAGTAGGTTAGTTTCAATGACTTCTTTAACTCTGCTCATTAAGGAAGCAAGGGAACTTCTTATTTGATTGTGTAGATAACTCAAGTACTTGTAGTAGTTCTCTCCTTATGTTGTGGAATGGATATCATAAGGAACAACTCTATATAGCAATCTAACTAATCTAGTGATCTAGTTGTTGTTCTAGATAAAAGGAAGACCACAACTCATTCTTTACATGAGAGTGTACTTTCATCTACCTAAAGCAAGAGAAAGTGTAATGAATGAATCATCTAGTTCGTAAGCACAGTAGATAGGTTAGTTTCAATGA
>CM051455.1:65007708-65023708 GCA_028274465.1 Plantago ovata
ATAGAAAGTGAATGAATGAATCAATAGACAACAAATCTAGTTTGTAAGGGTAATGGAAACGCTAGTTTCAGCTATAGTACTTGTAGTTAGTTCTCTCCTATGTTTGAGGAAAGGGCTATCATAATGGACACTCTAAATAGCAATCTAACTGATCTAGTGATCTAGTAGTTGTTCTGTACATACAACTCATTCTTTACATGGCTTTGTATCTTTCATCTACATAAAGCAATAGAAATTGGATGAATGAATCATCTAGTTAGTAAGCACAATATATAGGTTAGTTTCAATGGACTCTTTAACTTGCTCATTAAGGAAGCAAGGGAACTTCTTATTTTATTGTGTATATAACTCTAGTACTTGTAGTTAGTTCTCTCCTATGTTTGCGGAAAGGGATATCATAACGGAACACTCTATATAGCAATCTAACTAATATAGTGATCTAGTTGTTGTTCTAGATAAAGGGAAGACATACAACTCATTCTTTACATGGGATTGTATCTTTCATCTACCAAAAGCAATAGAAAGTGAATGAATGAATCAATAGATAACTAATGTAGTTTGTAAGGGTAATGGAAACGCTAGTTTCAGCTATATTACTTGTAGTTAGTTCTCTCCTATGTTTGAGGAACGGGCTATCATAATGGAACACTCTAAATAGCAATCTAACTAATCTAGTGATCTAGTAGTTGTTCTGTACATACAACTCATTCTTTACATGGCATTGTATCTTTCATCTACATAAAGCAATAGAAAGTGGATGAATGAATCATCTAGTTAGTAAGCACAATATATAGGTTAGTTTCAATGGACTCTTTAACTTTCTCATTAAGGAAGAAAGGGAACTTCTTATTTGATTGTGTATATAACTCTAGTACTTGTAGTTAGTTCTCTCCTATGTTTGCGGAAAGGGATATCATAACGGAACACTCTATATAGCAATCTAACTAATCTAGTGATCTAGTTGTTGTTCTAGATAAAGGGAAGACATACAACTCATTCTTTACATGGGATTGTATCTCTCATCTACCTAAAGCAATAGAAAGTGAATGAATGAATCAATAGACAACAAATCTAGTTTGTAAGGGTAATGGAAACGCTAGTTTCAGCTATAGTACTTGTAGTTAGTTCTCTCCTATGTTTGAGGAAAGGGCTATCATAATGGAACACTCTAAATAGCAATCTAACTGATCTAGTGATCTAGTAGTTGTTCTGTACATACAACTCATTCTTTACATGGCTTGTATCTTTCATCTACATAAAGCAATAGAAATTGGATGAATGAATCATCTAGTTAGTAAGCACAATATATAGGTTAGTTTCAATGGACTCTTTAACTTGCTCATTAAGGAAGCAAGGGAACTTCTTATTTTATTGTGTATATAACTCTAGTACTTGTAGTTAGTTCTCTCCTATGTTTGCGGAAAGGGATATCATAACGGAACACTCTATATAGCAATGTAACTAATATAGTGATCTAGTTGTTGTTCTAGATAAAGGGAAGACATACAACTCATTCTTTACATGGGATTGTATCTTTCATCTACCAAAAGCAATAGAAAGTGAATGAATGAATCAATAGATAACAAATCTAGTTTGTAAGGGTAATGGAAACGCTAGTTTCAGCTATAGTACTTGTAGTTAGTTCTCTCCTATGTTTGAGGAAAGGGATATCATAATGGAACACTCTAAATTGCAATCTAACTAATCTAGTGATCTAGTAGTTGTTCTGTACATACAACTCATTCTTTACATGGCATTGTATCTTTCATCTACATAAAGCAATAGAAAGTGGATGAATGAATCATCTAGTTAGTAAGCACAATATATAGGTTAGTTTCAATGGACTCTTTAACTTGCTCATTAAGGAAGCAAGGGAACTTCTTATTTGATTGTGTATATAACTCTAGTACTTGTAGTTAGTTCTCTCCTATGTTTGCGGAAAGGGATATCATAACGGAACACTCTATATGGCAATCTAACTAATCTAGTGATCTAGTTGTTGTTCTAGATAAAGGGAAGACATACAACTCATTCTTTACATGGGATTGTATCTTTCATCTACCTAAAGCAATAGAAAGTGAATGAATGAATCAATAGACAACAAATCTAGTTTGTAAGGGTAATGGAAACGCTAGTTTCAGCTATAGTACTTGTAGTTAGTTCTCTCCTATGTTTGAGGAACGGGCTATCATAATGGAACACTCTAAATAGCAATCTAACTAATCTAGTGATCTAGTAGTTGTTCTGTACATACAACTCATTCTTTACATGGCATTGTATCTTTCATCTACATAAAGCAATAGAAAGTGGATGAATGAATCATCTAGTTAGTAAGCACAATATATAGGTTAGTTTCAATGGACTCTTTAACTTGCTCATTAAGGAAGAAAGGGAACTTCTTATTTGATTGTGTATATAACTCTAGTACTTGTAGTTAGTTCTCTCCTATGTTTGCGGAAAGGGATATCATAACGGAACACTCTATATAGCAATGTAACTAATATAGTGATCTAGTTGTTGTTCTAGATAAAGGGAAGACATACAACTCATTCTTTACATGGGATTGTATCTTTCATCTACCTAAAGCAATAGAAAGTGAATGAATGAATCAATAGATAACAAATCTAGTTTGTAAGGGTAATGGAAACGCTAGTTTCAGCTATAGTACTTGTAGTTAGTTCTCTCCTATGTTTGAGGAAAGGGATATCATAATGGAACACTCTAAATTGCAATCTAACTAATCTAGTGATCTAGTAGTTGTTCTGTACATACAACTCATTCTTTACATGGCATTGTATCTTTCATCTACATAAAGCAATAGAAAGTGGATGAATGAATCATCTAGTTAGTAAGCACAATATATAGGTTAGTTTCAATGGACTCTTTAACTTGCTCATTAAGGAAGCAAGGGAACTTCTTATTTGATTGTGTATATAACTCTAGTACTTGTAGTTAGTTCTCTCCTATGTTTGCGGAAAGGGATATCATAACGGAACACTCTATATGGCAATCTAACTAATCTAGTGATCTAGTTGTTGTTCTAGATAAAGGGAAGACATACAACTCATTCTTTACATGGGATTGTATCTTTCATCTACCTAAAGCAATACAAAGTGAATGAATGAATCAATAGACAACAAATCGAGTTTGTAAGGGTAATGGAAACGCTAGTTTCAGCTATATTACTTGTAGTTAGTTCTCTCCTATGTTTGAGGAACGGGCTATCATAATGGAACACTCTAAATAGCAATCTAACTAATCTAGTGATCTAGTAGTTGTTCTGTACATACAACTCATTCTTTACATGGCATTGTATCTTTCATCTACATAAAGCAATAGAAAGTGGATGAATGAATCATCTAGTTAGTAAGCACAATATATAGGTTAGTTTCAATGGACTCTTTAACTTTCTCATTAAGGAAGAAAGGGAACTTCTTATTTGATTGTGTATATAACTCTAGTACTTGTAGTTAGTTCTCTCCTATGTTTGCGGAAAGGGATATCATAACGGAACACTCTATATAGCAATGTAACTAATATAGTGATCTAGTTGTTGTTCTAGATAAAGGGAAGACATACAACTCATTCTTTACATGGGATTGTATCTTTCATCTACCTAAAGCAATAGAAAGTGAATGAATGAATCAATAGATAACAAATCTAGTTTGTAAGGGTAATGGAAACGCTAGTTTCAGCTATAGTACTTGTAGTTAGTTCTCTCCTATGTTTGAGGAAAGGGATATCATAATGGAACACTCTAAATTGCAATCTAACTAATCTAGTGATCTAGTAGTTGTTCTGTACATACAACTCATTCTTTACATGGCATTGTATCTTTCATCTACATACAGAAATAGAAAGGGATCAATGAATCATCCAGTTAGTAAGCACAATAGATAGGTTAGTTTCAATGGACTCTTTAACTTGCTCATTAAGGAAGCAAGGGAACTTCTTATTTGATTGTGTATATAACTCAAGTACTTGTAGTTAGTTCTCTCCTATGTTTGCGGAAATGGATATCATAACGGAACACTCTATATAGCAATCTAACTAATCTAGTGATCTAGTTGTTGTTCTAGATAAAGGGAAGACATACAACTCATTCTTTACATGGATTGTATCTTTCATCTACCTAAAGCAAGAGAAAGAGAATGAATGAATCATCTAGTTAGTAAGCACAGTAGATAGGTTAGTTTCAATGGACTCTTTAACTTGCTCATTGAGGAAGCAAGGGAACTTCTTAGTTGATTGTGTATATAACTCTAGTACTTGTAGTTAGTTCTCTCCTATGTTTGCGGAAAGGGATATCATAACGAAACACTCTATATAGCAATCTAACTAATCTAGTGATCTAGTAGTTGTTCTGTACATACAACTCATTCTTTACATGGCATTGTATCTTTCATCTACATAAAGCAATAGAAAGTGGATGAATGAATCATCTAGTTAGTAAGCACAATATATAGGTTAGTTTCAATGGACTCTTTAACTTGCTCATTAAGGAAGCAAGGGAACTTCTTAGTTGATTATGTATATAACTCTAGTACTTGTAGTTAGTTCTCTCCTATGTTTGCGGAAAGGGCATATCATAACAGAACACTCTATATAGCAATCTAACTAATCTAGTGATTTAGTTGTTGTTCTAGATAATGGAAGACATACAACTCATTCTTTACATGGGATTGTATCTTTCATCTACCTAATGCAATAGAAAGTGAATGAATGAATCAATAGACAACTAATCTAGTTTGTAAGGGTAATGGAAACGCTAGTTTCAGCTATAGTACTTGTAGTTAGTTCTCTCCTATGTTTGAGGAAATGGATATCATAATGGAACACTCTAAATAGCAATCTAACTAATCTAGTGATCTAGTAGTTGTTCTGTACATACAACTCATTCTTTACATGGCATTGTATCTTTCATCTACATAAAGCAATAGAAAGTGGATGAATGAATCATCTAGTTAGTAAGCACAATATATAGGTTAGTTTCAATGGACTCATTAACTTGCTCATTAAGGAAGCAAGGGAACTTCTTATTTGATTGTGTATATAACTCTAGTACTTGTAGTTATTTCTCTCTTATGTTTGCGGAAAGGGATATCATAACGGAACACTCTATATAGAAATCTAACTAATCTTGAGATCTAGTTGTTGTTCTATATAAAGGGAAGACATACAACTCATTCTTTACATGGATTGTATGTTTCATCTACCTAAAGCAATAGAAAGTGAATGAATGAATCAATAGACAACGAATCTAGTTTGTAAGGGTAATGTCAACGCTAGTTTCAGCTATAGTACTTGTAGTTAGTTCTCTCCTATGTTTGAGGAAAGGGATATCATAATGGAATACTCTAAATAGCAATCTAACTAATCTAGTGATCTAGTAGTTGTTCTGTACATACAACTCATTCTTTACATGGCATTGTATCTTTCATCTACATAAAGCAATAGAAAGTGGATGAATGAATCATCTAGTTAGTAAGCACAATATATTGGTTAGTTTCAATGGACTCTTTAACTTTCTCATTAAGGAAGAAAGGGAACTTCTTATTTGATTGTGTATATAACTCTAGTACTTGTAGTTAGTTCTCTCCTATGTTTGCGGAAAGGGATATCATAACGGAACACTCTATATAGCAATCTAACTAATCTAGTGATCTAGTTGTTGTTCTAGATAAAGGGAAGACATACAACTCATTCTTTACATGGGATTGTATCTCTCATCTACCTAAAGCAATAGAAAGTGAATGAATGAATCAATAGACAACAAATCTAGTTTGTAAGGGTAATGGAAACGCTAGTTTCAGCTATAGTACTTGTAGTTAGTTCTCTCCTATGTTTGAGGAAAGGGCTATCATAATGGAACACTCTAAATAGCAATCTAACTGATCTAGTGATCTAGTAGTTGTTCTGTACATACAACTCATTCTTTACATGGCTTTGTATCTTTCATCTACATAAAGCAATAGAAATTGGATGAATGAATCATCTAGTTAGTAAGCACAATATATAGGTTAGTTTCAATGGACTCTTTAACTTGCTCATTAAGGAAGCAAGGGAACTTCTTATTTTATTGTGTATATAACTCTAGTACTTGTAGTTAGTTCTCTCCTATGTTTGCGGAAAGGGATATCATAACGGAACACTCTATATAGCAATGTAACTAATATAGTGATCTAGTTGTTGTTCTAGATAAAGGGAAGACATACAACTCATTCTTTACATGGGATTGTATCTTTCATCTACCAAAAGCAATAGAAAGTGAATGAATGAATCAATAGATAACAAATGTAGTTTGTAAGGGTAATGGAAACGCTAGTTTCAGCTATATTACTTGTAGTTAGTTCTCTCCTATGTTTGAGGAACGGGCTATCATAATGGAACACTCTAAATAGCAATCTAACTAATCTAGTGATCTAGTAGTTGTTCTGTACATACAACTCATTCTTTACATGGCATTGTATCTTTCATCTACATAAAGCAATAGAAAGTGGATGAATGAATCATCTAGTTAGTAAGCACAATATATAGGTTAGTTTCAATGGACTCTTTAACTTTCTCATTAAGGAAGAAAGGGAACTTCTTATTTGATTGTGTATATAACTCTAGTACTTGTAGTTAGTTCTCTCCTATGTTTGCGGAAAGGGATATCATAACGGAACACTCTATATAGCAATCTAACTAATCTAGTGATCTAGTTGTTGTTCTAGATAAAGGGAAGACATACAACTCATTCTTTACATGGGATTGTATCTCTCATCTACCTAAAGCAATAGAAAGTGAATGAATGAATCAATAGACAACAAATCTAGTTTGTAAGGGTAATGGAAACGCTAGTTTCAGCTATAGTACTTGTAGTTAGTTCTCTCCTATGTTTGAGGAAAGGGCTATCATAATGGAACACTCTAAATAGCAATCTAACTGATCTAGTGATCTAGTAGTTGTTCTGTACATACAACTCATTCTTTACATGGCTTTGTATCTTTCATCTACATAAAGCAATAGAAATTGGATGAATGAATCATCTAGTTAGTAAGCACAATATATAGGTTAGTTTCAATGGACTCTTTAACTTGCTCATTAAGGAAGCAAGGGAACTTCTTATTTTATTGTGTATATAACTCTAGTACTTGTAGTTAGTTCTCTCCTATGTTTGCGGAAAGGGATATCATAACGGAACACTCTATATAGCAATGTAACTAATATAGTGATCTAGTTGTTGTTCTAGATAAAGGGAAGACATACAACTCATTCTTTACATGGGATTGTATCTTTCATCTACCAAAAGCAATAGAAAGTGAATGAATGAATCAATAGATAACAAATCTAGTTTGTAAGGGTAATGGAAACGCTAGTTTCAGCTATAGTACTTGTAGTTAGTTCTCTCCTATGTTTGAGGAAAGGGATATCATAATGGAACACTCTAAATTGCAATCTAACTAATCTAGTGATCTAGTAGTTGTTCTGTACATACAACTCATTCTTTACATGGCATTGTATCTTTCATCTACATAAAGCAATAGAAAGTGGATGAATGAATCATCTAGTTACTAAGCACAATATATAGGTTAGTTTCAATGGACTCTTTAACTTGCTCATTAAGGAAGCAAGGGAACTTCTTATTTGATTGTGTATATAACTCTAGTACTTGTAGTTAGTTCTCTCCTATGTTTGCGGAAAGGGATATCATAACGGAACACTCTATATGGCAATCTAACTAATCTAGTGATCTAGTTGTTGTTCTAGATAAAGGGAAGACATACAACTCATTCTTACATGGGATTGTATCTTTCATCTACCAAAAGCAATAGAAAGTGAATGAATGAATCAATAGATAACAAATCTAGTTTGTAAGGGTAATGGAAACGCTAGTTTCAGCTATAGTACTTGTAGTTAGTTCTCTCCTATGTTTGAGGAAAGGGATATCATAATGGAACACTCTAAATTGCAATCTAACTAATCTAGTGATCTAGTAGTTGTTCTGTACATACAACTCATTCTTTACATGGCTTTGTATCTTTCATCTACATAAAGCAATAGAAATTGGATGAATGAATCATCTAGTTAGTAAGCACAATATATAGGTTAGTTTCAATGGACTCTTTAACTTGCTCATTAAGGAAGCAAGGGAACTTCTTATTTTATTGTGTATATAACTCTAGTACTTGTAGTTAGTTCTCTCCTATGTTTGCGGAAAGGGATATCATAACGGAACACTCTATATAGCAATGTAACTAATATAGTGATCTAGTTGTTGTTCTAGATAAAGGGAAGACATACAACTCATTCTTTACATGGGATTGTATCTTTCATCTACCAAAAGCAATAGAAAGTGAATGAATGAATCAATAGATAACAAATGTAGTTTGTAAGGGTAATGGAAACGCTAGTTTCAGCTATATTACTTGTAGTTAGTTCTCTCCTATGTTTGAGGAACGGGCTATCATAATGGAACACTCTAAATAGCAATCTAACTAATCTAGTGATCTAGTAGTTGTTCTGTACATACAACTCATTCTTTACATGGCATTGTATCTTTCATCTACATAAAGCAATAGAAAGTGGATGAATGAATCATCTAGTTAGTAAGCACAATATATAGGTTAGTTTCAATGGACTCTTTAACTTTCTCATTAAGGAAGAAAGGAACTTCTTATTTGATTGTGTATATAACTCTAGTACTTGTAGTTAGTTCTCTCCTATGTTTGCGGAAAGGGATATCATAACGGAACACTCTATATAGCAATCTAACTAATCTAGTGATCTAGTTGTTGTTCTAGATAAAGGGAAGACATACAACTCATTCTTTACATGGGATTGTATCTCTCATCTACCTAAAGCAATAGAAAGTGAATGAATGAATCAATAGACAACAAATCTAGTTTGTAAGGGTAATGGAAACGCTAGTTTCAGCTATAGTACTTGTAGTTAGTTCTCTCCTATGTTTGAGGAAAGGGCTATCATAATGGAACACTCTAAATAGCAATCTAACTGATCTAGTGATCTAGTAGTTGTTCTGTACATACAACTCATTCTTTACATGGCTTGTATCTTTCATCTACATAAAGCAATAGAAATTGGATGAATGAATCATCTAGTTAGTAAGCACAATATATAGGTTAGTTTCAATGGACTCTTTAACTTGCTCATTAAGGAAGCAAGGGAACTTCTTATTTTATTGTGTATATAACTCTAGTACTTGTAGTTAGTTCTCTCCTATGTTTGCGGAAAGGGATATCATAACGGAACACTCTATATAGCAATGTAACTAATATAGTGATCTAGTTGTTGTTCTAGATAAAGGGAAGACATACAACTCATTCTTTACATGGGATTGTATCTTTCATCTACCAAAAGCAATAGAAAGTGAATGAATGAATCAATAGATAACAAATCTAGTTTGTAAGGGTAATGGAAACGCTAGTTTCAGCTATAGTACTTGTAGTTAGTTCTCTCCTATGTTTGAGGAAAGGGATATCATAATGGAACACTCTAAATTGCAATCTAACTAATCTAGTGATCTAGTAGTTGTTCTGTACATACAACTCATTCTTTACATGGCATTGTATCTTTCATCTACATAAAGCAATAGAAAGTGGATGAATGAATCATCTAGTTACTAAGCACAATATATAGGTTAGTTTCAATGGACTCTTTAACTTGCTCATTAAGGAAGCAAGGGAACTTCTTATTTGATTGTGTATATAACTCTAGTACTTGTAGTTAGTTCTCTCCTATGTTTGCGGAAAGGGATATCATAACGGAACACTCTATATGGCAATCTAACTAATCTAGTGATCTAGTTGTTGTTCTAGATAAAGGGAAGACATACAACTCATTCTTTACATGGGATTGTATCTTTCATCTACCTAAAGCAATAGAAAGTGAATGAATGAATCAATAGACAACAAATCTAGTTTGTAAGGGTAATGGAAACGCTAGTTTCAGCTATATTACTTGTAGTTAGTTCTCTCCTATGTTTGAGGAACGGGCTATCATAATGGAACACTCTAAATAGCAATCTAACTAATCTAGTGATCTAGTAGTTGTTCTGTACATACAACTCATTCTTTACATGGCATTGTATCTTTCATCTACATAAAGCAATAGAAAGTGGATGAATGAATCATCTAGTTAGTAAGCACAATATATAGGTTAGTTTCAATGGACTCTTTAACTTTCTCATTAAGGAAGAAAGGGAACTTCTTATTTGATTGTGTATATAACTCTAGTACTTGTAGTTAGTTCTCTCCTATGTTTGCGGAAAGGGATATCATAACGGAACACTCTATATAGCAATGTAACTAATATAGTGATCTAGTTGTTGTTCTAGATAAAGGGAAGACATACAACTCATTCTTTACATGGGATTGTATCTTTCATCTACCTAAAGCAATAGAAAGTGAATGAATGAATCAATAGATAACAAATCTAGTTTGTAAGGGTAATGGAAACGCTAGTTTCAGCTATAGTACTTGTAGTTAGTTCTCTCCTATGTTTGAGGAAAGGGATATCATAATGGAACACTCTAAATTGCAATCTAACTAATCTAGTGATCTAGTAGTTGTTCTGTACATACAACTCATTCTTTACATGGCATTGTATCTTTCATCTACATAAAGCAATAGAAAGTGGATGAATGAATCATCTAGTTAGTAAGCACAATATATAGGTTAGTTTCAATGGACTCTTTAACTTGCTCATTAAGGAAGCAAGGAACTTCTTATTTGATTGTGTATATAACTCTAGTACTTGTAGTTAGTTCTCTCCTATGTTTGCGGAAAGGGATATCATAACGGAACACTCTATATGGCAATCTAACTAATCTAGTGATCTAGTTGTTGTTCTAGATAAAGGGAAGACATACAACTCATTCTTTACATGGGATTGTATCTTTCATCTACCTAAAGCAATACAAAGTGAATGAATGAATCAATAGACAACAAATCGAGTTTGTAAGGGTAATGGAAACGCTAGTTTCAGCTATATTACTTGTAGTTAGTTCTCTCCTATGTTGAGGAACGGGCTATCATAATGGAACACTCTAAATAGCAATCTAACTAATCTAGTGATCTAGTAGTTGTTCTGTACATACAACTCATTCTTTACATGGCATTGTATCTTTCATCTACATAAAGCAATAGAAAGTGGATGAATGAATCATCTAGTTAGTAAGCACAATATATAGGTTAGTTTCAATGGACTCTTTAACTTTCTCATTAAGGAAGAAAGGGAACTTCTTATTTGATTGTGTATATAACTCTAGTACTTGTAGTTAGTTCTCTCCTATGTTTGCGGAAAGGGATATCATAACGGAACACTCTATATAGCAATGTAACTAATATAGTGATCTAGTTGTTGTTCTAGATAAAGGGAAGACATACAACTCATTCTTTACATGGGATTGTATCTTTCATCTACCTAAAGCAATAGAAAGTGAATGAATGAATCAATAGATAACAAATCTAGTTTGTAAGGGTAATGGAAACGCTAGTTTCAGCTATAGTACTTGTAGTTAGTTCTCTCCTATGTTTGAGGAAAGGGATATCATAATGGAACACTCTAAATTGCAATCTAACTAATCTAGTGATCTAGTAGTTGTTCTGTACATACAACTCATTCTTTACATGGCATTGTATCTTTCATCTACATAAAGCAATAGAAAGTGGATGAATGAATCATCTAGTTAGTAAGCACAATATATAGGTTAGTTTCAATGGACTCTTTAACTTGCTCATTAAGGAAGCAAGGGAACTTCTTATTTGATTGTGTATATAACTCTAGTACTTGTAGTTAGTTCTCTCCTATGTTTGCGGAAAGGGATATCATAACGGAACACTCTATATAGCAATCTAGCTAATCTAGTGATCTAGTTGTTGTTCCAGATAAAGGGAAGACATACAACTCATTCTTTACATGGGATTGTATCTTTCATCTACCTAAAGCAATAGAAAGTGAATGAATGAATCAATAGACAACAAATCTAGTTTGTAAGCGTAATGGAAACGCTAGTTTCAGCTATATTACTTGTAGTTAGTTCTCTCCTATGTTTGAGGAACGGGCTATCATAATGGAACACTCTAAATAGCAATCTAACTAATCTAGTGATCTAGTAGTTGTTCTGTACATACAACTCATTCTTACATGGCATTGTATCTTTCATCTACATAAAGCAATAGAAGTGGATGAATGAATCATCTAGTTAGTAAGCACAATATATAGGTTAGTTTCAATGGACTCTTTAACTTGCTCATTAAGGAAGCAAGGGAACTTCTTATTTGATTGTGTATATAACTCTAGTACTTGTAGTTAGTTCTCTCCTATGTTTGCGGAAAGGGATATCATAACGGAACACTCTATATAGCAATCTAACTAATCTAGTGATCTAGTTGTTGTTCTAGATAAAGGGAAGACATACAACTCATTCTTTACATGGGATTGTATCTTTCATCTACCTAAAGCAATAGAAAGTGAATGAATGAATCAATAGACAACAAATCTAGTTTGTAAGGGTAATGGAAACGCTAGTTTCAGCTATATTACTTGTAGTTAGTTCTCTCCTATGTTTGAGGAAAGGTCTATCATAATGGAACACTCTAAATAGCAATCTAACTAATCTAGTGATCTAGTAGTTGTTCTGTACATACAACTCATTCTTTACATGGCATTGTATCTTTCATCTACATAAAGCAATAGAAAGTGGATGAATGAATCATCTAGTTAGTAAGCACAATATATAGGTTAGTTCCAATGGACTCTTTAACTTGCTCATTAAGGAAGCAAGGGAACTTATTATTTTATTGTGTATATAACTCTAGTACTTGTAGTTAGTTCTCTCCTATGTTTGCGGAAAGGGATATCATAACGGAACACTCTATATAGCAATGTAACTAATATAGTGATCTAGTTGTTGTTCTAGATAAAGGTAAGACATACAACTCAGTCTTTACATGGGATTGTATCTTTCATCTACCTAAAGCAATAGAAAGTGAATGAATAAATCAATAGATAACAAATCTAGTTTGTAAGGGTAATGGAAACGCTAGTTTCAGCTATAGTACTTGTAGTTAGTTCTCTCCTATGTTTGAGGAAAGGGATATCATAATGGAACACTCTAAATTGCAATCTAACTAATCTAGTGATCTAGTAGTTGTTCTGTACATACAACTCATTCTTTACATGGCATTGTATCTTTCATCTACATAAAGCAATAGAAAGTGGATGAATGAATCATCTAGTTAGTAAGCACAATATATAGGTTAGTTTCAATGGACTCTTTAACTTGCTCATTAAGGAAGCAAGGGAACTTCTTATTTGATTGTGTATATAACTCTAGTACTTGTAGTTAGTTCTCTCCTATGTTTGCGGAAAGGGATATCATAACGGAACACTCTATATAGCAATCTAACTAATCTAGTGATCTAGTTGTTGTTCTAGATAAAGGGAAGACATACAACTCATTCTTTACATGGGATTGTATCTTTCATCTACCTAAAGCAATAGAAAGTGAATGAATGAATCAATAGACAACAAATCTAGTTTGTAAGGGTAATGGAAACGCTAGTTTCAGCTATAGTACTTGTAGTTAGTTCTCTCCTATGTTTGAGGAACGGGCTATCATAATGGAACACTCTAAATAGCAATCTAACTAATCTAGTGATCTAGTAGTTGTTCTGTACATACAACTCATTCTTTACATGGCATTGTATCTTTCATCTACATAAAGCAATAGAAAGTGGATGAATGAATCATCTAGTTAGTAAGCACAATATATAGGTTAGTTTCAATGGACTCTTTACTTGCTCATTAAGGAAGCAAGGGAACTTCTTATTTGATTGTGTATATAACTCTAGTACTTGTAGTTAGTTCTCTCCTATGTTTGCGGAAAGGGATATCATAACGGAACACTCTATATAGCAATCTAACTAATCTAGTGATCTAGTTGTTGTTCTAGATAAAGGGAAGACATACAACTCATTCTTTACATGGGATTGTATCTTTCATCTACCTAAAGCAATAGAAAGTGAATGAATGAATCAATAGACAACAAATCTAGTTTGTAAGGGTAATGGAAACGCTAGTTTCAGCTATATTACTTGTAGTTAGTTCTCTCCTATGTTTGAGGAAAGGTCTATCATAATGGAACACTCTAAATAGCAATCTAACTAATCTAGTGATCTAGTAGTTGTTCTGTACATACAACTCATTCTTTACATGGCATTGTATCTTTCATCTACATAAAGCAATAGAAAGTGGATGAATGAATCATCTAGTTAGTAAGCACAATATATAGGTTAGTTCAATGGACTCTTTAACTTGCTCATTAAGGAAGCAAGGGAACTTATTATTTGATTGTGTATATAACTCTAGTACTTGTAGTTAGTTCTCTCCTATGTTTGCGGAAAGGGATATCATAACGGAACACTCTATATAGCAATCTAACTAATATAGTGATCTAGTTGTTGTTCTAGATAAAGGGAAGACATACAACTCATTCTTTACATGGGATTGTATCTTTCATCTACCTAAAGCAATAGAAAGTGAATGAATAAATCAATAGATAAAAAATCTAGTTTGTAAGGGTAATGGAAACGCTAGTTTCAGCTATAGTACTTGTAGTTAGTTCTCTCCTATGTTTGAGGAAAGGGATATCATAATGGAACACTCTAAATTGCAATCTAACTAATCTAGTGATCTAGTAGTTGTTCTGTACATACAACTCATTCTTTACATGGCATTGTATCTTTCATCTACATAAAGCAATAGAAAGTGGATGAATGAATCATCTAGTTAGTAATCACAATATATAGGTTAGTTTCAATGGACTCTTTAACTTGCTCATTAAGGAAGCAAGGGAACTTCTATTTGATTGTGTATATAACTCTAGTACTTGTAGTTAGTTCTCTCCTATGTTTGCGGAAAGGGATATCATAACGGAACACTCTATATAGCAATCTAACTAATCTAGTGATCTAGTTGTTGTTCTAGATAAAGGGAAGACATACAACTCATTCTTTACATGGGATTGTATCTTTCATCTACCTAAAGCAATAGAAAGTGAATGAATGAATCAATAGACAACAAATCTAGTTTGTAAGGGTAATGGAAACGCTAGTTCAGCTATATTACTTGTAGTTAGTTCTCTCCTATGTTTGAGGAAAGGTCTATCATAATGGAACACTCTAAATAGCAATCTAACTAATCTAGTGATCTAGTAGTTGTTCTGTACATACAACTCATTCTTTACATGGCATTGTATCTTTCATCTACATAAAGCAATAGAAAGTGGATGAATGAATCATCTAGTTAGTAAGCACAATATATAGGTTAGTTTCAATGGACTCTTTAACTTGCTCATTAAGGAAGAAGGGAACTTCTTATTTGATTGTGTATATAACTCTAGTACTTGTAGTTAGTTCTCTCCTATGTTTGCGGAAAGGGATATCATAACGGAACACTCTATATAGCAATCTAACTAATCTAGTGATCTAGTTGTTGTTCTAGATAAAGGGAAGACATACAACTCATTCTTTACATGGGATTGTATCTTTCATCTACCTAAAGCAATAGAAAGTGAATGAATGAATCAATAGACAACAATCTAGTTTGTAAGGGTAATGGAAACGCTAGTTTCAGCTATAGTACTTGTAGTTAGTTCTCTCCTATGTTTGAGGAAAGGGATATCATAATGGAACACTCTAAATAGCAATCTAACTAATCTAGTGATCTAGTAGTTGTTCTGTACATACAACTCATTCTTTACATGGCATTGTATCTTTCATTACATAAAGCAATAGAAAGTGGATGAATGAATCATCTAGTTAGTAAGCACAATATATAGGTTAGTTTCAATGGACTCTTTAACTTCTCATTAAGGAAGAAAGGGAACTTCTTATTTGATTGTGTATATAACTCTAGTACTTGTAGTTAGTTCTCTCCTATGTTTGCGGAAAGGGATATCATAACGGAACACTCTATATAGCAATGTAACTAA
>CM051455.1:65023808-65040676 GCA_028274465.1 Plantago ovata
TATTGCTTTATGTAGATGAAAGATAAAAAGCTATGTAAAAGAATGAGTTGTAGTACAGACACAACTCACTCGATCATCTAGATTTCAATTATATTGTATCTTAGAGTGTTCCATTATGTATCCCTTTCCTCAAAACATAGGAGAGAACTAACTACAATACTATCGCTGTGAAACTAGAGTTTTCCATTACCCTTACAAATTAGATTAGTTGTCTATTGATTCATTCATTCACTTTCTATTGTTTTGGGTAGATGAAACATACAATTCCCATGTAGAATGAGTTGTATGTCCAATTTATCTAGAACAACAACTAGATCTCTAGATTAGTTAGATTGCTATCTAGAGTGTTCCGTTATGATATCCCTTTCCGCAAATATAGGAGAGAACTAACTACAAGTACTAGAGTTATATACACAATCAAATAAGAAGTTCCCTTGCTTCCTTAATGATCAAGTTAAAGAGTCCATTGAAACTAACCTATATATTGTGCTTACTAACTAGATGATTCATTCATCCACTTTCTATTGCTTTATGTAGATGAAAGATACAATGCCATGTAAAGAATGAGTTGTATGTACAGAACAACTACTAGATCACTAGATTAGTAGATTGCTATTTAGAGTGTTCCATTATGATATCCCTTTCCTCAAACATAGGAGAGAACTAACTACAAGTACTATAGCTGAAACTAGCGTTTCCATTACCCTTACAAACTAGATTAGTTGTCTATTGATTCATTCATTCACTTTCTATTGCTTTAGGTAGATGAAAGATACAATCCCATGTAAAGAATGAGTTGTATGTCTTCCTTTATCTAGAATAATAACTAGATCACTAGATTAGTTAGATTGCTATATAGAGTGTTCCGTTATGATATCCCTTTCCGCAAACATAGGAGAGAACTAACTACAAGTACTAGAGTTATATACACAATCAAATAAGAAGTTCCCTTGCTTCCTTAATGAGCAAGTTAAAGAGTCCATTGAAACTAACCTATATATTGTGCTTACTAACTAGATGATTCATTCATCCACTTTCTATTGCTTTATGTAAATGAAAGATACAATGCCATGTAAAGAATGAGTTGTATGTACAGAACAACTACTAGATAACTAGATTAATTAGATTGCTATTTAGAGTGTTCCATTATGATATCCCTTTCCTCAAACATAGGAGAGAACTAACTACAAGTACTATAGCTGAAACTAGCGTTTCCATTACCCTTATAAACTAGATTAGTTGTCTATTGATTCATTCATTCACTTTCTATTGCTTTAGGTAGATGAAACATACAATCTCATGTAAAGAATGAGTTGTATGTCTTCCCTTTATCTAGAACAACAACTAGATCTCTAGATTAGTTAGATTGCTATATAGAGTGTTCCGTTATGATATCCCTTTCCGCAAACATAGGAGAGAACTAACTACAAGTACTAGAGTTATATACACAATCAAATAAGAAGTTCCCTTGCTTCCTTAATGAGCAAGTTAAAGAGTCCATTGAAACTAACCTATATATTGTGCTTACTAACTAGATGATTCATTCATCCACTTTCTATTGCTTTATGTAGATGAAAGATACAATGCCATGTAAAGAATGAGTTGTATGTACAGAACAACTACTAGATAACTAGATTAATTATATTGCTATTTAGAGTGTTCCATTATGATATCCCTTTCCTCAAACATAGGAGAGAACTAACTACAAGTACTATCGCTGAAACTAGCGTTTCCATTACCCTTACAAACTAGATTAGTTGTCTATTGATTCATTCATTCACTTTCTATTGTTTTGGGTAGATGAAACATACAATCCCATGTAAAGAATGAGTTGTATGTCTTCCCTTTATCTAGAACAACAACTAGATCTCTAGATTAGTTAGATTGCTATATAGAGTGTTCCGTTATGATATCCCTTTCCGCAAAGATAGGAGAGAACTAACTACAAGTACTAGAGTTATATACACAATCAAATAAGAAGTTCCCTTGCTTCCTTAATGATCAAGTTATAGAGTCCATTGAGACTAACCTATATATTATGCTTACTAACTAGATGATTCATTCATCCACTTTCTATTGCTTTATGTAGTTGAAAGATACGATGCCATGTAAAGAATGAGTTGTATGTACAGAACAACGACTAGATCACTAGATTAGTAAGATTGCTATTTAGAGTGTTCCATTATGATATCCCTTTCCTCAAACATAGGAGAGAACTAACTACAAGTACTATAGCTGAAACAAGCATTTCCATTACCCTTACAAACTAGATTAGTTGTCTATTGATTCATTCATTCACTTTCTATTGCTTTAGGTAGATGAAAGATACAATCCCATGTAAAGAATGAGTTGTATGTCTTCCCTTCTCTAGAACAACAACTAGATCACTAGATTAGTTAGATTGCTATATAGAGTGTTCCGTTATGATATCCCTTTCCGCAAACATAGGAGAGAACTAACTACAAGTACTAGAGTTATATACACAATCAACTAAGAAGTTCCCTTGCTTCCTTAATGAGCAAGTTAAAGATTTAATTGAAACTAACATATCTACTGTGCTTACTAACTAGATGATTCAATCATTCACTTTCTCTTGCTTTAGGTAGATGAAAGATACTATCCCATGTAAAGAATGAGTTGTATGTCTTCCCTTTATCTAGAACAACAACTAGATCACTAGATTAGTTAGATTGCTATATAGAGTGTTCCGTTATGATATCCATTTCCGCAAACATAGGAGAGAACTAACTACAAGTACTAGAGTTATATACACAATCAAATCCCTTGCTTCCTTAATGAGCAAGTTAAAGAGTCCATTGAAACTAACCTATCTATTGTGCTTACTAACTAGATGATTCATTGATCCCCTTTCTATTGCTTTATGTAGATGAAAGATACAATGCCATGTAAAGAATGAGTTGTATGTACAGAACAACTACTAGATAACTAGATTAATTATATTGCTATTTAGAGTGTTCCATTATGATATCCCTTTCCTCAAACATAGGAGAGAACTAACTACAAGTACTATCGCTGAAACTAGCGTTTCCATTACCCTTACAAACTAGATTAGTTGTCTATTGATTCATTCATTCACTTTCTATTGTTTTGGGTAGATGAAACATACAATCCCATGTAAAGAATGAGTTGTATGTCTTCCCTTTATCTAGAACAACAACTAGATCTCTAGATTAGTTAGATTGCTATATAGAGTGTTCCGTTATGATATCCCTTTCCGCAAAGATAGGAGAGAACTAACTACAAGTACTAGAGTTATATACACAATCAAATAAGAAGTTCCCTTGCTTCCTTAATGATCAAGTTAAAGAGTCCATTGAAACTAACCTATATATTGTGCTTACTAACTAGATGATTCATTCATCCACTTTCTATTGCTTTATGTAGATGAAAGATACAATGCCATGTAAAGAATGAGTTGTATGTACAGAACAACTGACTAGATCACTAGATTAGTAAGATTGCTATTTAGAGTGTTCCATTATGATATCCCTTTCCTCAAACATAGGAGAGAACTAACTACAAGTACTATAGCTGAAACAAGCGTTTCCATTACCCTTACAAACTAGATTAGTTGTCTATTGATTCATTCATTCACTTTCTATTGCTTTAGGTAGATGAAAGATACAATCCCATGTAAAGAATGAGTTGTATGTCTTCCCTTATCTAGAACAACAACTAGATCACTAGATTAGTTAGATTGCTATATAGAGTGTTCCGTTATGATATCCCTTTCCGCAAACATAGGAGAGAACTAACTACAAGTACTAGAGTTATATACACAATCAAATAAGAAGTTCCCTTGCTTCCTTAATGAGCAAGTTAAAGATTTCATTGAAACTAACATATCTACTCTGCTTACTAACTAGATGATTCAATCATTCACTTTCTCTTGCTTTAGGTAGATGAAAGATACAATGCCATGTAAAGAATGAGTTGTATGTACAGAACAACTACTAGATAACTAGATTAATTATATTGCTATTTAGAGTGTTCCATTATGATATCCCTTTCCTCAAACATAGGAGAGAACTAACTACAAGTACTATAGCTGAAACTTGTGTTTCCATTACCCTTACAAACTAGATTAGTTGTCTATTGATTCATTCATTCACTTTCTATTGCTTTAGGTAGATGAAAGATACAATCCCATGTAAATTATGAGTTGTTTGTCTTCCCTTTATCTAGAACAACAACTAGATCACTAAATTAGTTAGATTGCTCTATAGAGTGTTCCGTTATGATATCCCTTTCCGCAAAGATAGGAGAGAACTAACTACAAGTACTAGAGTTATATACACAATCAAATAAGAAGTTCCCTTGCTTCCTTAATGAGCAAGTTAAAGAGTCCATTGAAACTAACCTATATATTGTGCTTACTAACTAGATGATTCATTCATCCACTTTCTATTGTTTTATGTAGATGAAAGATACAATGCCATGTAAAGAATGAGTTGTATGTACAGAACAACTACTAGATCACTAGATTAGTTAGATTGCTATTTAGAGTGTTCCATTATGATATCTCTTTCCTCAAACATAGGAGAGAACTAACTACAAGTACTATAGCTGAAACTAGCGTTTCTATTACCCTTACAAACTAGATTAGTTGTCTATTGATTCATTCATTCACTTTCTATTGCTTTAGGTAGATGAAAGATACAATCCCATGTAAAGAATGAGTTGTATGTCTTTCCTTTATCTAGAATAATAACTAGATCACTAGATTAGTTAGATTGCTATATAGAGTGTTCCGTTATGATATCCCTTTCCGCAAACATAGGAGAGAACTAACTACAAGTACTAGAGTTATATACACAATCAAATAAGAAGTTCCCTTGCTTCCTTAATGAGCAAGTTAAAGAGTCCATTGAAACTAACCTATATATTGTGCTTACTAACTAGATGATTCATTCATCCACTTTCTATTGTTTATGTAAATGAAAGATACAATGCCATGTAAAGAATGAGTTGTATGTACAGAACAACTACTAGATAACTAGATTAATTAGATTGCTATTTAGAGTGTTCCATTATGATATCCCTTTCCTCAAACATAGGAGAGAACTAACTACAAGTACTATAGCTGAAACTAGCGTTTCCATTACCCTTATAAACTAGATTAGTTGTCTATTGATTCATTCATTCACTTTCTATTGCTTTAGGTAGATGAAACATACAATCTCATGTAAAGAATGAGTTGTATGTCTTCCCTTTATCTAGAACAACAACTAGATCTCTAGATTAGTTAGATTGCTATATAGAGTGTTCCGTTATGATATCCCTTTCCGCAAACATAGGAGAGAACTAACTACAAGTACTAGAGTTATATACACAATCAAATAAGAAGTTCCCTTGCTTCCTAATGAGCAAGTTAAAGAGTCCATTGAAACTAACCTATATATTGTGCTTACTAACTAGATGATTCATTCATCCACTTTCTATTGCTTTATGTAGATGAAAGATACAATGCCATGTAAAGAATGAGTTGTATGTACAGAACAACTACTAGATAACTAGATTAATTATATTGCTATTTAGAGTGTTCCATTATGATATCCCTTTCCTCAAACATAGGAGAGAACTAACTACAAGTACTATCGCTGAAACTAGCGTTTCCATTACCCTTACAAACTAGATTAGTTGTCTATTGATTCATTCATTCACTTTCTATTGTTTTGGGTAGATGAAACATACAATCCCATGTAAAGAATGAGTTGTATGTCTTCCCTTTATCTAGAACAACAACTAGATCTCTAGATTAGTTAGATTGCTATATAGAGTGTTCCGTTATGATATCCCTTTCCGCAAAGATAGGAGAGAACTAACTACAAGTACTAGAGTTATATACACAATCAAATAAGAAGTTCCCTTGCTTCCTTAATGATCAAGTTAAAGAGTCCATTGAAACTAACCTATATATTGTGCTTACTAACTAGATGATTCATTCATCCACTTTCTATTGCTTTATGTAGATGAAAGATACAATGCCATGTAAAGAATGAGTTGTATGTACAGAACAACGACTAGATCACTAGATTAGTAAGATTGCTATTTAGAGTGTTCCATTATGATATCCCTTTCCTCAAACATAGGAGAGAACTAACTACAAGTACTATAGCTGAAATAAGCATTTCCATTACCCTTACAAACTAGATTAGTTGTCTATTGATTCATTCATTCACTTTCTATTGCTTTAGGTAGATGAAAGATACAATCCCATGTAAAGAATGAGTTGTATGTCTTCCCTTATCTAGAACAACAACTAGATCACTAGATTAGTTAGATTGCTATATAGAGTGTTCCGTTATGATATCCCTTTCCGCAAACATAGGAGAGAACTAACTACAAGTACTAGAGTTATATACACAATCAACTAAGAAGTTCCCTTGCTTCCTTAATGAGCAAGTTAAAGATTTAATTGAAACTAACATATCTACTGTGCTTACTAACTAGATGATTCAATCATTCACTTTCTCTTGCTTTAGGTAGATGAAAGATACTATCCCATGTAAAGAATGAGTTGTATGTCTTCCCTTTATCTAGAACAACAACTAGATCACTAGATTAGTTAGATTGCTATATAGAGTGTTCCGTTATGATATCCATTTCCGCAAACATAGGAGAGAACTAACTACAAGTACTAGAGTTATATACACAATCAAATAAGAAGTTCCCTTGCTTCCTTAATGAGCAAGTTAAAGAGTCCATTGAAACTAACCTATCTATTGTGCTTACTAACTAGATGATTCATTGATCCCCTTTCTATTGCTTTATGTAGATGAAAGATACAATTCCATGTAAAGAATAAGTTGTATGTACAGAACAACTACTAGATCAACTACTAGATCACTAGATTAGTTAGATTGCTATTTAGACTGTTCCATTATGATATCCCTTTCCTCAAACATAGGAGAGAACTTGTTAGTGTTGAAATATGTCCAGTCCGCATGTACGAATTGGAGCGGTCTAAGAGCGCGACAAAGCATCATAGGCCGTCCCCCAAGGGGCACGACCACACCCAAGTATGTCACTAAGGTGTGGACCGACCAACATAGGGTCCGACCATCACTGGGAGGAGAACCCTCAAATAAGCTCATCACAAGGACAAAGCTGCCAGTGAGCTCGAGGAGCATCTCTATGGCTCGAGGAGGTCCTTACGTCAAGGTAACGCTCCTTGAGAGAAACTGAGCAGGACGCTACTCGCACCTTCCACGTACAAGGAGGGCTCGAGGTCCCGGAGCGACCAGCCACGGTTGCTCCCTTGGGCCAAGGCCCACGGACCTCCTTAATGGGCCTGGGCCGAGGAAGGCCTCAATCCTAGCCGTACACGTGTCGTGATCCTACACGACCGGAAGATGAAAGGCCACGAGTATATAAAGGCTTCATTTACTCCTCAACAGTAAGCATTAATAACACCTCTCGACCACCACATTTACTACTCGTACTAGGGAAGCCTCACAACTCCCTACTCGTAAAGTCGCCTCTCCGGTCTGATACCTTACAGACCGGGCAAGAGACACTAACCCCCCCCCCCCTTTAGTATATTTCAGGTACGAGGAAGCTACAAGAAGGCTCACTCCCTATCTTAGAGGAATACTACATGAAGAAGAACTCGAATGACTTAGATTAGTGACTAATTGCGAACTTAGAAAGAAACACGAATTACCCTTCAACATTTGGCGCCGTCTGTGGGAAACGACACGAAAGGTCATTCCTTGCCCTACTGGTCGAGCCATCACCCTCCTCGTGACCCTTCACGAATATGCCTCCCAGAAGAAGCAACCGTCTTGCTAATGCACCACCCAGGAACCCTCCTCGACCTAGAGGCCGTCCCTCTAGTAATGGTCGCGGAGGAGGAACGGATGGTGCTCCGAGGGCACCAAGAAACAACAATGTTGCAAGGAATCGGGATTACACGGAGGGGGCATTTACAAATGTCACCAACTCGCAAAATGAAAGATCGGGAGAAAACAACCCGCAAGGAATCCCGGTAGGAAATGCCTATGGAGCGTTGAGAGTCCCGAACAACGCCGAGCCTAGGGGGCAGCCTCCTCCAGTAGCAATCAACCAACCTCTCGTAGCAGGGAACCCTCCTCAACTGGCCGCATTGACCTTCACCCTTCCTGATGGACGTGTAGTCCGACCATCAGACTTCGGGATGGGCGAAGCTCAATACGGTCTATTCCTTCTTACTCTACAAGGATACGTCGGGGGTAATGAGGCTGTTAGGGTTAATGCTGAGATACAAGCTCAGGGAGCACAACCGGCGCCGGTGCAAGAGCAACCTCGTGACACCCTGGTCACTCCTCGTCAGTCCCAAGGAAGAGCACCAGTCGCACAAGATGAGGCACATTCGAGAGCCAACACAAGGCCGGTCCAATCTCGACTTGGACCATCAAGAGTTCAATCGAGGTTAGGACCCCAAGGTGCCCCGGATGACTTGAGAGACTTGATTGATAGAAGGATACGGGCATCGTTGCAAAATGTAGCTCAACAAGAAAATAGAGCTCAGGTGGTCGCTACACCACCCGCTCCCCCCAATCAAGTTACGCCCAACCAAGTAACTCCTCAAAACCAACAAGAAGCAGTGGCGGAAAATCAAGCATTGAGAACAGTAGCTGAGGTAACCCCCTTGATCGACCCGATCACGGGGAGGAGGCTCACTCTGGAGGAACTCAACGCGAGAAATCCGCACTTGATGCTCAGATAGAGACTCTACGAGGAACTGTCCAAGAGAAAGAGCAAGACCAAGATCCGAGCCCTTTGTACGATGAGATTAGAAGCCACCAAGCCAAAATAGAAAGAGGGTTCCCCACCATCGAAAGCTATGATGGAACAAGTTGTCCGAACACTACTTGGTAAGATTTGGCACTAAAATGGACGCTTACGGTCATGATTCAAGGACAAAAGCACTCCTCTTCCCGGCTAACCTCTCCGGAGAAGCCATGAAATGGTGGTCGCGCCTCCCTCACCGATCCATCAAGTCATATAGAGATCTCTGCAAGGAGTTCTCTAAGCGTTTTGAGAAGGTGATGAACGCCAAGAGACGGGTGAGGTACTTGGCCGAAATCGTTCAGAAAAACAATGAAGACTTGAGGGACTTCATCAATCGCTTTTGTTGAAGGGTAATTCGTGTTTCTTTCTAAGTTCCCAATGAGTCGCTAGTCTAGGTCATTCTAGTTCTTCTTCTTGTAGTACCACTCTGAGATAGGAAATGAATCTTCTTGTAGCTTCCTCGTACCTGAAATAGACTAGAGGGGGGGTTAGTGACTCTTGCCCGGTCTGTAAGGTATCAGACCGGAGAGGCGACTTTACGAGTAGGGAGTTATGAGGCTTCCCTAGTATGAGTAGTAAATGTGGTGCTCGGGTGGTGTCATTAATGCCTACTGTTGAGGAGTAAATGAGGCCTTTATATACTCGTGGCCTTTCATCTTCCGGTTGTGTAGGATCACGACACGCGTACGGCTGGGATTGAAGCCTTCCTCGGCCCAGGCCCATTAAGGAGGTCCATGGGCCCTGGCCCAAGGGAGCAACCGTGGCTGGTCGCTCAGGGTCTTCGTGCCTTACTTGTCCGTGCGTGGTGCGAGTAGCATCCTGTCCAGTTTCTCTCAAGGAGTGTTATCTTGACGTAAGTTGCTACTCGAGCCCGGGATATGCTCCTCGAGCCGCATGGCTGTTTTGTCTTTGTAATGAGCTTATTTTGAGGGTTGTCCTCCCAGTGATGGTCGGACCCTATGTTGGCCGATCCACACCTTAGTGACATACTTGGGTGTGGTCGTTCCCCTTGAGGGACGGCCTATGATGCTTTGTCGTTCTCTTAGACCGCTCCAGTTCGTACATGCGGACTGGACATATTTCAACACTAACATATGTCCCCCTAGTTTCCAAGTATCTTTGTAGAAGATAGTTGAGGAACTATGTTGAAGTAGAGGTCGAGCAGAGCCTCGACTAGTAGTGGGCGAAAAAAGATTTCCGTATTCGCACCTCGGTATCTTTCCCTCCTCCTATCTCTCCCTCCCCCCCTTTTTATAGGGTGCGAGCAGACGTTGCTCGGGCCATATGAAAAGAGGTATTTTTGCTGGGAAAAGATCGGATCCGGGTAAGTATTCTTTAGTGGAATGGAATGACTTCCTGCCGCTTTTTCTTTGCAAAGTATCTCGCGGAGAGATACTTGTGTAAAAGGAGTGGAATGACTTCCTGCCGCTTTTTCTTTGCGAAGTATTTCGCGGAGAGATACTTGTGTAAAAGGAATCGCGAGGAGAGTATCTTCATGAGCAGCTCCTCGATCCTCTGCCATATGTCCGTCGATTTTTCGCTTTTCTAACATTTTTCTCACTATTGTCTCGAGGAGGACAGATCATGGTCGTCGATCTGTCTCTGTGTGTCTCGGGTAGGGTGGTGCTCGCGCTGCGGATGGTCTACTGTGGTTAGGCAATTCGTTCCGGATTTGAGAGCGTGTTCGAGCAGGAGCGGGAGCGCGGAGGGCAAAATAGAGAATTCGCCCGGTCCTTGTTGGTGGCGAACCTCTTCTGCAAGTTGTTGACGAGGATTTTGTTGACGGCTTCTGTTTGCCCATTGGATTGAGGATGTCCTACAGAGGTATACCTCCTCTCAATCTTCATTTCCTTGCACCATTCCTTGAATCTTTGGCCACAAAATTGAGCACCATTATCCGAGATGAGGACCCTTGGCAAGCCAAATCGACACACGATGTTCCTCCATACGAAGTTCATCACTCTTTGTTCGGTGATGGTAGATACTGCCTCAACTTCCGCCCACTTGCTAAAGTATTCGACCGCAACAATGATGAACTTCTTTTGACCCGCGCCTCTTGGGAAGGGACCGACTATGTCGATGCCCCATATGTCGAAAGGGCAAGTGATGGCGATGGGCATGAGAGGTTTCGCCGGGACGTTGATCAAATTGGCGTGCAATTGACACTCCTCGCATTTTCTCACAAATTGGGCAGCGTCTTCGCGAACAGTGGGCCAGTAGTATCCTTGCCGAATGACTTTTTGCGCGAGTGTTCTTCCTCCGGCATGGTCTCCGCAACTTCCTCGATGCATCTCTCCAAGAAGTTTTTGAACTTCATGCTCGGCGACGCATCTCAAGTAGATTCCCTCGAAAGACCTTTTGTACAAGTAGTCTCCTTGTATGATGTATCGAGGAGCTTTTCCCTTGATTCTCCTTGCTTCAGCCTTGTCACGAGGAAGGCTTCCATTTTTGAGATATGTTGTTATCTCTTGCATCCAATTCGGTTGATCGTCAATTGCCAAGACGTTTGGCTTTGACGACCACAAAGATGATGCGTTGATTCTCATGAGTATCACGTTCCGGGTATCAACTCCTCCGGAGGCTGAAGCATACTTTGATAGGGCATCTGCCCTTTGATTGAGATCTCTTGAGAACTTTTCAATCTCACAACTTTCAAATTTTTGAATTTCTTCCGTGATGGCACTCTTGTACTCAGCCAGTGAGTCTTTCTTGGTTCTGAATTTCCCCGAGATTTGCTTCTCGGCCAGTTGGGAATCGGTGAAGAGATGTAGCTTCCTCACTTGCAATGACTTTGCCATACGTAGAGCTATGAGGATGGCTTCATATTCTGCTTCA
The DNA here is from genome assembly GCA_028274465.1 of Plantago ovata. NCBI lineage: Eukaryota > Viridiplantae > Streptophyta > Magnoliopsida > Lamiales > Plantaginaceae > Plantago > Plantago ovata. The sequence continues at coordinate 65,035,440 of CM051455.1, forward strand.
TTGTTGGAGACCGGGAAACTAAGAGTAACGGCGTACTCGAGTTCAGCCCCTCCGGGACTCTTGAAGTATATTCCTATCCCGCCATTTTTTCCTGATGAGGATCCATCGACATGAAGAATCCAGACGTCTCCATGGCCTACTAATTCTCTGGGTTTTGGAGAGACGGTCTCCGCACCCTTTGGCTCGTCGGTTTTCTCTGTCAGGAACACTTCATGCCTTTTCCTTTTGGTTTGGGACATCGCCTTGAGTTCTTTCAAAGCATCTTCTAGAGCTTGCATCGGGTTGTTTTGATGGGGTTGCTCTTCGACCATCATCAAAGCATTCTTTGTTTCCGAAGAGTTTTCCTCTGAAGTTCCTTTTGAGGGATACTCTACGAGGAAGTCGGCGATGACTTGTGTTTTCTTGGCCACGAGTGCTTGGTAGTCGATGTCGTACTCACTTAGTTCAATCGCCCATCTTGCCATTCTTCCCGAATTTTCGGGTTTTCCGAGGACTTGCTTGAGAGGTTGCTTTGTCAAAACAACAACCTTGTGAGCACCAAAGTAGGGTTTTAACCTCCTTGCAGTATAAACGAGGGCAAAGGAAAGCCTCTCGATATCCATGTACCGCGTTTCAGCCCCGGCAAGTACTTTGCTCAAGTAGTAGATGGGCAAGTGGTCGTTCCCTTGGATTCGCACCAAAACCGAGCTGACAGCTTCCCCGGTTGCTGCTAAGTACAAATAGAGTACCTCTCCGTCTACGGGTTTCGACAATAGAGGAGGAGCGAGTAAGTATTCTTTCAGCTTCTCGAAGGCCTCCTCGCACTCCTTCGTCCACTCGAAGTGGCTGCTCTTTCTCAATACCTTGAAAAAAGGTAGATTTTTCTCGGCAGACCTTGAGATGAATCTACTCAATGCCATTGATTTTCCGACCAATTGTTGCACCTCATTGATGGATTGAGGTTGTGGAAGATCGAGGATGGCCTTTATCTTTTCGGGGTTTGCTTCTATTCCTCTTTCTGTCACCATGTAACCGAGGAACTTCCCCCCTTTGACTCCAAAGGTACACTTCGCTGGGTTGAGCTTCATGCCATACTTTCTCAAGATTGAGAAGCATTTTGCCAGGTAACCTACATGTTGCTCCTCGGTCTTGCTCTTCACGAGCATGTCATCGACATATACCTCCATTGTTTTACCCAGCTCTTCTTTGAACATCTTGTTAACCAACCTTTGGTAGGTCGCTCCGGCGTTCTTAAGGCCAAATGGCATCACGTTGAAGCAATACACATTGCCGTTAGCGAAGAAGGCAGTCTTAGGCACATCATCTTTGGCCATTTTGACCTGGTAGAAGCCCTGGTACGCGTCCATGAAACTCAGGAGGGCGCATCCGGCGGTGGAATCGACCAGCTGATCGATCCGTGGGAGAGGGTACGGATCCTTCGGGCAAAACTTGTTGAGCCTTGTGAACTTGTTGCACATTCGCCATTTTCCCGGACCTTTCTCCACGAGGACCACATTGCATACCCAGTCGGAGTATCTCACTTCCTTGATGTGGCCGGCTTTAAGAAGCCTTTGTACTTCCGCTTCTATGATGGCATTATCCTCCGCACTGAAGTCTCTTCGCTTTTCTCTGATGTGGGTGATCGATGGGTCTACGTTCAGACGGTGAACGGCGACACGTGGGTCGATCCCCTTCAGGTCCTCGGTACTCCATGCGAAGATATCGTTGTTATCCTTCAAACATTGGACGAGTTTCATCCTGACTTCAGTGGCCATTTCTGTGCCAATTTTTGTGACCTTGTCGGCACTTCCTTCGACAATTTGGATTTCTTCTAGGGCTTCTCTTGCTTCAATTTTGTTTTCCTCAAAGAATTTCTTCTTTTTGGAAGAGGGTGGGACTGGTGGAATAACTTGATACTCCTCGAGCTCCTTAACAGCTCCTACTAGAGTATCCTTGTCTTTCTTCATGATTGCTTTTCTTCGCCTAAGTGACGGACTTGGCTTTTTTGATTTTCTCTTCACTCGCCGAACCGTGTAGAAACGATAAGGCGCATTGTGAACAAGGGGTGTCTCCTCGGATGGCTGCCCAAGGTTGGGTTCTCCGATGGCAACTCTCGAAGTGAACTTGGCTGACATAGTGTAGCATTCCCATGCTTCTCGTATGTCTCCTACTTCTTGTCCAATTCCCAAAGGAGTGGGGAATTTTAGCTTGTTGTGGACTGTGGACACTACGGCTCGGAATTGAGAGAGACCGGGTCGGCCTAGGACTGCGAAGTAATCAAATGGCATCTCGACGACTACAAAAGGAACCTGTTGGGTCACTCGTCTAGGAGCGCTACCCATTGACACCGTGAGGTTGATCATTCCGAGCGGCATGATAGGTTGTCCTCCGAATCCTACCAATGCGCTCCTCACTTCTCTTAGCCCTTCCCTTGGGTTCATTTGCATCCTTTTCAAGGTTCCGGTGAAAATCAAGTTTGCCGAGCATCCAGTGTCGACGAGGATTCTACCCAACTTGTAGGATTGAACATCCAAGGAAACTACAAGTGGGACGCAGGGATCATAGATGTTCCCTCCTCCAGCATGCTTCAGAGGTATCTCGCTATCATCGGAAGAGATAACGTTGGTTCCCGGTCGCGCGGCTTGAGCATACTTCACATCTCGGACCCTAAGGTTGTCCGCCGTAATCTCCCTTTGATTACGAGTGTCGCCGCCGGCGGGTCCTCCCGCAATTGTGAGGGTGCGGATGCTTCCATTCACGGGGCGGTTCTCATAATTGTTGTAATTATGAATATCGTCGTCCTGAGGGTTTCCTTGGTAAGGGTGCTCGTTCCCACTTCGAGGAGGTGGGGGCAGGAGTGCCAGTGGTTCCTCCTTCCGGATGTAGTTAACCAATTGACCGTTACGTATCATCCTCTCAATTTCGTTCTTGAGCTCGACACACTCATCTGATGTGTGCCCTTTCCCCTTGTGAAACTTGCAAAATTTTTCCGAGCTCTTGTTCCTTTGATTTTCCTTAATCGGGGGTGGCCATGAGACGTCTAGCTTCCTCGAGACTATATAGTTCAAGATGTCGGATCTTGGCCTATTCAAGTCTGTGTAGTTGCTATATCGTCTTGGAGGTGATCTTCTGCGAGGAGACCTCTTGTCCTTGAAATCGTTTCTTGAGTTGCCCTCCTTGATCAACCCAAATTTTTGCTCTTTCCTCTGCTTCCCGGGATTTTGGGGGCGAGGAGGGTACTCCTTTTCTTTTTCTTTTTCTTTCCCTTTTTCCTTGGGAAGATTGGTTCTCACGGTGACCGTCTTTCGAAATTCCTCAGCCTCGAGGAAATCCTTGCAAACTTTGGCAAGTTGTGCTTCATTCTCCACACACGATGCTGAGAGTACATCTTGGAATTTTATGTTGGTAGTGTTACCATACAAATATTCTTTCCTCTCATTGATCGAGTGATCTTCGATTTGGAGGGCTGCTTCATGAAAGCGATTGATGAAGTCCCTCAAGTCTTCATTGTTTCTCTGAACAATTTCAGCCAAGTACCTCACCCGTCTCTTGGCGTTCATTACCTTCTCGAATCGTTTAGAGAACTCCTTACAGAGATCCCTATATGACTTGATGGATCGGTGAGGGAGGCGTGACCACCACTTCATGGCTTCTCCGGAGAGGTTAGCCGGGAAGAGGAGTGCCTTGGTTCTTGAGTCATGACCGTAAGCATCCATTTTAGTGCCAAATCTTACCAAGTAGTCCTTCGGACAACTTGTTCCATCATAGCTTTCGAAGGTGGGGAACCCTCTTTCAATTTTGGCTTGGTGGCTTCTGATCTCATCACATAAGGGGCTGGGATCTTGGTCTTGCTCTCTCTCTTGGACAGTTCCTCGAAGGGTCTCTATCTGGGCATCGAGTGCGGATTTCCTCGCGTTGAGTTCCTCCAGAGTGAGCCTCCTTCCCGTGATCGGATCGACCAGGGGGGTTACCTCAGCTACTGTTCTCAATGCTTGATTCTCCTCCACTGCTTCTTGTTGGTTCTGAGGAGTTACCTGGTTGGGGGTAACTTGATTGGGCAGCACGGGTGGTGTAGCGACCACCTGAACTCTATTTTCTTGTTGCGCTACATTTTGTAGTGATGCCCGTATCCTTCAATCAATCAAGTCTCTCAAGTCATCCGGGGCACCTTGGGGTCCTAACCTCGATTGAATTCTTGATGGTCCAAGTCGAGATTGGATCGGCCTTGTGTTGGCTCTCGAATGTGCTTCATCTTGTGCAACTGGTGCTCTTCCTTGGGATTGATGAGGAGCGACCAGGGTAACCCGAGGTTGCTCTTGCACCGGGGCTTGTTGTTCTCCTTGAGCCTGTATCTCAGTATTAACCCTAATAGCCTCATTACCTCCGACATATCCTTGTAGAGTAAGAAGGAAGAGACCGTATTGAGCTTCGCCCATCCCGAAGTCTGATGGTCGGACTACACGTCCATCAGGAAGGGTGAAGGTCAATGCGGCCGGTTGAGGGTTCACTGCCACGGGAGGTTGGTTGATTGCTACCGGATGAGGCTGCCCTTTAGACTCGGCGTTGTTCGAGACTCTCAAAGCTCCATAGGCATTTCCTACCGGGACTCCTTGCGGGTTATTTTTGCCCGATCTTTCATTTTGGGAGTGGGTGACATTAGTAAATGCCCCCTCCGTGTAATCCCGATTCCTTGCAACATTGTTGTTTCTTGGTTCCCTCGGAACACCATCCGTTCCTCCTCCACGACCGTTACTAGAGGGACGGCCTCTAGGTCGAGGAGGGTTCCTGGGTGGTGCATAGCAAGACGGTTGCTTCTTCTGGGAGGCATATTCGTGATGGGTCATGAGGAGGAATGTGGCTCGACCAGTAGGGCAAGGAATGACCTTTCGTGTCGTTTCCATAGACGGCGCCAAATGTGAAGGTAATTCGTGTTTCTTCTAAGTTCGCATGGTGCTAGTCTAGGTCATTCTAGTTCTTCTTCTTTTAGTATCACTCTGAGATAGGAAATGAATCTTCTTGTAGCTTCCTCGTACCTGAAATAGACTAGAGGGGGGGGGGGGGGGGGGTTGGGTGGGGGGGGGTTAGTGCTCTCTGCCGGTCTGTAAGGTATCAGACCGGAGAGGCGACTTACGAGTAGGAGTATTGAGGCTTCCTAGTATGAGTAGTAAATGTGGTGCTCGGGTGGTGGCATTAATGCCTACTGTTGAGGGAGTAAATGAGGCCTTTATATACTCGTGGCCTTTATCTTCCGGTTGTGT
>CM051455.1:65040776-65070966 GCA_028274465.1 Plantago ovata
CACCATCAAATAAGTTCCCTTTCTTTCTTAATGAGCAAGTTATAGTCCATTGAAACTAACCTATCTATTGTGCTTACTAACTAGATGATTCATTCATCCACTTTCTATTGCTTTATGTAGATGAAAGATACAATGCCATGTAAAGAATGAGTGTATGTATAGAACTATTAGATCACGTACTAGATCACTAGATTAGTTAGATTGCTATTTGAGTGTTCCATTATGATATCCCTTTCCTCAAACATAGGAGAGAACTAACTACAACTACAATAGCTGAAACTAACCTTTCCATTACCCTTACAAACTAGATTAGTTGTCTATTGATTCATTCATTCACTTTCTATTGCTTTAGGTAGATGAAAGATACAATCCCATGTAAAGAATGAGTTGTATGTCTTCCCTTTATCTAGAACAACAACTAGATCACTAAATTAGTTAGATTGCTATATAGAGTGTTCCGTTATGATAACCCTTTCCGCAAACATAGAGAGAACTAACTACAAGTACTAGAGTTATATACACAATCAAATAAGAAGTTCCCTTGCTTCCTTAATGAGCAAGTTAAATAGTCCATTGAAACTAACCTATCTATTGTGCTTACTAACTAGATGATTCATTCATCCACTTTCTATTGCTTTATGTAGATGAAAGATACAATGCCATGTAAAGAATGAGTTGTATGTATAGAACAACTACTAGATCACTAGATTAGTTAGATTGCTATTTAGAGTGTTCCATTATGATATCCCTTTCCTCAAACATAGGAGAGAACTAACTACAAGTACTATAGCTGAAACTAAGTTCCATTACCCTTACAAACTAGATTAGTTGTCTATTGATTCATTCATTCACTTTCTATTGCTTTAGGTAGATGAAAGATACAATCCCATGTAAAGAATGAGTTGTATGTCTTCCCTTTATCTAGAACAACAACTAGATCACTAGATTAGTTAGATTGCTATATAGAGTGTTCCGTTATGATAACCCTTTCCGCAAACATAGGAGAGAACTAACTACAAGTACTAGAGTTATATACACAATCAAATAAGAAGTTCCCTTTCTTCCTTAATGAGCAAGTTAAATAGTCCATTGAAACTAACCTATCTATTGTGCTTACTAACTAGATGATTCATTCATCCACTTTCTATTGCTTTATGTAGATGAAAGATACAATGCCATGTAAAGAATGAGTTGTATGTATAGAACAACTACTAGATCAAGTACTAGATCACTAGATTAGTTAGATTGCTATTTAGAGTGTTCCATTATGATATCCCTTTCCTCAAACATAGGAGAGAACTAACTACAAGTACTATAGCTGAAACTAACTTTCCACCCTTACAAACTAGATTAGTTGTCTATTGATTCATTCATTCACTTTCTATTGCTTTAGGTAGATGAAAGATACAATCCCATGTAAAGAATGAGTTGTATGTCTTCCCTTTATCTAGAACAACAACTAGATCACTAGATTAGTTAGATTGCTATATAGAGTGTTCCGTTATGATAACCCTTTCCGCAAACATAGGAGAGAACTAACTACAAGTACTAGAGTTATATACACAATCAAATAAGAAGTTCCCTTGCTTCCTTAATGAGCAAGTTAAATAGTCCATTGAAACTAACCTATCTATTGTGCTTACTAACTAGATGATTCATTCATCCACTTTCTATTGCTTTATGTAGATGAAAGATACAATGCCATGTAAAGAATGAGTTGTATGTATAGAACAACTACTAGATCACTAGATCACTAGATTAGTTAGATTGCTATTTAGAGTGTTCCATTATGATATCCCTTTCCTCAAACATAGGAGAGAACTAACTACAAGTACTATAGCTGAAACTAACCTTTCCATTACCCTTACAAACTAGATTAGTTGTCTATTGATTCATTCATTCACTTTCTATTGCTTTAGGTAGATGAAAGATACAATCCCATGTAAAGAATGAGTTGTATGTCTTCCCTTTATCTAGAACAACAACTAGATCACTAGATTAGTTAGATTGCTATATAGAGTGTTCCGTTATGATAACCCTTTCCGCAAACATAGGAGAGAACTAACTACAAGTACTAGAGTTATATACACAATCAAATAAGAAGTTCCCTTTCTTCCTTAATGAGCAAGTTAAATAGTCCATTGAAACTAACCTATCTATTGTGCTTACTAACTAGATGATTCATTCATCCACTTTCTATTGCTTTATGTAGATGAAAGATACAATGCCATGTAAAGAATGAGTTGTATGTATAGAACAACTACTAGATCAAGTACTAGATCACTAGATTAGTTAGATTGCTATTTAGAGTGTTCCATTATGATATCCCTTTCCTCAAACATAGGAGAGAACTAACTACAAGTACTATAGCTGAAACTAACCTTTCCATTACCCTTACAAACTAGATTAGTTGTCTATTGATTCATTCATTCACTTTCTATTGCTTTAGGTAGATGAAAGATACAATCCCATGTAAAGAATGAGTTGTATGTCTTCCCTTTATCTAGAACAACAACTAGATCACTAGATTAGTTAGATTGCTATATAGAGTGTTCCGTTATGATAACCCTTTCCGCAAACATAGGAGAGAACTAACTACAAGTACTAGAGTTATATACACAATCAAATAAGAAGTTCCCTTGCTTCCTTAATGAGCAAGTTAAATAGTCCATTGAAACTAACCTATCTATTGTGCTTACTAACTAGATGATTCATTCATCCACTTTCTATTGCTTTATGTAGATGAAAGATACAATGCCATGTAAAGAATGAGTTGTATGTATAGAACAACAAGTACTAGATCACTAGATTAGTTAGATTGCTATTTAGAGTGTTCCATTATGATATCCCTTTCCTCAAACATAGGAGAGAACTAACTACAAGTACTATAGCTGAAACTAACCTTTCCATTACCCTTACAAACTAGATTAGTTGTCTATTGATTCATTCATTCACTTTCTATTGCTTTAGGTAGATGAAAGATACAATCCCATGTAAAGAATGAGTTGTATGTCTTCCCTTTATCTAGAACAACAACTAGATCACTAGATTAGTTAGATTGCTATATAGAGTGTTCCGTTATGATAACCCTTTCCGCAAACATAGGAGAGAACTAACTACAAGTACTAGAGTTATATACACAATCAAATAAGAAGTTCCCTTGCTTCCTTAATGAGCAAGTTAAATAGTCCATTGAAACTAACCTATCTATTGTGCTTACTAACTAGATGATTCATTCATCCACTTTCTATTGCTTTATGTAGATGAAAGATACAATGCCATGTAAAGAATGAGTTGTATGTATAGAACAACTACTAGATCACTAGATTAGTTAGATTGCTATTTAGAGTGTTCCATTATGATATCCCTTTCCTCAAACATAGGAGAGAACTAACTACAAGTACTATAGCTGAAACTAACCTTTCCATTACCCTTACAAACTAGATTAGTTGTCTATTGATTCATTCATTCACTTTCTATTGCTTTAGGTAGATGAAAGATACAATCCCATGTAAAGAATGAGTTGTATGTCTTCCCTTTATCTAGAACAACAACTAGATCACTAGATTAGTTAGATTGCTATATAGAGTGTTCCGTTATGATAACCCTTTCCGCAAACATAGGAGAGAACTAACTACAAGTACTAGAGTTATATACACAATCAAATAAGAAGTTCCCTTGCTTCCTTAATGAGCAAGTTAAATAGTCCATTGAAACTAACCTATCTATTGTGCTTACTAACTAGATGATTCATTCATCCACTTTCTATTGCTTTATGTAGATGAAAGATACAATGCCATGTAAAGAATGAGTTGTATGTATAGAACAACTACTAGATCAAGTACTAGATCACTAGATTAGTTAGATTGCTATTTAGAGTGTTCCATTATGATATCCCTTTCCTCAAACATAGGAGAGAACTAACTACAAGTACTATAGCTGAAACTAACCTTTCCATTACCCTTACAAACTAGATTAGTTGTCTATTGATTCATTCATTCACTTTCTATTGCTTTAGGTAGATGAAAGATACAATCCCATGTAAAGAATGAGTTGTATGTCTTCCCTTTATCTAGAACAACAACTAGATCACTAGATTAGTTAGATTGCTATATAGAGTGTTCCGTTATGATAACCCTTTCCGCAAACATAGGAGAGAACTAACTACAAGTACTAGAGTTATATACACAATCAAATAAGAAGTTCCCTTGCTTCCTTAATGAGCAAGTTAAATAGTCCATTGAAACTAACCTATCTATTGTGCTTACTAACTAGATGATTCATTCATCCACTTTCTATTGCTTTATGTAGATGAAAGATACAATGCCATGTAAAGAATGAGTTGTATGTATAGAACAACTACTACTAGATCACTAGATTAGTTAGATTGCTATTTAGAGTGTTCCATTATGATATCCCTTTCCTCAAACATAGGAGAGAACTAACTACAAGTACTATAGCTGAAACTAACCTTTCCATTACCCTTACAAACTAGATTAGTTGTCTATTGATTCATTCATTCACTTTCTATTGCTTTAGGTAGATGAAAGATACAATCCCATGTAAAGAATGAGTTGTATGTCTTCCCTTTATCTAGAACAACAACTAGATCACTAGATTAGTTAGATTGCTATATAGAGTGTTCCGTTATGATAACCCTTTCCGCAAACATAGGAGAGAACTAACTACAAGTACTAGAGTTATATACACAATCAAATAAGAAGTTCCCTTGCTTCCTTAATGAGCAAGTTAAATAGTCCATTGAAACTAACCTATCTATTGTGCTTACTAACTAGATGATTCATTCATCCACTTTCTATTGCTTTATGTAGATGAAAGATACAATGCCATGTAAAGAATGAGTTGTATGTATAGAACAACTACTAGATCAAGTACTAGATCACTAGATTAGTTAGATTGCTATTTAGAGTGTTCCATTATGATATCCCTTTCCTCAAACATAGGAGAGAACTAACTACAAGTACTATAGCTGAAACTAACCTTTCCATTACCCTTACAAACTAGATTAGTTGTCTATTGATTCATTCATTCACTTTCTATTGCTTTAGGTAGATGAAAGATACAATCCCATGTAAAGAATGAGTTGTATGTCTTCCCTTTATCTAGAACAACAACTAGATCACTAGATTAGTTAGATTGCTATATAGAGTGTTCCGTTATGATAACCCTTTCCGCAAACATAGGAGAGAACTAACTACAAGTACTAGAGTTATATACACAATCAAATAAGAAGTTCCCTTGCTTCCTTAATGAGCAAGTTAAATAGTCCATTGAAACTAACCTATCTATTGTGCTTACTAACTAGATGATTCATTCATCCACTTTCTATTGCTTTATGTAGATGAAAGATACAATGCCATGTAAAGAATGAGTTGTATGTATAGAACAACTACTAGATCACTAGATTAGTTAGATTGCTATTTAGAGTGTTCCATTATGATATCCCTTTCCTCAAACATAGGAGAGAACTAACTACAAGTACTATAGCTGAAACTAACCTTTCCATTACCCTTACAAACTAGATTAGTTGTCTATTGATTCATTCATTCACTTTCTATTGCTTTAGGTAGATGAAAGATACAATCCCATGTAAAGAATGAGTTGTATGTCTTCCCTTTATCTAGAACAACAACTAGATCACTAGATTAGTTAGATTGCTATATAGAGTGTTCCGTTATGATAACCCTTTCCGCAAACATAGGAGAGAACTAACTACAAGTACTAGAGTTATATACACAATCAAATAAGAAGTTCCCTTGCTTCCTTAATGAGCAAGTTAAATAGTCCATTGAAACTAACCTATCTATTGTGCTTACTAACTAGATGATTCATTCATCCACTTTCTATTGCTTTATGTAGATGAAAGATACAATGCCATGTAAAGAATGAGTTGTATGTATAGAACAACTACTAGATCACTACTAGATCACTAGATTAGTTAGATTGCTATTTAGAGTGTTCCATTATGATATCCCTTTCCTCAAACATAGGAGAGAACTAACTACAAGTACTATAGCTGAAACTAACCTTTCCATTACCCTTACAAACTAGATTAGTTGTCTATTGATTCATTCATTCACTTTCTATTGCTTTAGGTAGATGAAAGATACAATCCCATGTAAAGAATGAGTTGTATGTCTTCCCTTTATCTAGAACAACAACTAGATCACTAGATTAGTTAGATTGCTATATAGAGTGTTCCGTTATGATAACCCTTTCCGCAAACATAGGAGAGAACTAACTACAAGTACTAGAGTTATATACACAATCAAATAAGAAGTTCCCTTGCTTCCTTAATGAGCAAGTTAAATAGTCCATTGAAACTAACCTATCTATTGTGCTTACTAACTAGATGATTCATTCATCCACTTTCTATTGCTTTATGTAGATGAAAGATACAATGCCATGTAAAGAATGAGTTGTATGTATAGAACAACTACTAGATCAAGTACTAGATCACTAGATTAGTTAGATTGCTATTTAGAGTGTTCCATTATGATATCCCTTTCCTCAAACATAGGAGAGAACTAACTACAAGTACTATAGCTGAAACTAACCTTTCCATTACCCTTACAAACTAGATTAGTTGTCTATTGATTCATTCATTCACTTTCTATTGCTTTAGGTAGATGAAAGATACAATCCCATGTAAAGAATGAGTTGTATGTCTTCCCTTTATCTAGAACAACAACTAGATCACTAGATTAGTTAGATTGCTATATAGAGTGTTCCGTTATGATAACCCTTTCCGCAAACATAGGAGAGAACTAACTACAAGTACTAGAGTTATATACACAATCAAATAAGAAGTTCCCTTGCTTCCTTAATGAGCAAGTTAAATAGTCCATTGAAACTAACCTATCTATTGTGCTTACTAACTAGATGATTCATTCATCCACTTTCTATTGCTTTATGTAGATGAAAGATACAATGCCATGTAAAGAATGAGTTGTATGTATAGAACAACTACTAGATCAAGTACTAGATCACTAGATTAGTTAGATTGCTATTTAGAGTGTTCCATTATGATATCCCTTTCCTCAAACATAGGAGAGAACTAACTACAAGTACTATAGCTGAAACTAACCTTTCCATTACCCTTACAAACTAGATTAGTTGTCTATTGATTCATTCATTCACTTTCTATTGCTTTAGGTAGATGAAAGATACAATCCCATGTAAAGAATGAGTTGTATGTCTTCCCTTTATCTAGAACAACAACTAGATCACTAGATTAGTTAGATTGCTATATAGAGTGTTCCGTTATGATAACCCTTTCCGCAAACATAGGAGAGAACTAACTACAAGTACTAGAGTTATATACACAATCAAATAAGAAGTTCCCTTGCTTCCTTAATGAGCAAGTTAAATAGTCCATTGAAACTAACCTATCTATTGTGCTTACTAACTAGATGATTCATTCATCCACTTTCTATTGCTTTATGTAGATGAAAGATACAATGCCATGTAAAGAATGAGTTGTATGTATAGAACAACTACTAGATCACTAGATTAGTTAGATTGCTATTTAGAGTGTTCCATTATGATATCCCTTTCCTCAAACATAGGAGAGAACTAACTACAAGTACTATAGCTGAAACTAACCTTTCCATTACCCTTACAAACTAGATTAGTTGTCTATTGATTCATTCATTCACTTTCTATTGCTTTAGGTAGATGAAAGATACAATCCCATGTAAAGAATGAGTTGTATGTCTTCCCTTTATCTAGAACAACAACTAGATCACTAGATTAGTTAGATTGCTATATAGAGTGTTCCGTTATGATAACCCTTTCCGCAAACATAGGAGAGAACTAACTACAAGTACTAGAGTTATATACACAATCAAATAAGAAGTTCCCTTGCTTCCTTAATGAGCAAGTTAAATAGTCCATTGAAACTAACCTATCTATTGTGCTTACTAACTAGATGATTCATTCATCCACTTTCTATTGCTTTATGTAGATGAAAGATACAATGCCATGTAAAGAATGAGTTGTATGTATAGAACAACTACTAGATCAAGTACTAGATCACTAGATTAGTTAGATTGCTATTTAGAGTGTTCCATTATGATATCCCTTTCCTCAAACATAGGAGAGAACTAACTACAAGTACTATAGCTGAAACTAACCTTTCCATTACCCTTACAAACTAGATTAGTTGTCTATTGATTCATTCATTCACTTTCTATTGCTTTAGGTAGATGAAAGATACAATCCCATGTAAAGAATGAGTTGTATGTCTTCCCTTTATCTAGAACAACAACTAGATCACTAGATTAGTTAGATTGCTATATAGAGTGTTCCGTTATGATAACCCTTTCCGCAAACATAGGAGAGAACTAACTACAAGTACTAGAGTTATATACACAATCAAATAAGAAGTTCCCTTGCTTCCTTAATGAGCAAGTTAAATAGTCCATTGAAACTAACCTATCTATTGTGCTTACTAACTAGATGATTCATTCATCCACTTTCTATTGCTTTATGTAGATGAAAGATACAATGCCATGTAAAGAATGAGTTGTATGTATAGAACAACTACTAGATCAAGTACTAGATCACTAGATTAGTTAGATTGCTATTTAGAGTGTTCCATTATGATATCCCTTTCCTCAAACATAGGAGAGAACTAACTACAAGTACTATAGCTGAAACTAACCTTTCCATTACCCTTACAAACTAGATTAGTTGTCTATTGATTCATTCATTCACTTTCTATTGCTTTAGGTAGATGAAAGATACAATCCCATGTAAAGAATGAGTTGTATGTCTTCCCTTTATCTAGAACAACAACTAGATCACTAGATTAGTTAGATTGCTATATAGAGTGTTCCGTTATGATAACCCTTTCCGCAAACATAGGAGAGAACTAACTACAAGTACTAGAGTTATATACACAATCAAATAAGAAGTTCCCTTGCTTCCTTAATGAGCAAGTTAAATAGTCCATTGAAACTAACCTATCTATTGTGCGTACTAACTAGATGATTCATTCATCCACTTTCTATTGCTTTATGTAGATGAAAGATACAATGCCATGTAAAGAATGAGTTTTACATATAGAACAACTACTAGATCACTAGATTAGTTAGATTGCTATTTAGAGTGTTCCATTATGATATCCCTTTCCTCAAACATAGGAGAGAACTAACTACAAGTACTATAGCTGAAACTAACCTTTCCATTACCCTTAAAAACTAGGTTAGTTGTCTATTGATTCATTCATTCACTTTCTATTGCTTTAGGTAGATTAAAGATACAACCCATGTAAAGAATGAGTTGTATGTCTTCCTTTGTATAGAACAACAACTAGATCACTAGATTAGTTACATTGCTATATAGAGTGTTCCGTTATGATAACCCTTTCCGCAAACATAGGAGAGAACTAACTACAAGTACTAGAGTTATATACACAATCAAATAAGAAGTTCCCTTTCTTCCTTAATGAGCAAGTTAAATAGTCCATTGAATCTAACCTATCTATTGTGCTTACTAACTAGATGATTCATTTATCCAATTTCTATGCTTTATGTAGATGAAAGATACAATGCCATGTAAAGAATGAGTTGTATGTATAGAACAACTACTAGATCAAGTACTAGATCACTAGATTAGTTAGATTGCTATTTCGAGTGTTCCATTATGATATCCCTTTCCTCAAATATAGGAGAGAACTAACTACAAGTACTATAGCTGAAACTAACCTTTCCATTACCCTTACAAACTAGATTAGTTGTCTATTGATTCATTCATTCACTTTCTATTGCTTTAGGTAGATTAAAGATACAACCCCATGTAAAGAATGAGTTGTATGTCTTCCATTTGTATAGAACAACAACTAGATCACTAGATTAGTTACATTGCTATATAGAGTGTTCCGTTATGATAACCCTTTCCGCAAACATGGGAGAGAACTAACTACAAGTACTAGAGTTATATACACAATCAAATAAGAAGTTCCCTTTCTTCCTTAATGAGCAAGTTAAATAGTCCATTGAAACTAACCTATCTATTGTGCTTACTAACTAGATGATTCATTCATCCACTTTCTATTGCTTTATGTAGATGAAAGATACAATGCCATGTAAAGAATGAGTTGTATGTATAGAGCAACTATAGATCAAGTACTAGATCACTAGATGGCTTAGATTGCTATTTAGAGTGTTCCACTATGATATCCCTTTCCTCAAACATAGGAGAAAACTAACTACAAGTACAATAGCTGAAACTAACCGTTCCATTACACTTACAACTAGATTAGTTGTCTATTGATTCATTCATTCACTTTCTATTGTATTAGGTAGATGAAAGATACAATCCCATGTAAAGAATGAGTTGTATGTCTTCCCTTTATCTAGAACAACAACTAGATCACTAGATTAGTTAGATTGCTATATAGAGTGTTCCGTTATGATAACCCTTTCCGCAAACATAGGAGAGAACTAAATACAAGTACTTGAGTTATATACACAATCAAATAAGAAGTTCCCTTTATTCCTTAATGAGCAAGTTAAATAGTCCATTGAAACTAACCTATCTATTGTGCTTACTAACTAGATGATTCATTCATCCACTTTCTATTGCTTTATGTAGATGAAAGATACAATGCCATGTAAAGAATGAGTTGTATGTATAGAACAACTATTAGATCAAGTACTAGATCACTAGATGAGTTAGATTGCTATTTAGAGTGTTCCACTATGATATCCCTTTCCTCAAACATAGGAGAGAACTAACTACAAGTACAATAGCTGAAAATAACCTTTCCATTACCCTTACAAACTAGATTAGTTGTCTATTGATTCATTCATTCACTTTCTATTGCTTTAGTTAGATGAAAGATAGAATCCCATGTAAAGAATGAGTTGTATGTCTTCCCTTTATCTAGAACAACAACAAGATCACTAAATTAGTTAGATTGCTATATAGAGTGTTCGGTTATGATAACCCTTTCCGCAAACATAGGAGAGAACTAAATACAAGTACTAGAGTTATAAACACAATCAAATAAGAAGTTCCCTTGCTTCCTTAATGAGCAAGTTAAATAGTCCATTAAAACTAACCTATCTATTGTTCTTACTAACTAGATGATTCATTCATCCACTTTCTATTGCTTTATGTAGATGAAAGATACAATGCCATGTAAAGAATGTGTTGTACATATAGAACAACTACTAGATCACTAGATTAGTTAGATTGCTATGTAGAGTGTTCCATTATGATATCCCTTTCCTCAAACATAGGAGAGAACTAACTACAAGTACTATAGCTGAAACTAACCTTTCCATTACCCTTACAAACTAGGTTAGTTGTCTATTGATTCATTCATTCACTTTCTATTGCTTTAGGTAGATGAAAGATAGAATCCCATGTAAAGAATGAGTTGTATGGCTTCCCTTTATCTAGAACAACAACTAGATCACTAGATTAGTTAGATTACTATATAGAGTGTTCCGTTATGATAACCCTTTCCGCAAACATAGGAGAGAACTAACTACAAGTACTAGAGTTATATACACAATCAAATAAGAAGTTCCCTTTCTTCCTTAATGAGCAAGTTAAATAGTCCATTGAATCTAACCTATCTATCGTGCTTACTAACTAGATGATTCATTCATCCACTTTCTATTGCTTTATGTAGATGAAAGATACAATGCCATGTAAAGAATGAGTTGTATGTATAGAACAACTACTAGATCAAGTACTAGATCACTAGATTAGTTAGATTGCTATTTCGAGTGTTCCATTATGATATCCCTTTCCTCAAATATAGGAGAGAACTAACTACAAGTACTATAGCTGAAACTAACCTTTCCATTACCCTTACAAACTAGATTAGTTGTCTATTGATTCATTCATTCACTTTCTATTGCTTTAGGTGGATTAAAGATACAACCCCATGTAAAGAATGAGTTGTATGTCTTCCCTTTGTATAGAAACAACAACTAGATCACTAGATTAGTTACATTGCTATATAGAGTGTTCCGTTATGATAACCCTTTCCGCAAACATAGGAGAGAACTAACTACAAGTACTAGAGTTATATACACAATCAAAAAAGATGTTCCCTTTCTTCCTTAATGAGCAAGTTAAATAGTCCATTGAAACTAACCTATCTATTGTGCTTACTAACTAGATGATTCATTCATCCACTTCTATTGCTTTATGTAGATGAAAGATACAATGCCATGTAAAGAATGAGTTGTATGTATAGAACAACTATTAGATCAAGTACGAGATCACTAGATGACTTAGATTGCTATTTAGAGTGTTCCACTATGATATCCCTTTCCTCAAACATAGGAGAGAAACTAACTACAAGTACAATAGCTGAAACTAACCTTTCCATTACACTTACAAACTAGATTAGTTGTCTATTGATTCATTCATTCACTTTCTATTGTATTAGGTAGATGAAAGATACAATCCCATGTAAAGAATGAGTTGTATGTCTTCCCTTTATCTAGAACAACAACTAGATCACTAGATTAGTTAGATTGCTAAATAGAATGTTCCGTTATGATAACCCTTTCCGCAACCATTGGAGAGAACTAACTACAAGTACTAGAGTTATATACACAATCAAAGAAGAAGTACACTTTCTTCCTTAATGAGCAAGTTAAATAGTCCATTGAAACTAACCTATCTATTGTGCTTACTAACTAGATGATTCATTCATCCACTTTCTATTGCTTTATGTAGATGAAGATACAATGCCATCTAAAGAATGAGTTGTATGTATAGAACAACTACTAGATCAAGTACTAGATCACTAGATTAGTTAGATTGCTATTTCGAGTTTTCCATTATGATATCCCTTTCCTCAAACATAGGAGAGAACTAACTACAAGTACTATAGCAGAAATTACCCTTACAAACTATATTAGTTGTCTATTGATTATTCATTCACTTTCTATTCCTTTAGTTAGATGAAAGATAGAATCCCATGTAAAGAATGAGTTGTATGTCTTCCCTTTATCTAGAACAACAACAAGATCACTAAATTAGTTAGATTGCTATATAGAGTGTTCGGTTATGATAACCCTTTCCGCAAACATAGGAGAGAACTAAATACAAGTACTAGAGTTATAAACACAATCAAATAAGAAGTTCCCTTGCTTCCTTAATGAGCAAGTTAAATAGTCCATTAAAACTAACCTATCTATTGTTCTTACTAACTAGATGATTCATTCATCCACTTTCTATTGCTTTATGTAGATGAAAGATACAATGCCATGTAAAGAATGTGTTGTACATATAGAACAACTACTAGATCACTAGATTAGTTAGATTGCTATGTAGAGTGTTCCATTATGATATCCCTTTCCTCAAACATAGGAGAGAACTAACTACAAGTACTATAGCTGAAACTAACCTTTCCATTACCCTTACAAACTAGGTTAGTTGTCTATTGATTCATTCATTCACTTTCTATTGCTTTAGGTAGATGAAAGATAGAATCCCATGTAAAGAATGAGTTGTATGGCTTCCCTTTATCTAGAACAACAACTAGATCACTAGATTAGTTAGATTACTATATAGAGTGTTCCGTTATGATAACCCTTTCCGCAAACATAGGAGAGAACTAACTACAAGTACTAGAGTTATATACACAATCAAATAAGAAGTTCCCTTTCTTCCTTAATGAGCAAGTTAAATAGTCCATTGAATCTAACCTATCTATCGTGCTTACTAACTAGATGATTCATTCATCCACTTTCTATTGCTTTATGTAGATGAAAGATACAATGCCATGTAAAGAATGAGTTGTATGTATAGAACAACTACTAGATCAAGTACTAGATCACTAGATTAGTTAGATTGCTATTTCGAGTGTTCCATTATGATATCCCTTTCCTCAAATATAGGAGAGAACTAACTACAAGTACTATAGCTGAAACTAACCTTTCCATTACCCTTACAAACTAGATTAGTTGTCTATTGATTCATTCATTCACTTTCTATTGCTTTAGGTGATTAAAGATACAACCCCATGTAAAGAATGAGTTGTATGTCTTCCCTTTGTATAGAACATCAACTAGATCACTAGATTAGTTACATTGCTATATAGAGTGTTCCGTTATGATAACCCTTTCCGCAAACATAGGAGAGAACTAACTACAAGTACTAGAGTTATATACACAATCAAAAAAGAAGTTCCCTTTCTTCCTTAATGAGCAAGTTAAATAGTCCATTGAAACTAACCTATCTATTGTGCTTACTAACTAGATGATTCATTCATCCACTTTCTATTGCTTTATGTAGATGAAAGATACAATGCCATGTAAAGAATGAGTTGTATGTATAGAACAACTATTAGATCAAGTACGAGATCACTAGATGACTTAGATTGCTATTTAGAGTGTTCCACTATGATATCCCTTTCCTCAAACATAGGAGAAAACTAACTACAAGTACAATAGCTGAAACTAACCTTTCCATTACACTTACAAACTAGATTAGTTGTCTATTGATTCATTCATTCACTTTCTATTGTATTAGGTAGATGAAAGATACAATCCCATGTAAAGAATGAGTTGTATGTCTTCCCTTTATCTAGAACAACAACTAGATCACTAGATTAGTTAGATTGCTATATAGAGTGTTCCGTTATGATAACCCTTTCCGCAACCATAGGAGAGAACTAACTACAAGTACTAGAGTTATATACACAATCAAATAAGAAGTTCACTTTCTTCCTTAATGAGCAAGTTAAATAGTCCATTGAAACTAACCTATCTATTGTGCTTACTAACTAGATGATTCATTCATCCACTTTCTATTGCTTTATGTAGATGAAAGATACAATGCCATGTAAAGAATGAGTTGTATGTATAGAACAACTACTAGATCAAGTACTAGATCACTAGATTAGTTAGATTGCTATTTCGAGTGTTCCATTATGATATCCCTTTCCTCAAACATAGGAGAGAACTAACTACAAGTACTATAGCTGAACTAACTTTCATTACCCTTACAAACTAGATTAGTTGTCTATTGATTCATTCATTCACTTTCTATTCCTTTAGGTAGATGAAAGATACAATCCCATGTAAAGAATGAGTTGTATGCCTTCCCTTTATCTAGAACAACAACTAGATCACTAAATTAGTTAGATTGCTATATAGAGTGTTCCGTTATGATAACCCTTTCCGCAAACATAGGAGAGAACTAAATACAAGTGCTAGAGTTATATACACAATCAAATAAGAAGTTCCCTTGCTTCCTTAATGAGCAAGTTAAATAGTCCATTAAAACTAACCTATCTATTGTGCTTACTAACTAGATGATTCATTCATCCACTTTCTATTGCTTTATGTAGATGAAAGATACAATGCCATGTAAAGAATGAGTTGTACGTACAGAACAACTACTAGATCAAGTACAATATCACTAGATTAGTTAGATTGCTAGTTCGAGTGTTCCATTATGATATCCCTTTCCTCAAACATAGGAGAGAACTAACTACAAGTACTATAGCTGAAATTACCCTTACAAACTAGATTAGTTGTCTATTTATTAATTCATTCACTTTCTATTGCTTTAGGTAGATGAATGATACAATCCATGTAAAGAATGAGTTGTATGTCTTCCCTTTATCTAGAACAACAACAAGATCACTAAATTAGTTAGATTGCTATATAGAGTGTTCCGTTATGATAACCCTTTCCGCAAACATAGGAGAGAACTAAATACAAGTACTAGAGTTATAAACACAATCAAATAAGAAGTTCCCTTGCTTCCTTAATGAGCAAGTTAAATAGTCCATTAAAACTAACCTATCTATTGTTCTTACTAACTAGATGATTCATTCATCCACTTTCTATTGCTTTATGTAGATGAAAGATACAATGCCATGTAAAGAATGTGTTGTACATATAGAACAACTACTAGATCACTAGATTAGTTAGATTGCTATTTAGAGTGTTCCATTATGATATCCCTTTCCTCAAACATAGGAGAGAACTAACTACAAGTACTATAGCTGAAACTAACCTTTCCATTACCCTTACAAACTAGATTAGTTGTCTATTGATTCATTCATTCACTTTCTATTGCTTTAGGTAGATGAAAGATAGAATCCCATGTAAAGAATGAGTTGTATGGCTTCCCTTTATCTAGAACAACAACTAGATCACTAGATTAGTTAGCTTACTATATAGAGTGTTCCGTTATGATAACCCTTTCCGCAAACATAGGAGAGAACTAACTACAAGTACTATAGTTATATACACAATCAAATAAGAAGTTCCCTTTCTTCCTTAATGAGCAAGTTAAATAGTCCATTGAATCTAACCGATCTATTGTGCTTACTAACTAGATGATTCATTCATCCACTTTCTATTGCTTTATGTAGATGAAAGATACAATGCCATGTAAAGAATGAGTTGTATGTATAGAACAACTACTAGATCAAGTACTAGATCACTAGATTAGTTAGATTGCTATTTCGAGTGTTCCATTATGATATCCCTTTCCTCAAATATAGGAGAGAACTAACTACAAGTACTATAGCTGAAACTAACCTTTCCATTACCCTTACAAACTAGATTACTTGTCTATTGATTCATTCATTCACTTTCTATTGCTTTAGGTAGATTAAAGATACAACCCCATGTAAAGAATGAGTTGTATGTCTTCCCTTTGTATAGAACAACAACTAGATCACTAGATTAGTTACATTGCTATATAGAGTGTTCCGTTATGATAACCCTTTCCGCAAACATAGGAGAGAACTAACAACAAGTACTAGAGTTATATACACAATCAAATAAGAAGTTCCCTTTCTTCCTTAATGAGCAAGTTAAATAGTCCATTAAAACTAACCTATATATTGTGCGTACTAACTAGATGATTCATTCATCCACTTTCTATTGCTTTATGTAGATGAAAGATACAATGCCATGTAAAGAATGAGTTTTACATATAGAACAACTACTAGATCACTAGATTAGTTAGATTGCTATTTAGAGTGTTCCATTATGATATCCCTTTCCTCAAACATAGGAGAGAACTAACTACAAGTACTATAGCTGAAACTAACCTTTCCATTACCCTTAAAAACTAGGGTTAGTTGTCTATTGATTCATTCATTCACTTTCTATTGCTTTAGGTAGATTAAAGATACAACCCCATGTAAAGAATGAGTTGTATGTCTTCCCTTTGTATAGAACAACAACTAGATCACTAGATTAGTTACATTGCTATATAGAGTGTTCCGTTATGATAACCCTTTCCGCAAACATAGGAGAGAACTAACTACAAGTACTAGAGTTATATACACAATCAAATAAGAAGTTCCCTTTCTTCCTTAATGAGCAAGTTAAATAGTCCATTGAAACTAACCTATCTATTGTGCTTACTAACTAGATGATTCATTCATCCACTTTCTATTGCTTTATGTAGATGAAAGATACAATGCCATGTAAGAATGAGTTGTATGTATAGAACAACTATTAGATCAAGTACTAGATCACTAGATGAGTTAGATTGCTATTTAGAGTGTTCCACTATGATATCCCTTTCCTCAAACATAGGAGAGAACTAACTACAAGTACAATAGCTGAAACTAACCTTTCCATTACCCTTACAAACTAGATTAGTTGTCTATTGATTCATTCATTCACTTTCTATTGCTTTAGTTAGATGAAAGATAGAATCCCATGTAAAGAATGAGTTGTATGTCTTCCCTTTATCTAGAACAACAACAAGATCACTAAATTAGTTAGATTGCTATATAGAGTGTTCGGTTATGATAACCCTTTCCGCAAACATAGGAGAGAACTAAATTTTTTTTGAATGAATGGTGCAAATATATTAAACGGGAAAAGAGTACAAAGAGTATACAAAAGCAAAGAACAGCGTAAACTCACAGATGCTAACTAACCCAAACTACTAGAGAACGTAGCTTGGTTGCAACCGCGGGCCTCGTTAAAACCCAATCACGGAAAAACCCATTGGGAAAAACCCGTACCTGGGAAAAAGAGTGCCTGAGCGTTAATGTTGCGGGAACCTATAATAGGGAAGACCAAACATGTCCCTAAATACAAGACTACAAACACTAGCAGGAGCAGTATCCCAAAAGCCATCCGTCGCCAAATTGGAGAGAGCATCCGCAACGGAATTGCCTTCCCTATAAATATGAGAGACCTTGAACTCCATAGCGTTTAGACACTCCAGAATTTGTAGCCACTGATTTCTGTACTTCCAAGGAACCTGCGAAGAACGAGTGCTGAGCAGATTGACAACATAGCTAGAGTCAGATTCCAGCCATAAATGGTGCCATCCACGAGAGAAAGCAATCAAGATAGCATGCATAGACGCAATTAACTCAGCCTCAAATGCGAAAAGGCAGCCCACGTGACGAACAAAGCACCCCAGAACAACACCACTCGAGTCTCGAAAGACTCCCGCTGCCGTAGAGTCACCCGGCGCCCCCATAGAGCTCCCATCTGTATTGCATTTAACCCAACCATGGCCTGGGGGATACCAACGCACCTCAATGATATCCCGAAACCTCCTAGGGCAGCCTTTAATACGGAAAGAGTGCAAAACCTGAAGATCACTCTGAGAGTTGGACATCACTCCAAGAGAAAAAGAGTCCGCCTCCCCAACTAAACTCCAGATCGAAAGAAGAATAGCATGTTTGGAAATTACTATGTTCTCAAACAGAAACCGATTCCTGGCCGTCCACAAAGCCCAACAGGTGGTGATAAAAGTGAGCTTCCAAATCGACAGAACCTGCGGGCTAAAAGTGAAGCTCATAGCATATAACAAAAACTCACCAAAGCTAGAGCAACATCTAAAAGGCACCTGAAATAAATCAAAAATAGGCTGCCAAATCATAATAGCAAAAGAACAAGAAACCAAGAAATGATGGTGACAATCTAAATCAGCAAAGCAAAAGATACAAACGGAGGGGCCAATGAAACCACGAGTCTGGAGCTTCTCCCAAGTTGGAAGAGAGCCATGAACCGCTTTCCAAACCATAGTTGAACGCCTAGGAGGGATAAACGAAGACCAGATCCAAGAGCCCCATGTAGCTTCCGGATAATGCTCTCTAAAGAAATGATATGCAGCTTTTGAGGAAATCGCACCATCCAAAGTCTCAGTCCAAATGCATTTGTCAGAATCCATGGGTGCAAGATGGTAATCCAGAACATCCTGAGTAACTGCTGGGAAGGCAGCCCTAAACGAGTCAGAAATTAACCAACCCAATGGAGTCCAGTAATCACTTATTGTGAACTCAAAGTGCGATCGTAGGTGATCCGGAATACCTACACGGTCAGCAATAATGTAGCCTAGCCAGTTATCAAGCCAAAAACGAATGGTAGAACCTTGAGAAACCAACCACCGAGTGGAAGAAGCAAGTTTAGGCAAACAATCTCGAAAACCGAACCAGATAGACGAAGTAACATAGGAGCGCAACTGGCTGCCCCGAAGAAACCTGTGACGAAAAACCTCCAAGTAAGGGATCTTAGCCACCCAGATATCCCACGTGAGCCTTGCAAGATAGCTTAAATTTGCTGCAAACAAAGAGCGTAATCCCAAACCGCCCTCCAGCTTGGGCGCACAACACTTCTTCCAAGAGACTGAAACAATAGCTTTCTTAAGAATATTGCCCGTGAAAACAAAATTCCTTATGCTAGCTTCCATGCGTTTAAGTAAAGAGACCGGCCAGCGATATATCATCATGGAATGAACAAAGGCGCCCTGAATCACAGATTGAACAAGGCAAACCCGACCAGCCATAGAGAGGGACGAACCTTTCCACTTGCTGAACTTTGAGATTATAGAGTCAGCAAGTGCCTGGAGATGCCGAACCCGAGGAGCTCCTCTGAACAAAGGGACGCCGAGATAAGTGAAAGGAAGGCTACCCTCCACAATTCCCAATAATCTACACATCCTTAAACGGCGTGCACGAGATATGTAGGTGCTAAAATAAGCCCGAGACTTCTGGGGATTGAAGACTTGGCCCGACCAAGCTGCATATTGTGTGAAAATTCGAAGGAGAGCTCGGCAATTAGCTTGTGTCGCCCTACAAAAAACAATTACATCATCTGCATATAAAAGATGAGAGGGAAAGGAAATATTTCGACCAAGAAAAAGACTAGAGAGCTCCCCTGAGTTGGCTGCCCTTGCAATCATCTTGCTCAAAACTTCTTCCGCCACACAAAAAAGCAAAGGGGATAAAGGGTCCCCTTGACGCACTCCTTGCGAACAACTAAAGTATCCCTCAGGAGCCCCGTTGATCAAAATAGAAAGCTTGGCAGAGTGAAGCAAATAATCAATCCAAGCGACAAAAGTTGGAGAGAAACCGAGAAGCGACAGAACTCGAAGAAGAAAAGACCAGCGAAGAGTGTCAAAAGCTTTCCGAATGTCAACTTTTAAAATCAAGTTCCCGTTCGAGCATCTACGTCCAAGACCATTAACTCCTTCAGAGGCTAGTGCAATACAATCATGGATACGTCTTCCAGGGATAAAACCAAACTGATGGAAAGAAAGAGTAGCAGAAAGAATAGGACCTAACCTGTCCGCTAAAATCTTCGTAATGATCTTGTACAAAAAATTGCCAAGAACAATAGGGCGATAATCCTCAATGCGCACCGCATCTTGCACCTTTGGAATTAAAGTGACAAAGCTAGAATTTAGCCCGGAAGGGAAGGAACCATGCACAAAGAAAGCACGAATCGCCGCACAAGTTTCAGGACCAATGATATGCCACATTGACTGATAGAAACGACCACCAAAGCCGTCCGGACCAGGAGCACTATCCGGGGACATACCAAACACCACATTGCGAATATCCTCCTCCGTGGGGACCATAAGTAACTGATGATTCTGCCCATTTGTAATAACCGGATGAATGACACCCTCCAAGCCATCGAAGGAACTAGAAGCCGCTGGATTCTGCGTAAAAAGTTGCTCATAGTAAG
Source organism: Plantago ovata (assembly GCA_028274465.1). NCBI lineage: Eukaryota > Viridiplantae > Streptophyta > Magnoliopsida > Lamiales > Plantaginaceae > Plantago > Plantago ovata. The sequence goes on from CM051455.1 coordinate 65,061,740, forward strand.
CAATAATATGATTCTTAATGGCTGTCGCATCATGAGACAAATCCTCCCCAATACGTAGAATAGAAATTCCCATCTTCCCTTGGCGAATCTTTAAAGAGCGATGAAAGAAGCTCGTGTTCCTGTCACCATCTTTGAGCCAAGAAGCTCGACATTTTTGACGCAAGAAAATTGATTCTTAATGCAACACCTCATTTAGTTTACGCAATGCCACCAGCTCCTGACCATGGAAAACATGCGGTGAATCAGAGGAAACTAGAAGTTGTTGAATCCCCTCCAATTCAGTCTTAGCCTCAGTGATGCGAACTTTAATATCACCAAAAACAGTGAGATTCCACTCCCTTAAAGAAGTTTTCAGCCTCTTAAGCTTCCGCTGAACCAAGGAACAAGCCCCCATCGCAGTCAACGGCGAATTCCAAGATTGCTTTATTAAATCCTCACAAGCTTTGTGTGAAAGCCACATTACCTGGAATCTAAAAGGGCGAGGCTTCGAGATAACACCCAACGGAGAGCAACCAAGGAAAAGGGGGCTATGATCAGAGCAAGCTCTTAAACCCACCTTAACATTCACCGCCTCCCAAAGGTCAATAAAACTTTGCGTAGCTAGGACACGGTCTATACGAGTTTCTAGATAACCATGAGAGAAACGATGATTAGACCAGGTGAAGAAAGGTCCCACACTAGGTAAATCCAGGAAATCACCATCATTAATGAAGGACTGAAAATCCCATGTTTCAACACGGGAAGGGCTACCAGCCGAGCGTTCATGCGCCCCAAGGACCGCATTAAAATCACCAAGTAAACACACCGGAAGCCCTTGAATAGACAACAAATCCTGCCATAAAGTTCGACGACAAATATAATCAGAATGACCATGAATGAAAGCTAAAATGAAATCACAATGCAACCAATTAACTTTAATAACCACAGATTGCGAAGAAGAGAAAATGATAGAGGAACCCGTAATAGAAGTTTCCTCTAGAACCCAGATGTTAGGTAAACTATTATTGCGAACATTTGCACCAAGGAACCGCAAACCCAAAGAACTCCAGAAAGAATCCGAAATTTGAGAGGAGGGAATCTTAGGCTCCACTAAAGCAAGCCAACGTGGACGAAAAGATAGTACATGATGACGTAACATGTTCTGAGAATCAATGTTCCCAAAACCTCGAATATTCCAAAAGAGAGCATTCATTTGGAACCCGCTGAAGCTACTTGCTTAGGAGCAGGGGAATGTCCAGCTAAAATCCGATTGGTGAGATCCAGATTAACATCATCATCATCTTCTAATTCACCCCATTTAGCTCCCGCCACAATTTCCATAGCTTTCAAAGCGTCCAGAGATGGAAGATGGGCACTGGAGGCACGGGGCGCAACGCCTGGCGCGTGGGGCGAACCGCCCCTCATGTCCAGAGATGGAAGAAGTGTACTGGAGGCATGGGGCGCACCGCCTGGGGTGGGGAGCGGTTCGCCTCCCACAATCAGTGAGCTGGTCGCTCCCCTTTCCCCTAGGTTATCAACAGCAGAATCCGAAATCGCATGATCAAGTTGCACCGGAGGATGGGAGCCTTGTGTATCACGAGACAAAATAGACGTTGGTAGATTGGCAGCCTCCTCCCTTGGGGCCTCATCCTCCGAAATGGAACCCAACACCGCAAAGCTATTCTTCTCCACCAACGCATTTACAGCCGGAAGTGCTGACCTTTTGGGCAAGGGGACATTTCGCCGAGGGACAAAACGAGAAGCATTAGCAGCCGAAGTCGAAGAAGAAGGACGCCAAACCAGACCAGCAGCTTGCGTACGGCCAGAAACAGTAGAGGCCGGATTATTACCCCTCGAAGTAGAGGAACTAGGAATACTGACAATGTTCGAACTAGGTGAGGCGTTACTAATTGCCGGAGTTGCAACACGTGTAGAAGAAGCTGTAGCGCCATCAATATTAGCACGAGAAGAAGCATGAACAACTTCAGCTGTAGAATCTGGCATAGCATTATCCGAACGGGGAGATGAAGGAGTGGAACTGGGAGCCCCGGTATCTTTGTTCCTGTTGCAAGCTTCAGTTGCATGACCAACCGCTTGGCAAGTAATACAAAACGCAGGCAGCTCCTCATAAAAAGCTTCAATCCAAATATCACCTGCAGGAGTTTCAAGTTGAATCTGATAATCCAAAGGTTGTGAGAGATCAATTTCCACCAGAACCTTAACATAATTCCCAAAACAACGATCCAACGAGGCCTTATCCAGCCGAATTGGAGTACCAAGAGCCGCTGCCAATGACATAATAACAGAATTGTGATGATGCTCATAAAGCAAACCATATAAACGTACCCAAACACGCACACGTGTGGATATTGTTTTGCCAGGAACAAAATTAGGGACCCAAGGCTGCAAATATAAATTCCCTGGCGAAAGCTTCCAAATTGTCGAACCCAAAATTGAGTCCCTTGTGACAGTAGAGTAAAACTGGAAAACAAAATATCCCAAACCGATCGAAAGCATAGACCAGGCATCGGTGTTCCAAAGCTTTCTCAAAGCCTCACGCAAATCATGAAATTTCCAAGGCGTAGAGCCCTTGGGCAGAATCAACCTCCCAATAAACGAAGTAGATGAGCAATTAGTAATCTGTTCCTTATAGAAATCATCATGTAATTTAACAGAAAGAGTCGTACCTTTGCGAACCGGCTCAAAAGTCGGGCCCGGAAGAGCCCACAATGGCCGGTTCGGAATAGTTTGATGAGCAGGGGGATCATTCGGCCTTGGAGCAGCATGAATCCTTGGGGAAGAGACCACCACCTCTGCAAAGGAAGATGCCGATGGTTTAATGGTGGCCGGAGAGCCATTGAGTGCAGAAAGCTCCGGGAATAGAGCAACCACCTCCATGGAAGGGTTTGAAGAAAAATAAAAGATCGATCGGAAAATCACACAGAGCGCGTCCGGGCCTAAAATCAGGAGTACTTGGTGTCGATAGAAAGCCCTTGAAGAGTGGAATCCAAATATATGGCGCGTGTAACCAGCGGAGCCACTGTAGGAGACTGGCGGTCGGAAAACGGCGACTGCAGAATTAGGTCATCTCGAAATCGGAAAATACGTACAGGTCGCGTCCGGTGTCCAAAACGGGCAAACTTGGTTCTGGTGGATAGCCCTTGAAGACAGGAATATCATGGAATGGCGCGTGAGAGTCACAAGTCCACCGTCGGAGACTGGTGGCCGGAATACAGGAACGGCAGAATTAGGGCATCTCCTAAAATTTAGGAGAGAAATTTCGACTCCTAGGAGAGAACTAAATACAAGTACTAGAGTTATAAACACAATCAAATAAGAAGTTCCCTTGCTTCCTTAATGAGCAAGTTAAATAGTCCATTAAAACTAACCTATCTATTGTTCTTACTAACTAGATGATTCATTCATCCACTTTCTATTGCTTTATGTAGATGAAAGATACAATGCCATGTAAAGAATGTGTTGTACATATAGAACAACTACTAGATCACTAGATTAGTTAGATTGCTATTTAGAGTGTTCCATTATGATATCCCTTTCCTCAAACATAGGAGAGAACTAACTACAAGTACTATAGCTGAAACTAACCTTTCCATTACCCTTACAAACTAGGTTAGTTGTCTATTGATTCATTCATTCACTTTCTATTGCTTTAGGTAGATGAAAGATAGAATCCCATGTAAAGAATGAGTTGTATGGCTTCCCTTTATCTAGAACAACAACTAGATCACTAGATTAGTTAGATTACTATATAGAGTGTTCCGTTATGATAACCCTTTCCGCAAACATAGGAGAGAACTAACTACAAGTACTAGAGTTATATACACAATCAAATAAGAAGTTCCCTTTCTTCCTTAATGAGCAAGTTAAATAGTCCATTGAATCTAACCTATCTATTGTGCTTACTAACTAGATGATTCATTCATCCACTTTCTATTGCTTTATGTAGATGAAAGATACAATGCCATGTAAAGAATGAGTTGTATGTATAGAACAACTACTAGATCAAGTACTAGATCACTAGATTAGTTAGATTGCTATTTCGAGTGTTCCATTATGATATCCCTTTCCTCAAATATAGGAGAGAACTAACTACAAGTACTATAGCTGAAACTAACCTTTCCATTACCCTTACAAACTAGATTAGTTGTCTATTGATTCATTCATTCACTTTCTATTGCTTTAGGTAGATTAAAGATACAACCCCATGTAAAGAATGAGTTGTATGTCTTCCCTTTGTATAGAACAACAACTAGATCACTAGATTAGTTACATTGCATATAGAGTGTTCCGTTATGATAACCCTTTCCGCAAACATAGGAGAGAACTAACTACAAGTACTAGAGTTATATACACAATCAAATAAGAAGTTCCCTTTCTTCCTTAATGAGCAAGTTAAATAGTCCATTGAAACTAACCTATCTATTGTGCTTACTAACTAGATGATTCATTCATCCACTTTCTATTGCTTTATGTAGATGAAAGATACAATGCCATGTAAAGAATGAGTTGTATGTATAGAGCAACTATTAGATCAAGTACTAGATCACTAGATGACTTAGATTGCTATTTAGAGTGTTCCACTATGATATCCCTTTCCTCAAACATAGGAGAAAACTAACTACAAGTACAATAGCTGAAACTAACCTTTCCATTACACTTACAAACTAGATTAGTTGTCTATTGATTCATTCATTCACTTTCTATTGTATTAGGTAGATGAAAGATACAATCCCATGTAAAGAATGAGTTGTATGTCTTCCCTTTATCTAGAACAACAACTAGATCACTAGATTAGTTAGATTGCTATATAGAGTGTTCCGTTATGATAACCCTTTCCGCAACCATTGGAGAGAACTAACTACAAGTAATAGAGTTATATACACAATCAAATAAGAAGTTCACTTTCTTCCTTAATGAGCAAGTTAAATAGTCCATTGAAACTAACCTATCTATTGTGCTTACTAACTAGATGATTCATTCATCCACTTTCTATTGCTTTATGTAGATGAAAGATACAATGCCATGTAAAGAATGAGTTGTATGTATAGAACAACTACTAGATCAAGTACTAGATCACTAGATTAGTTAGATTGCTATTTCGAGTTTTCCATTATGATATCCCTTTCCTCAAACATAGGAGAGAACTAACTACAAGTACTATAGCAGAAATTACCCTTACAAACTATATTAGTTGTCTATTGATTAATTCATTCACTTTCTATTGCTTTAGGTAGATGAAAGATACAATCCCATGTAAAGAATGAGTTGTATGCCTTCCCTTTATCTAGAACAACAACTAGATCACTAAATTAGTTAGATTGCTATATAGAGTGTTCCGTTATGATAACCCTTTCCGCAAACATAGGAGAGAACTAACTACAAGTACTAGAGTTATATACACAATCAAATAAGAAGTTCCCTTGCTTCCATAATGAGCAAGTTAAATAGTCCATTAAAACTAACCTATCTATTGTGCTTACTAACTAGATGATTCATTCATCCACTTTCTATTGCTTTATGTAGATGAAAGATACAATGCCATGTAAAGAATGAATTGTACGTACAGAACAACTACTAGATCAAGTACTATATCACTACATTAGTTAGATTGCTAGTTCGAGTGTTCCATTATGATATCCCTTTCCTCAAACATAGGAGAGAACTAACTACAAGTACTATAGCTGAAATTACCCTTACACTTACAAACTAGATTAGTTGTCTATTGATTCATTCATTCACTTTCTATTGCTTTAGGTAGATGAAAGATACAATCCCATGTAAAGAATGAGTTGTATGTCTTCCCTTTATCTAGAACAACAACTAGATCACTAGATTAGTTAGATTGCTATATAGAGTGTTCCGTTATGATAACCCTTTCCGCAACATAGGAGAGAACTAACTACAAGTACTAGAGTTATATACACAATCAAATAAGAAGTTCACTTTCTTCCTTAATGAGCAAGTTAAATAGTCCATTGAAACTAACCTATCTATTGTGCTTACTAACTAGATGATTCATTCATCCACTTTCTATTGCTTTATGTAGATGAAAGATACAATGCCATGTAAAGAATGAGTTGTATGTATAGAACAACTACTAGATCAAGTACTACATCACTAGATTAGTTAGATTGCTATTTCGAGTGTTCCATTATGATATCCCTTTCCTCAAATATAGGAGAGAACTAACTACAAGTACTATAGCTGAAACTAACCTTTCCATTACCCTTACAAACTAGATTAGTTGTCTATTGATTCATTCATTCACTTTCTATTGCTTTAGGTAGATTAAAGATACAATCCCATGTAAAGAATGAGTTGTATGTCTTCCCTTTGTATAGAACAACAACTAGATCACTAGATTAGTTACATTGCTATATAGAGTGTTCCGTTATGATAACCCTTTCCGCAAACATAGGAGAGAACTAACTACAAGTACTAGAGTTATATACACAATCAAATAAGAAGTTCCCTTTCTTCCTTAATGAGCAAGTTAAATAGTCCATTGAAACTAACCTATCTATTGTGCTTACTAACTAGATGATTCATTCATCCACTTTCTATTGCTTTATGTAGATGAAAGATACAATGCCATGTAAAGAATGAGTTGTATGTATAGAGCAACTATTAGATCAAGTACTAGATCACTAGATGAGTTAGATTGCTATTTAGAGTGTTCCACTATGATATCCCTTTCCTCAAACATAGGAGAGAACTAACTACAAGTACTATAGCTGAAACTAACCTTTCCATTACAAACAAACTAGATTAGTTGTCTATTGATTCATTCATTCACTTTCTATTGCTTTAGGTAGATGAAAGATACAATCCCATGTAAAGAATGAGTTGTATGTCTTCCCTTTATCTAGAACAACAACTAGATCACTAGATTAGTTAGATTGCTATATAGAGTGTTCCGTTATGATAACCCTTTCCGCAAACATAGGAGAGAACTAACTACAAGTACTAGAGTTATATACACAATCAAATAAGAAGTTCCCTTGCTTCCTTAATGAGCAAGTTAAATAGTCCATTGAAAACTAACCTATCTATTGTGCTTACTAACTAGATGATTCATTCATCCACTTTCTATTGCTTTATGTAGATGAAGATACAATGCCATGTAAAGAATGAGTTGTTGTACAACTATAGATCAACTACTAGATCACTAGATTAGTTAGATTGCTATTTCGAGTGTTCCATTATGATATCCCTTTCCTCAAACATAGGAGAGAACTAACTACAAGTACTATAGCTGAAACTAACCTTTCCATTACCTTACAAACTAGATTAGTTGTCTATTGATTCATTCATTCACTTTCTATTGCTTTAGGTAGATGAAAGATAGAATCCCATGTAAAGAATGAGTTGTATGGCTTCCCTTTATCTAGAACAACAACTAGATCACTAGATTAGTTAGATTGCTATATAGAGTGTTCCGTTATGATAACCCTTTCCGCAAACATAGGAGAGAACTAACTACAAGTACTAGAGTTATATACACAATCAAATAAGAAGTTCCCTTTCTTCCTTAATGAGCAAGTTAAATAGTCCATTGAATCTAACCTATCTATTGTGCTTACTAACTAGATGATTCATTCATCCACTTTCTATTGCTTTATGTAGATGAAAGATACAATGCCATGTAAAGAATGAGTTGTATGTATAGAACAACTATTAGATCAAGTACTAGATCACTAGATGAGTTAGATTGCTATTTAGAGTGTTCCACTATGATATCCCTTTCCTCAAACATAGGAGAGAACTAACTACAAGTACAATAGCTGAAACTAACCTTTCCATTACACTTACAAACTAGATTAGTTGTCTATTGATTCATTCATTCACTTTCTATTGCTATTAGGTAGATGAAAGATACAATCCCATGTAAAGAATGAGTTGTATGTCTTCCCTTTATCTAGAACAACAACTAGATCACTAGATTAGTTAGATTGCTATATAGAGTGTTCCGTTATGATAACCCTTTCCGCAACCATTGGAGAGAACTAACTACAAGTACTAGAGTTATATACACAATCAAATAAGAAGTTCACTTTCTTCCTTAATGAGCAAGTTAAATAGTCCATTGAAACTAACCTATCTATTGTGCTTACTAACTAGATGATTCATTCATCCACTTTCTATTGCTTTATGTAGATGAAAGATACAATGCCATGTAAAGAATGAGTTGTATGTATAGAACAACTACTAGATCAAGTACTAGATCACTAGATTAGTTAGATTGCTATTTCGAGTTTTCCATTATGATATCCCTTTCCTCAAACATAGGAGAGAACTAACTACAAGTACTATAGCAGAAATTACCCTTACAAACTATATTAGTTGTCTATTGATTAATTCATTCACTTTCTATTGCTTTAGGTAGATGAAAGATACAATCCCATGTAAAGAATGAGTTGTATGCCTTCCCTTTATCTAGAACAACAACTAGATCACTAAATTAGTTAGATTGCTATATAGAGTGTTCCGTTATGATAACCCTTTCCGCAAACATAGGAGAGAACTAATACAAGTACTAGAGTTATATACACAATCAAATAAGAAGTTCCCTTGCTTCCTTAATGAGCAAGTTAAATAGTCCATTAAAACTAACCTATCTATTGTGCTTACTAACTAGATGATTCATTCATCCACTTTCTATTGCTTTATGTAGATGAAAGATACAATGCCATGTAAAGAATGAGTTGTACGTACAGAACAACTACTAGATCAAGTACTATATCACTAGATTAGTTAGATTGCTAGTTCTGGTGTTCCATTATGATATCCCTTTCCTCAAACATAGGAGAGAACTAACTACAAGTACTATAGCTGAAATTACCCTTACATACTAGATTAGTTGTCTATTGATTAATTCATTCACTTTCTATTGCTTTAGGTAGATGAAAGATACAATCCCATGTAAAGAATGAGTTGTATGTCTTCCCTTTATCTAGAACAACAACAAGATCACTAAATTAGTTAGATGCTATATAGAGTGTTCCGTTATGATAACCGTTTCCGCAACATAGGAGAGAACTAAATACAAGTACTAGAGTTATAAACACAATCAAATAAGAAGTTCCCTTGCTTCCTTAATGAAGCAAGTTAAATAGTCCATTAAAACTAACCTATCTATTGTGCGTACTAACTAGATGATTCATTCATCCACTTTCTATTGCTTTATGTAGATGAAAGATACAATGCCATGTAAAGAATGAGTTGTA
>CM051455.1:65071066-65124244 GCA_028274465.1 Plantago ovata
AAATTAGTTAGCTTGCTATATCTAGAGTGTTCCGTTATATAACCATTTCTCAAACATAGGAGAGAACTAACTACAAGTACTAGAGTTATATACACAATCAAATAAGAAGTTCCCTTGCTTCCTTAATGATCAAGTTAAATAGTCCATTGAACTAACCTATCTATTGTGCTTACTAAATGATTCATTAATCCACTTTCTATTGCTTTATGTAGATGAAAGATACAATGCCATGTAAAGAATGAGTTGCTGTATAGAACAACTTAGATCAAGTACTAGATCACTAGATTAGTTAGATTGCTATTAGAGTGTTCATTATGATATCCCTTTCCTCAAACATAGGAGAGAACTAACTACAAGTACTATAGCTGAAACTAACTTTCCATTACCCTTACAAACTAGATTAGTTGTCTATTGATTCATTCATTCACTTTCTATTGCTTTAGGTAGATGAAGATACAATCCCATGTAAAGAATGAGTTGTATGTTCCCTTTATCTAGAACAACAACTAGATCACTAGATTAGTTAGATTGCTATATAGAGTGTTCCGTTATGATAACCCTTTCCGCACATAGGAGAGAACTAACTACAAGTACTAGAGTTATATACACAATCAAATAAGAAGTTCCCTTGCTTCCTTAATGAGCAAGTTAAATAGTCCATTGAAACTAACCTATCTATTGTGCTTACTAACTAGATGATTCATTCATCCACTTTCTATTGCTTTATGTAGATGAAAGATACAATGCCATGTAAAGAATGAGTTGTATGTATAGAACAACTACAGATCAACTAGATCACTAGATTAGTTAGATTGCTATTTAGAGTGTTCCATTATGATATCCCTTTCCTCAAACATAGGAGAGAACTAACTATAAGTACTATAGCTGAAACTAACCTTTCCATTACCCTTACAAACTAGATTAGTTGTCTATTGATTCATTCATTCACTTTCTATTGCTTTAGGTAGATGAAAGATACAATCCCATGTAAAGAATGAGTGTATGTCTTCCCTTTATCTAGAACAACAACTAGATCACTAGATTAGTTAGATTGCTATATAGAGTGTTCCGTTATGATAACCCTTTCCGCAACATAGGAGAGAACTAACTACAAGTACTAGAGTTATACACAATCAAATAAGAAGTTCCCTTGCTTCCTTAATGAGCAAGTTAAATAGTCCATTGAAACTAACCTATCTATTGTGCTTACTAACTAGATGATTCATTCATCCACTTTCTATTGCTTTATGTAGATGAAAGATACAATGCCATGTAAAGAATGAGTTGTATGTATAGAACAACTATTAGATCAAGTACTAGATCACTAGATTAGTTAGATTGCTATTTAGAGTGTTCCATTATGATATCCCTTTCCTCAAACATAGGAGAGAACTAACTATAAGTACAATAGCTGAAACTAACGTTTCCATTACCCTTACAAACTAGATTAGTTGTCTATTGATTCATTCATTCACTTTCTATTGCTTTAGGTAGATGAAAGATACAATCCCATGTAAAGAATGAGTTGTATGTCTTCCCTTTATCTAGAAAACAACTAGATCACTAGATTAGTTAGATTGCTATATAGAGTGTCCGTTATGATAACCCTTTCCGCAAACATAGGAGAAAACTAACTACAAGTACTAGAGTTATATACACAATCAAATAAGAAGTTCCCTTGCTTCCTTAATGAGCAAGTTAAATAGTCCATTGAAACTAACCTATCTATTGTGCTTACTAACTAGATGATTCATTCATCCACTTTCTATTGCTTTATGAGATGAAAGATACAATGCCATGTAAAGAATGAGTTTATGTATAGAACAACTACTAGATCACTAGATTAGTTAGATTGCTATTTAGAGTGTTCCATTATGATATCCCTTTCCTCAAAGACAGGAGAGAACTAACTATAAGTACTATAGCTGAAACTAACCTTTCCATTACCCTTACAAACTAGATTAGTTGTCTATTGATTCATTCATTCACTTTCTATTGCTTTAGGTAGATGAAAGATACAATCCCATGTAAAGAATGAGTTGTATGTCTTCCCTTTATCTAGAAAAACAACTAGATCACTAATTAGTTAGATTGCTATATAGAGTGTTCCGTTATGATAACCATTTCCTCAAACATAGGAGAGAACTAACTACAAGTACTAGAGTTATATACACAATCAAATAAGAAGTTCCCTTGCTTCCTTAATGAGCAAGTTAAATAGTCCATTGAAACTAACCTATCTATTGTGCTTACTAACTAGATGATTCATTCATCCACTTTCTATTGCTTTATGTAGATGAAAGATACAATGCCATGTAAAGAATGAGTTGTATGTATAGAACAACTACTAGATCACTAGATTAGATAGTTAGATTGCTATTTAGAGTGTTCCATTATGATATCCCTTTCCTCAAACACAGGAGAGAACTAACTACAATACTATAGCTGAAACTAACCTTTCCATTACCCTTACAAACTAGATTAGTTGTCTATTGATTCATTCATTCACTTTCTATTGCTTTAGGTAGATGAAAGATACAATCCCATGTAAAGAATGAGTTGTATGTCTTCCCTTTATCTAGAACAAACAACTAGATCACTAGATTAGTTAGATTGCTATATAGAGTGTTCCGTTATGATAACCCTTTCCGCAAACATAGGAGAGAACTAACTACAAGTACTAGAGTTATATACAATCAAATAAGAAGTTCCCTTGCTTCCTTAATGAGCAAGTTAAATAGTCCATTGAAACTAACCTATCTATTGTGCTTACTAACTAGATGATTCATTCATCCACTTTCTATTGCTTTATGTAGATGAAAGATACAATGCCATGTAAAGAATGAGTTGTATGTATAGAACAACTACTAGATCAACTACTAGATCACTAGATTTTAGATTGCTATTTAGAGTGTTCCATTATGATATCCCTTTCCTCAAACATAGGAGAGAACTAACTATAAGTACTATAGCTGAAACTAACCTTTCCATTACCCTTACAAACTAGATTAGTTGTCTATTGATTCATTCATTCACTTTCTATTGCTTTAGGTAGATCAAGATACAATCCCATGTAAAGAATGAGTTGTATGTCTTCACTTTGTCTAGAACAACAACTAGATCAATAGATTAGTTACATTACTATATAGAGTGTTCCGTTATGATAACCCTTTCCGCAAACTTTGGAGAGAACTAACTACAAGTACTAGAGTTATATACACAATCAAATAAGAAGTTCCCTTGCTTCCTTAATGAGCAAGTTAAATAGTCCATTGAAACTAACCTATCTATTGTGCTTACTAACTAGATGATTCATTCATCCACTTTCTATTGCTTTATGTAGATGAAAGATACAATGCCATGTAAAGAATGAGTTGTATGTATAGAACAACTATTAGATCAAGTACTAGATCACTAGATTAGTTAGATTGCTATTTAGAGTGTTCCACTATGATATCCCTTTCCTCAAACATAGGAGAGAACTAACTACAACTACAATAGCTGAAACTAACCTTTCCATTACCCTTACAAACTAGATTAGTTGTCTATTGATTCATTCATTCACTTTCTATTGCTTTAGGTAGATGAAAGATACAATCCCATGTAAAGAATGAGTTGTATGTCTTCCCTTTATCTAGAAACAACAACTAGATCACTAGATTAGTTAGATTGCTATATAGAGTGTTCCGTTATGATAACCCTTTCCGCAAACATAGGAGAGAACTAACTACAAGTACTAGAGTTATATACACAATCAAATAAGAAGTTCCCTTGCTTCCTTAATGAGCAAGTTAAATAGTCCATTGAAACTAACCTATCTATTGTGCTTACTAACTAGATGATTCATTCATCCACTTTCTATTGCTTTATGTAGATGAAAGATACAATGCCATGTAAAGAATGAGTTGTATGTATAGAACAACTACTAGATCACTAGATTAGTTAGATTGCTATTTAGAGTGTTCCATTATGATATCCCTTTCCTCAAACACAGGAGAGAACTAACTATAAGTACTATAGCTGAAACTAACCTGTCCATTACCCTTACAAACTAGATTAGTTGTCTATTGATTCATTCATTCACTTTCTATTGCTTTAGGTAGATGAAAGATACAATCCCATGTAAAGAATGAGTTGTATGTCTTCCCTTTATCTAGAAAAACAATTAAATCACCAAATTAGTTAGATTGCTATATAGAGTGTTCCGTTATGATAACCATATTCTCAAACATAGGAGAGAACTAACTACAAGTACTAGAGTTATATACACAATCAAATAAGAAGTTCCCTTGCTTCCTTAATGATCAAGTTAAATATTCCATTGAAACTAACCTATCTATTGTGCTTACTAACTAGATGATTCATTAGTCCACTTTCTATTGCTTTATGTAGATGAAGATACAATGCCATGTAAAGAATGAGTTGTATGTATAGAACAACTATTAGATCAAGTACTAGATCACTAGATTAGTTAGATTGCTATTTAGAGTGTTCCACTATGATATCCCTTTCCTCAAACATAGGAGAGAACTACTACAACTACAATAGCTGAAACTAACGTTTCCATTACCCTTACAAACTAGATTAGTTGTCTATTGATTCATTCATTCACTTTCTATTGCTTTAGGTAGATGAAAGATACAATCCCATGTAAAGAATGAGTTGTATGTCTTCCCTTTATCTAGAACAACAACTAGATCACTAAATTAGTTAGACTGATATATAGAGTGTTCCGTTATGATAACCCTTTCCGCACATAGGAGAGAACTAACTACAAGTACTAGAGTTATATACACAATCAAATAAGAAGTTCCCTTGCTTCCTTAATGAGCAAGTTAAATAGTCCATTGAAACTAACCTATCTATTGTGCTTACTAACTAGATGATTCATTCATCCACTTTCTATTGCTTTATGTAGATGAAAGATACAATGCCATGTAAAGAATGAGTTGTATGTATGGAACAACTACTATATCAAGTACTAGATCACTAGATTATTTAGATTGCTATTTCAAGTGTTCCATTATGATATCCCTTTCCTCAAACATAGGAGAGAACTAACTATAAGTATTATAGCTGAAACTAACCTTCATTACCCTTACAAACTAGATTAGTTGTCTATTGATTCATTCATTCACTTTCTATTGCTTTAGGTAGATCAAAGATACAATCCCATGTAAAGAATGAGTTGTATGTCTTCACTTTGTCTAGAACAACAACTAGATCAATAGATTAGTTAGATTGCTATATAGAGTGTTCCGTTATGATAACCCTTTCCGCAAACATAGGAGAGAACTAACTACAAGTACTAGAGTTATATACACAATCAAATAAGAAGTTCCCTTGCTTCCTTAATGAGCAAGTTAAATAGTCCATTGAAACTAACCTATCTATTGTGCTTACTAACTAGATGATTCATTCATCCACTTTCTATTGCTTTATGTAGATGAAAGATACAATGCCATGTAAAGAATGAGTTGTATGTATAGAACAACTATTAGATCAAGTACTAGATCACTAGATTAGTTAGATTGCTATTTAGAGTGTTCCACTATGATATCCCTTTCCTCAAACATAGGAGAGAACTAACTACAACTACAATAGCTGAAACTAACGTTTCCATTACCCTTACAAACTAGATTAGTTGTCTATTGATTCATTCATTCACTTTCTATTGCTTTAGGTAGATGAAAGATACAATCCCATGTAAAGAATGAGTTGTATGTCTTCCCTTTATCTAGAACAACAACTAGATCACTAGATTAGTTAGATTGCTATATAGAGTGTTCCGTTATGATAACCCTTTCCGCAAACATAGGAGAGAACTAACTACAAGTACTAGAGTTATATACACAATCAAATAAGAAGTTCCCTTGCTTCCTTAATGAGCAAGTTAAATAGTCCATTGAAACTAACCTATCTATTGTGCTTACTAACTAGATGATTCATTCATCCACTTTCTATTGCTTTATGAAGATGAAAGATACAATGCCATGTAAAGAATGAGTTGTATGTATAGAACAACTACTAGATCACTAGATTAGTTAGATTGTTATTTAGAGTGTTCCATTATGATATCCCTTTCCTCAAAGACAGGAGAGAACTAACTATAAGTACTATAGCTGAAACTAACCTGTCCATTACCCTTACAAACTAGATTAGTTGTCTATTGATTCATTCATTCACTTTCTATTGCTTTAGGTAGATGAAAGATACAATCCCATGTAAAGAATGAGTTGTATGTCTTCCCTTTATCTAGAAAAACAATTAAATCACAAATTAGTTAGATTGCTATATATAGAGTGTTCCGTTATGATAACCATATTCTCAAACATAGGAGAGAACTAACTACAAGTACTAGAGTTATATACACAATCAAATAAGAAGTTCCCTTGCTTCCTTAATGATCAAGTTAAATATTCCATTGAAACTAACCTATCTATTGTGCTTACTAACTAGATGATTCATTAATCCACTTTCTATTGCTTTATGTAGATGAAAGATACAATGCCATGTAAAGAATGAGTTGTACATATAGAACAACTACTAGATCACTAGATTAGTTACATTGCTATTTAGAGTGTTCCATTATGATATCCCTTTCCTCAAACACAGGAGAGAACTAACTACAAGTACTATAGCTGAAACTAACCTTTCCATTACCCTTACAAACTAGGTTAGTTGTCTATTGATACATTCATTCACTTTCTATTGCTTTAGGTAGATGAAAGATAGAATCCCATGTAAAGATTGAGTTGTCTGTCTTCCCTTTATCTAGAACAACAACTAGATCACTAGATTAGTTAGATTGCTATATAGAGTGTTCCGTTATGATAACCCTTTCCGCAAACATAGGAGAGAACTAACTACAAGTACTAGAGTTATATACACAATCAAATAAGAAGTTCCCTTGCTTCCTTAATGAGCAAGTTAAATAGTCCATTGAAACTAACCTATCTATTGTGCTTACTAACTAGATGATTCATTCATCCACTTTCTATTGCTTTATGAAGATGAAAGATACAATGCCATGTAAAGAATGAGTTGTATGTATAGAACAACTACTAGATCACTAGATTAGTTAGATTGTTATTTAGAGTGTTCCATTATGATATCCCTTTCCTCAAAGACAGGAGAGAACTAACTATAAGTACTATAGCTGAAACTAACCTGTCCATTACCCTTACAAACTAGATTAGTTGTCTATTGATTCATTCATTCACTTTCTATTGCTTAGGTAGATGAAAGATACAATCCCATGTAAAGAATGAGTTGTATGTCTTCCCTTTATCTAGAAAAACAATTAAATCACAAAATTAGTTAGATTGCTATATATAGAGTGTTCCGTTATGATAACCATATTCTCAAACATAGGAGAGAACTAACTACAAGTACTAGAGTTATATACACAATCAAATAAGAAGTTCCCTTGCTTCCTTAATGATCAAGTTAAATATTCCATTGAAACTAACCTATCTATTGTGCTTACTAACTAGATGATTCATTAATCCACTTTCTATTGCTTTATGTAGATGAAAGATACAATGCCATGTAAAGAATGAGTTGTACATATAGAACAACTACTAGATCACTAGATTAGTTACATTGCTATTTAGAGTGTTCCATTATGATATCCCTTTCCTCAAACACAGGAGAGAACTAACTACAAGTACTATAGCTGAAACTAACCTTTCCATTACCCTTACAAACTAGGTTAGTTGTCTATTGATACATTCATTCACTTCTATTGCTTTAGGTAGATGAAAGATAGAATCCCATGTAAAGATTGAGTTGTATGTCTTCCCTTTATCTAGAACAACAACTAGATCACTAGATTAGTTAGATTGCTATATAGAGTGTTCCGTTATGATAACCATTTCCTCAAACATATGAGAGAACTAACTACAAGTACTAGAGTTATATACACAATCAAATAAGAAGTTCCCTTTCTTCCTAATGAGCAAGTTAAATAGTCCATTGAATCTAACCTACCTATTGTGCTTACTAACTAGATGATTCATTCATCCACTTTCTATTGCTTTATGTAGATGAAAGATACAATGCCATGTAAAGAATGAGTTGTATGTATAGAACAACTACTAGATCAAGTACTAGATCACTAGATTATTTAGATTGCTATTTCAAGTGTTCCATTATGATATCCCTTTCCTCAAACATAGGAGAGAACTAACTATAAGTACTATAGCTGAAACTAACCTTTCCATTACCCTTACAAACTAGATTAGTTGTCTATTGATTCATTCATTCACTTTCTATTGCTTTAGGTAGATTAAAGATACAATCCCATGTAAAGAATGAGTTGTATGTCTTCACTTTGTCTAGAACAACAACTAGATCACTAGATTAGTTACATTGCTATATAGAGTGTTCCGTTATGATAACCCTTTCTGCAAACATTGGAGAGAACTAACTACAAGTACTAGAGTTATATACACAGTCAAAAAGAAGTTCCCTTTCTTCCTAAATGAGCAATTTAAATAGTCCATTGAATCTAACCTATCTATTGTGCTTACTAACTAGATGATTCATTCATCCACTTTCTATTGATTTATGTAGATGAAACATACAATGCCATGTGAAGAATGAGTTGTATGCATAGAACACAACTAGATCACTAGATTAGTTAGATTGCTATATAGAGTGTTCCGTTATGATAACCCTTTCCGCAAACATAGGAGAGAACTAACTACAAGTACTAGAGTTATATACACAATCAAATAAGAAGTTCCCTTGCTTCCTTAATGAGCATGTTAAATAGTCCATTGAAACTAACCTATCTATTGTGCTTACTAACTAGATGCTTCATTAATCCACTTTCTATTGCTTTATGAAGATGAAAGATACAATGCCATGTAAAGAATGAGGTGTATGTATAGAACAACAACTAGATCACTAGATTAGTTAGATTGCTATTTAGAGTGTTCCATTATGATATCCCTTTCCTCAAAGACAGGAGAGAACTAACTATAAGTACTATAGCTGAAACTAACCTTTCCATTACCCTTACAAACTAGAATAGTTGTCTATTGATTCATTCATTCACTTTCTATTGCTTTACGTATATGAAAGATACAATCCCATGTAAAGAATGAGTCTTATGTCTTCCCTTTATGTAGAACAACAACTAGATCACTAGATTAGTTGGATTGCTATATATAGTGTTCCATTATGATAACCCTTTCCGCAAACATAGGAGAGAACTAACTACAAGTACTAGAGTTATATACACAATCGAATAAGAAGTTCCCTTGCTTCCTTAATGAGCAAGTTAAATAGTCCATTGAAACTAACCTATCTATTGTGCTTACTAACTAGATGATTCATTCATCCACTTTCTATTGCTTTATGAAGATGAGAGATACAATGCCATGTAAAGAATGAGTTGTATGTATAGAACAACTACTAGATCACTAGATTAGTTAGATTGTTATTTAGAGTGTTCCATTATGATATCCCTTTCCTCAAAGACAGGAGAGAACTAACTATAAGTACTATAGCTGAAACTAACCTTTCCATTACCCTTACAAACTAGATTAGTTGTCTATTGATTCATTCATTCACTTTCTATTGCTTTAGGTAGATGAAAGATACAATCCCATGTAAAGAATGAGTTGTATGTCTTCCCTTTATCTAGAAAAACAATTAAATCACCAAATTAGTTAGATTGCTATATATAGAGTGTTCCGTTATGATAACCATTTCCTCAAACATAGGAGAGAACTAACTACAAGTACTAGAGTTATATACACAATCAAATAAGAAGTTCCCTTGCTTCCTTAATGATCAAGTTAAATAGTCCCTTGAAACTAACCTATCTCTTGAGCTTACTAACTAGATGATTCATTAATCCACTTTCTATTGCTTTATGTAGATGAAAGATACAATGCCATGTAAAGAATGAGTTGTACATATAGAACAACTACTAGATCACTAGATTAGTTATATTGCTATTTAGAGTGTTCCATATGATATCCCTTTCCTCAAAGACAGGAGAGAACTAACTACAAGTACTATAGCTGAAACTAACCTTTCCATTACCCTTACAGACTAGGTTAGTTGTCTATTGATACATTCATTCACTTTCTATTGCTTTAGGTAGATGAAAGATAGAATCCCTTGTAAAGAATGAGTTGTATGTCTTCCCTTTATCTAGAACAACAACTAGATCACTAGATTAGTTAGATTGCTATATAGAGTGTTCCGTTATGATAACCATTTCCTCAAACATAGGAGAGAACTAAACTACAAGTACTAGAGTTATATACACAATCAAATAAGAAGTTCCCTTTCTTCCTAAATGAGCAATTTAAATAGTCCATTGAATCTAACCTATCTATTGTGCTTACTAACTAGATGATTCACTCATCCACTTTCTATTGCTTTATGTAGATGAAAGATACAATGCCATGTAAAGAATGAGTTGTATGTATAGAACAACTACAGATCACGTACTAGATCACTAGATTAGTTAGATTGCTATTTCAAGTGTTCCATTATGATATCCCTTTCCTCAAACATAGGAGAGAACTAACTATAAGTACTATAGCTGAAACTAACCTTTCCATTACCCTTACAAACTAGATTAGTTGTCTATTGATTCATTCATTCACTTTCTATTGCTTTAGGTAGATGAAAGATACAATCCCATGTAAAGAATGAGTTGTATGTCTTCCCTTTATCTAGAAAAACAATTAAATCACCAAATTAGTTAGATTGCTATATAGAGTGTTCCGTTATGATAACCATTTCCTCACACATAGGAGAGAACTAACTACAAGTACTAGAGTTATATACACAATCAAATAAGAAGTTCCCTTGCTTCCTTAATGATCAAGTTAAATAGTCCATTGAAACTAACCTATCTATTGTGCTTACTAACTAGATGATTCATTCATCCACTTTCTATTGCTTTATGTAGATGAAAGATACAATGCCATGTAAAGAATGAGTTGTATGTATAGAACAACTACTAGATCAAGTACTAGATCACTAGATTATTTAGATTGCTATTTCAAGTGTTCCATTATGATATCCCTTTCCTCAAACATAGGAGAGAACTAACTATAAGTACTATAGCTGAAACTAACCTTTCCATTACCCTTACAAACTAGATTAGTTGTCTATTGATTCATTCATTCACTTTCTATTGCTTTAGGTAGATTAAAGATACAATCCCATGTAAAGAATGAGTTGTATGTCTCACTTTGTCTAGAACAACAACTAGATCACTAGATTAGTTACATTGCTATATAGAGTGTTCCGTTATGATAACCCTTTCTGCAAACATTGGAGAGAACTAACTACAAGTACTAGAGTTATATACACAGTCAAAAAAGAAGTTCCCTTTCTTCCTAATGAGCAAGTTAAATAGTCCATTGAATCTAACCTATCTATTGTGCTTACTAACTAGATGATTCATTCATCCACTTTCTATTGATTTATGTAGATGAAACATACAATGCCATGTGAAGAATGAGTTGTATGCATAGAACAACAACTAGATCACTAGATTAGTTAGATTGCTATATAGAGTGTTCCGTTATGATACCCTTTCCGCAACATAGGAGAGAACTAACTACAAGTACTAGAGTTATATACACAATCAAATAAGAAGTTCCCTTGCTTCCTAATGAGCATGTTAATAGTCCATTGAAACTAACCTATCTATTGTGCTTACTAACTAGATGCTTCATTAATCCACTTTCTATGCTTTATGAAGATGAAAGATACAATGCCATGTAAAGAATGAGGTGTATGTATAGAACAACAACTAGATCACTAGATTAGTTAGATTGCTATTTAGAGTGTTCCATTATGATATCCCTTTCCTCAAAGACAGGAGAGAACTAACTATAAGTACTATAGCTGAAACTAACCTTTCCATTACCCTTACAAACTAGAATAGTTGTCTATTGATTCATTCATTCACTTTCTATTGCTTTACGTATATGAAAGATACAATCCCATGTAAAGAATGAGTCTTATGTCTTCCTTTTATGTAGAACAACAACTAGATCACTAGATTAGTTAGATTGCTATATAGAGTGTTCCGTTATGATAACCCTTTCCGCAAACATAGGAGAGAACTAACTACAAGTACTAGAGTTATATACACAATCAAATAAGAAGTTCCCTTGCTTCCTTAATGAGCAAGTTAAATAGTCCATTGAAACTAACCTATCTATTGTGCTTACTAACTAGATGATTCATTCATCCACTTTCTATTGCTTTATGAAGATGAAAGATACAATGCCATGTAAAGAATGAGTTGTATGTATAGAACAACTACTAGATCACTAGATTAGTTAGATTGCTATTTAGAGTGTTCCATTATGATATCCCTTTCCTCAAAGACAGGAGAGAACTAACTATAAGTACTATAGCTGAAACTAACCTTTCCATTACCCTTACAAACTAGATTAGTTGTCTATTGATTCATTCATTCACTTTCTATTGCTTTAGGTAGATGAAAGATACAATCCCATGTAAAGAATGAGTTGTATGTCTTCCCTTTATCTAGAAAAACAATTAAATCACCAAATTAGTTAGATTGCTATATATAGAGTGTTCCGTTATGATAACCATTTCCTCAAACATAGGAGAGAACTAACTACAAGTACTAGAGTTATATACACAATCAAATAAGAAGTTCCCTTTCTTCCTTAATGATCAAGTTAAATAGTCCCTTGAAACTAACCTATCTCTTGAGCTTACTAACTAGATGATTCATTAATCCACTTTCTATTGCTTTATGTAGATGAAAGATACAATGCCATGTAAAGAATGAGTTGTACATATAGAACAACTACTAGATCACTAGATTAGTTATATTGCTATTTAGAGTGTTCCAATATGATATCCCTTTCCTCAAAGACAGGAGAGAACTAACTACAAGTACTATAGCTGAAACTAACCTTTCCATTACCCTTACAGACTAGGTTAGTTGTCTATTGATACATTCATTCACTTTCTATTGCTTTAGGTATATGAAAGATAGAATCCCATGTAAAGAATGAGTTGTATGTCTTCCCTTTATCTAGAACAACAACTAGATCACTAGATTAGTTAGATTGCTATATAGAGTGTTCCGTTATGATAACCATTTCCGCAAACATAGGAGAGAACTAACTACAAGTACTAGAGTTATATACACAATCAAATAAGAAGTTCCCTTGCTTCCTAATGAGCAAGTTAAATAGTCCATTGAAACTAACCTATCTATTGTGCTTACTAACTAGATGATTCACTCATCCACTTTCTATTGCTTTATGTAGATGAAAGATACAATGCCATGTAAAGAATGAGTTGTATGTATAGAACAACTACAAGATCACGTACTAGATTAGTTAGATTGCTATTTAGAGTGTTCCATTATGATATCCCTTTCCTCAAAACATAGGAGAGAACTAACTATAAGTACTATAGCTGAAACTAACCTTTCCATTACCCTTACAAACTAGATTAGTTGTCTATTGATTCATTCATTCACTTTCTATTGCTTTAGGTAGATGAAAGATACAATCCCATGTAAAGAATGAGTTGTATGTCTTCCCTTTATCTAGAAAAACAATAAATCACCAAATTAGTTAGATTGCTATATATAGAGTGTTCCGTTATGATAACCATTTCCTCAAACATAGGAGAGAACTAACTACAAGTACTAGAGTTATATACACAATCAAATAAGAAGTTCCCTTGCTTCCTTAATGATCAAGTTAAATAGTCCATTGAAACTAACCTATCTATTGTGCTTACTAACTAGATGCTTCATTAATCCACTTTCTATTGCTTTATGAAGATGAAAGATACAATGCCATGTAAAGAATGAGTTGTATGTATAGAACAACTACTAGATCAGTAGATTAGTTAGATTGTTATTTAGAGTGTTCCATTATGATATCCCTTTCCTCAAAGACAGGAGAGAACTAACTATAAGTACTATAGCTGAAACTAACCTTTCCATTACCCTTACAAACTAGAATAGTTGTCTATTGATTCATTCATTCACTTTCTATTGCTTTAGGTATATGAAAGATACAATCCCATGTAAAGAATGAGTCTTATGTCTTCCCTTTATGTAGAACAACAACTAGATCACTAGATTAGTTGGATTGCTATATATAGTGTTCCGTTATGATAACCCTTTCCGCAAACATATGAGAGAACTAACTAAAAGTACTAGAGTTATATACACAATCAAATAAGAAGTTCCCTTGCTTCCTTAATGAGCAAGTTAAATAGTCCATTGAAACTAACCTATCTATTGTGCTTACTAACTAGATGATTCATTCATCCACTTTCTATTGCTTTTGAAGATGAAAGATACAATGCCATGTAAGAATGAGTTGTATGTATAGAACAACTACTAGATCACTAGATTAGTTAGATTGTTATTTAGAGTGTTCCATTATGATATCCCTTTCCTCAAAGACAGGAGAGAACTAACTATAAGTACTATAGCAGAAACTAACCTTTCCATTACCCTTACAAACTAGATTAGTTGTCTATTGATTCATTCATTCACTTTCTATTGCTTTAGGTAGATGAAAGATACAATCCCTTGTAAAGAATGAGTTGTATGTCTTCCCTTTATCTAGAAAAACAATTATATCACCAAATTAGTTAGATTGCTATATAGAGTGTTCCGTTATGATAACCATTTCCTCAAACATAGGAGAGAACTAACTACAAGTACTAGAGTTATATACACAATCAAATAAGAAGTTCCCTTGCTTCTTAATGATCAAGTTAAATAGTCCATTGAAACTAACCTATCTATTGTGCTTACTAACTAGATGATTCATTAATCCACTTTCTATTGCTTTATGTAGATGAAAGATACAATGCCATGTAAAGAATGAGTTGTACATATAGAACAACTACTAGATCACTAGATTAGTTACATTGCTATTTAAAGTGTTCCACTATGATATCCCTTTCCTCAAACACAGGAGAGAACTAACTACAAGTACTATAGCTGAAACTAACCTTTCCATTACCCTTACAAACTAGATTAGTTGTCTATTGATTCATTCATTCA
This sequence comes from Plantago ovata, assembly GCA_028274465.1. NCBI lineage: Eukaryota > Viridiplantae > Streptophyta > Magnoliopsida > Lamiales > Plantaginaceae > Plantago > Plantago ovata. The sequence goes on from CM051455.1 coordinate 65,086,128, forward strand.
CTTTCTATTGCTTTAGGTAGATGAAAGATAGAATCCCATGTAAAGATGAGTTGTATGTCTTCCCTTTATCTAGAACAACAACTAGATCACTAGATTAGTTAGATTGCTATATAGAGTGTTCCGTTATGATAACCATTTCCTCAAACATAGGAGAGAACTAACTCAAGTACTAGAGTTATATACACAATCAAATAAGAAGTTCCCTTTCTTCCTAATGAGCAATTTAAATAGTCCATTGAATCTAACCTATCTATTGTGCTTACTAACTAGATGATTCATTCATCCACTTTCTATTGCTTTATGTAGATGAAAGAAACAATGCCATGTAAAGAATGAGTTGTATGTATAGAACAACTACTAGATCAGTAGATTAGTTAGATTGTTATTTAGAGTGTTCCATTATGATATCCCTTTCCTCAAAGACAGGAGAGAACTAACTATAAGTACTATAGCTGAAACTAACCTTTCCATTACCCTTACAAACTAGAATAGTTGTCTATTGATTCATTCATTCACTTTCTATTGCTTTAGGTATATGAAAGATACAATCCCATGTAAAGAATGAGTCTTATGTCTTCCCTTTATGTAGAACAACAACTAGATCACTAGATTAGTTGGATTGCTATATATAGTGTTCCGTTATGATAACCCTTTCCGCAAACATAGGAGAGAACTAACTACAAGTACTAGAGTTATATACACAATCAAATAAGAAGTTCCCTTGCTTCCTTAATGAGCAAGTTAAATAGTCCATTGAAACTAACCTATCTATTGTGCTTACTAACTAGATGATTCATTCATCCACTTTCTATTGCTTTATGAAGATGAAAGATACAATGCCATGTAAGAATGAGTTGTATGTATAGAACAACTACTAGATCACTAGATTAGTTAGATTGCTATTTAGAGTGTTCCATTATGATATCCCTTTCCTCAAAGACAGGAGAGAACTAACTATAAGTACTATAGCTGAAACTAACCTTTCCATTACCCTTACAAACTAGATTAGTTGTCTATTGATTCATTCATTCACTTTCTATTGCTTTAGGTAGATGAAAGATACAATCCATGTAAAGAATGAGTTGTATGTCTTCCCTTTATCTAGAACAACAACTAGATCACTAGATTAGTTAGATTGCTATATAGAGTGTTCCGTTATGATAACCCTTTCCGCAAACATAGGAGAGAACTAACTACAAGTACTAGAGTTATATACACAATCAAATAAGAAGTTCCCTTGCTTCCTTAATGAGCAAGTTAAATAGTCCATTGAAACTAACCTATCTATTGTGCTTACTAACTAGATGATTCATTAATCCACTTTCTATTGCTTTATGAAGATGAAAGATACAATGCCATGTAAAGAATGAGGTGTATGTATAGAACAACTACTAGATCACTAGATTAGTTAGATTGCTATTTAGAGTGTTCCATTATGATATCCCTTTCCTCAAAGACAGGAGAGAACTAACTATAAGTACTATAGCTGAAACTAACCTTTCCATTACCCTTACAAACTAGAATAGTTGTCTATTGATTCATTCATTCACTTTCTATTGCTTTAGGTATATGAAAGATACAATCCCATGTAAAGAATGAGTCTTATGTCTTCCCTTTATGTAGAACAACAACTAGATCACTAGATTAGTTGGATTGCTATATAGTGTTCCATTATGATAACCCTTTCCGCAAACATAGGAGAGAACTAACTACAAGTACTAGAGTTATATACACAATCAAATAAGAAGTTCCCTTGCTTCCTTAATGAGCAAGTTAAATAGTCCATTGAAACTAACCTATCTATTGTGCTTACTAACTAGATGATTCATTCATCCACTTTCTATTGCTTTATGAAGATGAAAGATACAATGCCATGTAAAGAATGAGTTGTATGTATAGAACAACTACTAGATCACTAGATTAGTTAGATTGTTATTTAGAGTGTTCCATTATGATATCCCTTTCCTCAAAGACAGGAGAGAACTAACTATAAGTACTATAGCTGAAACTAACCTTTCCATTACCCTTACAAACTAGATTAGTTGTCTATTGATTCATTCATTCACTTTCTATTGCTTTAGGTAGATGAAAGATACAATCCCATGTAAAGAATGAGTTGTATGTCTTCCCTTTATCTAGAAAAACAATTAAATCACCAAATTAGTTAGATTGCTATATATAGAGTGTTCCGTTATGATAACCATTTCCTCAAACATAGGAGAGAACTAACTACAAGTACTAGAGTTATATACACAATCAAATAAGAAGTTCCCTTGCTTCCTTAATGATCAAGTTAAATAGTCCCTTGAAACTAACCTATCTATTGTAGCTTACTAACTAGATGATTCATTAATCCACTTTCTATTGCTTTATGTAGATGAAAGATACAATGCCATGTAAAGAATGAGTTGTACATATAGAACAACTACTAGATCACTAGATTAGTTACATTGCTATTTAAAGTGTTCCACTATGATATCCCTTTCCTCAAAGACAGGAGAGAACTAACTACAAGTACTATAGCTGAAACTAACCTTTCCATTACCCTTACAAACTAGATTAGTTGTCTATTGATTCATTCATTCACTTTCTATTGCTTTAGGTAGATGAAAGATAGAATCCCATGTAAAGAATGAGTTGTATGTCTTCCCTTTATCTAGAACAACAACTAGATCACTAGATTAGTTAGATTGCTATATAGAGTGTTCCGTTATGATAACCATTTCCTCAAACATAGGAGAGAACTAACTACAAGTACTAGAGTTATATACACAATCAAATAAGAAGTTCCCTTTCTTCCTAAATGAGCAATTTAAATAGTCCATTGAATCTAACCTATCTATTGTGCTTACTAACTAGATGATTCATTCATCCACTTTCTATTGCTTTATGTAGATGAAAGATACAATGCCATGTAAAGAATGAGTTGTATGTATAGAACAACTACAAGATCATGTACTAGATCACTAGATTAGTTAGATTGCTATTTCAAGTGTTCCATTATGATATCCCTTTCCTCAAACATAGGAGAGAACTAACTATAAGTACTATAGCTGAAACTAACCTTTCCATTACCCTTACAAACTAGATTAGTTGTCTATTGATTCATTCATTCACTTTCTATTGCTTTAGGTAGATGAAAGATACAATCCCATGTAAAGAATGAGTTGTATGTCTTCCCTTTATCTAGAACAACAACTAAATCACTAAATTAGTTAGATTGCTATATAGAGTGTTCCGTTATGATAACCATTTCCGCAAACATAGGAGAGAACTAACTACAAGTACTAGAGTTATATACACAATCAAATAAGAAGTTCCCTTGCTTCCTTAATGAGCAAGTTAAATAGTCCATTGAAACTAACCTATCTATTGTGCTTACTAACTAGATGCTTCATTAATCCACTTTCTATTGCTTTATGAAGATGAAAGATACAATGCCATGTAAAGAATGAGTTGTATGTATAGAACAACTACTAGATCAGTAGATTAGTTAGATTGCTATTTAGAGTGTTCCATTATGATATCCCTTTCCTCAAAGACAGGAGAGAACTAACTATAAGTACTATAGCTGAAACTAACCTTTCCATTACCCTTACAAACTAGAATAGTTGTCTATTGATTCATTCATTCACTTTCTATTGCTTTAGGTATATGAAAGATACAATCCCATGTAAAGAATGAGTCTTATGTCTTCCCTTTATGTAGAACAACAACTAGATCACTAGATTAGTTGGATTGCTATATATAGTGTTCCGTTATGATAACCCTTTCCGCAAACATAGGAGAGAACTAACTACAAGTACTAGAGTTATATACACAATCAAATAAGAAGTTCCCTTGCTTCCTTAATGAGCAAGTTAAATAGTCCATTGAAACTAACCTATCTATTGTGCTTACTAACTAGATGATTCATTCATCCACTTTCTATTGCTTTATGAAGATGAAAGATACAATGCCATGTAAAGAATGAGTTGTATGTATAGAACAACTACTAGATCACTAGATTAGTTAGATTGCTATTTAGAGTGTTCCATTATGATATCCCTTTCCTCAAAGACAGGAGAGAACTAACTATAAGTACTATAGCTGAAACTAACCTTTCCATTACCCTTACAAACTAGATTAGTTGTCTATTGATTCATTCATTCACTTTCTATTGCTTTAGGTAGATGAAAGATACAATCCCATGTAAAGAATGAGTTGTATGTCTTCCCTTTATCTAGAACAACAACTAGATCACTAAATTAGTTAGATTGCTATATAGAGTGTTCCGTTATGATAACCCTTTCCTCAAACATAGGAGAGAACTAACTACAAGTACTAGAGTTATATACACAATCAAATAAGAAGTTCCCTTGCTTCCTTAATGATCAAGTTAAATAGTCCATTGAAACTAACCTATCTATTGTGCTTACTAACTAGATGATTCATTCATCCACTTTCTATTGCTTTATGTAGATGAAAGATACAATGCCATGTAAAGAATGAGTTGTAATATAGAACAACTACTAGATCACTAGATTAGTTAGATTGCTATTTAGAGTGTTCCATTATGATATCCCTTTCCTCAAACACAGGAGAGAACTAACTACAAGTACTATAGCTGAAACTAACCTTTCAATTACCCTTACAAACTAGATTAGTTGTCTATTGATTAATTCATTCACTTTCTATTGCTTTAGGTAGATGAAAGATACAATCCCATGTAAAGAATGAGTTGTATGTCTTCCCTTTATCTAGAACAACAACTAGATCACTAGATTAGTTAGATTGCTATATAGAGTGTTCCGTTATGATAACCCTTTCCTCAAACATAGGAGAGAACTAACTACAAGTACTAGAGTTATATACACAATCAAATAAGAAGTTCCCTTGCTTCCTTAATGAGCAAGTTAAATAGTCCATTGAAACTAACCTATCTATTGTGCTTACTAACTAGATGATTCATTCATCCACTTTCTATTGCTTTATGTAGATGAAAGATACAAGGCATGTAAAGAATGAGTTGTATGTATAGAACAACTATTAGATCAAGTACTAGATCACTAGATGAGTTAGATTGCTATTTAGAGTGTTCCACTATGATATCCCGTTCGTCAAACATAGGAGAGAACTAACTACAAGTACAATAGCTGAAACTAACCTTTCAATTACACTTACAAACTAGATTAGTTGTCTATTGATTCATTCATTCACTTTCTATTGCTTTAGGTAGATGAAAGATACAATCCCATGTAAAGAATGAGTTGTATGTCTTCCCTTTATCTAGAACAACAACTAGATCACTAGATTAGTTAGATTGCTATATAGAGTGTTCCGTTATGATAACCCTTTCCGCAACCATAGGAGAGAACTAACTACAAGTACTAGAGTTATATACATAATCAAATAAGAAGTTCCCTTGCTTCCTAATGATCAAGTTAAATAGTCCATTGAACTAACCTATCTATTGAGCTTACTAACTAGATGATTCATTCATCCACTTTCTATTGATTTATGTAGATGAAAGATACAATGCCATGTAAAGAATGAATTGTACATATAGAACAACTACTAGATCACTAGATTAGATTACATTGCTACTTAGAGTGTTCCATTATGATATCCCTTTCCTCAAACACAGGAGAGAACTAACTACAAGTACTATAGCTGAAACTAACCTTTCTATTACCCTTACAAACTAGGTTAGTTGTCTATTGATACATTCATTCACTTTCTATTGCTTTAGGTAGATGAAAGATAGAATCCCATGTAAAGAATGAGTTGTATGTCTTCCCTTTATCTAGAACAACAACTAGATCACTAGATTAGTTAGATTGCTATATAGAGTGTTCCGTTATGATAACCATTTCCTCAAACATAGGAGAGAACTAAACTACAACTACTAGAGTTATATACACAATCAAATAAGAAGTTCCCTTTCTTCCTAAATGAGCAATTTAAATAGTCCATTGAATCTAACCTATCTATTTTGCTTACTAACTAGATGATTCATTCATCCACTTTCTATTGCTTTATGTAGATGAAAGATACAACGGCATGTAAAGAATGAGTTGTATGTATAGAACAACTATTAGATCAAGTACTAGATCACTAGATTAGTTAGATTGCTATTTAGAGTGTTCCACTATGATATCCCTTTCCTCAAACATAGGAGAGAACTAACTACAACTACAATAGCTGAAACAAACGTTTCCATTACCCTTACAAACTAGATTAGTTGTCTATTGATTCATTCATTCACTTTCTATTGCTTTAGGTAGATGAAAGATACAATCCCATGTAAAGAATGAGTTGTATGTCTTCCCTTTATCTAGAAAACAATTAAATCACCAAATTAGTTAGATTGCTATATATAGAGTGTTCCGTTATGATAACCATTTCCTCAAACATAGGAGAGAACTAACTACAAGTACTAGAGTTATATAGACAATCAAATAAGAAGTTCCCTTGCTTCCTTAATGATCAAGTTAAATAGTCCATTGAAACTAACCTATCTATTGTGCTTACTAACTAGATGCTTCATTAATCCACTTTCTATTGCTTTATGAAGATGAAAGATACAATGCCATGTAAAGAATGAGGTGTATGTATAGAACAACTACTAGATCACTAGATTAGTTAGATTGCTATTTAGAGTGTTCCATTATGATATCCCTTTCCTCAAAGACAGGAGAGAACTAACTATAAGTACTATAGCTGAAACTAACCTTTCCATTACCCTTACAAACTAGAATAGTTGTCTATTGATTCATTCATTCACTTTCTATTGCTTTAGGTATATGAAAGATACAATCCCATGTAAAGAATGAGTCTTATGTCTTCCCTTTATGTAGAACAACAACTAGATCACTAGATTAGTTGGATTGCTATATATAGTGTTCCGTTATGATAACCCTTTCCGCAAACATAGGAGAGAACTAACTACAAGTACTAGAGTTATATACACAATCAAATAAGAAGTTCCCTTGCTTCCTTAATGAGCAAGTTAAATAGTCCATTGAAACTAACCTATCTATTGTGCTTACTAACTAGATGATTCATTCATCCACTTTCTATTGCTTTATGAAGATGAAAGATACAATGCCATGTAAAGAATGAGGTGTATGTATAGAACAACTACTAGATCACTAGATTAGTTAGATTGCTATTTAGAGTGTTCCATTATGATATCCCTTTCCTCAAAGACAGGAGAGAACTAACTATAAGTACTATAGCTGAAACTAACCTTTCCATTACCCTTACAAACTAGAATAGTTGTCTATTGATTCATTCATTCACTTTCTATTGCTTTAGGTATATGAAAGATACAATCCCATGTAAAGAATGAGTCTTATGTCTTCCCTTTATGTAGAACAACAACTAGATCACTAGATTAGTTGGATTGCTATATATAGTGTTCCGTTATGATAACCCTTTCCGCAAACATAGGAGAGAACTAACTACAAGTACTAGAGTTATATACACAATCAAATAAGAAGTTCCCTTGCTTCCTTAATGAGCAAGTTAAATAGTCCATTGAAACTAACCTATCTATTGTGCTTACTAACTAGATGATTCATTCATCCACTTTCTATTGCTTTTTGAAGATGAAAGATACAATGCCATGTAATGAATGAGTTGTATGTATAGAACAACTACTAGATCACTAGATTAGTTAGATTGTTATTTAGAGTGTTCCATTATGATATCCCTTTCCTCAAAGACAGGAGAGAACTAACTATAAGTACTATAGCATGAAACTAACCTTTCCATTACCCTTACAAACTAGATTAGTTGTCTATTGATTCATTCATTCACTTTCTATTGCTTTAGGTAGATGAAAGATACAATCCCTTGTAAAGAATGAGTTGTATGTCTTCCCTTTATCTAGAAAAACAATTATATCACCAAATTAGTTAGATTGCTATATATAGAGTGTTCCGTTATGATAACCATTTCCTCAAACATAGGAGAGAACTAACTACAAGTACTAGAGTTATATACACAATCAAATAAGAAGTTCCCTTGCTTCTTTAATGATCAAGTTAAATAGTCCATTGAAACTAACCTATCTATTGTGCTTACTAACTAGATGATTCATTAATCCACTTTCTATTGCTTTATGTAGATGAAAGATACAATGCCATGTAAAGAATGAGTTGTACATATAGAACAACTACTAGATCACTAGATTAGTTACATTGCTATTTAAAGTGTTCCACTATGATATCCCTTTCCTCAAACACAGGAGAGAACTAACTACAAGTACTATAGCTGAAACTAACCTTTCCATTACCCTTACAAACTAGATTAGTTGTCTATTGATTCATTCATTCACTTTTTATTGCTTTAGGTAGATGAAAGATAGAATCCCATGTAAAGATTGAGTTGTATGTCTTCCCTTTATCTAGAACAACAACTAGATCACTAGATTAGTTAGATTGCTATATAGAGTGTTCCGTTATGATAACCATTTCCTCAAACATATGAGAGAACTAACTCAAGTACTAGAGTTATATACACAATCAAATAAGAAGTTCCCTTTCTTCCTAAATGAGAAATTTAAATAGTCCATTGAATCTAACCTATCTATTGTGCTTACTAACTAGATGATTCATTCATCCACTTTCTATTGCTTTATGTAGATGAAAGATACAATGCCATGTAAAGAATGAGTTGTATGTATAGAACAACTACTAGATCAAGTACTAGATCACTAGATTATTTGGATTGCTACTTCAAGTGTTCCATTATGATATCCCTTTCCTCAAACATAGGAGAGAACTAACTATAAGTACTATAGCTGAAACTAACCTTTCCATTACCCTTACAAACTAGATTAGTTGTCTATTGATTCATTCATTCACTTTCTATTGCTTTAGGTAGATTAAAGATACAATCCCATGTAAAGAATGAGTTGTATGTCTTCACTTTGTCTAGAACAAAAACTAGATCACTAGATTAGTTACATTGCTATATAGAGTGTTCCGTTATGATAACCCTTTCCGCAAACATTGGAGAGAACTAACTACAAGTACTAGAGTTATATACACAGTCAAAAAAGAAGTTCCCTTTCTTTCTTAATGAGCAAGTTAAATAGTCCATTGAAACTAACCTATCTATTGTGCTTACTAACTAGATGATTCATTCATCCACTTTCTATTGCTTTATGTAGATGAAAGATACAATGCCATGTAAAGAATGAGTTGTATGTATAGAACAACTATTAGATCAAGTACTAGATCACTAGATTAGTTAGATTGCTATTTAGAGTGTTCCACTATGATATCCCTTTCCTCAAACATAGGAGAGAACTAACTAGAACTACAATCGCTGAAACAAACGTTTCCATTACCCTTACAAACTAGATTAGTTGTCTATTGATTCATTCATTCACTTTCTATTGCTTTAGGTAGATGAAAGATACAATCCCATGTAAAGAATGAGTTGTATGTCTTCCCTTTATCTAGAACAACAACTAGATCACTAGATTAGTTAGATTTCTATATAGAGTGTTCCGTTATGATAACCCTTTCCGCAAACATAGGAGAGAACTAACTACAAGTAATAGAGTTATATACACAATCAAATAAGAAGTTCCCTTTCTTCCTAAATCAGCAATTTAAATAGTCCATTGAATCTAACCTATCTATTGTGCTTACTAACTAGATAATTCATTCATCCACTTTCTATTGATTTATGTAGATGAAAGATACAATGCCATGTAAAGAATGAGTTGTATGCATAGAACAACAACTAGATCACTAGATTAGTTAGATTGCTATATAGAGTGTTCCGTTATGATAACCCTTTCCGCAAACATAGGTGAGAACTAACTACAAGTACTAGAGTTATATACACAATCAAATAAGAAGTTCCCTTGCTTCCTTAATGAGCATGTTAAATAGTCCATTGAAACTAACCTATCTATTGTGCTTACTAAGTAGATGATTCATTCATCAACTTTCTATTGCTTTATGTAGATGAAAGATACAATGCCATGTAAAGAATGAGTTGTATGTATAGAACAACTACTAGATCACTAGATTAGTTAGATTGCTATTTAGAGTGTTCCATTATGATATCCCTTTCCTCAAAGACAGGAGAGAACTAACTATAAGTACTATAGCTGAAATTACCCTTACAAACTAGATTAGTTGTCTATTGATTCATTCATTCACTTTCTATTGCTTTAGGTAGATGAAAGATACAATCCCATGTAAAGAATGAGTTGTATGTCTTCCCTTTATCTAGAACAACAACTAGATCACTAAATTAGTTAGATTAATATATAGAGTGTTCCGTTATGATAACCCTTTCCGCACATAGGAGAGAACTAACTACAAGTACTAGAGTTATATACACAATCAAATAAGAAGTTCCCTTGCTTCCTTAATGAGCAAGTTAAATAGTCCATTGAAACTAACCTATCTATTGTGCTTACTAAATAGATGATTCATTCATCCACTTTCTATTGCTTTATGAAGATGAAAGATACAACGGCATGTAAAGAATGAGTTGTATGTATAGAACAACTATTAGATCAAGTACTAGATCACTAGATGAGTTAGATTGCTATTTAGAGTGTTCCACTATGATATCCCGTTCGTCAAACATAGGAGAGAACTAACTACAAGTACAATAGCTGAAACTAACCTTTCAATTACACTTACAAACTAGATTAGTTATCTATTGATTGATTCATTCACTTTCTATTGCTTTAGGTAGATGAAAGATACAATCCCATGTAAAGAATGAGTTGTATGTCTTCCCTTTATCTAGAACAACAACTAGATCACTAGATTAGTTAGATTGCTATATAGAGTGTTCCGTTATGATAACCCTTTCCGCAACCATAGGAGAGAACTAACTACAAGTACTAGAGTTATATACATAATCAAATAAGAAGTTCCCTTGCTTCCTTAATGATCAAGTTAAATAGTCCATTGAAACTAACCTATCTATTGAGCTTACTAACTAGATGATTCATTAATCCACTTTCTATTGATTTATGTAGATGAAAGATACAATGCCATGTAAAGAATGAATTGTACATATAGAACAACTACTAGATCACTAGATTAGTTACATTGCTATTTAGAGTGTTCCATTATGATATCCCTTTCCTCAAACACAGGAGAGAACTAACTACAAGTACTATAGCTGAAACTAACCTTTCTATTACCCTTACAAACTAGGTTAGTTGTCTATTGATACATTCATTCACTTTCTATTGCTTTAGGTAGATGAAAGATAGAATCCCATGTAAAGAATGAGTTGTATGTCTTCCCTTTATCTAGAACAACAACTAGATCACTAGATTAGTTAGATTGCTATATAGAGTGTTCCGTTATGATAACCATTTCCTCAAACATAGGAGAGAACTAAACTACAAGTACTAGAGTTATATACACAATAAAATAAGAAGTTCCCTTTCTTCCTAAATGAGCAATTTAAATAGTCCATTGAATCTAACCTATCTATTTTGCTTACTAACTAGATGATTCATTCATCCACTTTCTATTGCTTTATGTAGATGAAAGATACAACGGCATGTAAAGAATGAGTTGTATGTATAGAACAACTATTAGATCAAGTACTAGATCACTAGATTAGTTAGATTGCTATTTAGAGTGTTCCACTATGATATCCCTTTCCTCAAACATAGGAGAGAACTAACTACAACTACAATAGCTGAAACAAACGTTTCCATTACCCTTACAAACTAGATTAGTTGTCTATTGATTCATTCATTCACTTTCTATTGCTTTAGGTAGATGAAAGATACAATCCCATGTAAAGAATGAGTTGTATGTCTTCCCTTTATCTAGAAAAACAATTAAATCACCAAATTAGTTAGATTGCTATATAGAGTGTTCCGTTATGATAACCATTTCCTCAAACATAGGAGAGAACTAACTACAAGTACTAGAGTTATATACACAATCAAATAAGAAGTTCCCTTGCTTCCTTAATGATCAAGTTAAATAGTCCATTGAAACTAACCTATCTATTGTGCTTACTAACTAGATGCTTCATTCATCCACTTTCTATTGCTTTATGAAGATGAAAGATACAATGCCATGTAAAGAATGAGGTGTATGTATAGAACAACTACTAGATCACTAGATTAGTTAGATTGCTATTTAGAGTGTTCCATTATGATATCCCTTTCCTCAAAGACAGGAGAGAACTAACTATAAGTACTATAGCTGAAACTAACCTTTCCATTACCCTTACAAACTAGAATAGTTGTCTATTGATTCATTCATTCACTTTCTATTGCTTTAGGTAGATGAAAGATACAATCCCATGTAAAGAATGAGTTGTATGTCTTCCCTTTATCTAGAACAACAACTAGATCACTAGATTAGTTAGGATTGCTATATATAGTGTTCCGTTATGATAACCCTTTCCGCAAACATAGGAGAGAACTAACTACAAGTACTAGAGTTATATACACAATCAAATAAGAAGTTCCCTTGCTTCCTTAATGAGCAAGTTAAATAGTCCATTGAAACTAACCTATCTATTGTGCTTACTAACTAGATGATTCATTCATCCACTTTCTATTGCTTTATGAAGATGAAAGATACAATGCCATGTAAAGAATGAGGTGTATGTATAGAACAACTACTAGATCACTAGATTAGTTAGATTGCTATTTAGAGTGTTCCATTATGATATCCCTTTCCTCAAAGACAGGAGAGAACTAACTATAAGTACTATAGCTGAAACTAACCTTTCCATTACCCTTACAAACTAGAATAGTTGTCTATTGATTTATTCATTCACTTTCTATTGCTTTAGGTATATGAAAGATACAATCCATGTAAAGAATGAGTCTTATGTCTTCCCTTTATGTAGAATAACAACTAGATCACTAGATTAGTTGGATTGCTATATATAGTGTTCCGTTATGATAACCCTTTCCGCAAACATATGAGAGAACTAACTAAAAGTACTAGAGTTATATACACAATCAAATAAGAAGTTCCCTTGCTTCCTTAATGAGCAAGTTAAATAGTCCATTGAAACTAACCTATCTATTGTGCTTACTAACTAGATGATTCATTCATCCACTTTCTATTGCTTTTGAAGATGAAAGATACAATGCCATGTAATGAATGAGTTGTATGTATAGAACAACTACTAGATCACTAGATTAGTTAGATTGTTATTTAGAGTGTTCCATTATGATATCCCTTTCCTCAAAGACAGGAGAGAACTAACTATAAGTACTATAGCAGAAACTAACCTTTCCATTACCCTTACAAACTAGATTAGTTGTCTATTGATTCATTCATTCACTTTCTATTGCTTTAGGTAGATGAAAGATACAATCCCTTGTAAAGAATGAGTTGTATGTCTTCCCTTTATCTAGAAAAACAATTATATCACTAAATTAGTTAGATTGCTATATATAGAGTGTTCCGTTATGATAACCATTTCCTCAAACATAGGAGAGAACTAACTACAAGTACTAGAGTTATATACACAATCAAATAAGAAGTTCCCTTGCTTCTTTAATGATCAAGTTAAATAGTCCATTGAAACTAACCTATCTATTGTGCTTACTAACTAGATGATTCATTCATCCACTTTCTATTGCTTTATGTAGATGAAAGATACAATGCCATGTAAAGAATGAGTTGTATGTATAGAACAACTACTAGATCACTAGATTAGTTACATTGCTATTTAGAGTGTTCCACTATGATATCCCTTTCCTCAAACACAGGAGAGAACTAACTACAAGTACTATAGCTGAAACTAACGTTTCCATTACCCTTACAAACTAGATTAGTTGTCTATTGATTCATTCATTCACTTTCTATTGCTTTAGGTAGATGAAAGATACAATCCCATGTAAAGATGAGTTGTATGTCTTCCCTTTATCTAGAACAACAACTAGATCACTAGATTAGTTAGATTGCTATATAGAGTGTTCCGTTATGATAACCCTTTCCGCAAACATATGAGAGAACTAACTACAAGTACTAGAGTTATATACACAATCAAATAAGAAGTTCCCTTTCTTCCTAAATGAGCAATTTAAATAGTCCATTGAATCTAACCTATCTATTGTGCTTACTAACTAGATGATTCATTCATCCACTTTCTATTGCTTTATGTAGATGAAAGATACAATGCCATGTAAAGAATGAGTTGTATGTATAGAACAACTACTAGATCAAGTACTAGATCACTAGATTATTTGGATTGCTACTTCAAGTGTTCCATTATGATATCCCTTTCCTCAAACATAGGAGAGAACTAACTATAAGTACTATAGCTGAAACAACCTTCCATACCTTACAAACTAGATTAGTTGTCTATTGATTCATTCATTCACTTTCTATTGCTTTAGGTAGATTAAAGATACAATCCCATGTAAAGAATGAGTTGTATGTCTTCACTTTGTCTAGAACAAAAACTAGATCACTAGATTAGTTACATTGCTATATAGAGTGTTCCGTTATGATAACCCTTTCCGCAACATTGGAGAGAACTAACTACAAGTACTAGAGTTATATACAAAATCAAATAAGAAGTTCCCTTTCTTCCTTAATGAGCAAGTTAAATAGTCCATTGAAACTAACCTATCTATTGTGCTTACTAACTAGATGATTCATTTATCCACTTTCTATTGCTTTATGAAGATGAAAGATACAATGCCATGTAAAGAATGAGTTGTATGTATAGAACAACGACTAGATCACTAGATTAGTTAGATTGCTACTTTAAGTGTTCCATTATGATATCCCTTTCCTCAAACATAGGAGAGAACTAACTATAAGTACTATAGCTGAAACTAACCTTTCCATTACCCTTACAAACTAGATTAGTTGTCTATTGATTCATTCATTCACTTTCTATTGCTTTAGGTAGATGAAAGATACAATCCCATGTAAAGAATGAGTCTTATGTCTTCCCTTATGTCTAGAACAACAACTAGATCACTAGATTAGTTACATTGCTATATAGAGTGTTCCGTTATGATAACCCTTTCCGCAAACATTGGAGAGAACTAACTACAAGTACTAGAGTTATATACACAATCAAAAAGAAGTTCCCTTTCTTTCTTAATGAGCAAGTTAAATAGTCCATTTAAACTAACCTATATATGTGCTTACTAACTAGATGATTCATTCATCCACTTTCTATTGCTTTATGAAGATGAAAGATACAATGCCATGTAAAGAATGAGTTGTATGTATATAGAACAACGACTAGATCACTAGATTAGTTAGATTTCTATTTAGAGTGTTCCATTATGATATCCCTTTCTCAAAGACAGGAGAGAACTAACTATAAGTACTATAGCTGAAACTAAACATTTCCATTACCCTTACAAACTAGATTAGTTGTCTATGATTCATTCATTCACTTTCTATTGCTTTAGGTATATGAAAGATACAATCCCATATAAAGAATGAGTCTTATGTCTTCCCTTTATGTAGAACAACAACTAGATCACTAGATTAGTTGGATTGCTATATATAGTGTTCCGTTATGATAACCCTTTCCGCAAACATAGGAGAGAACTAACTACAAGTACTAGAGTTATATACACAATCAAATAAGAAGTTCCCTTGCTTCCTTAATGAGCAAGTTAAAGAGTCCATTGAAACTAACCTATCTATTGTGCTTACTAACTAGATGATTCATTCATCCACTTTCTATTGCTTTATGTAGATGAAAGATACAATGCCATGTAAAGAATGAGTTGTATGTATAGAACAACTACTAGATCACTAGATTAGTTAGATTGCTATTTAGAGTGTTCCATTATGATATCCCTTTCCTCAAACATAGGAGAGAACTAACTACAAGTACTATAGCTGAAACTAACCTTTCCATTACCCTTACAAACTAGATTAGTTGTCTATTGATTCATTCATTCACTTTCTATTGCTTTAGGTAGATGAAAGATACAATCCCATGTAAAGAATGAGTTGTATGTCTTCCCTTTATCTAGAACAACAACTAGATCACTAGATTAGTTAGATTGCTATATAGAGTGTTCCGTTATGATATCCCTTTCCGCAAACATAGGAGAGAACTAACTACAAGTACTAGAGTTATATACACAATCAAATAAGAAGTTCCCTTGCTTCCTTAATGAGCAAGTTAAATAGTCCATTGAAACTAACCTATCTATTGTGCTTACTAACTAGATGATTCATTCATCCACTTTCTATTGCTTTATGTAGATGAAAGATACAATGCCATGTAAAGAATGAGTTGTATGTATAGAACAACTACTAGATCACTAGATTAGTTAGATTGCTATTTAGAGTGTTCCATTATGATATCCCTTTCCTCAAACATAGGAGAGAACTAACTACAAGTACTATAGCTGAAACTAACCTTTCCATTACCCTTACAAACTAGATTAGTTGTCTATTGATTCATTCATTCACTTTCTATTGCTTTAGGTAGATGAAAGATACAATCCCATGTAAAGAATGAGTTGTATGTCTTCCCTTTATCTAGAACAACAACTAGATCACTAGATTAGTTAGATTGCTATATAGAGTGTTCCGTTATGATAACCCTTTCCGCAAACATAGGAGAGAACTAACTACAAGTACTAGAGTTATATACACAATCAAATAAGAAGTTCCCTTGCTTCCTTAATGAGCAAGTTAAATAGTCCATTGAAACTAACCTATCTATTGTGCTTACTAACTAGATGATTCATTCATCCACTTTCTATTGCTTTATGTAGATGAAAGATACAATGCCATGTAAAGAATGAGTTGTATGTATAGAACAACTACTAGATCACTAGATTAGTTAGATTGCTATTTAGAGTGTTCCATTATGATATCCCTTTCCTCAAACATAGGAGAGAACTAACTACAAGTACTATAGCTGAAACTAACCTTTCCATTACCCTTACAAACTAGATTAGTTGTCTATTGATTCATTCATTCACTTTCTATTGCTTTAGGTAGATGAAAGATACAATCCCATGTAAAGAATGAGTTGTATGTCTTCCCTTTATCTAGAACAACAACTAGATCACTAGATTAGTTAGATTGCTATATAGAGTGTTCCGTTATGATATCCCTTTCCGCAAACATAGGAGAGAACTAACTACAAGTACTAGAGTTATATACACAATCAAATAAGAAGTTCCCTTGCTTCCTTAATGAGCAAGTTAAATAGTCCATTGAAACTAACCTATCTATTGTGCTTACTAACTAGATGATTCATTCATCCACTTTCTATTGCTTTATGTAGATGAAAGATACAATGCCATGTAAAGAATGAGTTGTATGTATAGAACAACTACTAGATCACTAGATTAGTTAGATTGCTATTTAGAGTGTTCCATTATGATATCCCTTTCCTCAAACATAGGAGAGAACTAACTACAAGTACTATAGCTGAAACTAACCTTTCCATTACCCTTACAAACTAGATTAGTTGTCTATTGATTCATTCATTCACTTTCTATTGCTTTAGGTAGATGAAAGATACAATCCCATGTAAAGAATGAGTTGTATGTCTTCCCTTTATCTAGAACAACAACTAGATCACTAGATTAGTTAGATTGCTATATAGAGTGTTCCGTTATGATATCCCTTTCCGCAAACATAGGAGAGAACTAACTACAAGTACTAGAGTTATATACACAATCAAATAAGAAGTTCCCTTGCTTCCTTAATGAGCAAGTTAAAGAGTCCATTGAAACTAACCTATCTATTGTGCTTACTAACTAGATGATTCATTCATCCACTTTCTATTGCTTTATGTAGATGAAAGATACAATGCCATGTAAAGAATGAGTTGTATGTATAGAACAACTACTAGATCACTAGATTAGTTAGATTGCTATTTAGAGTGTTCCATTATGATATCCCTTTCCTCAAACATAGGAGAGAACTAACTACAAGTACTATAGCTGAAACTAACCTTTCCATTACCCTTACAAACTAGATTAGTTGTCTATTGATTCATTCATTCACTTTCTATTGCTTTAGGTAGATGAAAGATACAATCCCATGTAAAGAATGAGTTGTATGTCTTCCCTTTATCTAGAACAACAACTAGATCACTAGATTAGTTAGATTGCTATATAGAGTGTTCCGTTATGATATCCCTTTCCGCAAACATAGGAGAGAACTAACTACAAGTACTAGAGTTATATACACAATCAAATAAGAAGTTCCCTTGCTTCCTTAATGAGCAAGTTAAAGAGTCCATTGAAACTAACCTATCTATTGTGCTTACTAACTAGATGATTCATTCATCCACTTTCTATTGCTTTATGTAGATGAAAGATACAATGCCATGTAAAGAATGAGTTGTATGTATAGAACAACTACTAGATCACTAGATTAGTTAGATTGCTATTTAGAGTGTTCCATTATGATATCCCTTTCCTCAAACATAGGAGAGAACTAACTACAAGTACTATAGCTGAAACTAACCTTTCCATTACCCTTACAAACTAGATTAGTTGTCTATTGATTCATTCATTCACTTTCTATTGCTTTAGGTAGATGAAAGATACAATCCCATGTAAAGAATGAGTTGTATGTCTTCCCTTTATCTAGAACAACAACTAGATCACTAGATTAGTTAGATTGCTATATAGAGTGTTCCGTTATGATATCCCTTTCCGCAAACATAGGAGAGAACTAACTACAAGTACTAGAGTTATATACACAATCAAATAAGAAGTTCCCTTGCTTCCTTAATGAGCAAGTTAAAGAGTCCATTGAAACTAACCTATCTATTGTGCTTACTAACTAGATGATTCATTCATCCACTTTCTATTGCTTTATGTAGATGAAAGATACAATGCCATGTAAAGAATGAGTTGTATGTATAGAACAACTACTAGATCACTAGATTAGTTAGATTGCTATTTAGAGTGTTCCATTATGATATCCCTTTCCTCAAACATAGGAGAGAACTAACTACAAGTACTATAGCTGAAACTAACCTTTCCATTACCCTTACAAACTAGATTAGTTGTCTATTGATTCATTCATTCACTTTCTATTGCTTTAGGTAGATGAAAGATACAATCCCATGTAAAGAATGAGTTGTATGTCTTCCCTTTATCTAGAACAACAACTAGATCACTAGATTAGTTAGATTGCTATATAGAGTGTTCCGTTATGATATCCCTTTCCGCAAACATAGGAGAGAACTAACTACAAGTACTAGAGTTATATACACAATCAAATAAGAAGTTCCCTTGCTTCCTTAATGAGCAAGTTAAAGAGTCCATTGAAACTAACCTATCTATTGTGCTTACTAACTAGATGATTCATTCATCCACTTTCTATTGCTTTATGTAGATGAAAGATACAATGCCATGTAAAGAATGAGTTGTATGTATAGAACAACTACTAGATCACTAGATTAGTTAGATTGCTATTTAGAGTGTTCCATTATGATATCCCTTTCCTCAAACATAACTATAGCTGAAACTAACCTTTCCATTACCCTTACAAACTAGATTAGTTGTCTATTGATTCATTCATTCACTTTCTATTGCTTTAGGTAGATGAAAGATACAATCCCATGTAAAGAATGAGTTGTATGTCTTCCCTTTATCTAGAACAACAACTAGATCACTAGATTAGTTAGATTGCTATATAGAGTGTTCCGTTATGATATCCCTTTCCGCAAACATAGGAGAGAACTAACTACAAGTACTAGAGTTATATACACAATCAAATAAGAAGTTCCCTTGCTTCCTTAATGAGCAAGTTAAAGAGTCCATTGAAACTAACCTATCTATTGTGCTTACTAACTAGATGATTCATTCATCCACTTTCTATTGCTTTATGTAGATGAAAGATACAATGCCATGTAAAGAATGAGTTGTATGTATAGAACAACTACTAGATCACTAGATTAGTTAGATTGCTATTTAGAGTGTTCCATTATGATATCCCTTTCCTCAAACATAGGAGAGAACTAACTACAAGTACTATAGCTGAAACTAACCTTTCCATTACCCTTACAAACTAGATTAGTTGTCTATTGATTCATTCATTCACTTTCTATTGCTTTAGGTAGATGAAAGATACAATCCCATGTAAAGAATGAGTTGTATGTCTTCCCTTTATCTAGAACAACAACTAGATCACTAGATTAGTTAGATTGCTATATAGAGTGTTCCGTTATGATATCCCTTTCCGCAAACATAGGAGAGAACTAACTACAAGTACTAGAGTTATATACACAATCAAATAAGAAGTTCCCTTGCTTCCTTAATGAGCAAGTTAAAGAGTCCATTGAAACTAACCTATCTATTGTGCTTACTAACTAGATGATTCATTCATCCACTTTCTATTGCTTTATGTAGATGAAAGATACAATGCCATGTAAAGAATGAGTTGTATGTATAGAACAACTACTAGATCACTAGATTAGTTAGATTGCTATTTAGAGTGTTCCATTATGATATCCCTTTCCTCAAACATAGGAGAGAACTAACTACAAGTACTATAGCTGAAACTAACCTTTCCATTACCCTTACAAACTAGATTAGTTGTCTATTGATTCATTCATTCACTTTCTATTGCTTTAGGTAGATGAAAGATACAATCCCATGTAAAGAATGAGTTGTATGTCTTCCCTTTATCTAGAACAACAACTAGATCACTAGATTAGTTAGATTGCTATATAGAGTGTTCCGTTATGATATCCCTTTCCGCAAACATAGGAGAGAACTAACTACAAGTACTAGAGTTATATACACAATCAAATAAGAAGTTCCCTTGCTTCCTTAATGAGCAAGTTAAATAGTCCATTGAAACTAACCTATCTATTGTGCTTACTAACTAGATGATTCATTCATCCACTTTCTATTGCTTTATGTAGATGAAAGATACAATGCCATGTAAAGAATGAGTTGTATGTATAGAACAACTACTAGATCACTAGATTAGTTAGATTGCTATTTAGAGTGTTCCATTATGATATCCCTTTCCTCAAACATAGGAGAGAACTAACTACAAGTACTATAGCTGAAACTAACCTTTCCATTACCCTTACAAACTAGATTAGTTGTCTATTGATTCATTCATTCACTTTCTATTGCTTTAGGTAGATGAAAGATACAATCCCATGTAAAGAATGAGTTGTATGTCTTCCCTTTATCTAGAACAACAACTAGATCACTAGATTAGTTAGATTGCTATATAGAGTGTTCCGTTATGATATCCCTTTCCGCAAACATAGGAGAGAACTAACTACAAGTACTAGAGTTATATACACAATCAAATAAGAAGTTCCCTTGCTTCCTTAATGAGCAAGTTAAAGAGTCCATTGAAACTAACCTATCTATTGTGCTTACTAACTAGATGATTCATTCATCCACTTTCTATTGCTTTATGTAGATGAAAGATACAATGCCATGTAAAGAATGAGTTGTATGTATAGAACAACTACTAGATCACTAGATTAGTTAGATTGCTATTTAGAGTGTTCCATTATGATATCCCTTTCCTCAAACATAGGAGAGAACTAACTACAAGTACTATAGCTGAAACTAACCTTTCCATTACCCTTACAAACTAGATTAGTTGTCTATTGATTCATTCATTCACTTTCTATTGCTTTAGGTAGATGAAAGATACAATCCCATGTAAAGAATGAGTTGTATGTCTTCCCTTTATCTAGAACAACAACTAGATCACTAGATTAGTTAGATTGCTATATAGAGTGTTCCGTTATGATATCCCTTTCCGCAAACATAGGAGAGAACTAACTACAAGTACTAGAGTTATATACACAATCAAATAAGAAGTTCCCTTGCTTCCTTAATGAGCAAGTTAAAGAGTCCATTGAAACTAACCTATCTATTGTGCTTACTAACTAGATGATTCATTCATCCACTTTCTATTGCTTTATGTAGATGAAAGATACAATGCCATGTAAAGAATGAGTTGTATGTATAGAACAACTACTAGATCACTAGATTAGTTAGATTGCTATTTAGAGTGTTCCATTATGATATCCCTTTCCTCAAACATAGGAGAGAACTAACTACAAGTACTATAGCTGAAACTAACCTTTCCATTACCCTTACAAACTAGATTAGTTGTCTATTGATTCATTCATTCACTTTCTATTGCTTTAGGTAGATGAAAGATACAATCCCATGTAAAGAATGAGTTGTATGTCTTCCCTTTATCTAGAACAACAACTAGATCACTAGATTAGTTAGATTGCTATATAGAGTGTTCCGTTATGATATCCCTTTCCGCAAACATAGGAGAGAACTAACTACAAGTACTAGAGTTATATACACAATCAAATAAGAAGTTCCCTTGCTTCCTTAATGAGCAAGTTAAAGAGTCCATTGAAACTAACCTATCTATTGTGCTTACTAACTAGATGATTCATTCATCCACTTTCTATTGCTTTATGTAGATGAAAGATACAATGCCATGTAAAGAATGAGTTGTATGTATAGAACAACTACTAGATCACTAGATTAGTTAGATTGCTATTTAGAGTGTTCCATTATGATATCCCTTTCCTCAAACATAGGAGAGAACTAACTACAAGTACTATAGCTGAAACTAACCTTTCCATTACCCTTACAAACTAGATTAGTTGTCTATTGATTCATTCATTCACTTTCTATTGCTTTAGGTAGATGAAAGATACAATCCCATGTAAAGAATGAGTTGTATGTCTTCCCTTTATCTAGAACAACAACTAGATCACTAGATTAGTTAGATTGCTATATAGAGTGTTCCGTTATGATATCCCTTTCCGCAAACATAGGAGAGAACTAACTACAAGTACTAGAGTTATATACACAATCAAATAAGAAGTTCCCTTGCTTCCTTAATGAGCAAGTTAAAGAGTCCATTGAAACTAACCTATCTATTGTGCTTACTAACTAGATGATTCATTCATCCACTTTCTATTGCTTTATGTAGATGAAAGATACAATGCCATGTAAAGAATGAGTTGTATGTATAGAACAACTACTAGATCACTAGATTAGTTAGATTGCTATTTAGAGTGTTCCATTATGATATCCCTTTCCTCAAACATAGGAGAGAACTAACTACAAGTACTATAGCTGAAACTAACCTTTCCATTACCCTTACAAACTAGATTAGTTGTCTATTGATTCATTCATTCACTTTCTATTGCTTTAGGTAGATGAAAGATACAATCCCATGTAAAGAATGAGTTGTATGTCTTCCCTTTATCTAGAACAACAACTAGATCACTAGATTAGTTAGATTGCTATATAGAGTGTTCCGTTATGATATCCCTTTCCGCAAACATAGGAGAGAACTAACTACAAGTACTAGAGTTATATACACAATCAAATAAGAAGTTCCCTTGCTTCCTTAATGAGCAAGTTAAAGAGTCCATTGAAACTAACCTATCTATTGTGCTTACTAACTAGATGATTCATTCATCCACTTTCTATTGCTTTATGTAGATGAAAGATACAATGCCATGTAAAGAATGAGTTGTATGTATAGAACAACTACTAGATCACTAGATTAGTTAGATTGCTATTTAGAGTGTTCCATTATGATATCCCTTTCCTCAAACATAGGAGAGAACTAACTACAAGTACTATAGCTGAAACTAACCTTTCCATTACCCTTACAAACTAGATTAGTTGTCTATTGATTCATTCATTCACTTTCTATTGCTTTAGGTAGATGAAAGATACAATCCCATGTAAAGAATGAGTTGTATGTCTTCCCTTTATCTAGAACAACAACTAGATCACTAGATTAGTTAGATTGCTATATAGAGTGTTCCGTTATGATATCCCTTTCCGCAAACATAGGAGAGAACTAACTACAAGTACTAGAGTTATATACACAATCAAATAAGAAGTTCCCTTGCTTCCTTAATGAGCAAGTTAAAGAGTCCATTGAAACTAACCTATCTATTGTGCTTACTAACTAGATGATTCATTCATCCACTTTCTATTGCTTTATGTAGATGAAAGATACAATGCCATGTAAAGAATGAGTTGTATGTATAGAACAACTACTAGATCACTAGATTAGTTAGATTGCTATTTAGAGTGTTCCATTATGATATCCCTTTCCTCAAACATAGGAGAGAACTAACTACAAGTACTATAGCTGAAACTAACCTTTCCATTACCCTTACAAACTAGATTAGTTGTCTATTGATTCATTCATTCACTTTCTATTGCTTTAGGTAGATGAAAGATACAATCCCATGTAAAGAATGAGTTGTATGTCTTCCCTTTATCTAGAACAACAACTAGATCACTAGATTAGTTAGATTGCTATATAGAGTGTTCCGTTATGATATCCCTTTCCGCAAACATAGGAGAGAACTAACTACAAGTACTAGAGTTATATACACAATCAAATAAGAAGTTCCCTTGCTTCCTTAATGAGCAAGTTAAAGAGTCCATTGAAACTAACCTATCTATTGTGCTTACTAACTAGATGATTCATTCATCCACTTTCTATTGCTTTATGTAGATGAAAGATACAATGCCATGTAAAGAATGAGTTGTATGTATAGAACAACTACTAGATCACTAGATTAGTTAGATTGCTATTTAGAGTGTTCCATTATGATATCCCTTTCCTCAAACATAGGAGAGAACTAACTACAAGTACTATAGCTGAAACTAACCTTTCCATTACCCTTACAAACTAGATTAGTTGTCTATTGATTCATTCATTCACTTTCTATTGCTTTAGGTAGATGAAAGATACAATCCCATGTAAAGAATGAGTTGTATGTCTTCCCTTTATCTAGAACAACAACTAGATCACTAGATTAGTTAGATTGCTATATAGAGTGTTCCGTTATGATATCCCTTTCCGCAAACATAGGAGAGAACTAACTACAAGTACTAGAGTTATATACACAATCAAATAAGAAGTTCCCTTGCTTCCTTAATGAGCAAGTTAAAGAGTCCATTGAAACTAACCTATCTATTGTGCTTACTAACTAGATGATTCATTCATCCACTTTCTATTGCTTTATGTAGATGAAAGATACAATGCCATGTAAAGAATGAGTTGTATGTATAGAACAACTACTAGATCACTAGATTAGTTAGATTGCTATTTAGAGTGTTCCATTATGATATCCCTTTCCTCAAACATAGGAGAGAACTAACTACAAGTACTATAGCTGAAACTAACCTTTCCATTACCCTTACAAACTAGATTAGTTGTCTATTGATTCATTCATTCACTTTCTATTGCTTTAGGTAGATGAAAGATACAATCCCATGTAAAGAATGAGTTGTATGTCTTCCCTTTATCTAGAACAACAACTAGATCACTAGATTAGTTAGATTGCTATATAGAGTGTTCCGTTATGATATCCCTTTCCGCAAACATAGGAGAGAACTAACTACAAGTACTAGAGTTATATACACAATCAAATAAGAAGTTCCCTTGCTTCCTTAATGAGCAAGTTAAAGAGTCCATTGAAACTAACCTATCTATTGTGCTTACTAACTAGATGATTCATTCATCCACTTTCTATTGCTTTATGTAGATGAAAGATACAATGCCATGTAAAGAATGAGTTGTATGTATAGAACAACTACTAGATCACTAGATTAGTTAGATTGCTATTTAGAGTGTTCCATTATGATATCCCTTTCCTCAAACATAGGAGAGAACTAACTACAAGTACTATAGCTGAAACTAACCTTTCCATTACCCTTACAAACTAGATTAGTTGTCTATTGATTCATTCATTCACTTTCTATTGCTTTAGGTAGATGAAAGATACAATCCCATGTAAAGAATGAGTTGTATGTCTTCCCTTTATCTAGAACAACAACTAGATCACTAGATTAGTTAGATTGCTATATAGAGTGTTCCGTTATGATATCCCTTTCCGCAAACATAGGAGAGAACTAACTACAAGTACTAGAGTTATATACACAATCAAATAAGAAGTTCCCTTGCTTCCTTAATGAGCAAGTTAAAGAGTCCATTGAAACTAACCTATCTATTGTGCTTACTAACTAGATGATTCATTCATCCACTTTCTATTGCTTTATGTAGATGAAAGATACAATGCCATGTAAAGAATGAGTTGTATGTATAGAACAACTACTAGATCACTAGATTAGTTAGATTGCTATTTAGAGTGTTCCATTATGATATCCCTTTCCTCAAACATAGGAGAGAACTAACTACAAGTACTATAGCTGAAACTAACCTTTCCATTACCCTTACAAACTAGATTAGTTGTCTATTGATTCATTCATTCACTTTCTATTGCTTTAGGTAGATGAAAGATACAATCCCATGTAAAGAATGAGTTGTATGTCTTCCCTTTATCTAGAACAACAACTAGATCACTAGATTAGTTAGATTGCTATATAGAGTGTTCCGTTATGATATCCCTTTCCGCAAACATAGGAGAGAACTAACTACAAGTACTAGAGTTATATACACAATCAAATAAGAAGTTCCCTTGCTTCCTTAATGAGCAAGTTAAAGAGTCCATTGAAACTAACCTATCTATTGTGCTTACTAACTAGATGATTCATTCATCCACTTTCTATTGCTTTATGTAGATGAAAGATACAATGCCATGTAAAGAATGAGTTGTATGTATAGAACAACTACTAGATCACTAGATTAGTTAGATTGCTATTTAGAGTGTTCCA
Source organism: Plantago ovata (assembly GCA_028274465.1). Classification (NCBI taxonomy): domain Eukaryota; kingdom Viridiplantae; phylum Streptophyta; class Magnoliopsida; order Lamiales; family Plantaginaceae; genus Plantago; species Plantago ovata. Next base: position 65,112,763 of record CM051455.1, read on the forward strand.
TTATGATATCCCTTTCCTCAAACATAGGAGAGAACTAACTACAAGTACTATAGCTGAAACTAACCTTTCCATTACCCTTACAAACTAGATTAGTTGTCTATTGATTCATTCATTCACTTTCTATTGCTTTAGGTAGATGAAAGATACAATCCCATGTAAAGAATGAGTTGTATGTCTTCCCTTTATCTAGAACAACAACTAGATCACTAGATTAGTTAGATTGCTATATAGAGTGTTCCGTTATGATATCCCTTTCCGCAAACATAGGAGAGAACTAACTACAAGTACTAGAGTTATATACACAATCAAATAAGAAGTTCCCTTGCTTCCTTAATGAGCAAGTTAAAGAGTCCATTGAAACTAACCTATCTATTGTGCTTACTAACTAGATGATTCATTCATCCACTTTCTATTGCTTTATGTAGATGAAAGATACAATGCCATGTAAAGAATGAGTTGTATGTATAGAACAACTACTAGATCACTAGATTAGTTAGATTGCTATTTAGAGTGTTCCATTATGATATCCCTTTCCTCAAACATAGGAGAGAACTAACTACAAGTACTATAGCTGAAACTAACCTTTCCATTACCCTTACAAACTAGATTAGTTGTCTATTGATTCATTCATTCACTTTCTATTGCTTTAGGTAGATGAAAGATACAATCCCATGTAAAGAATGAGTTGTATGTCTTCCCTTTATCTAGAACAACAACTAGATCACTAGATTAGTTAGATTGCTATATAGAGTGTTCCGTTATGATATCCCTTTCCGCAAACATAGGAGAGAACTAACTACAAGTACTAGAGTTATATACACAATCAAATAAGAAGTTCCCTTGCTTCCTTAATGAGCAAGTTAAAGAGTCCATTGAAACTAACCTATCTATTGTGCTTACTAACTAGATGATTCATTCATCCACTTTCTATTGCTTTATGTAGATGAAAGATACAATGCCATGTAAAGAATGAGTTGTATGTATAGAACAACTACTAGATCACTAGATTAGTTAGATTGCTATTTAGAGTGTTCCATTATGATATCCCTTTCCTCAAACATAGGAGAGAACTAACTACAAGTACTATAGCTGAAACTAACCTTTCCATTACCCTTACAAACTAGATTAGTTGTCTATTGATTCATTCATTCACTTTCTATTGCTTTAGGTAGATGAAAGATACAATCCCATGTAAAGAATGAGTTGTATGTCTTCCCTTTATCTAGAACAACAACTAGATCACTAGATTAGTTAGATTGCTATATAGAGTGTTCCGTTATGATATCCCTTTCCGCAAACATAGGAGAGAACTAACTACAAGTACTAGAGTTATATACACAATCAAATAAGAAGTTCCCTTGCTTCCTTAATGAGCAAGTTAAAGTCCATTGAAACTAACCTATCTATTGTGCTTACTAACTAGATGATTCATTCATCCACTTTCTATTGCTTTATGTAGATGAAAGATACAATGCCATGTAAAGAATGAGTTGTATGTATAGAACAACTACTAGATCACTAGATTAGTTAGATTGCTATTTAGAGTGTTCCATTATGATATCCCTTTCCTCAAACATAGGAGAGAACTAACTACAAGTACTATAGCTGAAACTAACCTTTCCATTACCCTTACAAACTAGATTAGTTGTCTATTGATTCATTCATTCACTTTCTATTGCTTTAGGTAGATGAAAGATACAATCCCATGTAAAGAATGAGTTGTATGTCTTCCCTTTATCTAGAACAACAACTAGATCACTAGATTAGTTAGATTGCTATATAGAGTGTTCCGTTATGATATCCCTTTCCGCAAACATAGGAGAGAACTAACTACAAGTACTAGAGTTATATACACAATCAAATAAGAAGTTCCCTTGCTTCCTTAATGAGCAAGTTAAAGAGTCCATTGAAACTAACCTATCTATTGTGCTTACTAACTAGATGATTCATTCATCCACTTTCTATTGCTTTATGTAGATGAAAGATACAATGCCATGTAAAGAATGAGTTGTATGTATAGAACAACTACTAGATCACTAGATTAGTTAGATTGCTATTTAGAGTGTTCCATTATGATATCCCTTTCCTCAAACATAGGAGAGAACTAACTACAAGTACTATAGCTGAAACTAACCTTTCCATTACCCTTACAAACTAGATTAGTTGTCTATTGATTCATTCATTCACTTTCTATTGCTTTAGGTAGATGAAAGATACAATCCCATGTAAAGAATGAGTTGTATGTCTTCCCTTTATCTAGAACAACAACTAGATCACTAGATTAGTTAGATTGCTATATAGAGTGTTCCGTTATGATATCCCTTTCCGCAAACATAGGAGAGAACTAACTACAAGTACTAGAGTTATATACACAATCAAATAAGAAGTTCCCTTGCTTCCTTAATGAGCAAGTTAAAGAGTCCATTGAAACTAACCTATCTATTGTGCTTACTAACTAGATGATTCATTCATCCACTTTCTATTGCTTTATGTAGATGAAAGATACAATGCCATGTAAAGAATGAGTTGTATGTATAGAACAACTACTAGATCACTAGATTAGTTAGATTGCTATTTAGAGTGTTCCATTATGATATCCCTTTCCTCAAACATAGGAGAGAACTAACTACAAGTACTATAGCTGAAACTAACCTTTCCATTACCCTTACAAACTAGATTAGTTGTCTATTGATTCATTCATTCACTTTCTATTGCTTTAGGTAGATGAAAGATACAATCCCATGTAAAGAATGAGTTGTATGTCTTCCCTTTATCTAGAACAACAACTAGATCACTAGATTAGTTAGATTGCTATATAGAGTGTTCCGTTATGATATCCCTTTCCGCAAACATAGGAGAGAACTAACTACAAGTACTAGAGTTATATACACAATCAAATAAGAAGTTCCCTTGCTTCCTTAATGAGCAAGTTAAAGAGTCCATTGAAACTAACCTATCTATTGTGCTTACTAACTAGATGATTCATTCATCCACTTTCTATTGCTTTATGTAGATGAAAGATACAATGCCATGTAAAGAATGAGTTGTATGTATAGAACAACTACTAGATCACTAGATTAGTTAGATTGCTATTTAGAGTGTTCCATTATGATATCCCTTTCCTCAAACATAGGAGAGAACTAACTACAAGTACTATAGCTGAAACTAACCTTTCCATTACCCTTACAAACTAGATTAGTTGTCTATTGATTCATTCATTCACTTTCTATTGCTTTAGGTAGATGAAAGATACAATCCCATGTAAAGAATGAGTTGTATGTCTTCCCTTTATCTAGAACAACAACTAGATCACTAGATTAGTTAGATTGCTATATAGAGTGTTCCGTTATGATATCCCTTTCCGCAAACATAGGAGAGAACTAACTACAAGTACTAGAGTTATATACACAATCAAATAAGAAGTTCCCTTGCTTCCTTAATGAGCAAGTTAAAGAGTCCATTGAAACTAACCTATCTATTGTGCTTACTAACTAGATGATTCATTCATCCACTTTCTATTGCTTTATGTAGATGAAAGATACAATGCCATGTAAAGAATGAGTTGTATGTATAGAACAACTACTAGATCACTAGATTAGTTAGATTGCTATTTAGAGTGTTCCATTATGATATCCCTTTCCTCAAACATAGGAGAGAACTAACTACAAGTACTATAGCTGAAACTAACCTTTCCATTACCCTTACAAACTAGATTAGTTGTCTATTGATTCATTCATTCACTTTCTATTGCTTTAGGTAGATGAAAGATACAATCCCATGTAAAGAATGAGTTGTATGTCTTCCCTTTATCTAGAACAACAACTAGATCACTAGATTAGTTAGATTGCTATATAGAGTGTTCCGTTATGATATCCCTTTCCGCAAACATAGGAGAGAACTAACTACAAGTACTAGAGTTATATACACAATCAAATAAGAAGTTCCCTTGCTTCCTTAATGAGCAAGTTAAAGAGTCCATTGAAACTAACCTATCTATTGTGCTTACTAACTAGATGATTCATTCATCCACTTTCTATTGCTTTATGTAGATGAAAGATACAATGCCATGTAAAGAATGAGTTGTATGTATAGAACAACTACTAGATCACTAGATTAGTTAGATTGCTATTTAGAGTGTTCCATTATGATATCCCTTTCCTCAAACATAGGAGAGAACTAACTACAAGTACTATAGCTGAAACTAACCTTTCCATTACCCTTACAAACTAGATTAGTTGTCTATTGATTCATTCATTCACTTTCTATTGCTTTAGGTAGATGAAAGATACAATCCCATGTAAAGAATGAGTTGTATGTCTTCCCTTTATCTAGAACAACAACTAGATCACTAGATTAGTTAGATTGCTATATAGAGTGTTCCGTTATGATATCCCTTTCCGCAAACATAGGAGAGAACTAACTACAAGTACTAGAGTTATATACACAATCAAATAAGAAGTTCCCTTGCTTCCTTAATGAGCAAGTTAAAGAGTCCATTGAAACTAACCTATCTATTGTGCTTACTAACTAGATGATTCATTCATCCACTTTCTATTGCTTTATGTAGATGAAAGATACAATGCCATGTAAAGAATGAGTTGTATGTATAGAACAACTACTAGATCACTAGATTAGTTAGATTGCTATTTAGAGTGTTCCATTATGATATCCCTTTCCTCAAACATAGGAGAGAACTAACTACAAGTACTATAGCTGAAACTAACCTTTCCATTACCCTTACAAACTAGATTAGTTGTCTATTGATTCATTCATTCACTTTCTATTGCTTTAGGTAGATGAAAGATACAATCCCATGTAAAGAATGAGTTGTATGTCTTCCCTTTATCTAGAACAACAACTAGATCACTAGATTAGTTAGATTGCTATATAGAGTGTTCCGTTATGATATCCCTTTCCGCAAACATAGGAGAGAACTAACTACAAGTACTAGAGTTATATACACAATCAAATAAGAAGTTCCCTTGCTTCCTTAATGAGCAAGTTAAAGAGTCCATTGAAACTAACCTATCTATTGTGCTTACTAACTAGATGATTCATTCATCCACTTTCTATTGCTTTATGTAGATGAAAGATACAATGCCATGTAAAGAATGAGTTGTATGTATAGAACAACTACTAGATCACTAGATTAGTTAGATTGCTATTTAGAGTGTTCCATTATGATATCCCTTTCCTCAAACATAGGAGAGAACTAACTACAAGTACTATAGCTGAAACTAACCTTTCCATTACCCTTACAAACTAGATTAGTTGTCTATTGATTCATTCATTCACTTTCTATTGCTTTAGGTAGATGAAAGATACAATCCCATGTAAAGAATGAGTTGTATGTCTTCCCTTTATCTAGAACAACAACTAGATCACTAGATTAGTTAGATTGCTATATAGAGTGTTCCGTTATGATATCCCTTTCCGCAAACATAGGAGAGAACTAACTACAAGTACTAGAGTTATATACACAATCAAATAAGAAGTTCCCTTGCTTCCTTAATGAGCAAGTTAAAGAGTCCATTGAAACTAACCTATCTATTGTGCTTACTAACTAGATGATTCATTCATCCACTTTCTATTGCTTTATGTAGATGAAAGATACAATGCCATGTAAAGAATGAGTTGTATGTATAGAACAACTACTAGATCACTAGATTAGTTAGATTGCTATTTAGAGTGTTCCATTATGATATCCCTTTCCTCAAACATAGGAGAGAACTAACTACAAGTACTATAGCTGAAACTAACCTTTCCATTACCCTTACAAACTAGATTAGTTGTCTATTGATTCATTCATTCACTTTCTATTGCTTTAGGTAGATGAAAGATACAATCCCATGTAAAGAATGAGTTGTATGTCTTCCCTTTATCTAGAACAACAACTAGATCACTAGATTAGTTAGATTGCTATATAGAGTGTTCCGTTATGATATCCCTTTCCGCAAACATAGGAGAGAACTAACTACAAGTACTAGAGTTATATACACAATCAAATAAGAAGTTCCCTTGCTTCCTTAATGAGCAAGTTAAAGAGTCCATTGAAACTAACCTATCTATTGTGCTTACTAACTAGATGATTCATTCATCCACTTTCTATTGCTTTATGTAGATGAAAGATACAATGCCATGTAAAGAATGAGTTGTATGTATAGAACAACTACTAGATCACTAGATTAGTTAGATTGCTATTTAGAGTGTTCCATTATGATATCCCTTTCCTCAAACATAGGAGAGAACTAACTACAAGTACTATAGCTGAAACTAACCTTTCCATTACCCTTACAAACTAGATTAGTTGTCTATTGATTCATTCATTCACTTTCTATTGCTTTAGGTAGATGAAAGATACAATCCCATGTAAAGAATGAGTTGTATGTCTTCCCTTTATCTAGAACAACAACTAGATCACTAGATTAGTTAGATTGCTATATAGAGTGTTCCGTTATGATATCCCTTTCCGCAAACATAGGAGAGAACTAACTACAAGTACTAGAGTTATATACACAATCAAATAAGAAGTTCCCTTGCTTCCTTAATGAGCAAGTTAAAGAGTCCATTGAAACTAACCTATCTATTGTGCTTACTAACTAGATGATTCATTCATCCACTTTCTATTGCTTTATGTAGATGAAAGATACAATGCCATGTAAAGAATGAGTTGTATGTATAGAACAACTACTAGATCACTAGATTAGTTAGATTGCTATTTAGAGTGTTCCATTATGATATCCCTTTCCTCAAACATAGGAGAGAACTAACTACAAGTACTATAGCTGAAACTAACCTTTCCATTACCCTTACAAACTAGATTAGTTGTCTATTGATTCATTCATTCACTTTCTATTGCTTTAGGTAGATGAAAGATACAATCCCATGTAAAGAATGAGTTGTATGTCTTCCCTTTATCTAGAACAACAACTAGATCACTAGATTAGTTAGATTGCTATATAGAGTGTTCCGTTATGATATCCCTTTCCGCAAACATAGGAGAGAACTAACTACAAGTACTAGAGTTATATACACAATCAAATAAGAAGTTCCCTTGCTTCCTTAATGAGCAAGTTAAAGAGTCCATTGAAACTAACCTATCTATTGTGCTTACTAACTAGATGATTCATTCATCCACTTTCTATTGCTTTATGTAGATGAAAGATACAATGCCATGTAAAGAATGAGTTGTATGTATAGAACAACTACTAGATCACTAGATTAGTTAGATTGCTATTTAGAGTGTTCCATTATGATATCCCTTTCCTCAAACATAGGAGAGAACTAACTACAAGTACTATAGCTGAAACTAACCTTTCCATTACCCTTACAAACTAGATTAGTTGTCTATTGATTCATTCATTCACTTTCTATTGCTTTAGGTAGATGAAAGATACAATCCCATGTAAAGAATGAGTTGTATGTCTTCCCTTTATCTAGAACAACAACTAGATCACTAGATTAGTTAGATTGCTATATAGAGTGTTCCGTTATGATATCCCTTTCCGCAAACATAGGAGAGAACTAACTACAAGTACTAGAGTTATATACACAATCAAATAAGAAGTTCCCTTGCTTCCTTAATGAGCAAGTTAAAGAGTCCATTGAAACTAACCTATCTATTGTGCTTACTAACTAGATGATTCATTCATCCACTTTCTATTGCTTTATGTAGATGAAAGATACAATGCCATGTAAAGAATGAGTTGTATGTATAGAACAACTACTAGATCACTAGATTAGTTAGATTGCTATTTAGAGTGTTCCATTATGATATCCCTTTCCTCAAACATAGGAGAGAACTAACTACAAGTACTATAGCTGAAACTAACCTTTCCATTACCCTTACAAACTAGATTAGTTGTCTATTGATTCATTCATTCACTTTCTATTGCTTTAGGTAGATGAAAGATACAATCCCATGTAAAGAATGAGTTGTATGTCTTCCCTTTATCTAGAACAACAACTAGATCACTAGATTAGTTAGATTGCTATATAGAGTGTTCCGTTATGATATCCCTTTCCGCAAACATAGGAGAGAACTAACTACAAGTACTAGAGTTATATACACAATCAAATAAGAAGTTCCCTTGCTTCCTTAATGAGCAAGTTAAAGAGTCCATTGAAACTAACCTATCTATTGTGCTTACTAACTAGATGATTCATTCATCCACTTTCTATTGCTTTATGTAGATGAAAGATACAATGCCATGTAAAGAATGAGTTGTATGTATAGAACAACTACTAGATCACTAGATTAGTTAGATTGCTATTTAGAGTGTTCCATTATGATATCCCTTTCCTCAAACATAGGAGAGAACTAACTACAAGTACTATAGCTGAAACTAACCTTTCCATTACCCTTACAAACTAGATTAGTTGTCTATTGATTCATTCATTCACTTTCTATTGCTTTAGGTAGATGAAAGATACAATCCCATGTAAAGAATGAGTTGTATGTCTTCCCTTTATCTAGAACAACAACTAGATCACTAGATTAGTTAGATTGCTATATAGAGTGTTCCGTTATGATATCCCTTTCCGCAAACATAGGAGAGAACTAACTACAAGTACTAGAGTTATATACACAATCAAATAAGAAGTTCCCTTGCTTCCTTAATGAGCAAGTTAAAGAGTCCATTGAAACTAACCTATCTATTGTGCTTACTAACTAGATGATTCATTCATCCACTTTCTATTGCTTTATGTAGATGAAAGATACAATGCCATGTAAAGAATGAGTTGTATGTATAGAACAACTACTAGATCACTAGATTAGTTAGATTGCTATTTAGAGTGTTCCATTATGATATCCCTTTCCTCAAACATAGGAGAGAACTAACTACAAGTACTATAGCTGAAACTAACCTTTCCATTACCCTTACAAACTAGATTAGTTGTCTATTGATTCATTCATTCACTTTCTATTGCTTTAGGTAGATGAAAGATACAATCCCATGTAAAGAATGAGTTGTATGTCTTCCCTTTATCTAGAACAACAACTAGATCACTAGATTAGTTAGATTGCTATATAGAGTGTTCCGTTATGATATCCCTTTCCGCAAACATAGGAGAGAACTAACTACAAGTACTAGAGTTATATACACAATCAAATAAGAAGTTCCCTTGCTTCCTTAATGAGCAAGTTAAAGAGTCCATTGAAACTAACCTATCTATTGTGCTTACTAACTAGATGATTCATTCATCCACTTTCTATTGCTTTATGTAGATGAAAGATACAATGCCATGTAAAGAATGAGTTGTATGTATAGAACAACTACTAGATCACTAGATTAGTTAGATTGCTATTTAGAGTGTTCCATTATGATATCCCTTTCCTCAAACATAGGAGAGAACTAACTACAAGTACTATAGCTGAAACTAACCTTTCCATTACCCTTACAAACTAGATTAGTTGTCTATTGATTCATTCATTCACTTTCTATTGCTTTAGGTAGATGAAAGATACAATCCCATGTAAAGAATGAGTTGTATGTCTTCCCTTTATCTAGAACAACAACTAGATCACTAGATTAGTTAGATTGCTATATAGAGTGTTCCGTTATGATATCCCTTTCCGCAAACATAGGAGAGAACTAACTACAAGTACTAGAGTTATATACACAATCAAATAAGAAGTTCCCTTGCTTCCTTAATGAGCAAGTTAAAGAGTCCATTGAAACTAACCTATCTATTGTGCTTACTAACTAGATGATTCATTCATCCACTTTCTATTGCTTTATGTAGATGAAAGATACAATGCCATGTAAAGAATGAGTTGTATGTATAGAACAACTACTAGATCACTAGATTAGTTAGATTGCTATTTAGAGTGTTCCATTATGATATCCCTTTCCTCAAACATAGGAGAGAACTAACTACAAGTACTATAGCTGAAACTAACCTTTCCATTACCCTTACAAACTAGATTAGTTGTCTATTGATTCATTCATTCACTTTCTATTGCTTTAGGTAGATGAAAGATACAATCCCATGTAAAGAATGAGTTGTATGTCTTCCCTTTATCTAGAACAACAACTAGATCACTAGATTAGTTAGATTGCTATATAGAGTGTTCCGTTATGATATCCCTTTCCGCAAACATAGGAGAGAACTAACTACAAGTACTAGAGTTATATACACAATCAAATAAGAAGTTCCCTTGCTTCCTTAATGAGCAAGTTAAAGAGTCCATTGAAACTAACCTATCTATTGTGCTTACTAACTAGATGATTCATTCATCCACTTTCTATTGCTTTATGTAGATGAAAGATACAATGCCATGTAAAGAATGAGTTGTATGTATAGAACAACTACTAGATCACTAGATTAGTTAGATTGCTATTTAGAGTGTTCCATTATGATATCCCTTTCCTCAAACATAGGAGAGAACTAACTACAAGTACTATAGCTGAAACTAACCTTTCCATTACCCTTACAAACTAGATTAGTTGTCTATTGATTCATTCATTCACTTTCTATTGCTTTAGGTAGATGAAAGATACAATCCCATGTAAAGAATGAGTTGTATGTCTTCCCTTTATCTAGAACAACAACTAGATCACTAGATTAGTTAGATTGCTATATAGAGTGTTCCGTTATGATATCCCTTTCCGCAAACATAGGAGAGAACTAACTACAAGTACTAGAGTTATATACACAATCAAATAAGAAGTTCCCTTGCTTCCTTAATGAGCAAGTTAAAGAGTCCATTGAAACTAACCTATCTATTGTGCTTACTAACTAGATGATTCATTCATCCACTTTCTATTGCTTTATGTAGATGAAAGATACAATGCCATGTAAAGAATGAGTTGTATGTATAGAACAACTACTAGATCACTAGATTAGTTAGATTGCTATTTAGAGTGTTCCATTATGATATCCCTTTCCTCAAACATAGGAGAGAACTAACTACAAGTACTATAGCTGAAACTAACCTTTCCATTACCCTTACAAACTAGATTAGTTGTCTATTGATTCATTCATTCACTTTCTATTGCTTTAGGTAGATGAAAGATACAATCCCATGTAAAGAACTTCCCTTATCTAGTATGTTAGGGTTGAAATATGTCCAGTCCGCATGTACGAACTGGAGCGGTCTAAGAGCGCGACAAAGCATCATAGGCCGTCCCTCAAGGGGCACAACCACACCCAAGTATGTCACTAAGGTGTGGATCGACCAACATAGGGTCCGACCATCACTGGGAGGACAACCCTCAAAATAAGCTCCTCTCAAGGACAAAGCTGCCAGTGGGCTCGAGGAGCATCTCTCGGGCTCGAGGAGACCTTACGTCAAGGTAACGCTCCTTGACAGAAACTGAGCAGGACACTACTCGCATCACCCACGCACAAGGAAGGCACGAGGACCACAGAGCGACCAGCCATGGTTGCTCTCCTGGGCCAAGGCCCACGGACCTCCTTAATGGGCCTGGGCCGAGGAAGGCCTCAATCCTGGCCGTACACGTGGCGTGATCCTACA
>CM051455.1:65124344-65143630 GCA_028274465.1 Plantago ovata
TTATAGTTAGTTTCTCTCCTATGTTTTGAGGAAAGGGATATCATAATGGAACACTTGAAATAGCAATTAAATAATTAGTGATCTATTACTTGATCTAGTAGTTGTTCCTACATACAACTCTTCTTTACATGGCATTGTATCTTCATCTACATAAAGCAATAGAAAGTGGATGAATGAATCATCTAGTTAGTAAGCACAATAGATAGGTTAGTTTCAAGGACTATTTATTGCTCATTAAGGAAGCAAGGGAACTTCTTATTTGATGTGTATATAACTCTAGTACTTGTAGTTAGTTCTCTCCTATGTTTGCGGAAAGGGTTATCATAACGGAACACTCTATATATAGCAATCTAACTAATTTAGTGATCTAGTTGTTGTTCTAGATAAAGGGAAGACATACAACTCATTCTTTACATGGGATTGTATCTTTCATCTACCTAAAGCAATAGAAAGTGAATGAATGAATCAATAGACAACTAATCTAGTTTGTAAGGGTAATGGAAAGGTTAGTTTCAGCTATAGTACTTGTAGTTAGTTCTCTCCTGTGTTTGAGGAAAGGGATATCATAATGGAACACTCTAAATAGCAATCTAACTAATCTAGTGATCTAGTAGTTGTTCTATACATACAACTCATTCTTTACATGGCATTGTATCTTTCATCTACATAAAGCAATAGAAAGTGGATGAATGAATCATCTAGTTAGTAAGCACAATAGATAGGTTAGTTTCAATGGACTATTTAACTTGCTCATTAAGGAAGCAAGGGAACTTCTTATTTGATTGTGTATATAACTCTAGTACTTGTAGTTAGTTCTCTCCTATGTTTGCGGAAAGGGTTATCATAACGGAACACTCTATATAGCAATCTAACTAATCTAGTGATCTAGTTGTTGTTCTAGATAAAGGGAAGACATACAACTCATTCTTTACATGGGATTGTATCTTTCATCTACCTAAAGCAATAGAAAGTGAATGAATGAATCAATAGACAACTAATCTAGTTTGTAAGGGTAATGGAAAGGTTAGTTTCAGCTATAGTACTTGTAGTTAGTTCTCTCCTATGTTTGAGGAAAGGGATATCATAATGGAACACTCTAAATAGCAATCTAACTAATCTAGTGATCTAGTAGTTGTTCTATACATACAACTCATTCTTTACATGGCATTGTATCTTTCATCTACATAAAGCAATAGAAAGTGGATGAATGAATCATCTAGTTAGTAAGCACAATAGATAGGTTAGTTTCAATGGACTATTTAACTTGCTCATTAAGGAAGCAAGGGAACTTCTTATTTGATTGTGTATATAACTCTAGTACTTGTAGTTAGTTCTCTCCTATGTTTGCGGAAAGGGTTATCATAACGGAACACTCTATATAGCAATCTAACTAATCTAGTGATCTAGTTGTTGTTCTAGATAAAGGGAAGACATACAACTCATTCTTTACATGGGATTGTATCTTTCATCTACCTAAAGCAATAGAAAGTGAATGAATGAATCAATAGACAACTAATCTAGTTTGTAAGGGTAATGGAAAGGTTAGTTTCAGCTATAGTACTTGTAGTTAGTTCTCTCCTATGTTTGAGGAAAGGGATATCATAATGGAACACTCTAAATAGCAATCTAACTAATCTAGTGATCTAGTACTTGATCTAGTAGTTGTTCTATACATACAACTCATTCTTTACATGGCATTGTATCTTTCATCTACATAAAGCAATAGAAAGTGGATGAATGAATCATCTAGTTAGTAAGCACAATAGATAGGTTAGTTTCAATGGACTATTTAACTTGCTCATTAAGGAAGCAAGGGAACTTCTTATTTGATTGTGTATATAACTCTAGTACTTGTAGTTAGTTCTCTCCTATGTTTGCGGAAAGGGTTATCATAACGGAACACTCTATATAGCAATCTAACTAATCTAGTGATCTAGTTGTTGTTCTAGATAAAGGGAAGACATACAACTCATTCTTTACATGGGATTGTATCTTTCATCTACCTAAAGCAATAGAAAGTGAATGAATGAATCAATAGACAACTAATCTAGTTTGTAAGGGTAATGGAAAGGTTAGTTTCAGCTATAGTACTTGTAGTTAGTTCTCTCCTATGTTTGAGGAAAGGGATATCATAATGGAACACTCTAAATAGCAATCTAACTAATCTAGTGATCTAGTAGTTGTTCTATACATACAACTCATTCTTTACATGGCATTGTATCTTTCATCTACATAAAGCAATAGAAAGTGGATGAATGAATCATCTAGTTAGTAAGCACAATAGATAGGTTAGTTTCAATGGACTATTTAACTTGCTCATTAAGGAAGCAAGGGAACTTCTTATTTGATTGTGTATATAACTCTAGTACTTGTAGTTAGTTCTCTCCTATGTTTGCGGAAAGGGTTATCATAACGGAACACTCTATATAGCAATCTAACTAATCTAGTGATCTAGTTGTTGTTCTAGATAAAGGGAAGACATACAACTCATTCTTTACATGGGATTGTATCTTTCATCTACCTAAAGCAATAGAAAGTGAATGAATGAATCAATAGACAACTAATCTAGTTTGTAAGGGTAATGGAAAGGTTAGTTTCAGCTATAGTACTTGTAGTTAGTTCTCTCCTATGTTTGAGGAAAGGGATATCATAATGGAACACTCTAAATAGCAATCTAACTAATCTAGTGATCTAGTACTTGATCTAGTAGTTGTTCTATACATACAACTCATTCTTTACATGGCATTGTATCTTTCATCTACATAAAGCAATAGAAAGTGGATGAATGAATCATCTAGTTAGTAAGCACAATAGATAGGTTAGTTTCAATGGACTATTTAACTTGCTCATTAAGGAAGCAAGGGAACTTCTTATTTGATTGTGTATATAACTCTAGTACTTGTAGTTAGTTCTCTCCTATGTTTGCGGAAAGGGTTATCATAACGGAACACTCTATATAGCAATCTAACTAATCTAGTGATCTAGTTGTTGTTCTAGATAAAGGGAAGACATACAACTCATTCTTTACATGGGATTGTATCTTTCATCTACCTAAAGCAATAGAAAGTGAATGAATGAATCAATAGACAACTAATCTAGTTTGTAAGGGTAATGGAAAGGTTAGTTTCAGCTATAGTACTTGTAGTTAGTTCTCTCCTATGTTTGAGGAAAGGGATATCATAATGGAACACTCTAAATAGCAATCTAACTAATCTAGTGATCTAGTAGTTGTTCTATACATACAACTCATTCTTTACATGGCATTGTATCTTTCATCTACATAAAGCAATAGAAAGTGGATGAATGAATCATCTAGTTAGTAAGCACAATAGATAGGTTAGTTTCAATGGACTATTTAACTTGCTCATTAAGGAAGCAAGGGAACTTCTTATTTGATTGTGTATATAACTCTAGTACTTGTAGTTAGTTCTCTCCTATGTTTGCGGAAAGGGTTATCATAACGGAACACTCTATATAGCAATCTAACTAATCTAGTGATCTAGTTGTTGTTCTAGATAAAGGGAAGACATACAACTCATTCTTTACATGGGATTGTATCTTTCATCTACCTAAAGCAATAGAAAGTGAATGAATGAATCAATAGACAACTAATCTAGTTTGTAAGGGTAATGGAAAGGTTAGTTTCAGCTATAGTACTTGTAGTTAGTTCTCTCCTATGTTTGAGGAAAGGGATATCATAATGGAACACTCTAAATAGCAATCTAACTAATCTAGTGATCTAGTAGTTGTTCTATACATACAACTCATTCTTTACATGGCATTGTATCTTTCATCTACATAAAGCAATAGAAAGTGGATGAATGAATCATCTAGTTAGTAAGCACAATAGATAGGTTAGTTTCAATGGACTATTTAACTTGCTCATTAAGGAAGCAAGGGAACTTCTTATTTGATTGTGTATATAACTCTAGTACTTGTAGTTAGTTCTCTCCTATGTTTGCGGAAAGGGTTATCATAACGGAACACTCTATATAGCAATCTAACTAATCTAGTGATCTAGTTGTTGTTCTAGATAAAGGGAAGACATACAACTCATTCTTTACATGGGATTGTATCTTTCATCTACCTAAAGCAATAGAAAGTGAATGAATGAATCAATAGACAACTAATCTAGTTTGTAAGGGTAATGGAAAGGTTAGTTTCAGCTATAGTACTTGTAGTTAGTTCTCTCCTATGTTTGAGGAAAGGGATATCATAATGGAACACTCTAAATAGCAATCTAACTAATCTAGTGATCTAGTAGTCTGTTCTATACATACAACTCATTCTTTACATGGCATTGTATCTTTCATCTACATAAAGCAATAGAAAGTGGATGAATGAATCATCTAGTTAGTAAGCACAATAGATAGGTTAGTTTCAATGGACTATTTAACTTGCTCATTAAGGAAGCAAGGGAACTTCTTATTTGATTGTGTATATAACTCTAGTACTTGTAGTTAGTTCTCTCCTATGTTTGCGGAAAGGGTTATCATAACGGAACACTCTATATAGCAATCTAACTAATCTAGTGATCTAGTTGTTGTTCTAGATAAAGGGAAGACATACAACTCATTCTTTACATGGGATTGTATCTTTCATCTACCTAAAGCAATAGAAAGTGAATGAATGAATCAATAGACAACTAATCTAGTTTGTAAGGGTAATGGAAAGGTTAGTTTCAGCTATAGTACTTGTAGTTAGTTCTCTCCTATGTTTGAGGAAAGGGATATCATAATGGAACACTCTAAATAGCAATCTAACTAATCTAGTGATCTAGTAGTTGTTCTATACATACAACTCATTCTTTACATGGCATTGTATCTTTCATCTACATAAAGCAATAGAAAGTGGATGAATGAATCATCTAGTTAGTAAGCACAATAGATAGGTTAGTTTCAATGGACTATTTAACTTGCTCATTAAGGAAGCAAGGGAACTTCTTATTTGATTGTGTATATAACTCTAGTACTTGTAGTTAGTTCTCTCCTATGTTTGCGGAAAGGGTTATCATAACGGAACACTCTATATAGCAATCTAACTAATCTAGTGATCTAGTTGTTGTTCTAGATAAAGGGAAGACATACAACTCATTCTTTACATGGGATTGTATCTTTCATCTACCTAAAGCAATAGAAAGTGAATGAATGAATCAATAGACAACTAATCTAGTTTGTAAGGGTAATGGAAAGGTTAGTTTCAGCTATAGTACTTGTAGTTAGTTCTCTCCTATGTTTGAGGAAAGGGATATCATAATGGAACACTCTAAATAGCAATCTAACTAATCTAGTGATCTAGTACTTGATCTAGTAGTTGTTCTATACATACAACTCATTCTTTACATGGCATTGTATCTTTCATCTACATAAAGCAATAGAAAGTGGATGAATGAATCATCTAGTTAGTAAGCACAATAGATAGGTTAGTTTCAATGGACTATTTAACTTGCTCATTAAGGAAGCAAGGGAACTTCTTATTTGATTGTGTATATAACTCTAGTACTTGTAGTTAGTTCTCTCCTATGTTTGCGGAAAGGGTTATCATAACGGAACACTCTATATAGCAATCTAACTAATCTAGTGATCTAGTTGTTGTTCTAGATAAAGGGAAGACATACAACTCATTCTTTACATGGGATTGTATCTTTCATCTACCTAAAGCAATAGAAAGTGAATGAATGAATCAATAGACAACTAATCTAGTTTGTAAGGGTAATGGAAAGGTTAGTTTCAGCTATAGTACTTGTAGTTAGTTCTCTCCTATGTTTGAGGAAAGGGATATCATAATGGAACACTCTAAATAGCAATCTAACTAATCTAGTGATCTAGTAGTTGTTCTATACATACAACTCATTCTTTACATGGCATTGTATCTTTCATCTACATAAAGCAATAGAAAGTGGATGAATGAATCATCTAGTTAGTAAGCACAATAGATAGGTTAGTTTCAATGGACTATTTAACTTGCTCATTAAGGAAGCAAGGGAACTTCTTATTTGATTGTGTATATAACTCTAGTACTTGTAGTTAGTTCTCTCCTATGTTTGCGGAAAGGGTTATCATAACGGAACACTCTATATAGCAATCTAACTAATCTAGTGATCTAGTTGTTGTTCTAGATAAAGGGAAGACATACAACTCATTCTTTACATGGGATTGTATCTTTCATCTACCTAAAGCAATAGAAAGTGAATGAATGAATCAATAGACAACTAATCTAGTTTGTAAGGGTAATGGAAAGGTTAGTTTCAGCTATAGTACTTGTAGTTAGTTCTCTCCTATGTTTGAGGAAAGGGATATCATAATGGAACACTCTAAATAGCAATCTAACTAATCTAGTGATCTAGTAGTTGTTCTATACATACAACTCATTCTTTACATGGCATTGTATCTTTCATCTACATAAAGCAATAGAAAGTGGATGAATGAATCATCTAGTTAGTAAGCACAATAGATAGGTTAGTTTCAATGGACTATTTAACTTGCTCATTAAGGAAGCAAGGGAACTTCTTATTTGATTGTGTATATAACTCTAGTACTTGTAGTTAGTTCTCTCCTATGTTTGCGGAAAGGGTTATCATAACGGAACACTCTATATAGCAATCTAACTAATCTAGTGATCTAGTTGTTGTTCTAGATAAAGGGAAGACATACAACTCATTCTTTACATGGGATTGTATCTTTCATCTACCTAAAGCAATAGAAAGTGAATGAATGAATCAATAGACAACTAATCTAGTTTGTAAGGGTAATGGAAAGGTTAGTTTCAGCTATAGTACTTGTAGTTAGTTCTCTCCTATGTTTGAGGAAAGGGATATCATAATGGAACACTCTAAATAGCAATCTAACTAATCTAGTGATCTAGTAGTTGTTCTATACATACAACTCATTCTTTACATGGCATTGTATCTTTCATCTACATAAAGCAATAGAAAGTGGATGAATGAATCATCTAGTTAGTAAGCACAATAGATAGGTTAGTTTCAATGGACTATTTAACTTGCTCATTAAGGAAGCAAGGGAACTTCTTATTTGATTGTGTATATAACTCTAGTACTTGTAGTTAGTTCTCTCCTATGTTTGCGGAAAGGGTTATCATAACGGAACACTCTATATAGCAATCTAACTAATCTAGTGATCTAGTTGTTGTTCTAGATAAAGGGAAGACATACAACTCATTCTTTACATGGGATTGTATCTTTCATCTACCTAAAGCAATAGAAAGTGAATGAATGAATCAATAGACAACTAATCTAGTTTGTAAGGGTAATGGAAAGGTTAGTTTCAGCTATAGTACTTGTAGTTAGTTCTCTCCTATGTTTGAGGAAAGGGATATCATAATGGAACACTCTAAATAGCAATCTAACTAATCTAGTGATCTAGTAGTTGTTCTATACATACAACTCATTCTTTACATGGCATTGTATCTTTCATCTACATAAAGCAATAGAAAGTGGATGAATGAATCATCTAGTTAGTAAGCACAATAGATAGGTTAGTTTCAATGGACTATTTAACTTGCTCATTAAGGAAGCAAGGGAACTTCTTATTTGATTGTGTATATAACTCTAGTACTTGTAGTTAGTTCTCTCCTATGTTTGCGGAAAGGGTTATCATAACGGAACACTCTATATAGCAATCTAACTAATCTAGTGATCTAGTTGTTGTTCTAGATAAAGGGAAGACATACAACTCATTCTTTACATGGGATTGTATCTTTCATCTACCTAAAGCAATAGAAAGTGAATGAATGAATCAATAGACAACTAATCTAGTTTGTAAGGGTAATGGAAAGGTTAGTTTCAGCTATAGTACTTGTAGTTAGTTCTCTCCTATGTTTGAGGAAAGGGATATCATAATGGAACACTCTAAATAGCAATCTAACTAATCTAGTGATCTAGTACTTGATCTAGTAGTTGTTCTATACATACAACTCATTCTTTACATGGCATTGTATCTTTCATCTACATAAAGCAATAGAAAGTGGATGAATGAATCATCTAGTTAGTAAGCACAATAGATAGGTTAGTTTCAATGGACTATTTAACTTGCTCATTAAGGAAGCAAGGGAACTTCTTATTTGATTGTGTATATAACTCTAGTACTTGTAGTTAGTTCTCTCCTATGTTTGCGGAAAGGGTTATCATAACGGAACACTCTATATAGCAATCTAACTAATCTAGTGATCTAGTTGTTGTTCTAGATAAAGGGAAGACATACAACTCATTCTTTACATGGGATTGTATCTTTCATCTACCTAAAGCAATAGAAAGTGAATGAATGAATCAATAGACAACTAATCTAGTTTGTAAGGGTAATGGAAAGGTTAGTTTCAGCTATAGTACTTGTAGTTAGTTCTCTCCTATGTTTGAGGAAAGGGATATCATAATGGAACACTCTAAATAGCAATCTAACTAATCTAGTGATCTAGTAGTCTAGTTCTATACATACAACTCATTCTTTACATGGCATTGTATCTTTCATCTACATAAAGCAATAGAAAGTGGATGAATGAATCATCTAGTTAGTAAGCACAATAGATAGGTTAGTTTCAATGGACTATTTAACTTGCTCATTAAGGAAGCAAGGGAACTTCTTATTTGATTGTGTATATAACTCTAGTACTTGTAGTTAGTTCTCTCCTATGTTTGCGGAAAGGGTTATCATAACGGAACACTCTATATAGCAATCTAACTAATCTAGTGATCTAGTTGTTGTTCTAGATAAAGGGAAGACATACAACTCATTCTTTACATGGGATTGTATCTTTCATCTACCTAAAGCAATAGAAAGTGAATGAATGAATCAATAGACAACTAATCTAGTTTGTAAGGGTAATGGAAAGGTTAGTTTCAGCTATAGTACTTGTAGTTAGTTCTCTCCTATGTTTGAGGAAAGGGATATCATAATGGAACACTCTAAATAGCAATCTAACTAATCTAGTGATCTAGTAGTTGTTCTATACATACAACTCATTCTTTACATGGCATTGTATCTTTCATCTACATAAAGCAATAGAAAGTGGATGAATGAATCATCTAGTTAGTAAGCACAATAGATAGGTTAGTTTCAATGGACTATTTAACTTGCTCATTAAGGAAGCAAGGGAACTTCTTATTTGATTGTGTATATAACTCTAGTACTTGTAGTTAGTTCTCTCCTATGTTTGCGGAAAGGGTTATCATAACGGAACACTCTATATAGCAATCTAACTAATCTAGTGATCTAGTTGTTGTTCTAGATAAAGGGAAGACATACAACTCATTCTTTACATGGGATTGTATCTTTCATCTACCTAAAGCAATAGAAAGTGAATGAATGAATCAATAGACAACTAATCTAGTTTGTAAGGGTAATGGAAAGGTTAGTTTCAGCTATAGTACTTGTAGTTAGTTCTCTCCTATGTTTGAGGAAAGGGATATCATAATGGAACACTCTAAATAGCAATCTAACTAATCTAGTGATCTAGTAGTTGTTCTATACATACAACTCATTCTTTACATGGCATTGTATCTTTCATCTACATAAAGCAATAGAAAGTGGATGAATGAATCATCTAGTTAGTAAGCACAATAGATAGGTTAGTTTCAATGGACTATTTAACTTGCTCATTAAGGAAGCAAGGGAACTTCTTATTTGATTGTGTATATAACTCTAGTACTTGTAGTTAGTTCTCTCCTATGTTTGCGGAAAGGGTTATCATAACGGAACACTCTATATAGCAATCTAACTAATCTAGTGATCTAGTTGTTGTTCTAGATAAAGGGAAGACATACAACTCATTCTTTACATGGGATTGTATCTTTCATCTACCTAAAGCAATAGAAAGTGAATGAATGAATCAATAGACAACTAATCTAGTTTGTAAGGGTAATGGAAAGGTTAGTTTCAGCTATAGTACTTGTAGTTAGTTCTCTCCTATGTTTGAGGAAAGGGATATCATAATGGAACACTCTAAATAGCAATCTAACTAATCTAGTGATCTAGTACTTGATCTGTAGTTGTTCTATACATACAACTCATTCTTTACATGGCATTGTATCTTTCATCTACATAAAGCAATAGAAAGTGGATGAATGAATCATCTAGTTAGTAAGCACAATAGATAGGTTAGTTTCAATGGACTATTTAACTTGCTCATTAAGGAAGCAAGGGAACTTCTTATTTGATTGTGTATATAACTCTAGTACTTGTAGTTAGTTCTCTCCTATGTTTGCGGAAAGGGTTATCATAACGGAACACTCTATATAGCAATCTAACTAATCTAGTGATCTAGTTGTTGTTCTAGATAAAGGGAAGACATACAACTCATTCTTTACATGGGATTGTATCTTTCATCTACCTAAAGCAATAGAAAGTGAATGAATGAATCAATAGACAACTAATCTAGTTTGTAAGGGTAATGGAAAGGTTAGTTTCAGCTATAGTACTTGTAGTTAGTTCTCTCCTATGTTTGAGGAAAGGGATATCATAATGGAACACTCTAAATAGCAATCTAACTAATCTAGTGATCTAGTAGTTGTTCTATACATACAACTCATTCTTTACATGGCATTGTATCTTTCATCTACATAAAGCAATAGAAAGTGGATGAATGAATCATCTAGTTAGTAAGCACAATAGATAGGTTAGTTTCAATGGACTATTTAACTTGCTCATTAAGGAAGCAAGGGAACTTCTTATTTGATTGTGTATATAACTCTAGTACTTGTAGTTAGTTCTCTCCTATGTTTGCGGAAAGGGTTATCATAACGGAACACTCTATATAGCAATCTAACTAATCTAGTGATCTAGTTGTTGTTCTAGATAAAGGGAAGACATACAACTCATTCTTTACATGGGATTGTATCTTTCATCTACCTAAAGCAATAGAAAGTGAATGAATGAATCAATAGACAACTAATCTAGTTTGTAAGGGTAATGGAAAGGTTAGTTTCAGCTATAGTACTTGTAGTTAGTTCTCTCCTATGTTTGAGGAAAGGGATATCATAATGGAACACTCTAAATAGCAATCTAACTAATCTAGTGATCTAGTAGTTGTCTATAGTTGTTCTATACATACAACTCATTCTTTACATGGCATTGTATCTTTCATCTACATAAAGCAATAGAAAGTGGATGAATGAATCATCTAGTTAGTAAGCACAATAGATAGGTTAGTTTCAATGGACTATTTAACTTGCTCATTAAGGAAGCAAGGGAACTTCTTATTTGATTGTGTATATAACTCTAGTACTTGTAGTTAGTTCTCTCCTATGTTTGCGGAAAGGGTTATCATAACGGAACACTCTATATAGCAATCTAACTAATCTAGTGATCTAGTTGTTGTTCTAGATAAAGGGAAGACATACAACTCATTCTTTACATGGGATTGTATCTTTCATCTACCTAAAGCAATAGAAAGTGAATGAATGAATCAATAGACAACTAATCTAGTTTGTAAGGGTAATGGAAAGGTTAGTTTCAGCTATAGTACTTGTAGTTAGTTCTCTCCTATGTTTGAGGAAAGGGATATCATAATGGAACACTCTAAATAGCAATCTAACTAATCTAGTGATCTAGTAGTTGTTCTATACATACAACTCATTCTTTACATGGCATTGTATCTTTCATCTACATAAAGCAATAGAAAGTGGATGAATGAATCATCTAGTTAGTAAGCACAATAGATAGGTTAGTTTCAATGGACTATTTAACTTGCTCATTAAGGAAGCAAGGGAACTTCTTATTTGATTGTGTATATAACTCTAGTACTTGTAGTTAGTTCTCTCCTATGTTTGCGGAAAGGGTTATCATAACGGAACACTCTATATAGCAATCTAACTAATCTAGTGATCTAGTTGTTGTTCTAGATAAAGGGAAGACATACAACTCATTCTTTACATGGGATTGTATCTTTCATCTACCTAAAGCAATAGAAAGTGAATGAATGAATCAATAGACAACTAATCTAGTTTGTAAGGGTAATGGAAAGGTTAGTTTCAGCTATAGTACTTGTAGTTAGTTCTCTCCTGTGTTTGAGGAAAGGGATATCATAATGGAACACTCTAAATAGCAATCTAACTAATCTAGTGATCTAGTAGTTGTTCTATACATACAACTCATTCTTTACATGGCATTGTATCTTTCATCTTCATAAAGCAATGAAAGTGGATTAATGAACATCTAGTTAGTAAGCACAAAAGTCGTCTAGTAATTCTTTAATTCCGGTTCCGTACTGGTTCTCGGTGGATTCCGTCTCGCGCTTTTTCCATTCCAACAAGGGCGCCCTATCTACCGTTTTTCCGAATTTGGATACGTATTCCGATTTCTATAATTTTGGAGATGCCCTAATTTTTTTTTCCGGCACCAGTCTCCGACGGAGGTTTTGACAACCACTAGTCTTCCGGCTGCTTGGCTTTCCATGATACCAAGTTTGGAGGTTTGACATCCACGCCGTACGTTTTTCCGATTCGACGTTTATTCTTCGATCAGGTTATGTTACCTCTCTTTTTGCATGTATTGTTGCTCCGTGATGCCAAACGCTCTGATTCCATGGTTATATCATGATTTGAAGCAGGCGTTACACGCTCTTTGGAAGATTACAGATTGTCGAATGCTTGCAATCGGGCATGGATTTTATATCTTTCAGTTTGCTACGGAAGAACAAAGGAACGAGATTCTGGATTCTAGTTCCTTTAAACTCAATTTGGGTACACTGTATATGCAACCTTGGGTGCCAAATTTCGACCCTGGCAAGGCTGCTACTACTCTAGCTAAAGTTTGGATTCGTTTATTTGGTCTTGGTTATGAATATCTTCATCGATCAATAATTCTTAGTCTTGCTGCTGCATTTGGTCGCCCAATACGTATTGATACGAACTCTTTGGATAGATGCTTTGGAACATATGTGAAGGTGTTGGTGGAGGTTGATTTTTCAAAACCTATTGATACGTTTGTGTTATTGGAAACTTCCACAGCTACAATCAGAGTGGAGATGTCTATGGAAGATTGTCCCGCGTTTTGCACTCATTGCATGGCTCTTGGACATATGACTGCTGCTTGTTCACGAGTCCCAGGGGCCGGAGGACTTAACTCTCGTGA
Source organism: Plantago ovata (assembly GCA_028274465.1). Lineage (NCBI taxonomy): Eukaryota > Viridiplantae > Streptophyta > Magnoliopsida > Lamiales > Plantaginaceae > Plantago > Plantago ovata. The sequence goes on from CM051455.1 coordinate 65,137,427, forward strand.
TGTTGGTAGGGATGCCAATCGACGTGCTGCACACCAGGTCCCTCGCCAAGCAACGCGTCCAGGTCAGCGCACTTTGGATCCAAGCAACGAACAGCAAATTGAGAACAATATTGCCCAACCAGAGACCATGGCTGCTGTTTCGGCTCAGCATGAGGAGCTTGCGGTGGATGGAGCACAACGTTCTTCCAAAAGTGCTCCAGCACATGATGAGCTCAAGCATACGGAAGGGGTGCTGCAATGTGTTACTCCGGCTAGTTCGCCTACAGCAAATTCGATCCCGGTTGTTCAATTAATCCTAAATTCTTTGGGTCCGTCTGAGGGTTTGACAGAATCCCTTCCTCCTGAGCAGTCTATCTCAGTTCAACAAGAGGATACGGAGGGGTACCAGGTTGTCTCACCAAAAAAGAATCGACCTTTACCAAGGCGTAATGTCACTAAGGGTTCTAGTTCTTTGACAGCCGGTCCCATGGTAACTCCTTTCTGTCCAAAGTTATTGCTGCTCGTGTCAATAAGTATGGTCCGCTTCGGGATTTGGAGAACTCAAGCTCTACTCTACCTGCTCCTGGAGGCTCTACTATTTCTGCCTCATCCGGTGGTGGTGACAATGCAACACTTGTTCCTCTATTAGAGGCTGGGGATGTTCAAGACTCCATTGAGCTCGTTAAGGGACAGAGGCCTGGTCCCAAAGAGAAAATGCTCATCGCATCTAAACGTTCCTGGTTCGAGTTATCTGAAGAAGAAAATCAGGAGGCTGCTGCCTTAGAGGTCAATTCACGGTCAGATTTGACCGTTACAACATCCATTGTTTCTCAATGAATGTTCTTTTTTGGAACATTAGGGGCATTGGCAACTCGCCATCCCAAAATATGCTTCGAAACATTGTATCACATCTCACCCTCAGTGGTTAGCAATAGCGGAGCCAAAAGTCCCTTTTGACTCCATTCACTCTTCTTACTGGAACTCTCTTGGGTATCGTCTGGCTGGCTTTCATACGTCTTCCGGATTCTTGCCCAACATTTGGGTTCTGGAGCATTCTTCTTTGGATACTTCTACGATGATATTCTCCTCTTCGCAGATGATTGTCATTCAGGTTGTATTCCTCCATCACACTTTTCTATTGCTTTCATTCATGCTGATAATGATTACATTAGACGTCGTGTTCTTTGGAATGATATTCAATCACTACCAAGTTTGCCTCTTTTACTTGTAGGTGATTTCAATTCGGTTTTAGGGGCTCATGAACGCTCAAATGGTTCTTCCCCGGCCCGCATTGAGATACAAGAGTTTACTGATTTTATCAATAATGGGAATCTGCTGGAACCGGCTAGTTCTGGATGTTTTTTCACTTGGTCAAATCATCACTTCACTCACGGTTATATGGAATCCAGAATTGATAGAGTTTTGGCTACTAACTCTTTCATGGATATCTGGGAGGCGGTATCTTATCATGTCGGGATTCGTAATTGCTCAGATCATAGTCCGCTTCTAGTCAGTTGCTCCTCTGGACATCTACGCTTGCCACGACCTTTCAGGTTCCAAAACATGTGGCTAAGTCATAAAGCGTTTGAAGAAGTGGTCCGTGCATCCTGGACTGCTCCACTCTCGGCTTCAGGGGCTTGCGCGGTTGTGATGGGTAAGCTCAAGCGTCTAAAGTGCTGCCTCGTTTTTGGAATGTGGAGGTTTTTGGTCAGGTTTCAGCAAAATTGTCAGCAGCTCAGGCGCGTATTGAAGAGGTGCAAGGGGAGTTAGCTGATTCAGGGCCAATTGATTCGCTACACATTCAGGAGAAAGAGGCACTTGAGAATTATAATAGTATTCTGGATCAGGAGGCTACTTTTTTACGGCAGAAGAGCAGGTCCTCGTGGTTACAGGATGGTGATCGTAATACGGCTTTTTTCCACAGGAGCTTGAAGGTAACTAAAGGTCATGGTGGCATAGCATCTTTACTAATTAATGATGAGCTAACCGGAGATCGAACTTTGATTCGAGATCATGTTGTAAGTTACTATGAAGGTCTTTTTCGGCAAGATGTATCTGTAGCGCCTTCCTTCCATGGAATGGAGTCCTTAATCTCCAATTTGGTGTCGGATGAGCAGAATCGGGATCTTACTCGCACTCCAACCGCTGATGAGATTAAACATGTGGTCTTTGGTATGAATCCAGACAGTGCGCCTGGCCCGGATGGTTTTGGAGGTAAATTCTATCAACGCATGAGGCATATTGTTGGTGAGGATGTTGCCAACGCTGTTCGATCGTTCTTTATTCATGGTGAGTTTCCCTCGGGTTTCAATGCCAGTTTTGTTACACTAATTCCCAAGCTTAAGGATGCGACACGTATTGAGGATTTAGGCCAATTGTTTTGGGTAATTTTTGTATAAGATCATTACAAAGATCCTCTCTGATCGGCTAGGATCTATTCTTTCGAATTTGCTTTCTTATCATCAGTTTGGGTTTATTCCTGGGAGAAGAATCCATGACTGCATTGCTTTGGCGTCTGAAGGTGTCAATAGTTTGGGTCTCCGTTGTATGGATGGGAACATGGTTATTAAGATCGATATTCGTAAGGCTTTCGATACTTTAAACTGGGATTTTCTGCTTGAGGTGTTACGGATTATGAATTTTTCAGACTCCTTTATAGCTTGGGTGCGATTCATTCTTCATTCTGCTAGACTTTCTGTTCTGATCAATGGTGCACCGGAAGGCTATTTCAGTTGCTCTCAAGGGGTTCGTCAAGGAGATCCTCTATCACCGTTACTTTTCTGTTTGGCCGAAGAGATCTTCAGTCGATTACTCACTCATTCGGCCTCTATAGGGGAGTTGTCTCCTTTATTTCTCGGTCGTAACATTACTTTCCCCTCACATTTACTTTACGCCGATGATGTAATTGTTTTTTGCAGAGCTTCAACGTCGAACTGCAGGACTTTATTGAAGATACTTAGATGCTATAAGGATTGGTCCGGACAAAGCTACAACCCTGCCAAATCTCGGGTTTACTTTAGTTCTTGTATTACGCCAGCTCGCACTCGCCGTTTGGGTCGCATTCTTGGCATTGGAACAGGTTCCTTACCTTTCTCGTACCTTGGTGTTCCGCTTTTTGTGGGTGTTCCAAGAAGGCGCCATTTACAGGGTATTGCAGATGGGATTATAGCCAAATTTGCTAGATGGAAAGGTTCTTCTTTGTCTATGGCAGGCCGTATATGTCTTGTGCACTCTGTTATTCAAGGTGCGTTTGTTCATTCAATGATGGTTTATAGATGGCCAAAGTATCTTCTTCGCTTTGTAGAAAGTAGAATGCGGAACTTTGTCTTCACGGGTGATATTCTCAAGATTGGCACCATTCGGGTCTCTTGGAAGCGTTGTTGTGCGCCTAAGGGTGAAGGGGGTTTGGGTCTTCGCTCAATGGTCGCTGCCAATAATTCATTCCTCTCTCGGTTTACCTGGGATGTTTTGAATCAAAAGGCGCCCTATATGAGTATTTTTCTTGATCGCTTTTTCTCCCATGGTCAATTACGGAGTTATGTTCGTTCTTCGATTTGGTTTGGTTTTAAGGATAGCTATCCTGCTCTTATCAATGGGTCTCGCTGGTTGGTTGGGAGCAACTCAAAGATTCGCTTTTGGCTTGATAATTGGCTGGGTTACTGCATTGCGGATAGAATTGAGATCCCTACTCATCTTAGGCATCATTTTGATTTCGCCATCTCTGACTATGTGACGAATGATAGCTGGGATCTCATTCCAGAATTCGTTGCGGCATATCCGGAGGTTGCTTATGATATCTTCAATTACCAGTTAGCTCCTGCTGGGGAGGACACAAGAATCTGGACTTCTTCTAGAGATGGCACTACTTCTAGTGCAATTTTCTATCAGCATCTACGCCCATCCTTCCCTACGGTTAATTGGGGAGACTGGATTTGGTCCTCTTACATTCCTCCTCGACGTTCTATCACTACTTGGAAAGCTATCCACAACAAGCTCCCTACCCTTGATAATCTTCGCACTATTGGGTTTATGGGACCTTCGATTTGTATTTTCTGCATGTCTAATGAAGAGGATATGGACCACATGTTGGTGAGATGTACATTTACCCATACTATTTGGTTGCGTATATTTGATATTTTTCATTTGACTATGCCAGATTTTAATGGGTTCCACGAGTTGGTGTTATTTGCGATGGCCAGACGATTCAGTACACAGGTTTCTGCTCTATGGAGACTAGTGTTTGTTACCTTGGTGTGGATTTTATGGTCTACTCACAACCGCTGGATTTTTGAGAACAAGCAGTTCTCTATTTCCTCCGTTCTCCATAGGCTATTGCGCACGGTTCATGAGCAAGGCAACCTTCTAAAAGGTACGATGTATAATTCTGTGGATGATCTTATGACTTTGCATACTTTTGGCTTTACAGGTTGCTCTAGACCTCCTCCCGTGATTAAAGAGGTTCACTGGATTCCGCCTTCAAGTGGATGGATTAAATGCAACACCGATGGTAGTGCTAAAGGTGCTCCGGGCGATGCTATTGCAGCTGGGGTTTTTAGGGATGCCTTCGGTGTGGTGAAGGGTTGTTTTGTGCAACATTTGGGTCGTCTTTTTGCTTTTGAAGCCGAGTTGGCAGCCGTGATGTATGCCATTGAGATTGCGGTTTTACACGGCTGGAATAAGCTTTGGCTTGAGACGGATTCAGCCTATGTCGAAGGCCTTTTGCTCACTCGCTCCAACAATGTTCCCTGGCAGTTTCGAAATCGTTGGTTGAGGGTTCTCGCGCTGTTGGGACTTTTTGATTTCAAGATCACGCATATCTATAGGGAAGGCAATGCAGTAGCAGATACTCTTTCTAATCACCATACCGATGGTTATTGGCCTCATCAAATTGATTGTATTGTGGATCAGGTGCTCAGAGATGCTTCGGGGCAGCCTTATTTTCGTTTCATGCAGCACTAACACTCAGGCACTCTTTCCCATCTGTAGGTTTTTCCCACTGGGTTTTTCTATGGATGGGTTTTAACGAGGCCCGTGGTTGCAACCAGGAATTTCTTTTCCTGGGTTAGTTTTCTGTGTACATTAGATTTGCCTTTGTATTCTTGTTTGCATCTACGTCCGCATGTGGGCTGTAGATTGGTCTCTGACATTCTGTTATTTTTAATACAAGCGCGGTTTATTTAAAAAAAAAAAGCAATAGAAAGTGAATGAATGAATCAATAGACAACTAATCCAGTTTGTAAGGGTAATGAAAAGGTTAGTTTCAGCTATAGTACTTGTAGTTAGTTCTCTCCTATGTTTGAGGAAAGGGATATCATAATGGAACACTCTAAATAGAAATCTAACTAATATAGTGATCTAGTAGTTGTTCTATACACACAACTCATTCTTTACATGGCATTGTATCTTTCATCTACATAAAGCAATAGAAAGTGGATGAATGAATCATCTAGTTAGTAAGCAAAATAGATAGGTTAGTTTCAATGGAATCTTAACTTGCTCATTAAGGAAGCAAGGGAACTTCTTATTTGATTGTGTATATAACTCTAGTACTTGTAGTTAGTTCTCTCCTATGTTTGCGGAAAGGGATATCATAACGGAACACTCTATATAGCAATCTACCTAATCTAGTGATCTAGTTGTTGTTCTAGATAAAGGGAAGACCTACAACTCATTCTTTACATGGGATTGTATCTTTCATCTACCTAAAGCAATAGAAAGTGAATGAATGAATCAATAGACAACTACTCTAGTTTGTAAGGGTAATGGAAAGGTTAGTTTCAGCTATAGTACTTGTAGTTAGTTCTCTCCTATATTTGAGGAAAGGGATATCATAATGGAACACTCTAAATAGCAATCTAACTAATCTAGTGATCTAGTAGTTGTTCTATACATACAACTCATTCTTTACATGGCATTGTATCTTTCATCTACATAAAGCAATAGAAAGTGGATGAATGAATCATCTAGTTAGTAAGCACAATCGATAGGTTAGTTTCAATGGAATATTTAACTTTCTCATTTAGGAAGCAAGGGAACTTCTTATTTGATTGTGTATATAACTCTAGTACTTGTAGTTAGTTCTCTCCAATGTTTGAGGAAAGGGATATCATAATGGGAGACTCTAAATAGCAATCTAACTAATCTAGTGATCTAGTTGTTGTTCTAGATAAAGGGAAGACATACAACTCATTCTTTACATGAGATTGTATATTTCATCTACCTTTT
>CM051455.1:65143730-65174408 GCA_028274465.1 Plantago ovata
ATCTACATAAAGCATAGAAATGGATGAATGAATCATCTAGTTAGTAAGCACATAGATAGGTTAGTTTAAATGGGACTATTTAACTTGCTCATTAAGGAAGAAAGGGGAAACTTCTTATTTGATTGTGTATTTAGTTCTCTTCTGTTTGCGGAAAGGGTTATCATAACGGAACACTCTATATAGCAATCTAACTAATTAGTGATCTAGTTGTTGTTCTAGATAAAGGGGAAGAAATACAACTCATTCTTTTACATGGGATTGTATCTTTCATTACCTAAAGCAATAGAAAGTGAATGAATGAATCAATAGACAACTAATTAGTTTGTAAGGGTTAGGTTAGTTTCAGCTATAGTACTTGTAGTTAGTTCTCTCCTATGTTTGAGGAAGGGATATCATAATGGAACACTCGAAATAGCAATCTAACTAATCTAGTGATCTAGTACTTGATCTAGTAGTTGTTCTATACATACAATCATTCTTTACATGGCATTGTATCTTTCATCTACATAAAGCAATAGAAAGTGGATGAATGAATCATCTAGTAGTAAGCACAAAGATAGGTTAGTTTAATGGACTATTTAACTTGCTCATTAAGGAAGAAAGGGAACTTCTTATTTGATTTGTATATAACTCTAGTACTTGTAGTTAGTTCTCTCTATGTTTGCGGAAAGGGTTATCATAACGGAACACTCTATATAGCAATCTAACTAATCTAGTGATCTAGTTGTTGTTCTAGATAAAGGGAAGCCATACAACTCATTCTTTACATGGGATTGTATCTTTCATCTACCTAAAGCAATAGAAAGTGAATGAATGATCAATAGACAACTAATCTAGTTGTAAGGGTAATGGAAAGGTTAGTTTCAGCTATAGTACTTGTAGTTAGTTCTCTCCTATGTTTGAGGAAAGGGATATCATAATGGAACACTCTAAATAGCAATCTAACTAATCTAGTGATCTCGTAGTTGTTCTATGCATACAACTCATTCTTTACATGGCATTGTATCTTTCATCTACATAAAGCAATAGAAAGTGGATGAATGAATCATCTAGTTAGTAAGCACAATAGATAGGTTAGTTTTAATGGACTATTTAACTTGCTCATTAAGGAAGCAAGGGAACTTCTTATTTGATTGTGTATATAACTCTAGTACTTGTAGTTAGTTCTCTCCTATGTTGCGGAAAGGGTTATCATAACGGAACACTCTATATAGCAATCTAACTAATCTAGTGATCTAGTTGTTGTTCTAGATAAAGGGAAGCCATACAACTCATTCTTTACATGGGATTCTATCTTTCATCTACCTAAAGCAATAGAAAGTGAATGAATGAATCAATAACAACTAACCTAGTTTGTAAGGTAATGGAAAGGTTAGCTTCAGCTATAGTACTTGTAGTTAGTTCTCTCCTATGTTTGCAGAAAGGGTTATCATAACGGAACACTCTATATATAGCAATCTAACTAATTTAGTGATCTAGTTGTTGTTCTAGATAAAGGGAAGACATACAACTCATTCTTTACATGGGATTGTATCTTTCATATACCTAAAGCAATAGAAAGTCAATGAATTAATCAATAGACAACTAATCTAGTTTGTAAAGGTAATGGAAAGGTTAGTTTCAGCTATAGTACTTGTAGTTAGTTCTCTCCTATGTTTGAGGAAAGGGATATCAATATGGAACACTATAAATAGCAATCTAACTAATCTAGTGATCTAGTAGTTGTTCTGTACATGCAACTCATTCTTTACATGGCATTGTATCTTTCATCTACATAAAGCAATAGAAAGTGGATGAATGAATCATCTAGTTAGTAAGCACAATAGATAGGTTAGTTTTAATGGACTATTTAACTTGCTCATTAAGGAAGCAAGGGAACTTCTTATTTGATTGTGTTTATAACTCTAGTAATTGTATTTAGTTCTCTCCTATGTTTGCGGAAAGGGTTATCATAACGGAACACTCTATATAGCAATCTAACTAATCTAGTGATCTAGTTGTTGTTCTAGATAAAGGGAAGCCATACAACTCATTCTTTACATGGGATTCTATCTTTCATCTACCTAAAGCAATAGAAAGTGAATGAATGAATCAATAGACAACTAACCTAGTTTGTAAGGGTAATGGAAAGGTTAGTTTCAGCTATAGTACTTGTAGTTAGTTCTCTCCTATGTTTGAGGAAAGGGATATCATATGGAACACTCTAAATAGCAATCTAACTAATCTAGTGATCTAGTAGTTGTTCTATATGTACAACTCATTCTTTACATGGCATTGTATCTTTCATCTACATAAAGCAATAGAAAGTGGATGAATGAATCATCTAGTTAGTAAGCACAATAGATAGGTTAGTTTTAATGGACTATTTAACTTGCTCATTAAGGAAGCAAGGGAACTTCTTATTTGATTGTGTTTATAACTCTAGTACTTGTATTTAGTTCTCTCCTATGTTTGCGGAAAGGGTTATCATAACGGAACACTCTATATAGCAATCTAACTAATCTAGTGATCTTGTTGTTGTTCTAGATAAAGGGAAGACATACAACTCATTCTTTACATGGGATTGTATCTTTCATCTACCTAAAGCAATAGAAAGTGAATGAATGAATCAATAGACAACTAATCTAGTTTGTAAGGGTAATTTCAGCTATAGTACTTGTAGTTAGTTCTCTCCTATGTTTGAGGAAAGGGATATCATAATGGAACACTCGAAATAGCAATCTAACTAATCTAGTGATCTAGTACTTGATCTAGTAGTTGTTCTATACATACAACTCATTGTTTACATGGCATTGTATCTTTCATCTACATAAAGCAATAGAAAGTGGATGAATGAATCATCTAGTTAGTAAGCACAATAGATAGGTTAGTTTCAATGGACTATTTAACTTGCTCATTAAGGAAGAAAGGAACTTCTTATTTGATTGTGTATATAACTCTAGTACTTGTAGTTAGTTCTCTACTATGTTTGCGGAAAGGGTTATCATAACGGAACACTCTATATAGCAATCTAACTAATCTAGTGATCTAGTTGTTGTTCTAGATAAAGGGAAGACATACAACTCATTCTTTACATGGGATTGTATCTTTCATATACCTAAAGCAATAGAAAGTTAATGAATGAATCAATAGACAACTAATCTAGTTTGTAAGGGTAATGGAAAGGTTAGTTTCAGCTATAGTACTTGTAGTTAGTTCTCTCCTATGTTTGAGGAAAGGGATATCATAATGGAACACTCGAAATAGCAATCTAACTAATCTAGTGATCTAGTACTTGATCTAGTAGTTGTTCTATGCATACAACTCATTCTTTACATGGCATTGTATCTTTCATCTACATAAAGCAATAGAAAGTGGATGAATGAATCATCTAGTTAGTAAGCACAATAGATAGGTTAGATTCAATGGACTATTTAACTTGCTCATTAAGGAAGAAAGGGAACTTCTTATTTGATTTTGTATATAACTCTAGTACTTGTAGTTAGTTCTCTCCTATGTTTGCGGAAAGGGTTATCATAACGGAACACTCTATATAGCAATCTAACTAATCTAGTGATCTAGTTGTTGTTCTAGATAAAGGGAAGCCATACAACTCATTCTTTACATGGGATTCTATCTTTCATCTACCTAAAGCAATAGAAAGTGAATGAATGAATCAATAGACAACTAACCTAGTTTGTAAGGGTAATGGAAAGGTTAGTTTCAGCTATAGTACTTGTAGTTAGTTCTCTCCTATGTTTGCAGAAAGGGTTATCATAACGGAACACTCTATATATAGCAATCTAACTAATTTAGTGATCTAGTTGTTGTTCTAGATAAAGGGAAGACATACAACTCATTCTTTACATGGGATTGTATCTTTCATCTACCTAAAGCAATAGAAAGTCAATGAATTAATCAATAGACAACTAATCTAGTTTGTAAAGGTAATGGAAAGGTTAGTTTCAGCTATAGTACTTGTAGTTAGTTCTCTCCTATGTTTGAGGAAAGGGATATCAATATGGAACACTATAAATAGCAATCTAACTAATCTAGTGATCTAGTAGTTGTTCTGTACATGCAACTCATCTTTACATGCATTGTATCTTTCATCTACATAAAGCAATAGAAAGTGGATGAATGAATCATCTAGTTAGTAAGCACAATAGATAGGTTAGTTTAATGGACTATTTAACTTGCTCATTAAGGAAGCAAGGGAACTTCTTATTTGATTGTGTTTATAACTCTAGTAATTGTATTTAGTTCTCTCCTATGTTTGCGGAAAGGGTTATCATAACAGGAACACTCTATATAGCAATCTAACTAATCTAGTGATCTAGTTGTTGTTCTAGATAAAGGGAAGCCATACAACTCATCTTTACATGGGATTCTATCTTTCATCTACCTAAAGCAATAGAAAGTGAATGAATGAATCAATAGACAACTAACCTAGTTTGTAAGGTAATGGAAAGGTTAGTTTCAGCTATAGTACTTGTAGTTAGTTCTCTCCTATGTTTGAGGAAAGGGATATCATAATGGAACACTCTAAATAGCAATCTAACTAATCTAGTGATCTAGTAGTTGTTCTATATGTACAACTCATTCTTTACATGGCATTGTATCTTTCATCTACATAAAGCAATAGAAAGTGGATGAATGAATCATCTAGTTAGTAAGCACAATAGATAGGTTAGTTTTAATGGACTATTTAACTTGCTCATTAAGGAAGCAAGGGAACTTCTTATTTGATTGTGATTATAACTCTAGTACTTGTTTAGTTCTCTCCTATGTTTGCGGAAAGGGTTATCATAACGGAACACTCTATATAGCAATCTAACTAATCTAGTGATCTTGTTGTTGTTCTAGATAAAGGGAAGACATACAACTCATTCTTTACATGGGATTGTATCTTTCATCTACCTAAAGCAATAGAAAGTGAATGAATGAATCAATAGACAACTAATCTAGTTTGTAAGGGGTAATTTCAGCTATAGTACTTGTAGTTAGTTCTCTCCTATGTTTGAGGAAAGGGATATCATAATGGAACACTCGAAATAGCAATCTAACTAATCTAGTGATCTAGTACTTGATCTAGTAGTTGTTCTATACATACAACTCATTGTTTTACATGGCATTTTATCTTTCATCTACATAAAGCAATAGAAGTGGATGAATGAATCATCTAGTTAGTAAGCACAATAGATAGGTTAGTTTCAATGGACTATTTAACTTTCTCATTAAGGAAGAAAGTGAACTTCTTATTGATTTTGTATATAACTCTAGTACTTGTAGTTAGTTCTCTACGATGTTTGCAGAAAGGGTATCATAACGGAACACTCTATATAGCAATCTAACTAATCTAGTGATCTAGTTGTTGTTCTAGATAAAGGGAAGACATACAACTCATTCTTTACATGGGATTGTATCTTTCACATACATAAAGCAATAGAAAGTTAATGAATGAATCAATAGACAACTAATCTAGTTTGTAAGGGTAATGGAAAGGTTAGGTTCAGCTATAGTACTGTAGTTAGTTCTCTCCTATGTTTGAGGAAAGGGATATCATAATGGAACACTCGAAATAGCAATCTAACTAATCTAGTGATCTAGTACTTGATCTAGTAGTTGTTCTATGCATACAACTCATTCTTTACATGGCATTGTATCTTTCATCTACATAAAGCAATAGAAAGTGGATGAATGAATCATCTAGTTAGTAAGCACAATAGATAGGTTAGATTCAATGGACTATTTAACTTGCTCATTAAGGAAGAAAGGGAACTTCTTATTTGATTTTGTATATAACTCTAGTACTTGTAGTTAGTTCTCTCCTATGTTTGCGGAAAGGGTTATCATAACGGAACACTCTATATAGCAATCTAACTAATCTAGTGATCTAGTTGTTGTTCTAGATAAATGGAAGCCATACAACTCATTCTTACATGGGATTCTATCTTTCATCTACCTAAAGCAATAGAAAGTGAATGAATGAATCAATAGACAACTAACCTAGTTTGTAAGGGTAATGGAAAGGTTAGCTTCAGCTATAGTACTTGTAGTTAGTTCTCTCCTATGTTTGCAGAAAGGGTTATCATAACGGAACACTCTATATATAGCAATCTAACTAATTTAGTGATCTAGTTGTTGTTCTAGATAAAGGGAAGACATACAACTCATTCTTTACATGGGATTGTATCTTTCATATACCTAAAGCAATAGAAAGTCAATGAATTAATCAATAGACAACTAATCTAGTTTGTAAAGGTAATGGAAAGGTTAGTTCAGCTATAGTACTTGTAGTTAGTTCTCTCCTATGTTTGAGGAAAGGGATATCAATATGGAACACTATAAACAGCAATCTAACTAATCTAGTGATCTAGTAGTTGTTCTGTACATGCAACTCATTCTTTACATGGCATTGTATCTTTCATCTACATAAAGCAATAGAAAGTGGATGAATGAATCATCTAGTTAGTAAGCACAATAGATAGGTTAGTTTTAATGGACTATTTAACTTGCTCATTAAGGAAGCAAGGGAACTTCTTATTTGATTGTGTTTATAACTCTAGTACTTGTATTTAGTTCTCTCCTATGTTTGCGGAAAGGGTTATCATAACGGAACACTCTATATAGCAATCTAACTAATCTAGTGATCTAGTTGTTGTTCTAGATAAAGGGAAGCCATACAACTCATTCTTTACATGGGATTCTATCTTTCATCTACCTAAAGCAATAGAAAGTGAATGAATGAATCAATAGACAACTAACCTAGTTTGTAAGGGTAATGGAAAGGTTAGTTTCAGCTATAGTACTTGTAGTTAGTTCTCTCCTATGTTTGAGGAAAGGGATATCATATGGAACACTCTAAATAGCAATCTAACTAATCTAGTGATCTAGTAGTTGTTCTATACATTACAACTCATTCTTTACATGGCATTGTATCTTTCATCTACATAAAGCAATAGAAAGTGGATGAATGAATCATCTAGTTAGTAAGCACAATAGATAGGTTAGTTTTAATGGACTATTTAACTTGCTCATTAAGGAAGCAAGGAACTTCTTATTTGATTGTGATTATAACTCTAGTACTTGTAGTTAGTTCTCTCCGATGTTTGCGGAAAGGGTTATCATAACGGAACACTCTATATAGCAATCTAACTAATTAGTGATCTTGTTGTTGTTCTAGATAAAGGGAAGACATACAACTCATTCTTTACATGGGATTGTATCTTTCATCTACCTAAAGCAATAGAAAGTGAATGAATTAATCAATAGACAACTAATCTAGTTTGTAAGGGTAATTTCAGCTATAGTACTTGTAGTTAGTTCTCTCCTATGTTTGAGGAAAGGGATATCATAATGGAACACTCGAAATAGCATCTAACTAATCTAGTGATCTAGTACTTGATCTAGTAGTTGTTCTATACATACAACTCATTTTTTACATGGCATTGTATCTTTCATCTACATAAAGCAATAGAAAGTGGATGAATGAATCATCTAGTTAGTAAGCACAATAGATAGGTTAGTTTCAATGGACTATTTAACTTGCTCATTAAGGAAGAAAGTGAACTTCTTATTTGATTTTGTATATAACTCTAGTACTTGTAGTTAGATCTCTACGATGTTTGCGGAAAGGGTTATCATAACGGAACACTCTATATAGCAATCTAACTAATCTAGTGATCTAGTTGTTGTTCTAGATAAAGGGAAGACATACAACTCATTCTTTACATGGGATTGTATCTTTCATATACCTAAAGCAATAGAAAGTTAATGAATGAATCAATAGACAACTAATCTAGTTTGTATGGGTAATGGAAAGGTTAGTTTCAGCTATGGTACTTGTAGTTAGTTCTCTCCTATGTTTGAGGAAAGGGATATCATAATGGAACACTCGAAATAGCAATCTAACTAATCTAGTGATCTAGTACTTGATCTAGTAGTTGTTCTATGCATACAACTCATTCTTTACATGGCATTGTATCTTTCATCACATAAAGCAATAGAAAGTGGATGAATGAATCATCTAGTTAGTAAGCACAATAGATAGGTTAGATTCAATGGACTATTTAACTTGCTCATTAAGGAAGAAAGGGAACTTCTTATTTGATTTTGTATATAACTCTAGTACTTGTAGTTAGTTCTCTCCTATGTTTGCGGAAAGGGTTATCATAACGGAACACTCTATATAGCAATCTAACTAATCTAGTGATCTAGTTGTTGTTCTAGATAAATGGAAGCCATACAACTCATTCTTTACATGGGATTCTATCTTTCATCTACCTAAAGCAATAGAAAGTGAATGAATGAATCAATAGACAACTAACCTAGTTTGTAAGGGTAATGGAAAGGTTAGCTTCAGCTATAGTACTTGTAGTTAGTTCTCTCCTATGTTTGCAGAAAGGGTTATCATAACGGAACACTCTATATATAGCAATCTAACTAATTTAGTGATCTAGTTGTTGTTCTAGATAAAGGGAAGACATACAACTCATTCTTTACATGGGATTGTATCTTTCATATACCTAAAGCAATAGAAAGTCAATGAATTAATCAATAGACAACTAATCTAGTTTGTAAAGGTAATGGAAAGGTTAGTTTCAGCTATAGTACTTGTAGTTAGTTCTCTCCTATGTTTGAGGAAAGGGATATCAATATGGAACACTATAAACAGCAATCTAACTAATCTAGTGATCTAGTAGTTGTTCTGTACATGCAACTCATTCTTTACATGGCATTGTATCTTTCATCTACATAAAGCAATAGAAAGTGGATGAATGAATCATCTAGTTAGTAAGCACAATAGATAGGTTAGTTTTAATGGACTATTTAACTTGCTCATTAAGGAAGCAAGGGAACTTCTTATTGATTGTGTTTATAACTCTAGTAATTGTATTTAGTTCTCTCCTATGTTTGCGGAAAGGGTTATCATAACGGAACACTCTATATAGCAATCTAACTAATCTAGTGATCTAGTTGTGTTCTAGATAAAGGGAAGCCATACAACTCATTCTTTACATGGGATTCTATCTTTCATCTACCTAAAGCAATAGAAAGTGAATTAATGAATCAATAGACAACTAACCTAGTTTGTAAGGGTAATGGAAAGGTTAGTTTCAGCTATAGTACTTGTAGTTAGTTCTCTCCTATGTTTGAGGAAAGGGATATCAATATGGAACACTATAAACAGCAATCTAACTAATCTAGTGATCTAGTAGTTGTTCTGTACATGCAACTCATTCTTTACATGGCATTGTATCTTTCATCTACATAAAGCAATAGAAAGTGGATGAATGAATCATCTAGTTAGTAAGCACAATAGATAGGTTAGTTTTAATGGACTATTTAACTTGCTCATTAAGGAAGCAAGGGAACTTCTTATTTGATTGTGTTTATAAATCTAGTAATTGTATTTAGTTCTCTCCTATGTTTGCGGAAAGGGTTATCATAATGGAACACTCGAAATAGCAATCTAACTAATCTAGTGATCTAGTACTTGATCTAGTAGTTGTTCTATACATACAACTCATTGTTTACATGGCATTTTATCTTTCATCTACATAAAGCAATAGAAAGTGGATGAATGAATCATCTAGTTAGTAAGCACAATAGATAGGTTAGTTTCAATGGACTATTTAACTTTCTCATTAAGGAAGCAAGGGAACTTCTTATTTGATTGTGATTATAACTCTAGTACTTGTATTTAGTTCTCTCCTATGTTTGCGGAAAGGGTTATCATAACGGAACACTCTATATAGCAATCTAACTAATTTAGTGATCTTGTTGTTGTTCTAGATAAAGGGAAGACATACAACTCATTCTTTACATGGGATTGTATCTTTCACATACCTAAAGCAATAGAAAGTTAATGAATGAATCAATAGACAACTAATCTAGTTTGTAAGGGTAATTTCAGCTATAGTACTTGTAGTTAGTTCTCTTCTATGTTTGTGGAAAGGGATATCATAATGGAACACTCTAAATAGCAATCTAACTAATCTAGTGATCTAGTAGTTGTTCTATATGTACAACTCATTCTTTACATGGCATTGTATCTTTCATCGACATAAAGCAATAGAAAGTGGATGAATGAATCATCTAGTTAGTAAGCACAATAGATAGGTTAGTTTTAATGGACTATTTAACTTGCTCATTAAGGAAGCAAGGGAACTTCTTATTTGATTGTGATTATAACTCTAGTACTTGTATTTAGTTCTCTCCTATGTTTGCGGAAAGGGTTATCATAACGGAACACTCTATATAGCAATCTAACTAATTTAGTGATCTTGTTGTTGTTCTAGATAAAGGGAAGACATACAACTCATTCTTTACATGGGATTGTATCTTTCATCTACCTAAAGCAATAGAAAGTGAATGAATTAATCAATAGACAACTAATCTAGTTTGTAAGGGTAATTTGAGCTATAGTACTTGTAGTTAGTTCTCTTCTATGTTTGTGGAAAGGGATATCATAATGGAACACTCGAAATAGCAATCTAACTAATCTAGTGATCTAGTACTTGACCTAGTAGTTGTTCTATACATACAACTCATTGTTTACATGGCATTTTATCTTTCATCTACATAAAGCAATAGAAAGTGGATGAATGAATCATCTAGTTAGTAAGCACAATAGATAGGTTAGTTTCAATGGACTATTTAACTTTCTCATTAAGGAAGAAAGTGAACTTCTTATTTGATTTTGTATATAACTCTAGTACTTGTAGTTAGTTCTCTACGATGTTTGCAGAAAGGGTTATCATAACGGAACACTCTATATAGCAATCTAACTAATCTAGTGATCTAGTTGTTGTTCTAGATAAAGGGAAGACATACAACTCATTCTTTACATGGGATTGTATCTTTCACATACCTAAAGCAATAGAAAGTTAATGAATGAATCAATAGACAACTAATCTAGTTTGTAAGGGTAATGGAAAGGTTAGGTTCAGCTATAGTACTTGTAGTTAGTTCTCTCCTATGTTTGAGGAAAGGGATATCATAATGGAACACTCGAAATAGCAATCTAACTAATCTAGTGATCTAGTACTTGATCTAGTAGTTGTTCTATGCATACAACTCATTCTTTACATGGCATTGTATCTTTCATCTACATAAAGCAATAGAAAGTGGATGAATGAATCATCTAGTTAGTAAGCACAATAGATAGGTTAGATTCAATGGACTATTTAACTTGCTCATTAAGGAAGAAAGGGAACTTCTTATTTGATTTTGTATATAACTCTAGTACTTGTAGTTAGTTCTCTCCTATGTTTGCGGAAAGGGTTATCATAACGGAACACTCTATATAGCAATCTAACTAATCTAGTGATCTAGTTGTTGTTCTAGATAAATGGAAGCCATACAACTCATTCTTTACATGGGATTCTATCTTTCATCTACCTAAAGCAATAGAAAGTGAATGAATGAATCAATAGACAACTAACCTAGTTTGTAAGGGTAATGGAAAGGTTAGCTTCAGCTATAGTACTTGTAGTTAGTTCTCTCCTATGTTTGCAGAAAGGGTTATCATAACGGAACACTCTATATATAGCAATCTAACTAATTTAGTGATCTAGTTGTTGTTCTAGATAAAGGGAAGACATACAACTCATTCTTTACATGGGATTGTATCTTTCATATACCTAAAGCAATAGAAAGTCAATGAATTAATCAATAGACAACTAATCTAGTTTGTAAAGGTAATGGAAAGGTTAGTTTCAGCTATAGTACTTGTAGTTAGTTCTCTCCTATGTTTGAGGAAAGGGATATCAATATGGAACACTATAAACAGCAATCTAACTAATCTAGTGATCTAGTAGTTGTTCTGTACATGCAACTCATTCTTTACATGGCATTGTATCTTTCATCTACATAAAGCAATAGAAAGTGGATGAATGAATCATCTAGTTAGTAAGCACAATAGATAGGTTAGTTTTAATGGACTATTTAACTTGCTCATTAAGGAAGCAAGGGAACTTCTTATTTGATTGTGTTTATAACTCTAGTAATTGTATTTAGTTCTCTCCTATGTTTGCGGAAAGGGTTATCATAACGGAACACTCTATATAGCAATCTAACTAATCTAGTGATCTAGTTGTTGTTCTAGATAAAGGGAAGCCATACAACTCATTCTTTACATGGGATTCTATCTTTCATCTACCTAAAGCAATAGAAAGTGAATGAATGAATCAATAGACAACTAACCTAGTTTGTAAGGGTAATGGAAAGGTTAGTTTCAGCTATAGTACTTGTAGTTAGTTCTCTCCTATGTTTGAGGAAAGGGATATCAATATGGAACACTATAAACAGCAATCTAACTAATCTAGTGATCTAGTAGTTGTTCTGTACATGCAACTCATTCTTTACATGGCATTGTATCTTTCATCTACATAAAGCAATAGAAAGTGGATGAATGAATCATCTAGTTAGTAAGCACAATAGATAGGTTAGTTTTAATGGACTATTTAACTTGCTCATTAAGGAAGCAAGGGAACTTCTTATTTGATTGTGTTTATAAATCTAGTAATTGTATTTAGTTCTCTCCTATGTTTGCGGAAAGGGTTATCATAATGGAATACTCGAAATAGCAATCTAACTAATCTAGTGATCTAGTACTTGATCTAGTAGTTGTTCTATACATACAACTCATTGTTTACATGGCATTTTATCTTTCATCTACATAAAGCAATAGAAAGTGGATGAATGAATCATCTAGTTAGTAAGCACAATAGATAGGTTAGTTTCAATGGACTATTTAACTTTCTCATTAAGGAAGCAAGGGAACTTCTTATTTGATTGTGATTATAACTCTAGTACTTGTATTTAGTTCTCTCCTATGTTTGCGGAAAGGGTTATCATAACGGAACACTCTATATAGCAATCTAACTAATTTAGTGATCTTGTTGTTGTTCTAGATAAAGGGAAGACATACAACTCATTCTTTACATGGGATTGTATCTTTCACATACCTAAAGCAATAGAAAGTTAATGAATGAATCAATAGACAACTAATCTAGTTTGTAAGGGTAATTTCAGCTATAGTACTTGTAGTTAGTTCTCTTCTATGTTTGTGGAAAGGGATATCATAATGGAACACTCTAAATAGCAATCTAACTAATCTAGTGATCTAGTAGTTGTTCTATATGTACAACTCATTCTTTACATGGCATTGTATCTTTCATCGACATAAAGCAATAGAAAGTGGATGAATGAATCATCTAGTTAGTAAGCACAATAGATAGGTTAGTTTTAATGGACTATTTAACTTGCTCATTAAGGAAGCAAGGGAACTTCTTATTTGATTGGGATTATAACTCTAGTACTTGTATTTAGTTCTCTCCTATGTTTGCGGAAAGGGTTATCATAACGGAACACTCTATATAGCAATCTAACTAATTTAGTGATCTTGTTGTTGTTCTAGATAAAGGGAAGACATACAACTCATTCTTTACATGGGATTGTATCTTTCATCTACCTAAAGCAATAGAAAGTGAATGAATTAATCAATAGACAACTAATCTAGTTTGTAAGGGTAATTTCAGCTATAGTACTTGTAGTTAGTTCTCTTCTATGTTTGTGGAAAGGGATATCATAATGGAACACTCGAAATAGCAATCTAACTAATCTAGTGATCTAGTACTTGACCTAGTAGTTGTTCTATACATACAACTCATTGTTTACATGGCATTTTATCTTTCATCTACATAAAGCAATAGAAAGTGGATGAATGAATCATCTAGTTAGTAAGCACAATAGATAGGTTAGTTTCAATGGACTATTTAACTTTCTCATTAAGGAAGAAAGTGAACTTCTTATTTGATTTTGTATATAACTCTAGTACTTGTAGTTAGTTCTCTACGATGTTTGCAGAAAGGGTTATCATAACGGAACACTCTATATAGCAATCTAACTAATCTAGTGATCTAGTTGTTGTTCTAGATAAAGGGAAGACATACAACTCATTCTTTACATGGGATTGTATCTTTCACATACCTAAAGCAATAGAAAGTTAATGAATGAATCAATAGACAACTAATCTAGTTTGTAAGGGTAATGGAAAGGTTAGGTTCAGCTATAGTACTTGTAGTTAGTTCTCTCCTATGTTTGAGGAAAGGGATATCATAATGGAACACTCGAAATAGCAATCTAACTAATCTAGTGATCTAGTACTTGATCTAGTAGTTGTTCTATGCATACAACTCATTCTTTACATGGCATTGTATCTTTCATCTACATAAAGCAATAGAAAGTGGATGAATGAATCATCTAGTTAGTAAGCACAATAGATAGGTTAGATTCAATGGACTATTTAACTTGCTCATTAAGGAAGAAAGGGAACTTCTTATTTGATTTTGTATATAACTCTAGTACTTGTAGTTAGTTCTCTCCTATGTTTGCGGAAAGGGTTATCATAACGGAACACTCTATATAGCAATCTAACTAATCTAGTGATCTAGTTGTTGTTCTAGATAAATGGAAGCCATACAACTCATTCTTTACATGGGATTCTATCTTTCATCTACCTAAAGCAATAGAAAGTGAATGAATGAATCAATAGACAACTAACCTAGTTTGTAAGGGTAATGGAAAGGTTAGCTTCAGCTATAGTACTTGTAGTTAGTTCTCTCCTATGTTTGCAGAAAGGGTTATCATAACGGAACACTCTATATATAGCAATCTAACTAATTTAGTGATCTAGTTGTTGTTCTAGATAAAGGGAAGACATACAACTCATTCTTTACATGGGATTGTATCTTTCATATACCTAAAGCAATAGAAAGTCAATGAATTAATCAATAGACAACTAATCTAGTTTGTAAAGGTAATGGAAAGGTTAGTTTCAGCTATAGTACTTGTAGTTAGTTCTCTCCTATGTTTGAGGAAAGGGATATCAATATGGAACACTATAAACAGCAATCTAACTAATCTAGTGATCTAGTAGTTGTTCTGTACATGCAACTCATTCTTTACATGGCATTGTATCTTTCATCTACATAAAGCAATAGAAAGTGGATGAATGAATCATCTAGTTAGTAAGCACAATAGATAGGTTAGTTTTAATGGACTATTTAACTTGCTCATTAAGGAAGCAAGGGAACTTCTTATTTGATTGTGTTTATAACTCTAGTAATTGTATTTAGTTCTCTCCTATGTTTGCGGAAAGGGTTATCATAACGGAACACTCTATATAGCAATCTAACTAATCTAGTGATCTAGTTGTTGTTCTAGATAAAGGGAAGCCATACAACTCATTCTTTACATGGGATTCTATCTTTCATCTACCTAAAGCAATAGAAAGTGAATGAATGAATCAATAGACAACTAACCTAGTTTGTAAGGGTAATGGAAAGGTTAGTTTCAGCTATAGTACTTGTAGTTAGTTCTCTCCTATGTTTGAGGAAAGGGATATCAATATGGAACACTATAAACAGCAATCTAACTAATCTAGTGATCTAGTAGTTGTTCTGTACATGCAACTCATTCTTTACATGGCATTGTATCTTTCATCTACATAAAGCAATAGAAAGTGGATGAATGAATCATCTAGTTAGTAAGCACAATAGATAGGTTAGTTTTAATGGACTATTTAACTTGCTCATTAAGGAAGCAAGGGAACTTCTTATTTGATTGTGTTTATAAATCTAGTAATTGTATTTAGTTCTCTCCTATGTTTGCGGAAAGGGTTATCATAATGGAACACTCGAAATAGCAATCTAACTAATCTAGTGATCTAGTACTTGATCTAGTAGTTGTTCTATACATACAACTCATTGTTTACATGGCATTTTATCTTTCATCTACATAAAGCAATAGAAAGTGGATGAATGAATCATCTAGTTAGTAAGCACAATAGATAGGTTAGTGTCAATGGACTATTTAACTTTCTCATTAAGGAAGCAAGGGAACTTCTTATTTGATTGTGATTATAACTCTAGTACTTGTATTTAGTTCTCTCCTATGTTTGCGGAAAGGGTTATCATAACGGAACACTCTATATAGCAATCTAACTAATTTAGTGATCTTGTTGTTGTTCTAGATAAAGGGAAGACATACAACTCATTCTTTACATGGGATTGTATCTTTCACATACCTAAAGCAATAGAAAGTTAATGAATGAATCAATAGACAACTAATCTAGTTTGTAAGGGTAATTTCAGCTATAGTACTTGTAGTTAGTTCTCTTCTATGTTTGTGGAAAGGGATATCATAATGGAACACTCTAAATAGCAATCTAACTAATCTAGTGATCTAGTAGTTGTTCTATATGTACAACTCATTCTTTACATGGCATTGTATCTTTCATCGACATAAAGCAATAGAAAGTGGATGAATGAATCATCTAGTTAGTAAGCACAATAGATAGGTTAGTTTTAATGGACTATTTAACTTGCTCATTAAGGAAGCAAGGGAACTTCTTATTTGATTGTGATTATAACTCTAGTACTTGTATTTAGTTCTCTCCTATGTTTGCGGAAAGGGTTATCATAACGGAACACTCTATATAGCAATCTAACTAATTTAGTGATCTTGTTGTTGTTCTAGATAAAGGGAAGACATACAACTCATTCTTTACATGGGATTGTATCTTTCATCTACCTAAAGCAATAGAAAGTGAATGAATTAATCAATAGACAACTAATCTAGTTTGTAAGGGTAATTTCAGCTATAGTACTTGTAGTTAGTTCTCTTCTATGTTTGTGGAAAGGGATATCATAATGGAACACTCGAAATAGCAATCTAACTAATCTAGTGATCTAGTACTTGACCTAGTAGTTGTTCTATACATACAACTCATTGTTTACATGGCATTTTATCTTTCATCTACATAAAGCAATAGAAAGTGGATGAATGAATCATCTAGTTAGTAAGCACAATAGATAGGTTAGTTTCAATGGACTATTTAACTTTCTCATTAAGGAAGAAAGTGAACTTCTTATTTGATTTTGTATATAACTCTAGTACTTGTAGTTAGTTCTCTACGATGTTTGCAGAAAGGGTTATCATAACGGAACACTCTATATAGCAATCTAACTAATCTAGTGATCTAGTTGTTGTTCTAGATAAAGGGAAGACATACAACTCATTCTTTACATGGGATTGTATCTTTCACATACCTAAAGCAATAGAAAGTTAATGAATGAATCAATAGACAACTAATCTAGTTTGTAAGGGTAATGGAAAGGTTAGGTTCAGCTATAGTACTTGTAGTTAGTTCTCTCCTATGTTTGAGGAAAGGGATATCATAATGGAACACTCGAAATAGCAATCTAACTAATCTAGTGATCTAGTACTTGATCTAGTAGTTGTTCTATGCATACAACTCATTCTTTACATGGCATTGTATCTTTCATCTACATAAAGCAATAGAAAGTGGATGAATGAATCATCTAGTTAGTAAGCACAATAGATAGGTTAGATTCAATGGACTATTTAACTTGCTCATTAAGGAAGAAAGGGAACTTCTTATTTGATTTGTATATAACTCTAGTACTTGTAGTTAGTTCTCTCCTATGTTTGCGGAAAGGGTTATCATAACGGAACACTCTATATAGCAATCTAACTAATCTAGTGATCTAGTTGTTGTTCTAGATAAATGGAAGCCATACAACTCATTCTTTACATGGGATTCTATCTTTCATCTACCTAAAGCAATAGAAAGTGAATGAATGAATCAATAGACAACTAACCTAGTTTGTAAGGGTAATGGAAAGGTTAGCTTCAGCTATAGTACTTGTAGTTAGTTCTCTCCTATGTTTGCAGAAAGGGTTATCATAACGGAACACTCTATATATAGCAATCTAACTAATTTAGTGATCTAGTTGTTGTTCTAGATAAAGGGAAGACATACAACTCATTCTTTACATGGGATTGTATCTTTCATATACCTAAAGCAATAGAAAGTCAATGAATTAATCAATAGACAACTAATCTAGTTTGTAAAGGTAATGGAAAGGTTAGTTCAGCTATAGTACTTGTAGTTAGTTCTCTCCTATGTTTGAGGAAAGGGATATCAATATGGAACACTATAAACAGCAATCTAACTAATCTAGTGATCTAGTAGTTGTTCTGTACATGCAACTCATTCTTTACATGGCATTGTATCTTTCATCTACATAAAGCAATAGAAAGTGGATGAATGAATCATCTAGTTAGTAAGCACAATAGATAGGTTAGTTTTAATGGACTATTTAACTTGCTCATTAAGGAAGCAAGGGAACTTCTTATTTGATTGTGTTTATAACTCTAGTAATTGTATTTAGTTCTCTCCTATGTTCGCGGAAAGGGTTATCATAACGGAACACTCTATATAGCAATCTAACTAATCTAGTGATCTAGTTGTTGTTCTAGATAAAGGGAAGCCATACAACTCATTCTTTACATGGGATTCTATCTTTCATCTACCTAAAGCAATAGAAAGTGAATGAATGAATCAATAGACAACTAACCTAGTTTGTAAGGGTAATGGAAAGGTTAGTTTCAGCTATAGTACTTGTAGTTAGTTCTCTCCTATGTTTGAGGAAAGGGATATCAATATGGAACACTATAAACAGCAATCTAACTAATCTAGTGATCTAGTAGTTGTTCTGTACATGCAACTCATTCTTCACATGGCATTGTATCTTTCATCTACATAAAGCAATAGAAAGTGGATGAATGAATCATCTAGTTAGTAAGCACAATAGATAGGTTAGTTTTAATGGACTATTTAACTTGCTCATTAAGGAAGCAAGGGAACTTCTTATTTGATTGTGTTTATAACTCTAGTAATTGTATTTAGTTCTCTCCTATGTTTGCGGAAAGGGTTATCATAATGGAACACTCGAAATAGCAATCTAACTAATCTAGTGATCTAGTACTTGATCTAGTAGTTGTTCTATACATACAACTCATTGTTTACATGGCATTTTATCTTTCATCTACATAAAGCAATAGAAAGTGGATGAATGAATCATCTAGTTAGTAAGCACAATAGATAGGTTAGTTTCAATGGACTATTTAACTTTCTCATTAAGGAAGAAAGTGAACTTCTTATTTGATTTTGTATATAACTCTAGTACTTGTAGTTAGATCTCTACGATGTTTGCGGAAAGGGTTATCATAACGGAACACTCTATATAGAAATCTAACTAATCTAGTGATCTAGTTGTTGTTCTAGATAAAGGGAAGACATACAACTCATTCTTTACATGGGATTGTATCTTTCATATACCTAAAGCAATAGAAAGTTAATGAATGAATCAATAGACAACTAATCTAGTTTGTAAGGGTAATGGAAAGGTTAGTTTCAGCTATGGTACTTGTAGTTAGTTCTCTCCTATGTTTGAGGAAAGGGATATCATAATGGAACACTCGAAATAGCAATCTAACTAATCTAGTGATCTAGTACTTGATCTAGTAGTTGTTCTATGCATACAACTCATTCTTTACATGGCATTGTATCTTTCATCTACATAAAGCAATAGAAAGTGGATGAATGAATCATCTAGTTAGTAAGCACAATAGATAGGTTAGATTCAATGGACTATTTAACTTTCTCATTAAGGAAGAAAGGGAACTTCTTATTTGATTTTGTATATAACTCTAGTACTTGTAGTTAGTTCTCTCCTATGTTTGCGGAAAGGGTTATCATAACGGAACACTCTATATAGCAATCTAACTAATCTAGTGATCTAGTTGTTGTTCTAGATAAATGGAAGCCATACAACTCATTCTTTACATGGGATTCTATCTTTCATCTACCTAAAGCAATAGAAAGTGAATGAATGAATCAATAGACAACTAACCTAGTTTGTAAGGGTAATGGAAAGGTTAGCTTCAGCTATAGTACTTGTAGTTAGTTCTCTCCTATGTTTGCAGAAAGGGTTATCATAACGGAACACTCTATATATAGCAATCTAACTAATTTAGTGATCTAGTTGTTGTTCTAGATAAAGGGAAGACATACAACTCATTCTTTACATGGGATTGTATCTTTCATATACCTAAAGCAATAGAAAGTCAATGAATTAATCAATAGACAACTAATCTAGTTTGTAAAGGTAATGGAAAGGTTAGTTTCAGCTATAGTACTTGTAGTTAGTTCTCTCCTATGTTTGAGGAAAGGGATATCAATATGGAACACTATAAACAGCAATCTAACTAATCTAGTGATCTAGTAGTTGTTCTGTACATGCAACTCATTCTTTACATGGCATTGTATCTTTCATCTACATAAAGCAATAGAAAGTGGATGAATGAATCATCTAGTTAGTAAGCACAATAGATAGGTTAGTTTTAATGGACTATTTAACTTGCTCATTAAGGAAGCAAGGGAACTTCTTATTTGATTGTGTTTATAACTCTAGTAATTGTATTTAGTTCTCTCCTATGTTTGCGGAAAGGGTGATCATAATGGAACACTCGAAATAGCAATCTAACTAATCTAGTGATCTAGTACTTGATCTAGTAGTTGTTCTATACATACAACTCATTGTTTACATGGCATTTTATCTTTCATCTACATAAAGCAATAGAAAGTGGATGAATGAATCATCTAGTTAGTAAGCACAATAGATAGGTTAGTTTCAATGGACTATTTAACTTTCTCATTAAGGAAGAAAGTGAACTTCTTATTTGATTTTGTATATAACTCTAGTACTTGTAGTTAGATCTCTACGATGTTTGCGGAAAGGGTTATCATAACGGAACACTCTATATAGCAATCTAACTAATCTAGTGATCTAGTTGTTGTTCTAGATAAAGGGAAGACATACAACTCATTCTTTACATGGGATTGTATCTTTCATATACCTAAAGCAATAGAAAGTTAATGAATGAATCAATAGACAACTAATCTAGTTTGTAAGGGTAATGGAAAGGTTAGTTTCAGCTATGGTACTTGTAGTTAGTTCTCTCCTATGTTTGAGGAAAGGGATATCATAATGGAACACTCGAAATAGCAATCTAACTAATCTAGTGATCTAGTACTTGATCTAGTAGTTGTTCTATGCATACAACTCATTCTTTACATGGCATTGTATCTTTCATCTACATAAAGCAATAGAAAGTGGATGAATGAATCATCTAGTTAGTAAGCACAATAGATAGGTTAGATTCAATGGACTATTTAACTTGCTCATTAAGGAAGAAAGGGAACTTCTTATTTGATTTTGTATATAACTCTAGTACTTGTAGTTAGTTCTCTCCTATGTTTGCGGAAAGGGTTATCATAACGGAACACTCTATATAGCAATCTAACTAATCTAGTGATCTAGTTGTTGTTCTAGATAAATGGAAGCCATACAACTCATTCTTTACATGGGATTCTATCTTTCATCTACCTAAAGCAATAGAAAGTGAATGAATGAATCAATAGACAACTAACCTAGTTTGTAAGGGTAATGGAAAGGTTAGCTTCAGCTATAGTACTTGTAGTTAGTTCTCTCCTATGTTTGCAGAAAGGGTTATCATAACGGAACACTCTATATATAGCAATCTAACTAATTTAGTGATCTAGTTGTTGTTCTAGATAAAGGGAAGACATACAACTCATTCTTTACATGGGATTGTATCTTTCATATACCTAAAGCAATAGAAAGTCAATGAATTAATCAATAGACAACTAATCTAGTTTGTAAAGGTAATGGAAAGGTTAGTTTCAGCTATAGTACTTGTAGTTAGTTCTCTCCTATGTTTGAGGAAAGGGATATCAATATGGAACACTATAAACAGCAATCTAACTAATCTAGTGATCTAGTAGTTGTTCTGTACATGCAACTCATTCTTTACATGGCATTGTATCTTTCATCTACATAAAGCAATAGAAAGTGGATGAATGAATCATCTAGTTAGTAAGCACAATAGATAGGTTAGTTTTAATGGACTATTTAACTTGCTCATTAAGGAAGCAAGGGAACTTCTTATTTGATTGTGTTTATAACTCTAGTAATTGTATTTAGTTCTCTCCTATGTTTGCGGAAAGGGTTATCATAATGGAACACTCGAAATAGCAATCTAACTAATCTAGTGATCTAGTACTTGATCTAGTAGTTGTTCTATACATACAACTCATTGTTTACATGGCATTTTATCTTTCATCTACATAAAGCAATAGAAAGTGGATGAATGAATCATCTAGTTAGTAAGCACAATAGATAGGTTAGTTTCAATGGACTATTTAACTTTCTCATTAAGGAAGAAAGTGAACTTCTTATTTGATTTTGTATATAACTCTAGTACTTGTAGTTAGATCTCCACGATGTTTGCGGAAAGGGTTATCATAACGGAACACTCTATATAGCAATCTAACTAATCTAGTGATCTAGTTGTTGTTCTAGATAAAGGGAAGACATACAACTCATTCTTTACATGGGATTGTATCTTTCATATACCTAAAGCAATAGAAAGTTAATGAATGAATCAATAGACAACTAATCTAGTTTGTAAGGGTAATGGAAAGGTTAGTTTCAGCTATGGTACTTGTAGTTAGTTCTCTCCTATGTTTGAGGAAAGGGATATCATAATGGAACACTCGAAATAGCAATCTAACTAATCTAGTGATCTAGTACTTGATCTAGTAGTTGTTCTATGCATACAACTCATTCTTTACATGGCATTGTATCTTTCATCTACATAAAGCAATAGAAAGTGGATGAATGAATCATCTAGTTAGTAAGCACAATAGATAGGTTAGATTCAATGGACTATTTAACTTGCTCATTAAGGAAGAAAGGGAACTTCTTATTTGATTTTGTATATAACTCTAGTACTTGTAGTTAGTTCTCTCCTATGTTTGCGGAAAGGGTTATCATAACGGAACACTCTATATAGCAATCTAACTAATCTAGTGATCTAGTTGTTGTTCTAGATAAATGGAAGCCATACAACTCATTCTTTACATGGGATTCTATCTTTCATCTACCTAAAGCAATAGAAAGTGAATGAATGAATCAATAGACAACTAACCTAGTTTGTAAGGGTAATGGAAAGGTTAGCTTCAGCTATAGTACTTGTAGTTAGTTCTCTCCTATGTTTGCAGAAAGGGTTATCATAACGGAACACTCTATTTATAGCAATCTAACTAATTTCGTGATCTAGTTGTTGTTCTAGATAAAGGGAAGACATACAACTCATTCTTTACATGGGATTGTATCTTTCATATACCTAAAGCAATAGAAAGTCAATGAATTAATCAATAGACAACTAATCTAGTTTGTAAAGGTAATGGAAAGGTTAGTTTCAGCTATAGTACTTGTAGTTAGTTCTCTCCTATGTTTGAGGAAAGGGATATCAATATGGAACACTATAAACAGCAATCTAACTAATCTAGTGATCTAGTAGTTGTTCTGTACATGCAACTCATTCTTTACATGGCATTGTATCTTTCATCTACATAAAGCAATAGAAAGTGGATGAATGAATCATCTAGTTAGTAAGCACAATAGATAGGTTAGTTTTAATGGACTATTTAACTTGCTCATTAAGGAAGCAAGGGAACTTCTTATTTGATTGTGTTTATAACTCTAGTAATTGTATTTAGTTCTCTCCTATGTTTGCGGAAAGGGTTATCATAATGGAACACTCGAAATAGCAATCTAACTAATCTAGTGATCTAGTACTTGATCTAGTAGTTGTTCTATACATACAACTCATTGTTTACATGGCATTTTATCTTTCATCTACATAAAGCAATAGAAAGTGGATGAATGAATCATCTAGTTAGTAAGCACAATAGATAGGTTAGTTTCAATGGACTATTTAACTTTCTCATTAAGGAAGAAAGTGAACTTCTTATTTGATTTTGTATATAACTCTAGTACTTGTAGTTAGATCTCTACGATGTTTGCGGAAAGGGTTATCATAACAGAACACTCTATATAGCAATCTAACTAATCTAGTGATCTAGTTGTTGTTCTAGATAAAGGGAAGACATACAACTCATTCTTTACATGGGATTGTATCTTTCATATACCTAAAGCAATAGAAAGTTAATGAATGAATCAATAGACAACTAATCTAGTTTGTAAGGGTAATGGAAAGGTTAGTTTCAGCTATGGTACTTGTAGTTAGTTCTCTCCTATGTTTGAGGAAAGGGATATCATAATGGAACACTCGAAATAGCAATCTAACTAATCTAGTGATCTAGTACTTGATCTAGTAGTTGTTCTATGCATACAACTCATTCTTTACATGGCATTGTATCTTTCATCTACATAAAGCAATAGAAAGTGGATGAATGAATCATCTAGTTAGTAAGCACAATAGATAGGTTAGATTCAATGGACTATTTAACTTGCTCATTAAGGAAGAAAGGGAACTTCTTATTTGATTTTGTATATAACTCTAGTACTTGTATTTAGTTCTCTCCTATGTTTGCGGAAAGGGTTATCATAACGGAACACTCTATATAGCAATCTAACTAATCTAGTGATCTAGTTGTTGTTCTAGATAAATGGAAGCCATACAACTCATTCTTTACATGGGATTCTATCTTTCATCTACCTAAAGCAATAGAAAGTGAATGAATGAATCAATAGACAACTAACCTAGTTTGTAAGGGTAATGGAAAGGTTAGCTTCAGCTATAGTACTTGTAGTTAGTTCTCTCCTATGTTTGCAGAAAGGGTTATCATAACGGAACACTCTATATATAGCAATCTAACTAATTTAGTGATCTAGTTGTTGTTCTAGATAAAGGGAAGACATACAACTCATTCTTTACATGGGATTGTATCTTTCATATACCTAAAGCAATAGAAAGTCAATGAATTAATCAATAGACAACTAATCTAGTTTGTAAAGGTAATGGAAAGGTTAGTTTCAGCTATAGTACTTGTAGTTAGTTCTCTCCTATGTTTGAGGAAAGGGATATCAATATGGAACACTATAAACAGCAATCTAACTAATCTAGTGATCTAGTAGTTGTTCTGTACATGCAACTCATTCTTTACATGGCATTGTATCTTTCATCTACATAAAGCAATAGAAAGTGGATGAATGAATCATCTAGTTAGTAAGCACAATAGATAGGTTAGTTTTAATGGACTATTTAACTTGCTCATTAAGGAAGCAAGGGAACTTCTTATTTGATTGTGTTTATAACTCTAGTAATTGTATTTAGTTCTCTCCTATGTTTGCGGAAAGGGTTATCATAACGGAACACTCTATATAGCAATCTAACTAATCTAGTGATCTAGTTGTTGTTCTAGATAAAGGGAAGCCATACAACTCATTCTTTACATGGGATTCTATCTTTCATCTACCTAAAGCAATAGAAAGTGAATGAATGAATCAATAGACAACTAACCTAGTTTGTAAGGGTAATGGAAAGGTTAGTTTCAGCTATAGTACTTGTAGTTAGTTCTCTCCTATGTTTGAGGAAAGGGATATCAATATGGAACACTATAAACAGCAATCTAACTAATCTAGTGATCTAGTAGTTGTTCTGTACATGCAACTCATTCTTTACATAGCATTGTATCTTTCATCTACATAAAGCAATAGAAAGTGGATGAATGAATCATCTAGTTAGTAAGCACAATAGATAGGTTAGTTTTAATGGACTATTTAACTTGCTCATTAAGGAAGCAAGGGAACTTCTTATTTGATTGTGTTTATAACTCTAGTAATTGTATTTAGTTCTCTCCTATGTTTGCGGAAAGGGTTATCATAACGGAACACTCTATATAGCAATCTAACTAATCTAGTGATCTAGTTGCTGTTCTAGATAAAGGGAAGCCATACAACTCATTCTTTACATGGGATTCTATCTTTCATCTACCTAAAGCAATAGAAAGTGAATGAATGAATCAATAGACAACTAACCTAGTTTGTAAGGGTAATGGAAAGGTTAGTTTCAGCTATAGTACTTGTAGTTAGTTCTCTCCTATGTTTGAGGAAAGGGATATCATAATGGAACACTCTAAATAGCAATCTAACTAATCTAGTGATCTAGTAGTTGTTCTATATGTACAACTCATTCTTTACATGGCATTGTATCTTTCATCTACATAAAGCAATAGAAAGTGGATGAATGAATCATCTAGTTAGTAAGCACAATAGATAGGTTAGTTTTAATGGACTATTTAACTTGCTCATTAAGGAAGCAAGGGAACTTCTTATTTGATTGTGATTATAACTCTAGTACTTGTATTTAGTTCTCTCCTATGTTTGCGGAAAGGGTTATCATAACGGAACACTCCATATAGCAATCTAACTAATCTAGTGATCTAGTTGTTGTTCTAGATAAAGGGAAGACATACAACTCATTCTTTACATGGGATTGTATCTTTCATATACCTAAAGCAATAGAAAGTTAATGAATGAATCAATAGACAACTAATCTAGTTTGTAAGGGTAATGGAAAGGTTAGTTTCAGCTATAGTACTTGTAGTTAGTTCTCTCCTATGTTTGAGGAAAGGGATATCATAATGGAACACTCGAAATAGCAATCTAACTAATCTAGTGATCTAGTACTTGATCTAGTAGTTGTTCTATGCATACAACTCATTCTTTACATGGCATTGTATCTTTCATCTACATAAAGCAATAGAAAGTGGATGAATGAATCATCTAGTTAGTAAGCACAATAGATAGGTTAGATTCAATGGACTATTTAACTTGCTCATTAAGGAAGAAAGGGAACTTCTTATTTGATTTTGTATATAACTCTAGTACTTGTAGTTAGTTCTCTCCTATGTTTGCGGAAAGGGTTATCATAACGGAACACTCTATATAGCAATCTAACTAATCTAGTGATCTAGTTGTTGTTCTAGATAAATGGAAGCCATACAACTCATTCTTTACATGGGATTCTATCTTTCATCTACCTAAAGCAATAGAAAGTGAATGAATGAATCAATAGACAACTAACCTAGTTTGTAAGGGTAATGGAAAGGTTAGCTTCAGCTATAGTACTTGTAGTTAGTTCTCTCCTATGTTTGCAGAAAGGGTTATCATAACGGAACACTCTATATATAGCAATCTAACTAATTTAGTGATCTAGTTGTTGTTCTAGATAAAGGGAAGACATACAACTCATTCTTTACATGGTATTGTATCTTTCATATACCTAAAGCAATAGAAAGTCAATGAATTTATCAATAGACAACTAATCTAGTTTGTAAAGGTAATGGAATGGTTAGTTTCAGCTATAGTACTTGTAGTTAGTTCTCTCCTATGTTTGAGGAAAGGGATATCAATATGGAACACTATAAACAGCAATCTAACTAATCTAGTGATCTAGTAGTTGTTCTGTACATGCAACTCATTCTTTACATGGCATTGTATCTTTCATCTACATAAAGCAATAGAAAGTGGATGAATGAATCATCTAGTTAGTAAGCACAATAGATAGGTTAGTTTTAATGGACTATTTAACTTGCTCATTAAGGAAGCAAGGGAACTTCTTATTTGATTGTGTTTATAACTCTAGTAATTGTATTTAGTTCTCTCCTATGTTTGCGGAAAGGGTTATCATAACGGAACACTCTATATAGCAATCTAACTAATCTAGTGATCTAGTTGTTGTTCTAGATAAATGGAAGCCATACAACTCATTCTTTACATGGGATTCTATCTTTCATCTACCTAAAGCAATAGAAAGTGAATGAATGAATCAATAGACAACTAATCTAGTTTGTAAGGGTAATTTCAGCTATAGTACTTGTAGTTAGTTCTCTCCTATGTTTGAGGAAAGGGATATCATAATGGAACACTCGAAATAGCAATCTAACTAATCTAGTGATCTAGTACTTGATCTAGTAGTTGTTCTATACATACAACTCATTGTTTACATGGCATTTTATCTTTCATCTACATAAAGCAATAGAAAGTGGATGAATGAATCATCTAGTTAGTAAGCAAAATAGATAGGTTAGTTTCAATGGACTATTTAACTTGCTCATTAAGGAAGAAAGTGAATTTCTTATTTGATTTTGTATATAACTCTAGTACTTGTAGTTAGTTCTCTACTATGTTTGCGGAAAGGGTTATCATAACGGAACACTCTATATAGCAATCTAACTAATCTAGTGATCTAGTTGTTGTTCTAGATAAAGGGAAGACATACAACTCATTCTTTACATGGGATTGTATCTTTCATATACCTAAAGCAATAGAAAGTTAATGAATGAATCAATAGACAACTAATCTAGTTTGTAAGGGTAATGGAAAGGTTAGTTTCAGCTATGGTACTTGTAGTTAGTTCTCTCCTATGTTTGAGGAAAGGGATATCATAATGGAACACTCGAAATAGCAATCTAACTAATCTAGTGATCTAGTACTTGATCTAGTAGTTGTTCTATGCATACAACTCATTCTTTACATGGCATTGTATCTTTCATCTACATAAAGCAATAGAAAGTGGATGAATGAATCATCTAGTTAGTAAGCACAATAGATAGGTTAGATTCAATGGACTATTTAACTTGCTCATTAAGGAAGAAAGGGAACTTCTTATTTGATTTTGTATATAACTCTAGTACTTGTATTTAGTTCTCTCCTATGTTTGCGGAAAGGGTTATCATAACGGAACACTCTATATAGCAATCTAACTAATCTAGTGATCTAGTTGTTGTTCTAGATAAATGGAAGCCATACAACTCATTCTTTACATGGGATTCTATCTTTCATCTACCTAAAGCAATAGAAAGTGAATGAATGAATCAATAGACAACTAACCTAGTTTGTAAGGGTAATGGAAAGGTTAGCTTCAGCTATAGTACTTGTAGTTAGTTCTCTCCTATGTTTGCAGAAAGGGTTATCATAACGGAACACTCTATATATAGCAATCTAACTAATTTAGTGATCTAGTTGTTGTTCTAGATAAAGGGAAGACATACAACTCATTCTTTACATGGGATTGTATCTTTCATATACCTAAAGCAATAGAAAGTCAATGAATTAATCAATAGACAACTAATCTAGTTTGTAAAGGTAATGGAAAGGTTAGTTTCAGCTATAGTACTTGTAGTTAGTTCTCTCCTATGTTTGAGGAAAGGGATATCAATATGGAACACTATAAACAGCAATCTAACTAATCTAGTGATCTAGTAGTTATTCTGTACATGCAACTCATTCTTTACATGGCATTGTATCTTTCATCTACATAAAGCAATAGAAAGTGGATGAATGAATCATCTAGTTAGTAAGCACAATAGATAGGTTAGTTTTAATGGACTATTTAACTTGCTCATTAAGGAAGCAAGGGAACTTCTTATTTGATTGTGTTTATAACTCTAGTAATTGTATTTAGTTCTCTCCTATGTTTGCGGAAAGGGTTATCATAACGGAACACTCTATATAGCAATCTAACTAATCTAGTGATCTAGTTGTTGTTCTAGATAAAGGGAAGCCATACAACTCATTCTTTACATGGGATTCTATCTTTCATCTACCTAAAGCAATAGAAAGTGAATGAATGAATCAATAGACAACTAACCTAGTTTGTAAGGGTAATGGAAAGGTTAGTTTCAGCTATAGTACTTGTAGTTAGTTCTCTCCTATGTTTGAGGAAAGGGATATCAATATGGAACACTATAAACAGCAATCTAACTAATCTAGTGATCTAGTAGTTGTTCTGTACATGCAACTCATTCTTTACATGGCATTGTATCTTTCATCTACATAAAGCAATAGAAAGTGGATGAATGAATCATCTAGTTAGTAAGCACAATAGATAGGTTAGTTTTAATGGACTATTTAACTTGCTCATTAAGGAAGCAAGGGAACTTCTTATTTGATTGTGTTTATAACTCTAGTAATTGTATTTAGTTCTCTCCTATGTTTGCGGAAAGGGTTATCATAACGGAACACTCTATATAGCAATCTAACTAATCTAGTGATCTAGTTGTTGTTCTAGATAAAGGGAAGCCATACAACTCATTCTTTACATGGGATTCTATCTTTCATATACCTAAAGCAATAGAAAGTTAATGAATGAATCAATAGACAACTAATCTAGTTTGTAAGGGTAATGGAAAGGTTAGTTTCAGCTATAGTACTTGTAGTTAGTTCTCTCCTATGTTTGAGGAAAGGGATATCATAATGGAACACTCGAAATAGCAATCTAACTAATCTAGTGATCTAGTACTTGATCTAGTAGTTGTTCTATGCATACAACTCATTCTTTACATGGCATTGTATCTTTCATCTACATAAAGCAATAGAAAGTGGATGAATGAATCATCTAGTTAGTAAGCACAATAGATAGGTTAGATTCAATGGACTATTTAACTTGCTCATTAAGGAAGAAAGGGAACTTCTTATTTGATTTTGTATATAACTCTAGTACTTGTAGTTAGTTCTCTCCTATGTTTGCGGAAAGGGTTATCATAACGGAACACTCTATATAGCAATCTAACTAATCTAGTGATCTAGTTGTTGTTCTAGATAAATGGAAGCCATACAACTCATTCTTTACATGGGATTCTATCTTTCATCTACCTAAAGCAATAGAAAGTGAATGAATGAAATCAATAGACAACTAACCTAGTTTGTAAGGGTAATGGAAAGGTTAGCTTCAGCTATAGTACTTGTAGTTAGTTCTCTCCTATGTTTGCAGAAAGGGTTATCATAACGGAACACTCTATATATAGCAATCTAACTAATTTAGTGATCTAGTTGTTGTTCTAGATAAAGGGAAGACATACAACTCATTCTTTACATGGTATTGTATCTTTCATATACCTAAAGCAATAGAAAGTCAATGAATTTA
>CM051455.1:65174508-65263782 GCA_028274465.1 Plantago ovata
TTCCATTACCCTTACAAACTAGATTAGTTGTTTATTGATTCATTCATTCACTTTCTATCGCATTAGGTAGATGAAAGATACAATCCCATGTAAAGAATAAGTTGTATGTCTTCCCTTTATATAGAACAACAACTAGATCACTAGATTAGTTAGATTGCTATATAGGGTGTTCCGTTACGATATCCCTTTCCGCAAACATAGGAGAGAACTAACTACAAGTACTAGAGTTATATACACAATCAAATAAGAAGTTCCCTTGCTTCCTTAGTGAGCAAGTTAAAGAGTCCATTGAAGCTAACCTATCTATTGTGCTTACTAACTAGATGATTCATTCATCCACTTTCTATTGCCTTATGTAGATGAAAGATACAATGCCATATGAAGAATGAGTTGTATGTATAGTACAACTACTAGATCACTAGATTAGTTAGATTGCTATTTAGAGTGTTCCATTATGATATCTCTTTCCTCAAACATAGGAGAGAACTAACTACAAGTACTATAGCTGAAACTAACCTTTCCATTAGCCTTACAAACTAGATTAGTTGTCTATTGATTCATTCATTCACTTTCTATTGCATTAGGTAGATGAAAGATACAATCCCATGTAAAGAATAAGTTGTATGTCTTCCCTTTATATAGAACGACAACTAGATCACTAGATTAGTTAGATTGCTATATAGAGTGTTCCGTTATGATATCCCTTTCCGCAAACATAGGAGAGAACTAACAACAAGTACTAGAGTTATATACACAATCAAATAAGAAGTTCCCTTGCTTCCTTAGTGAGCAAGTTAAAGAGTCCATTGAAGCTAACCTATCTATTGTGCTTACTAACTAGATGATTCATTCATCCACATTCTATTGCTTTATGTAGATGAAAGATACAATGCCATGTGAAGAATGAGCTGTATGTATAGAACAACTACGAGATCCTACTAGATCACTAGATTTGTTAGATTGCTATTTAAAGTGTTCCATTATGATATCCCTTTCCTCAAACATAGCAGAGAACTGACTACAAGTACTATAGCTGAAACTAACCTTTCCATTACCCTTACGAACTAGATTAGTTGTCTATTGATTCATTCATTCACTTTTTATTGCTTTAGGTAGATGAAAGATACAATCCCATGTAATGAATGAGTTGTATGTATAGAACAACTTCTAGATCACTAGATTAGTTAGATTGCTATATAGAGTGTTCCGTTATGATATCCCTTTCCACAAACATAGGAGAGAACTAACTACAAGTAATATAGCTGAAACTAACCTTTCCATTACCCTTACAAACTAGATTAGTTGTCTATTGATTAATTCATTCACTTTCTATTGCATTAGGTAGATGAAAGATACAATCCCATGTAAAGAATAAGTTGTATGTCCTCCCTTTATATAGAACAACAACTAGATCACTAGATTAGTTAGATTGCTATATAGAGTGTTCCGTTATGATATCCCTTTCCGCAAACATAGGAGAGAACTAACAACAAGTACTAGAGTTATATACACAATCAAATAAGAAGTTCCCTTGCTTCCTTAGTGAGCAAGTTAAAGAGTCCATTGAAGCTAACCTATCTATTGTGCTTACTAACTAGATGATTCATTCATCCACATTCTATTGCTTTATGTAGATGAAAGATACAATGCCATGTGAAGAATGAGCTGTATGTATAGAACAACTACGAGATCAACTACTAGATCACTAGATTAGTTAGATTGCTATTTAAAGTGTTCCATTATGATATCCCTTTCCTCAAACATACCAGAGAAGTAACTACAAGTACTATAGCTGAAACTAACCTTTCCATTACCCTTACAAACTAGATTAGTTGTCTATTGATTCATTCATTCACTTTCTATTGCTTTAGGTAGATGAAAGATACAATACCATGTAATGAATGAGTTGTATGTATAAAATAACTACTAGATCACTAGATTAGTTAGATTGCTATTTAGAGTGTTCCATTATGATATCCCTTTCCTCAAACATAGGAGAGAACTAACTACAAGTAATATAGCTGAAACTAACCTTTCCATTACCCTTACAAACTAGATTAGTTGTTTATTGATTCATTCATTCACTTTCTATCGCATTAGGTAGATGAAAGATACAATCCCATGTAAAGAATAAGTTGTATGTCTTCCCTTTATATAGAACAACAACTAGATCACTAGATTAGTTAGATTGCTATATAGGGTGTTCCGTTACGATATCCCTTTCCACAAACATAGGAGAGAACTAACTACAAGTACTAGAGTTATATACACAATCAAATAAGAAGTTCCCTTGCTTCCTTAGTGAGCAGTTAAAGAGTCCATTGAAGCTAACCTATCTATTGTGCTTACTAACTAGATGATTCATCATCCACTTCTATTGCTTTATGTAGATGAAAGATACAATGCCATGTGAAGATGAGTTGTATGTATAGGACAACTACTAGATCACTAGATTAGTTAGATTGCTATTTAGAGTGTTCCATTATGATGTCCCTTTCCTCAAACATAGGAGAGAACTAACTACAAGTACTATAGCTGAAACTAACCTTTCCATTACCCTTACAAACTAGATTAGTTGTCTATTGATTCATTCATTCACTTTCTATTGCTTAGGTAGATGAAAGATACAATCCCATGTAAAGAATAGTTGTATGTCTTCCCTTTATATAAACACACTAGATCACTAGATATTAGATTGCTAATATAGTGTTCCGTTATGAATCCCTTTCCGCAAACATAGGAGAGAACTAACTACAAGTACTAGAGTTATAGACCAATCAAGAAGAATTCCTTGCTTCCTTAGTGAGCAAGTTAAAGAAGTCATTGAAGCTAACCTATCTATTGTGCTTACTAACTGGATGATTCATTCATCCCTTTCTATTGCTTATGTAAGATGAAGATCATGCCTGTGAAGAATGAGTTGTATGTATAGGACAACTACTAGATCACTAGATTAGTTTTGCTAGTTAGAGTGTTCCTTATGATATCCCTTCCTCAACATAGGGGAGAACTAACTACAAGTAGTATAGCTGAAACTAACCTTTCCATTACCCTTACATATAGATTAGTATGTCTAGTGTTCATTCATCCACTTTCTTTGCATTAAAGTAGATGAAGATACAATGCCGTGTAAAAGAATGAGTTTGTATGTCTTCCCTTTATAGAGAACACAACTAGATCAATACATTAGTTTAGATTGCTATATAGAGTGTCCCGTTATGATATCCTTTCCGCAAAACAGGGAAGAAACTAACTACAAGTACTAGAGTTATATACACAATCAAATAAGAAGTTCCCTTGCTTCCTTAGTGAGCAAGTTAAAGAGTCCATTGAAGCTAACCTATCTATTGTGCTTTTTTTTTAAATAAACCGCGCTTGTATTAAAAATAACAGAATGTCAGAGACCAATCTACAGCCCACATGCGGACGTAGATGCAAACAAGAATACAAAGACAAATCTAATGTACACAGAAAACTAACCCAGGAAAAGAAATTCCTGGTTGCAACCACGGGCCTCGTTAAAACCCATCCATAGAAAAACCCAGTGGGAAAAACCTACAGATGGGAAAGAGTGCCTGAGTGTTAGTGCTGCATGAAACGAAAATAAGGCTGCCCCGAAGCATCTCTGAGCACCTGATCCACAATACAATCAATTTGATGAGGCCAATAACCATCGGTATGGTGATTAGAAAGAGTATCTGCTACTGCATTGCCTTCCCTATAGATATGCGTGATCTTGAAATCAAAAAGTCCCAACAGCGCGAGAACCCTCAACCAACGATTTCGAAACTGCCAGGGAACATTGTTGGAGCGAGTGAGCAAAAGGCCTTCGACATAGGCTGAATCCGTCTCAAGCCAAAGCTTATTCCAGCCGTGTAAAACCGCAATCTCAATGGCATACATCACGGCTGCCAACTCGGCTTCAAAAGCAAAAAGACGACCCAAATGTTGCACAAAACAACCCTTCACCACACCAAAGGCATCCCTAAAAACACCAGCTGCAATAGCATCGCCCGGAGCACCTTTAGCACTACCATCGGTGTTGCATTTAATCCATCCACTTGAAGGCGGAATCCAGTGAACCTCTTTAATCACGGGAGGAGGTCTAGAGCAACCTGTAATGCCAAAAGTATGCAAAGTCATAAGATCATCCACAGAATTATACATCGTACCTTTTAGAAGGTTGCCTTGCTCATGAACCGTGCGCAATAGCCTATGGAGAACGGAGGAAATAGAGAACTGCTTGTTCTCAAAATCCAGCGGTTGCGAGTAGACCATAAAATCCACACCAAGGTAACAAACACTAGTCTCCATAGAGCAGAAACCTGTGTACTGAATCGTCTGGCCATCGCAAATAACACCAACTCGTGGAACCCATTAAAATCTGGCATAGTCAAATGTAAAATATCAAATATACGCAACCAAATAGTATGGGTAAATGTACATCTCACCAACATGTGGTCCATATCCTCTTCATTAGACATGCAGAAAATACAAATCGAAGGTCCCATAAACCCAATAGTGCGAAGATTATCAAGGGTAGGGAGCTTGTTGTGGATAGCTTTCCAAGTAGTGATAGAACGTCGAGGAGGAATGTAAGAGGACCAAATCCAGTCTCCCCAATTAACCGTAGGGAAGGATGGGCGTAGATGCTGATAGAAAATTGCACTAGAAGTAGTGCCATCTCTAGAAGAAGTCCAGATTCTTGTGTCCTCCCCAGCAGGAGCTAACTGGTAATTGAAGATATCATAAGAAACCTCCAGATATGCCGCAACAAATTCTGGAATGAGATCCCAGCTATCATTCGTCACATAGTCAGAGATGGCGAAATCAAAATGATGCCTAAGATGAGTAGGGATCTCAATTCTATCCGCAATGCAGTAACCCAGCCAATTATCAAGCCAAAGCGAATCTGTGAGTTGCTCCCAACCAACCAGCGAGACCCATTGATAAGAGCAGGATAGCTATCCTTAAAACCAAACCAATCGAAGAACGAACATAACTCCGTAATTGACCATGGGAGAAAAAGCGATCAAGCAAAATACTCATATACGGCGCCTTTTGATTCAAAACATCCCAGGTAAACCGAGAGAGGAATGAATTATTGTGCTTACTAACTAGATGATTCGTTACCAATGAGGTCTAGCTCAATTAGTTAGACTGAGGTGTCATGACACTAGAGGTCATAGGTTCAATTCTCGCCAAGTGCGGGATTATTTATAGTTTATTACTAGCTTTGTAATGCTACTTGTAAATTGTAATGGTTCGATTATTAAAAAAAACTAGATGATTCGTTCATCCACTTTCTATTGCATTATGTAGAAGAAAGATACAATGCCATGTGAAGAATGAGTTGTATGTATAGAACAACTACTAGATCACTAGATTAGTTAGATTGCTACTTAGATTGTTCCATTATGATATCCCTTTCCTCAAACATAGGAGAGAACTAACTACAAGTACTATAGCTGAAACTAACCTTTCCATTAGCCTTACAAACTAGATTAGTTGTCTATTGATTCATTCATTCACTTTCTATTGCATTAGGTAGATGAAAGATACAATCCCATGTAAAGAATAAGTTGTATGTCTTCCCTTTATATAGAACAACAACTAGATCACTAGATTAGTTAGATTGCTATATAGAGTGTTCCGTTATGATATCCCTTTCCGCAAACATAGGAGAGAACTAACAACAAGTACTAGAGTTATATACACAATCAAATAAGAAGTTCCCTTGCTTCCTTAGTGAGCAAGTTAAAGAGTCCATTGAAGCTAACCTATCTATTGTGCTTACTAACTAGATGATTCATTCATCCACATTCTATTGCTTTATGTAGATGAAAGATACAATGCCATGTGAAGATTGAGCTGTATGTATAGAACAACTATGAGATCAACTACTAGATCACTAGATTAGTTAGATTGCTATTTAGAGTGTTCCATTATGATATCCCTTTCCTCAAACATAGCAGAGAACAAACTACAAGTACTATAGCTGAAACTAACCTTTCCATTACCCTTACAAACTAGATTAGTTGTCTATTGATTCATTCATTCACTTTCTATGCTT
Source organism: Plantago ovata (assembly GCA_028274465.1). Classification (NCBI taxonomy): domain Eukaryota; kingdom Viridiplantae; phylum Streptophyta; class Magnoliopsida; order Lamiales; family Plantaginaceae; genus Plantago; species Plantago ovata. The sequence goes on from CM051455.1 coordinate 65,180,582, forward strand.
TAGGTAGATGAAAGATACAATCCCATGTAATGAATGAGTTGTATGTATAAAATAACTACTAGATCACTAGATTAGTTAGATTGCTATTTAGAGTGTTCCATTATGATATCCCTTTCCTCAAACATAGGAGAGAACTAACTACAAGTAATATAGCTGAAACTAACCTTTCCATTACCCTTACAAACTAGATTAGTTGTGTATTGATTCATTCATTAACTTTCTATCGCATTAGGTAGATGAACGATACAATCCCATGTAAAGAATAAGTTGTATGTCTTCCCTTTATATAGAACAACAACTAGATCACTAGATTAGTTAGATTGCTATATAGGGTGTTCCGTTACGATATCCCTTTCCGCAAACATAGGAGAGAACTAACTACAAGTACTAGAGTTATATACACAATCAAATAAGAAGTTCCCTTGCTTCCTTAGTGAGCAAGTTAAAGAGTCCATTGAAGCTAACCTATCTATTGTGCTTACTAACTAGATGATTCATTCATCCACTTTCTATTGCCTTATGTAGATGAAAGATACAATGCCATATGAAGAATGAGTTGTATGTATAGGACAACTACTAGATCACTAGATTAGTTAGATTGCTATTTAGAGTGTTCCATTATGATATCTCTTTCCTCAAACATAGGAGAGAACTAACTACAAGTACTATAGCTGAAACTAACCTTTCCATTAGCCTTACAAACTAGATTAGTTGTCTATTGATTCATTCATTCACTTTCTATTGCATTAGGTAGATGAAAGATACAATCCCATGTAAAGAATAAGTTGTATGTCCTCCCTTTATATAGAACAACAACTAGATCACTAGATTAGTTAGATTGCTATATAGAGTGTTCCGTTATGATATCCCTTTCCGCAAACATAGGAGAGAACTAACAACAAGTACTAGAGTTATATACACAATCAAATAAGAAGTTCCCTTGCTTCCTTAGTGAGCAAGTTAAAGAGTCCATTGAAGCTAACCTATCTATTGTGCTTACTAACTAGATGATTCATTCATCCACATTCTATTGCTTTATGTAGATGAAAGATACAATGCCATGTGAAGAATGAGCTGTATGTATAGAACAACTACGAGATCAACTACTAGATCACTAGATTTGTTAGATTGCTATTTAAAGTGTTCCATTATGATATCCCTTTCCTCAAACATAGCAGAGAACTGACTACAAGTACTATAGCTGAAACTAACCTTTCCATTACCCTTACGAACTAGATTAGTTGTCTATTGATTCATTCATTCACTTTTTATTGCTTTAGGTAGATGAAAGATACAATCCCATGTAATGAATGAGTTGTATGTATAGAACAACTTCTAGATCACTAGATTAGTTAGATTGCTATATAGAGTGTTCCGTTATGATATCCCTTTCCACAAACATAGGAGAGAACTAACTACAAGTAATATAGCTGAAACTAACCTTTCCATTACCCTTACAAACTAGATTAGTTGTCTATTGATTCATTCATTCACTTTCTATTGCATTAGGTAGATGAAAGATACAATCCCATGTAAAGAATAAGTTGTATGTCCTCCCTTTATATAGAACAACAACTAGATCACTAGATTAGTTAGATTGCTATATAGAGTGTTCCGTTATGATATCCCTTTCCGCAAACATAGGAGAGAACTAACAACAAGTACTAGAGTTATATACACAATCAAATAAGAAGTTCCCTTGCTTCCTTAGTGAGCAAGTTAAAGAGTCCATTGAAGCTAACCTATCTATTGTGCTTACTAACTAGATGATTCATTCATCCACATTCTATTTCTTTATGTAGATGAAAGATACAATGCCATGTGAAGAATGAGGTGTATGTATAGAACAACTACGCGATCAACTACTAGATCACTAGATTTGTTAGATTGCTATTTAAAGTGTTCCATTATGATATCCCTTTCCTCAAACATAGCAGAGAACTAACTACAAGTACTATAGCTGAAACTAACCTTTCCATTACCCTTACAAACTAGATTAGTTGTCTATTGATTCATTCATTCACTTTCTATTGCTTTAGGTAGATGAAAGATACAATCCCATGTAATGAATGAGTTGTATGTATAGAACAACTTCTAGATCACTAGATTAGTTAGATTGCTATTTAGAGTGTTCCATTATGATATCCCTTTCCTCAAACATAGGAGAGAACTAGCTACAAGTAATATAGCTGAAACTAACCTTTCCATTACCCTTACAAACTAGATTAGTTGTCTATTGATTCATTCATTCACTTTCTTTCGCATTAGGTAGATGAAAGATACAATCCCATGTAAAGAATAAGTTGTATGTCTTCCCTTTATTTAGAACAACAACTAGATCACTAGATTAGTTAGATTTCTATATAGAGTGTTCCGTTATGATATCCCTTTCCACAACATAGGAGAGAACTAACAACAAGTACTAGAGTTATATACACAATCAAATAAGAAGTTCCCTTGCTTCCTTAGTGAGCAAGTTAATGAGTCCATTGAAGCTAACCTATCTATTGTGCTTACTAACTAGATGATTCATTCATCCACATTCTATTGCTTTATGTAGATGAAAGATACAATGCCATGTGAAGAATGAGCTGTATGTATAGAACAACTACGAGATCAACTACTAGATCACTAGATTAGTTAGATTGCTATTTAAAGTGTTCCATTATGATATCCCTTTCCTCAAACATACCAGAGAACTAACTACAAGTACTATAGCTGAAACTAACCTTTCCATTACCCTTACAAACTAGATTAGTTGTCTATTGATTCATTCATTCACTTTCTATTGCTTTAGGTAGATGAAAGATACAATCCCATGTAATGAATGAGTTGTATGTATAAAATAACTACTAGATCACTAGATTAGTTAGATTGCTATTTAGAGTGTTCCATTATGATATCCCTTTCCTCAAACATAGGAGAGAACTAACTACAAGTAATATAGCTGAAACTAACCTTTCCATTACCCTTACAAACTAGATTAGTTGTTTATTGATTCATTCATTAACTTTCTATCGCATTAGGTAGATGAAAGATACAATCCCATGTAAAGAATAAGTTGTATGTCTTCCCTTTACATAGAACAACAACTAGATCACTAGATTAGTTAGATTGCTATATAGGGTGTTCCGTTACGATATCCCTTTCCGCAAACATAGGAGAGAACTAACTACAAGTACTAGAGTTATATACACAATCAAATAAGAAGTTCCCTTGCTTCCTTAGTGAGCAAGTTAAAGAGTCCATTGAAGCTAACCTATCTATTGTGCTTACTAACTAGATGATTCATTCATCCACTTTCTATTGCCTTATGTAGATGAAAGATACAATGCCATATGAAGAATGAGTTGTATGTATAGGACAACTACTAGATCACTAGATTAGTTAGATTGCTATTTAGAGTGTTCCATTATGATATCTCTTTCCTCAAACATAGGAGAGAACTAACTACAAGTACTATAGCTGAAACTAACCTTTCCATTAGCCTTACAAACTAGATTAGTTGTCTATTGATTCATTCATTCACTTTCTATTGCATTAGGTAGATGAAAGATACAATCCCATGTAAAGAATAAGTTGTATGTCTCCCTCTATATAGAACAACAACTAGATCACTAGATTAGTTAGATTGCTATATAGAGTGTTCCGTTATGATATCCCTTTCCGCAAACATAGGAGAGAACTAACAACAAGTACTAGAGTTATATACACAATCAAATAAGAAGTTCCCTTGCTTCCTTAGTGAGCAAGTTAAAGAGTCCATTGAAGCTAACCTATCTATTGTGCTTACTACTAGATGTTCATTCATCCACATTCTATTGCTTTATGTAGATGAAATATACAATGCCATGTGAGATGAGCTGTATGTAAGAACAACTACGAGATAACTACTAGATCACTAGATTTGTAGATTGCGATTATATATGTGCTCATTATGATATCCAGTTCCTCAACATAGCAGAGAACTGACTACAATACTAATAGCGAAACTAACCTTTCCATTACCCGTACGACTAGATTAGTTTTTCCATATGATCATTCAGTCAACCTTTTTATTGCTTTAGGTAGATGAAAGAAAATCCCCATGTAATGAATGAGTTGTATGTAGAGAACACTTCTAGATTCACTAGATTAGTTAGATTGCTTATAGAGTGTGCCGTTATGATATCCCTTTCACAAACATAGGAGAGAACTAACTACAAGTAATATAGCTGAAACTACCTTTCATTAGATGAGGTTTCTAGGATTCATTCGTCCACTTTCGGTGTGCATTAGGTAGATGAAAGATACAATCCCATGTGAAAGAATAAGTTGTATGTCCTCCCTTATAGAACAACAACTAGATCACTAGATGAGTTAGATTGCTATATTAGAGTGTTCCGTTATGATATCCCTTTCGCAAACATAGGAGAGAACTAACAACAAGTACTAGAGTTATATACACAATCAAATAAGAAGTTCACTTGCTTCCTTAGTGAGCAAGTTAAGAGTCCATTGAAGCTAACCGAGCTATTGCTTCTAACTAGAGGATCACTTCATCCACATTCTAGTGCCTTTATGTAGATGAAGAGTACAATGCCATGTGAAGAATGAGGTGTATGTATAGAACAACTACGAGATCAATACTAATCACTAGATGTGTTAGATTGGCTATTTAAAGGTTCCATGATGATATCCCTTTCCTCAAACATAGCAGAGAACTAACTACAAGTACATAGAGCTGAAACGACCTTTCCATTACCCTTACAACTAGATTAGTGGGCTATTGATTATTCATTCACTTTCTATTGCTTTAAGTTAGATGAAGATACATCCCATGTAATGAATGAGTTGTAGGTATAGAACAACTCTAGATCACTAGATTAGTTAGATTGCTATTTAGAGTGTTCCATTATGATATCCCTTCCTCAAACATAGGAGAGAACTAGCTACAAGTAATATAGCTGAAACTAACCTTTCCATTACCCTACAAACTAGATTAGTTGTTCTATGATTCATTCATTCACTTTCTATAGCATTAGGTAGATGAAAGATACAATCCCATGTAAAGAATAAGTTGTATGTCTTCCCTTATTTAGAACAACAACTAGATCACTAGATTATTAGATTTCTATATAGTGTTCCGTTATGAGCCCTTTCCGCAAACATAGGACAGAACTAACAACAAGTACGCAGAGTTATATACACAATCAAATAAGAAGTTCCATTGCTTCCTTAGTGAGCAAGTTAATGAGTCCATTGAAGCTAACCTATCTATTGTGCTTACTAACTAGATGATTCATCATCCACATTCTATTGCTTATGTAGATGAAAGAATACAAGGCCATGTGAAGAATGAGCTGTATGTATAGAACAACTACGAGATCAACTATTAGATCAATAGATTAGTTAGATTGCTATTTAAAGTGTTCATCATGATATCCCTTTCCTCAAACATACCAGAGAACTACTACAAGACTATAGCTGAAACTAAACTTTCCATTACCCTTACAACTAGAGTAGTTTGTCCTATTGATTCATTCATTCACTTTCCTACTTTAGGTAGATGAAAGATACAAGCCCATGTAATGAATGAGTTGATGTATAAAATAACTACAGATCACGAGATTAGTTAGATTGCGATTTAGGTGGTCCATTATAGATCCCCCCTTTCCTCAAACATAGGAGAGAACTAACTACAGTAGATGCTTGAAACTAACCTTTCCATTAACCTACAAACTAGATTAGTTGTTATTATTCATTCATTCACTTTCTATCGCTTAGGTAGATGAAGATACAATCCCATGTAAAGAATAAGTTGTATGTCTTCCCTTATATAGAACAACAACTAGATCACTAGATTAGTTTAGATTGCTATATGGGTTTTCCGTTACGATATCCCTTTCCGCAAACATAGAGAAGACTAACTACAAGTACTAGAGTTATATACACATCAAATAAGAAGTTCCCTTGCTTCCTTAGTGAGCAAGTTAAAGAGTCCATTGAAGCTAACCTATCTATTGTGCTTACTAACTAGATGATTCATCATCCACTTTCTATTGCTTTATGTAGATGAAAGATACAATGCCATGTGAAGAATGAGTTGTATGTATAGAACAACTACTAGATCACTAGATTAGTTAGATTGCTATTTAGAGTGTTCCATTATGATATCCCTTTCCTCAAACATAGGAGAGAACTAACTACAAGTACTAGCTGAAAACTAACCTTTCCATTAGCCTTACAAACTAGATTAGTTGTCTATTGATTCATTCATTCACTTTCTATTGCATTAGGTAGATGAAAGATACAATCCCATGTAAAGAATAAGTTGTATGTCTTCCCTTTATATAGAACAACAACTAGATCACTAGATTAGTTAGATTGCTATATAGAGTGTTCCGTTATGATATCCCTTTCCGCAAACATAGGAGAGAACTAACTACAAGTACTAGAGTTATATACACAATCAAATAAGAAGTTCCCTTGCTTCCTTAGTGAGCAAGTTAAAGAGTCCATTGAAGCTAACCTATCTATTGTGCTTACTAACTAGATGATTCATTCATCCACATTCTATTGCTTTATGTAGATGAAAGATACAATGCCATGTGAAGATGAGCTGTATGTATAGAACAACTACGGATCAACTACTAGATCACTAGATTAGTTAGATTGCTATTTAGAGTGTTCCATTATGATATCCCTTTCCTCAAACATAGCAGAGAACTAACTACAAGTACTATAGCTGAAACTAACTTTCCATTACCCTTACAAACTAGATTAGTTGTCTATTGATTCATTCATTCACTTTCTATTGCTTTAGGTAGATGAAAGATACAATCCCATGTAATGAATGAGTTGTATGTATAGAACAACTACTAGATCACTAGATTAGTTAGATTGCTATTTAGAGTGTTCCATTATGATATCCCTTCCTCAAACATAGGAGAGAACTAACTACAAGTACTATAGCTCAAACTAACCTTTCCATTACCCTTACAAACTAGATTAGTTGTTTATTGATTCATTCATTCACTTTCTATTGCATTAGGTAGATGAAAGATACAATTCCATGTAAGAATAAGTTGTATGTCTTCCCTTTATATAGAACAACAACTAGATCACTAGATTAGTTAGATTGCTATATAGAGTGTTCCGTTATGATATCCCTTTCCGCAAAACATAGGAGAGAACTAACTACAAGTACTAGAGTTATATACACAATCAAATAAGAAGTTCCCTTGCTTCCTTAGTGAGCAAGTTAAGAGTCCATTGAAGCTAACCTATCTATTGTGCTTACTAACTAGATGATTCGTTCAATGATTACTATGATGTATGATTCTTATTAAAACAAAAATGAGGTCTACTAATTGGTTAGACTGAGGTGTCCTGACACTAGAGGTCATAGGTTCCATTTCGCCTAGTGCGGATTATTTATCTTTATTAATAGCTTTGTACTGCTACTTGTACATTGTAAATGGTTCCTTATAAAAAAACTAGATGATTCGTCATCCTTTCTATTGCTTTAGGTAGATGAAAGATACAATCCCATGTGAAGAATGAGTTGTATGTATAGAACAACTACTAGATCACTAGATTAGTTAGATTGCTATTTAGAGTGTTCCATTATGATATCCCTTTCCTCAAACATAGGAGAGAACTAACTACAAGTACTATAGCTGAAACTAACCTTTCCATTAGCCTTACAAACTAGATTAGTTGTCTATTGATTCATTCATTCACTTTCTATTGCATTAGGTAGATGAAAGATACAATCCCATGTAAAGAATAAGTTGTATGTCTTTCCTTTATATAGAACCAAACTAGATCACTAGATTAGTTAGATTGCTATATAGAGTGTTCCGTTATGATATCCCTTTCCGGAAACTACTACAGTTATATACACATCAAATAAGAAGTTCCCTTGCTTCCTTAGTGAGCAAGTTAAAGAGTCCATTGAAGCTAACCTATCTATTGTGCTTACTAACTAGATGATTCATCATCACATTCTATTGCTTTATGTAGATGAAAGATACAATGCCATGTGAAGAATGAGCTGTATGTATAGAACAACTACGGATCAACTAGATCACTAGATTAGTTAGATTGCTATTAGAGTGTTCCATTATGATATCCCTTTCCTCAAACATAGCAGAGAACTAACTACAAGTACTATAGCTGAAACTAACCTTTCCATTACCCTTACAAACTAGATTAGTTGTCTATTGATTCATTCATTCACTTTCTATTGCTTTAGGTAGATGAAAGATACAATCCCATGTAATGAATGAGTTGTATGTATAGAACAACTAATAGATCACTAGATTAGTTAGATTGCTATTTAGAGTGTTCCATTATGATATCCCTTTCCTCAAACATAGGAGAGAACTAACTACAAGTAATATAGCTGAAACTAACCTTTCCATTACCCTTACAAACTAGATTAGTTGTCTATTGATTCATTCATTCACTTTCTATTGCTTTAGGTAGATGAAAGATACAATCCCATGTAAAGAATGAGTTGTATGTCTTCCCTTTATATAGAACAACAACTAGATCACTAGATTAGTTAGATTGCTATTTAGAGTGTTCCGTTATGATATCCCTTTCCGCAAACATAGGAGAGAACTAACTACAAGTACTAGAGTATATACACAATCATAAAAGTTCCTTGCTTCCTTAGTGAGCAAGTTAAAGAGTCCATTGAAGCTAACCTATCTATTGTGCTTACTAACTAGATGATTCAATTCATCCACTTTCTATTGCTTTATGTAGATGAAAGATACAATGCCATGTGAAGATGATGATCCACTTTCTATTGCTTTATGTATGAAAGATACAATATGGACAACTACTAGATCACTAGATTAGTTAGATTGCTATTTAGAGTGTTCCATTATGATATCCCTTTCCTCAAACATAGGAGAGAACTAACTACAAGTACTATAGCTGAAACTAACTTTCCATTAGCCTTACAAACTAGATTAGTTGTCTATTGATTCATTCATTCACTTTCTATTGCATTAGGTAGATGAAAGATACAATCCCATGTAAAGAATAAGTTGTATGTCTTCCCTTTATATAGAACAACAACTAGATCACTAGATTAGTTAGATTGCTATATAGAGTGTTCCGTTATGATATCCCTTTCCGCAAACATAGGAGAGTAACTACAAGTACTAGAGTTATACACAATCAAATAAGAAGTTCCCTTGCTTCCTTAGTGAGCAAGTTAAAGAGTCCATTGAAGCTAACCTATCTATTGTGCTTACTAACTAGATGATTCATTCATCCACTTTCTATTGCTTTATGTAGATGAAAGATACAATGCCATGTGAAGATGAGTTGTATGTATAGAACAACTACTAGATCAACTACTAGATCACTAGATTAGTTAGATTGCTATTTAGAGTGTTCCATTATGATATCCCTTTCCTCAAACATAGCAGAGAACTAACTACAAGTACTATAGCTGAAACTAACCTTTCCATTACCCTTACAAACTAGATTAGTTGTCTATTGATTCATTCATTCACTTTCTATTGCTTTAGGTAGATGAAAGATACAATCCCATGTAAAGAATGAGTTGTATGTATAGAACAACTACTAGATCACTAGATTAGTTAGATTGCTATTTAGAGTGTTCCATTATGATATCCCTTTCCTCAAACATAGGAGAGAACTAACTACAAGTAATATAGCTGAAACTAACCTTTCCATTACCCTTACAAACTAGATTAGTTGTCTATTGATTCATTCATTCACTTTCTATTGCATTAGGTAGATGAAAGATACAATCCCATGTAAAGAATAAGTTGTATGTCTTCCCTTTATATAGAACGACAACTAGATCACTAGATTAGTTAGATTGCTATATAGAGTGTTCCGTTATGATATCCCTTTCCGCAAACATAGGAGAGAACTAACTACAAGTATTAGATTTATATACACAATCAAATAAGAAGTTCCCTTGCTTCCTTATTGAGCAAGTTAAAGAGTCCATTGAAGCTAACCTATCTATTGTGCTTACTAACTAGATGATTCAGTCATCCACTTTCTATTGCTTTATGTAGATGAAAGATACAATGCCATGTGAAGAATGAGTTGTATGTATAGGACAACTACTAGATCACTAGATTAGTTAGATTGCTATTTAGAGTGTTCCATTATGATATCTCTTTCCTCAAACATAGGAGAGAACTAACTACAAGTACTATAGCTGAAACTAACCTTTCCATTAGCCTTACAAACTAGATTAGTTGTCTATTGATTCATTCATTCACTTTCTATTGCATTAGGTAGATGAAAGATACAATCCCATGTAAAGAATAAGTTGTATGTCTTCCCTTTATATAGAACGACAACTAGATCACTAGATTAGTTAGATTGCTATATAGAGTGTTCCGTTATGATATCCCTTTCCGCAAACATAGGTGACAACTAACTACAAGTACTAGAGTTATATACACAATCAAATAAGAAGTTCCCTTGCTTTCTTAGTGAGCAAGTTAAAGAGTCCATTGAAGCTAACCTATCTATTGTGCTTACTAACTAGATGATTCATTCATTCACATTCTATTGCTTTATGTAGATGAAAGATACAATGCCATGTGAAGATTGAGCTGTATGTATAGAACAACTACGAGATCAACTACTAGATCACTAGATTAGTTAGATTGCTATTTAGAGTGTTCCATTATGATATCCCTTTCCTCAAACATAGCAGAGAACTAACTACAAGTACTATAGCTGAAACTAACCTTTCCATTACCCTTACAAACTAGATTAGTTGTCTATTGATTCATTCATTCACTTTCTTTTGCTTTAGGTAGATGAAAGATACAATCCAATGTAATGAATGAGTTGTATGTAGAGAACAACTAATAGATCACTAGATTAGTTAGATTGCTATTTAGAGTGTTCCATTATGATATCCCTTTCCTCAAACATAGGAGAGAACTAACTACAAGTAATATAGCTCAAACTAACCTTTCCATTACCCTTACAAACTAGATTAGTTGTTTATTGATTCATTCATTCACTTTCTATTGCATTAGGTAGATGAAAGATACAATTCCATGTAAAGAATAAGTTGTATGTCTTCCCTTTATATAGAACAACAACTAGATCACTAGATTAGTTAGATTGCTATATAGAGTGTTCCGTTATGATATCCCTTTCCGCAAACATAGGAGAGAACTAACTACAAGTACTAGAGTAATATACACAATCAAATAAGAAGTTCCCTTGCTTCCTTAGTGAGCAAGTTAAAGAGTCCTAATTATGAGTCTAAGCGCAATTGGTTATACTGAGGTGTCATGACCACTATAGGTCATAGGTTCAATTCTCGGCCTAGTGCGGGATTATTATAGTTTATTACTAGCTTTGTTATGCTACTTGTAAATTGTAATGGTTCGATTATTAAAAAACCTAGATGATTCGTTCATCCACTTTCTATTGCTTTATGTAGATGAAAGATACAATGCCATGTGAAGAATGAGTTGTATGTATAGAACAACTACTAGATCACTAGATTAGTTAGATTGCTACTTAGATTGTTCCATTATGATATCCCTTTCCTCAAACATAGGAGAGAACTAACTACAAGTACTATAGCTGAAACTAACCTTTCCATTAGCCTTACAAACTAGATTAGTTGTCTATTGATTCATTCATTCACTTTCTATTGCATTAGGTAGATGAAAGATACAATCCCATGTAAGAATAAGTTGTATGTCTTTCCTTATATAGAACAACAACTAGATCACTAGATTAGTTAGATTGCTATATAGAGTGTTCCGTTATGATATCCCTTTCCGCAAACATAGGAGAGAACTAACAACACGTACTAGAGTTATATACACAATCAAATAAGAAGTTCCCTTGCTTCCTTAGTGAGCAAGTTAAAGAGTCCATTGAAGCTAACCTATCTATTGTGCTTACTAACTAGATGATTCATTCATCCACATTCTATTGCTTTATGTAGATGAAAGATACAATGCCATGTGAAGATTGAGCTGTATGTATAGAACAACTACGAGATCAACTACTAGATCACTAGATTAGTTAGATTGCTATATAGAGTGTTCCGTTATGACATCCCTTTCCGCCAACATAGGAGAGAACTAACTACAAGTAATAGAGTAATATACACAATCAAATAAGAAGTTCCCTTGCTTCCTTAGTGAGCAAGTTAAAGAGTCCATTAAAGCTAACCTATCTATTGTGCTTACTAACTAGATGATTCGTTACCAATGAGGTCTAGCTCAATTGGTTAGACTGAGGTGTCATGACACTAGAGGTCATAGGTTCAATTCTCGCCAAGTGCGGGATTATTTATAGTTTATTACTAGCTTTGTAATGCTACTTGTAAATTGTAATGGTTCGATTATTAAAAAAAACTAGATGATTCGTTCATCCACTTTCTATTGCCTTATGTAGATGAAAGATACAATGCCATGTGAAGAATGAGTTGTATGTATAGAACAACTACTAGATCACTAGATTAGTTAGATTGCTACTTAGATTGTTCCATTATGATATCCCTTTCCTCAAACATAGGAGAGAACTAACTACAAGTACTATAGCTGAAACTAACCTTTCCATTAGCCTTACAAACTAGATTAGTTGTCTATTGATTCATTCATTCACTTTCTATTGCATTAGGTAGATGAAAGATACAATCCCATGTAAAGAATAAGTTGTATGTCTTCCCTTTATATAGAACAACAACTAGATCACTAGATTAGTTAGATTGCTATATAGAGTGTTCCGTTATGATATCCCTTTCAGAAAGTACTACAGTTATATACACAATCAAATAAGAAGTTCCCTTGCTTCCTTAGTGAGCAAGTTAAAGAGTCCATTGAAGCTAACCTATCTATTGTGCTTACTAACTAGATGATTCATTCATCCACATTCTATTGCTTTATGTAGATGAAAGATACAATGCCATGTGAAGATTGAGCTGTATGTATAGAACAACTACGAGATCAACTACTACATCACTAGATTAGTTAGATTGCTATTTAGAGTGTTCCATTATGATATCCCTTTCCTCAAACATAGCAGAGAACTAACTACAAGTACTATAGCTGAAACTAACCTTTCCATTACCCTTACAAACTAGATTAGTTGTCTATTGATTCATTCATTCACTTTCTATTGCTTTAGGTAGATGAAAGATACAATCCCATGTAATGAATGAGTTGTATGTAAAGAACAACTAATAGATCACTAGAATAGTTATAGTGCTATTTAGAGTGTTCCATTATGATATCCCTTTCCTCAAACATAGGAGAGAACTAACTACAAGTAATATCGCTGAAACTAACCTTTCCATTACCCTTACAAACTAGATTAGTTGTTTATTGATTCATTCATTCACTTTCTATCGCATTAGGTAGATGAAAGATACAATCCCATGTAAAGAATAAGTTGTATGTCTTCCCTTTATTTAGAACAACAACTAGATCACTAGATTAGTTAGATTGCTATATAGAGTGTTCCGTTATGATATCCCTTTCCGCAAACATAGGTGACAACTAACTACAAGTACTAGAGTTATGTACACAATCAAATAAGAAGTTCCCTTGCTTCCTTAGTGAGCAAGTTAAAGAGTCCATTGAAGCTAACCTATCTATTGTGCTTACTAACTAGATGATTCATTCATCCACATTCTATTGCTTTATGTAGATGAAAGATACAATGCCATGTGAAGATTGAGCTGTATGTATAGAACAACTACGAGATCAACTACTAGATCACTAGATTAGTTAGATTGCTATTTAGAGTGTTCCATTATGATATCCCTTTCCTCAAACATAGCAGAGAACTAACTACAAGTACTATAGCTGAAACTAACCTTTCCAATACCCTTACAAACTAGATTAGGTGTCTATTGATTCATTCATTCACTTTCTATTGCTTTAGGTAGATGAAAGATACAATCCCATGTAATGAATGAGTTGTATGTATAGAACAACTAATAGATCACTAGATTAGTTATATTGCTATTTAGAGTGTTCCATTATGATATCCCTTTCCTCAAACATAGGAGAGAACTAACTACAAGTAATATCGCTGAAACTAACCTTTCCATTACCCTTACAAACTAGATTAGTTGTTTATTGATTCATTCATTCACTTTCTGTCGCATTAGGTAGATGAAAGATACAATCCCATGTAAGGAATAAGTTGTATGTCTTCCCTTTATATAGAACGACAACTAGATCACTAGATTAGTTAGATTGCTATATAGAGTGTTCCGTTATGATATCTCTTTCCGCAAACATAGGAGAGAACTAACTACAAGTAGTAGATTTATATACACAATCAAATAAGAAGTTCCCTTGCTTCCTTATTGAGCAAGTTAAAGAGTCCATTGAAGCTAACCTATCTATTGTGCTTACTAACTAGATGATTCAGTCATCCACTTTCTATTGCTTTATGTAGATGAAAGATACAATGCCATGTGAAGAATGAGTTGTATGTATAGGACAACTACTAGATCACTAGATTAGTTAGATTGCTTATTAGAGTGTTCCATTATGATATCTCTTTCCTCAAACATAGGAGAGAACTAACTACAAGTACTATAGCTGAAACTAACCTTTCCATTAGCCTTACAAACTAGATTAGTTGTCTATTGATTCATTCATTCACTTTCTATTGCATTAGGTAGATGAAAGATACAATCCCATATAAAGAATAAGTTGTATGTCTTCCCTTTATATAGAACGACAACTAGATCACTAGATTAGTTAGATTGCTATATAGAGTGTTCCGTTATGATATCCCTTTCCGCAAACATAGGTGACAACTAACTACAAGTACTAGAGTTATATACACAATCAAATAAGAAGTTCCCTTGCTTCCTTAGTGAGCAAGTTAAAGAGTCCATTGAAGCTAACCTATCTATTGTGCTTACTAACTAGATGATTCATTCATTCACATTCTATTGCTTTATGTAGATGAAAGATACAATGCCATGTGAAGATTGAGCTGTATGTATAGAACAACTACGAGATCAACTACTAGATCACTAGATTAGTTAGATTGCTATTTAGAGTGTTCCATTATGATATCCCTTTCCTCAAACATAGCAGAAAACTAACTACAAGTACTATAGCTGAAACTAACCTTTCCATTACCCTTACAAACTAGATTAGTTGTCTATTGATTCATTCATTCACTTTCTATTGCTTTAGGTAGATGAAAGATACAATCCCGTGTAATGAATGAGTTGTATGTATAGAACAACTAATAGATCACTACCTAGTTAGTAAGCACAATAGATAGGTTAGTGATTGATTCATTCATTCACTTAAAAAAAAGTCGAAATTTCTCTCCTAAATTTTAGGAGATGCCCTAATTCTGCCGTTCCCGTATTCCGGCCACCGGTCTCCGTCGGTGGATCTGCGCGTCTCACGCGCCTGTCCATGACATTCCACTCTTCAAGGGCTATCTATCCATACCAAGTTTGCCCGTTTTGGAAATCGGACGCGCCCTATACGTATTTTCCGATTTCGTATAATTTAGGAGATGCCCTAATTCTGCCGTTCCCGTATTCCGGCCACCAGTCTCCGACGGTAGATCTTTGATTCTCACGCGCCACTCCATTCTCTTGCCCTCTTCAAGGGATATCCATCCATACCAAGTTTGCTCGTTTTGGACATCGGACGCGCCCTGTACGTATTTTACGATTTCGTATAATTTATATTTTCCGGATTCTGTTACAGTTTTGCAGGTTTGCAAGATATGGCTCACCACCACCGTACTGCGGCGGAGGTCCTTGCCACACCACCCAACACGGGAACGAACCGGCCTGCTTGGGTCCTTGATGGACCAAAGTTTATGCCGGTTCGATCAGGTAATATCGTTTCTGTTTCTTTGGACGATAATTTCTTACAATCGAGGGTTGATACCTGCTCTCGTTTTGCATGTATTGGTCGCCTCATGATGCCAAAAGGATCTGTTCCATGGAAATATCATGATTTGAAGCAGGCGTTACACGCTCTTTGGAAGATTACAGATTGTCGAATGCTTGCAATCGGGCATGGATTTTATATCTTTCAGTTTGCTACGGAAGAACAAAGGAACGAGATTCTGGATTCTAGTTCCTTTAAACTCAATTTGGGTACACTGTATATGCAACCTTGGGTGCCAAATTTCGACCCTGGCAAGGCTGCTACTACTCTAGCTAAAGTTTGGATTCGTTTATTTGGTCTTGGTTATGAATATCTTCATCGATCAATAATTCTTAGTCTTGCTGCTGCATTTGGTCGCCCAATACGTATTGATACGAACTCTTTGGATAGATGCTTTGGTACATATGTGAAGGTGTTGGTGGAGGTTGATTTTTCAAAACCTATTGATACGTTTGTGTTATTGGAAACTTCCACAGCTACAATCAGAGTGGAGATGTCTATGGAAGATTGTCCCGCGTTTTGCACTCATTGCATGGCTCTTGGACATATGACTGCTGCTTGTTCACGAGTCCCAGGGGCCGGAGGACTTAACTCTCGTGATGTTGGTAGGGATGCCAATCGACGTGCTGCACACCAGGTCCCTCGCCAAGCAACGCGTCCAGGTCAGCGCACTTTGGATCCAAGCAACGAACAGCAAATTGAGAACAATATTGCCCAACCAGAGACCATGGCTGCTGTTTCGGCTCAACATGAGGAGCTTGCGGTGGATGGAGCACAACGTTCTTCCAAAAGTGCTCCAGCACATGATGAGCTCAAGCATACGGAAGGGGTGCTGCAATGTGTTACTCCGGCTAGTTCGCCTACAGCAAATTCTAGAACGATCCCGGTTGTTCAGTTAATCCTAAATTCTTTGGGTCCGTCTGAGGGTTTGACAGAATCCCTTCCTCCTGAGCAGTCTATCTCAATTCAACAAGAGGATACGGAGGGGTACCAGGTTGTCTCACCAAAAAAGAATCGACCTTTACCAAGGCGTAATGTCACTAAGGGTTCTAGTTCTTTGACAGCCGGTCCCATGGTAACTCCTTTTCTGTCCAAAGTTATTGCTGCTCGTGTAAATAAGTATGGTCCGCTTCGGGATTTGGAGAACTCAAGCTCTACTCTACCTGCTCCTGCCTCATCCGGTGGTGGTGACAATGCAACACTTGTTCCTCTATTAGAGGCTGGGGATGTTCAAGACTCCATTGAGCTCGTTAAGGGACAGAGGCCTGGTCCCAAAGAGAAAATGCTCATCGCATCTAAACGTTCCTGGTTCGAGTTATCTGAAGAAGAAAATCAGGAGGCTGCTGCCTTAGAGGTCAATTCACGGTCAGATTTGACCGTTACAACATCCACTGTTTCTCAATGAATGTTCTTTTTTGGAACATTCGGGGCATTGGCAACTCGCCATCCCAAAATATGCTTCGAAAGCATTGTATCACATCTCACCCTCAGTGGTTAGCAATAGCGGAGCCAAAAGTCCCTTTTGACTCCATTCACTCTTCTTACTGGAACTCTCTTGGGTATCGTCTGGCTGGCTTTCATACGTCTTCCGGATTCTTGCCCAACATTTGGGTTCTGGAGCATTCTTCTTTGGATACTTCTACGATGATATTCTCCTCTTCGCAGATGATTGTCATTCAGGTTGTATTCCTCCATCACACTTTTCTAATTGCTTTCATTCATGCTGATAATGATTACATTAGACGTCGTGTTCTTTGGAATGATATTCAATCACTACCAAGTTTGCCTCTTTTACTTGTAGGTGATTTCAATTCGGTTTTAGGGGCTCATGAACGCTCAAATGGTTCTTCCCCGGCCCGCATTGAGATACAAGAGTTTACTGATTTTATCAATAATGGGAATCTGCTGGAACCGGCTAGTTCTGGATGTTTTTTCACTTGGTCAAATCATCACTTCACTCACGGTTATATGGAATCCAGAATTGATAGAGTTTTGGCTACTAACTCTTTCATGGATATCTGGGAGGCGGTATCTTATCATGTCGGGATTCGTAATTGCTCAGATCATAGTCCGCTTCTAGTCAGTTGCTCCTCTGGACATCTACGCTTGCCACGACCTTTCAGGTTCCAAAACATGTGGCTAAGTCATAAGGCGTTTGAAGAAGTGGTCCGTGCATCCTGGACTGCTCCACTCTCGGCTTCAGGGGCTTGCGCGGTTGTGATGGGTAAGCTCAAGCGTCTAAAGTGCTGCCTTCGTTTTTGGAATGTGGAGGTTTTTGGTCATCTTTCAGCAAAATTGTCAGCAGCTCAGGCGCGTATTGAAGAGGTGCAAGGGGAGTTAGCTGATTCAGGGCCAATTGATTCGCTACACATTCAGGAGAAAGAGGCACTTGAGCATTATAATAGTATTCTGGATCAGGAGGCTACTTTTTTACGGCAGAAGAGCAGGTCCTCGTGGTTACAGGATGGTGATCGTAATACGGCTTTTTTCCACAGGAGCTTGAAGGTAACTAAAGGTCATGGTGGCATAGCATCTTTACTAATTAATGATGAGCTAACCGGAGATCGAACTTTGATTCGAGATCATGTTGTAAGTTACTATGAAGGTCTTTTTCGGCAAGATGTATCTGTAGCGCCTTCCTTCCATGGAATGGAGTCCTTAATCTCCATTTTGGTGTCGGATGAGCAGAATCGGGATCTTACTCGCACTCCAACCGCTGATGAGATTAAACATGTGGTCTTTGGTATGAATCCAGACAGTGCGCCTGGCCCGGATGGTTTTGGAGGTAAATTCTATCAACGCATGTGGCATATTGTTGGTGAGGATGTTGCCAACGCTGTTCGATCGTTCTTTATTCATGGTGAGTTTCCCTCGGGTTTCAATGCCAGTTTTGTTACACTAATTCCCAAGCTTAAGGATGCCACACGTATTGAGGATTTTAGGCCAATTGTTTTGGGTAATTTTCTGTATAAGATCATTACAAAGATCCTCTCTGATCGGCTAGGATCTATTCTTTCGAATTTGCTTTCTTATCATCAGTTTGGGTTTATTCCTGGGAGAAGAATTCATGATTGCATTGCTTTGGCGTCTGAAGGTGTCAATAGTTTGGGTCTCCGTTGTATGGATGGGAACATGGTTATTAAGATCGATATTCGTAAAGCTTTCGATACTTTAAACTGGGATTTTCTGCTTGAGGTGTTACGGATTATGAATTTTTCAGACTCCTTTATAGCTTGGGTGCGATTCATTCTTCATTCTGCTAGACTTTCTGTTCTGATCAATGGTGCACCGGAAGGCTATTTCAGTTTCTCTCAAGGGGTTCGTCAAGGAGATCCTCTATCACCGTTACTTTTCTGTTTGGCCGAAGAGATCTTCAGTCGATTACTCACTCATTCGGCCTCTATAGGGGAGTTGTCTCCTTTATTTCTCGGTCGTAACATTACTTTCCCCTCACATTTACTTTACGCCGATGATGTAATTGTTTTTTGCAGAGCTTCAACGTCGAACTGCAGGACTTTATTGAAGATACTTAGATGCTATAAGGATTGGTCCGGACAAAGCTACAACCCTGCCAAATCTCGGGTTTACTTTAGTTCTTGTATTACGCCAGCTCGCACTCGCCGTTTGGGTCGCATTCTTGGCATTGGAACAGGTTCCTTACCTTTCTCGTACCTTGGTGTTCCGCTTTTTGTGGGTGTTCCAAGAAGGCGCCATTTACAGGGTATTGCGGATGGGATTATAGCCAAATTTGCTAGATGGAAAGGTTCTTCTTTGTCTATGGCAGGCCGTATATGTCTTGTGCACTCTGTTATTCAAGGTGCGTTTGTGCATTCAATGATGGTTTATAGATGGCCAAAGTATCTTCTTCGCTTTGTAGAAAGTAGAATGCGGAACTTTGTCTTCACGGGTGATATTCTCAAGATTGGCACCATTCGGGTCTCTTGGAAGCGTTGTTGTGCGCCTAAGGGTGAAGGGGGTTTGGGTCTTCGCTCAATGGTCGCTGCCAATAATTCATTCCTCTCTCGGTTTACCTGGGATGTTTTGAATCAAAAGGCGCCCTATATGAGTATTTTGCTTGATCACTTTTTCTCCCATGGTCAATTACGGAGTTATGTTCGTTCTTCGATTTGGTTTGGTTTTAAGGATAGCTATCCTGCTCTTATCAATGGGTCTCGCTGGTTGGTTGGGAGCAACTCACAGATTCGCTTTTGGCTTGATAATTGGCTGGGTTACTGCATTGCGGATAGAATTGAGATCCCTACTCATCTTAGGCATCATTTTGATTTCGCCATCTCTGACTATGTGACGAATGATAGCTGGGATCTCATTCCAGAATTTGTTGCGGCATATCCGGAGGTTGCTTATGATATCTTCAATTACCAGTTAGCTCCTGCTGGGGAGGACACAAGAATCTGGACTTCTTCTAGAGATGGCACTACTTCTAGTGCAATTTTCTATCAGCATCTACGCCCATCCTTCCCTACGGTTAATTGGGGAGACTGGATTTGGTCCTCTTACATTCCTCCTCGACGTTCTATCACTACTTGGAAAGCTATCCACAACAAGCTCCCTACCCTTGATAACCTTCGCACTATTGGGTTTATGGGACCTTCGATTTGTATTTTCTGCAGGTCTAATGAAGAGGATATGGACCACATGTTGGTGAGATGTACATTTAGCCATACTATTTGGTTGCGTATATTTGATATTTTTCATTTGACTATGCCAGATGTTAATGGGTTCCACGAGTTGGTGTTATTTGCGATGGCCAGACGATTCAGTACACAGGTTTCTGCTCTATGGAGACTAGTGTTTGTTACCTTGGTGTGGATTTTATGGTCTACTCGCAACCGCTGGATTTTTGAGAACAAGCAGTTCTCTATTTCCTCCGTTCTCCATAGGCTATTGCGCACGGTTCATGAGCAAGGCGACCTTCTAAAAGGTACGATGTATAATTCTGTGGATGATCTTATGACTTTGCATACTTTTGGCATTACAGGTTGCTCTAGACCTCCTCCCGTGATTAAAGAGGTTCACTGGATTCCGCCTTCAAGTGGATGGATTAAATGCAACACCGATGGTAGTGCTAAAGGTGCTCCGGGCGATGCTATTGCAGCTGGGGTTTTTAGGGATGCCTTCGGTGTGGTGAAGGGTTGTTTTGTGCAACATTTGGGTTGTCTTTTTGCTTTTGAAGCCGAGTTGGCAGCCGTGATGTATGCCATTGAGATTGCGGTTTTACACGGCTGGAATAAGCTTTGGCTTGAGACGGATTCAGCCTATGTCGAAGGCCTTTTGCTCACTCGCTCCAACAATGTTCCCTGGCAGTTTCGAAATCGTTGGTTGAGGGTTCTCGCGCTGTTGGGACTTTTTGATTTCAAGATCACGCATATCTATAGGGAAGGCAATGCAGTAGCAGATACTCTTTCTAATCACCATACCGATGGTTATTGGCCTCATCAAATTGATTGTATTGTGGATCAGGTGCTCAGAGATGCTTCGGGGCAGCCTTATTTTCGTTTCATGCAGCACTAACACTCAGGCACTCTTTCCCATCTGTAGGTTTTTCCCACTGGGTTTTTCTATGGATGGGTTTTAACGAGGCCCGTGGTTGCAACCAGGAATTTCTTTTCCTGGGTTAGTTTTCTGTGTACATTAGATTTGTCTTTGTACTCTTGTTTGCATCTACGTCCGCATGTGGGCTGTAGTTTGGTCTCTGACATTCTGTTATTTTTTAATACAAGCGCGGTTTATTTAAAAAAAACAAATAGATCACTAGATTAGTTAGATTGCTATTTAGAGTGTTCCATTATGATATCCCTTTCCTCAAACATAGGAGAGAACTAACTACAAGTAATATAGCTCAAACTAACCTTTCCATTACCCTTACAAACTAGATTAGTTGTTTATTGATTCATTCATTCACTTTCTATTGCATTAGGTAGATGAAAGATACAATTCCATGTAAAGAATAAGTTGTATGTCTTCCCTTTATATAGAACAACAACTAGATCACTAGATTAGTTAGATTGCTATATAGAGTGTTCCGTTATGATATCCCTTTCCGCAAACATAGGAGAGAACTAACTACAAGTACTAGAGTAATATACACAATCAAATAAGAAGTTCCCTTGCTTCCTTAGTGAGCAAGTTAAAGAGTCCATTGAAGCTAACCTATCTATTGTGCTTACTAACTAGATGACTCGTTACCAATGAGGTCTAGCTCAATTGGTTAGACTGAGGTGTCATGACACTAGAGGTCATAGGTTCAATTCTCGCCTAGTGCGGGATTATTTATAGTTTATTACTAGCTTTGTAATGCTACTTGTAAATTGTAATGGTTCGATTATTAAAAAAACTAGATGATTCGTTCATCCACTTTCTATTGCTTTATGTAGATGAAAGATACAATGCCATGTGAAGAATGAGTTGTATGTATAGAACAACTACTAGATCACTAGATTAGTTAGATTGCTACTTAGATTGTTCCATTATGATATCCCTTTCCTCAAACATAGGAGAGAACTAACTACAAGTACTATAGCTGAAACTAACCTTTCCATTAGCCTTACAAACTAGATTAGTTGTCTATTGATTCATTCATTCACTTTCTATTGCATTAGGTAGATGAAAGATACAATCCCATGTAAAGAATAAGTTGTATGTCTTTCCTTTATATAGAACAACAACTACATCACTAGATTAGTTAGATTGCTATATAGAGTGTTCCGTTATGATATCCCTTTCCGCAAACATAGGAGAGAACTAACAACACGTACTAGAGTTATATACACAATCAAATAAGAAGTTCCCTTGCTTCCTTAGTGAGCAAGTTAAAGAGTCCATTGAAGCTAACCTATCTATTGTGCTTACTAACTAGATGATTCATTCATCCACATTCTATTGCTTTATGTAGATGAAAGATACAATGCCATGTGAAGATTGAGCTGTATGTATAGAACAACTACGAGATCAACTACTAGATCACTAGATTAGTTAGATTGCTATTTAGAGTGTTCCATTATGATATCCCTTTCCTCAAACATAGCAGAGAACTAACTACAAGTACTATAGCTGAAACTAACCTTTCCATTACCCTTACAAACTAGATTAGTTTTCTATTGATTCATTCATTCACTTTCTATTGCTTTAGGTAGATGAAAGATACAATCACATGTAATGAATGAGTTGTATGTATAGAACAACTAATAGATCACTAGATTAGTTAGATTGCTATTTAGAGTGTTCCATTATGATATCCCTTTCCTCAAACATAGGAGAGAACTAACTAAAAGTAATATAGCTCAAACTAACCTTTCCATTACCCTTACAAACTAGATTAGTTGTTTATTGATTCATTCATTCACTTTCTATTGCATTAGGTAGATGAAAGATACAATTCCATGTAAAGAATAAGTTGTATGTCTTCCCTTTATATAGAACAACAACTAGATCACTAGATTAGTTAGATTGCTATATAGAGTGTTCCGTTATGATATCCGTTTCCGCAAACATAGGAGAGAACTAACTACAAGTACTAGAGTAATATACACAATCAAATAAGAAGTTCCTTTGCTTCCTTAGTGAGCAAGTTAAAGAGTCCATTGAAGCTAACCTATCTATTGTGCTTACTAACTAGATGATTCGTTACCAATGAGGTCTAGCTCAATTGGTTAGACTGAGGTGTCATGACACTAGAGGTCATAGGTTCAATTCTCGCCAAGTGCGGGATTATTTATAGTTTATTACTAGCTTTGTAATGCTACTTGTAAATTGTAATGGTTCTATTATTAAAAAAACTAGATGATTCGTTCATCCACTTTCTATTGCCTTATGTAGATGAAAGATACAATGCCATGTGAAGAATGAGTTGTATGTATAGAACAACTACTAGATCACTAGATTAGTTAGATTGCTACTTAGATTGTTCCATTATGATATCCCTTTCCTCAAACATAGGAGAGAACTAACTACAAGTACTATAGCTGAAACTAACCTTTCCATTAGCCTTACAAACTAGATTAGTTGTCTATTGATTCATTCATTCACTTTCTATTGCATTAGGTAGATGAAAGATACAATCCCATGTAAAGAATAAGTTGTATGTCTTCCCTTTATATAGAACAACAACTAGATCACTAGATTAGTTAGATTGCTATATAGAGTGTTCCGTTATGATATCCCTTTCCGAAAGTACTACAGTTATATACACAATCAAATAAGAAGTTCCCTTGCTTCCTTAGTGAGCAAGTTAAAGAGTCCATTGAAGCTAACCTATCTATTGTGCTTACTAACTAGATGATTCATTCATCCACATTCTATTGCTTTATGTAGATGAAAGATACAATGCCATGTGAAGATTGAGCTGTATGTATAGAACAACTACGAGATCAACTACTAGATCACTAGATTAGTTAGATTGCTATTTAGAGTGTTCCATTATGATATCCCTTTCCTCAAACATAGCAGAGAACTTTTTTTGAATGAATAAAGCATATATTGAAAAAAGTTGAAAAGTACAAAACGTTTATGTAGTAGCAATAACAAAAAGCCACACACGGCTTAAGTGAAAAAGATGACAAAGCAAAACTAAAACCCAGGGAAAGTGATCCCTGGTTGCAGCCGCGGGCCTCGTTAAAACCCACCTATAGTAAAACCCTGTGGGAAAAACCTACAGGTGGGAAAAAGAGTGCCTGAGCGTTAAAGCTGCGTGATCCTATAGTAAGGCTGCCCGGACATATCTCTGGCAACCTGAGGAGCAATAACATCGAGCTGGTGGAGCCATACACCATGCGAGTGATAGTTAGAAAGAGTGTCCGCCACCCCATTCCCTTCACGGTAGATGTGTGAGACTTTGAACTCCAAAGTAAGAAGGAGATCCAGAACTCGTAGCCATCGATTCCTAAACTTCCAAGGAACAGTTGTGGAACGAGACTGAAAAAGGCCCTCCACGTAGGTAGAATCCGTCTCAAGCCAAAGACGATACCAACCCTGTTGGCAAGCCAACTCCACGCCAGTCATGGCGGCCACAAACTCAGCCTCATAGGCAAAGGCGCAACCTATATGTGTGACAAAACAGCAAAGGACATGCCCAAAATGATTACGAAAAACTCCTGCGGCTTTAGCATCACCCGGGGACCCCATAGCACTGCCGTCTGTATTGCATTTAATCCAACCCCACATCGGGGAATGCCATTGAACCTCCACTATAGTGGTGCTGCCCCTATCACGCCCACGTATACCCAATGAATGAAGAGTAAAAAGGTCCTCCTGAGTATTGAACATAGAACCTTTCAAAGAATGATGTTGCTCCCGTATCAAGGACTTCAGAGAGAGAATAATGGAGTGTCGTGAGAAAGGAACATTATCAAAAATCCTCCTGTTCCGGGTAGACCATATTAGCCAAATCAAGGTGACAAAAGCAAGACGCCAAATGGAGCCAACCTGGGAGCTAAATGTCCGAGACATGGCAAAAAGCACCAGCTCATTCAAGCTATAGATAGAGGGCATCTGGAGATGAAAGATATCCAAAATACGGTGCCAAATATCCTGAATGAAGCAACAATGCACAAAGATATGATCAATATCCTCACCTGAAGACCGACAGAACACGCAAAAAGACGGTCCCATGAAGCCATTGTGACGTAAGTGATCCAGTGTAGGCAATTTACCATGAATAGCCCGCCAAAGTGTGACAGAGCGACGAGGTGGTATGTAAGGTGCCCAAATCCAATCGCCCCAAGTGACCACAGGAAACTCCGGACGAAAGTGCTGATAGAAAATAGAACTAGAAGCAGATCCATTTGATGAAGGTATCCATATTCGGGTATCAGAGTGAGGAGGAGCTAAGGTGTAATTAGCAATGTCTCTAGCCACATCCGGGAAAGCCATACAGAACTCCGGTAGAATATCCCAAACCCCATTGGTGGTGTAATCAGAAATAGAAAACTGAAAGTGATGTCGTAAGTGAGCCGGGATCCCCACCCTATCCGCAATACAGTAACCCAACCAATTATCAAGCCAAAAAAGCACATGTGAGTCTGCTCCAACTAGCCATTTGGAATTCTGCATAAGTGCCGGATGACAATCTTTAAAGCCAAACCAGATTGTAGATTTGACATAACGACGATGTCTCCCTTGACAGAGAAACCGAGAAAGAAAGATGTCCAAATAAGGCTCCCTACGATTAATAATGTCCCAGCAAAGTCTAGAAAGGAAAGCCTTGTTAGCAGCTACCAAAGAGCGAAGACCTAGACCACCTTCAGACTTAGGGACACAACACCTCGTCCAAGAGACACAAACCGAGCCCCTTTTAAGAATATCACCAGTGAAGACAAAATTCCGGATTCGACTCTCAAGCTTCTTAAGCAACGTGATTGGCCATCTATATATCATCATCGAATGAACAAACGCACCTTGGATCACCGATTGCACTAGACATATTCGCCCAACCATGGAGAGAGATGATCCTTTCCAACGCGCAAAACGAGCCAGAATGCTATCAGCAATAGACTGTAAAAACCTGGAGCGGGGAGCACCAATGAAGAGAGGGACCCCGAGATAAACAAAAGGCAGGCTCCCGGGTGAAATGCCTAGTATACGACTCATCCTTCTAGTCCTTGCAACCGGAATGGAGGGGCTGAAATAAACTCTAGACTTGTTTGGGTTAAAATGTTGACCGGACCAAGCCTTGTAACGATTTAGTATGCTCAGAATAGTGCGACAGTTGCTAGCTGAAGCCCTGCAAAAGATTATAACGTCATCGGCATAAAGTAAATGAGAAGGAAAGGTAATATTACGACCAATGAATAAAGGAGATAACGTCCCTGTACTTGTTGCCTGTGAAAGCAAGCAACTCAAGGCCTCCTCAGCTACACAAAAGAGAAGGGGGGATAGAGGATCCCCTTGACGAACCCCTTGCGAACATTGGAAATAACCTTATGGAGCCCCGTTGACTAGGACCGAGAGACGAGCTGAATGCAGAATGAATCGCACCCAATTCACAAAGATAGGAGAGAAACCCATACAGCGTAAAGCTTCCAACAAGAAATCCCAGTTAACTGTGTCAAAGGCTTTCCTGATGTCCACTTTGATAGCAATATTACCATCCCGATGGCGCAAATTCAAGCTATTCACACCTTCTGAAGCCAGAGCAATGCAATCATGTATACGACGACCCGGCACAAAACCAAATTGGTGAAAAGAGAGCAAGTCCGAGAGAATCAAGCCCAGCCGATCAGAGAGGATTTTTGAGACCACCTTATATAAAAAATTGCCAAGAACTATAGGACGAAAATCCTCAATACGAATGGCATCCTTAAGCTTGGGAATTAGCGTGACAAAACTGGCATTTAAACCCACGGGGAAATGACCATGGATGAAGAAAGTGCGAATTGCGCTAGAAACATCATTGCCCACAATATGCCACATCGAATGATAGAACTTTCCCCCAAAACCGTCCGGACCGGGAGCACTGTCCGGGCACATGCCAAAAACCGTATGCCGGACTTCATCGAAAGTTGGCACACGGACTAGTTCATCGTTTTGCAAAGTTGACACCAAGTTTGGAAAGAGATCAGCAAGGCCCTCAAAGGATGGTGCTGGATCAGAATTCCTGGAGACTAAATCCTCATAATAATGTAATATATGACTTCGAATCTCCTGATGGTCAGAAGTGACAATATCATCAATCAATAAAGAAGTTAAACTACCTTGACCTTTGGAAATTTTCAATTTGCGATGAAAGAAGGCTGTGTTCCTATCTCCATCACGAAGCCAATCCGCTCGCACCTTTTGCCTTAAGAAACTAACTACAAGTACTATAGCTGAAACTAACCTTTCCATTACCCTTACAAACTAGATTAGTTGTCTATTGATTCATTCATTCACTTTCTATTGCTTTAGGTAGATGAAAGATACAATCCCATGTAATGAATGAGTTGTATGTAAAGAACAACTAATAGATCACTAGATTAGTTAGATTGCTATTTAGAGTGTTCCATTATGATATCCCTTTCCTCAAACATAGGAGAGAACTAACTACAAGTAATATCGCTGAAACTAACCTTTCCATTACCCTTACCAGTGACTGGATTTGTTCTTCTTTCGACTTTCTAAACTTGGCTCTCTTTGGCTGCAAACTAGATTAGTTGTTTATTGATTCATTCATTCACTTTCTATCGCATTAGGTAGATGAAAGATACAATCCCATGTAAAGAATAAGTTGTATGTCTTCCCTTTATATAGAACAACAACTAGATCACTAGATTAGTTAGATTGCTATATAGAGTGTTCCGTTATGATATCCCTTTCCGCAAACATAGGAGAGAACTAACTACAAGTATTAGATTTATATACACAATCAAATAAGAAGTTCCCTTGCTTCCTTAGTGAGCAAGTTAAAGAGTCCATTGAAGCTAACCTATCTATTGTGCTTACTAACTAGATGATTCAGTCATCCACTTTCTATTGCTTTATGTAGATGAAAGATACAATGCCATGTGAAGAATGAGTTGTATGTATAGGACAACTACTAGATCACTAGATTAGTTAGATTGCTTATTAGAGTGTTCCATTATGATATCTCTTTCCTCAAACATAGGAGAGAACTAACTACAAGTAATATCGCTGAAACTAACCTTTGCATTACCCTTACAAACTAGATTAGTCGTTTATTGATTCATTCATTCACTTTCTATCGCATTAGGTAGATGAAAGATACAATCCCATGTAAAGAATAAGTTGTATGTCTTCCCTTTATATAGAACAACAACTAGATCACTAGATTAGTTAGATTGCTATATAGAGTGTTCCGTTATGATATCCCTTTCCGCAAACATAGGAGAGAACTAACTACAAGTAGTAGATTTATATACACAATCAAATAAGAAGTTCCCTTGCTTCCTTATTGAGCAAGTTAAAGAGTCCATTGAAGCTAACCTATCCATTGTGCTTACTAACTAGATGATTCAGTCATCCACTTTCTATTGCTTTATGTAGATGAAAGATACAATGCCATGTGAAGAATGAGTTGTATGTATAGGACAACTACTAGATCACTAGATTAGTTAGATTGCTATTTAGAGTGTTCCATTATGATATCTCTTTCCTCAAACATAGCAGAGAACTAACTACAAGTACTATAGCTGAAACTAACCTTTCCATTAGCCTTACAAACTAGATTAGTTGTCTATTGATTCATTCATTCACTTTCTATTGCATTAGGTAGATGAAAGATACAATCCCATGTAAAGAATAAGTTGTATGTCTTCCCTTTATATAGAACGACAACTAGATCACTAGATTAGTTAGATTTCTATATATAGTGTTCCGTTATGATATCCCTTTCCGCAAACATAGGTGACAACTAACTACAAGTACTAGAGTTATATACACAATCAAATAAGAGGTTCCCTTGCTTCCTTAGTGAGCAAGTTAAAGAGTCCATTGAAGCTAACCTATCTATTGTGCTTACTCACTAGATGATTCATTCATCCACATTCTATTGCTTTATGTAGATGAAAGATACAATGCCATGTGAAGATTGAGCTGTATGTATAGAACAACTACGAGATCAACTACTAGATCACTAGATTAGTTAGATTGCTATTTAGAGTGTTCCATTATGATATCCCTTTCCTCAAACATAGCAGAGAACTAACTACAAGTACTATAGCTGAAACTAACCTTTCCATTACCCTTACAAACTAGATTAGTTGTCTATTGATTCATTCATTCACTTTCTATTGCTTTAGGTAGATGAAAGATACAATCCCATGTAATGAATTAGTTGTATGTATAGAACAACTAATAGATCACTAGATTAGTTAGATTGCTATTTAGAGTGTTCCATTATGATATCCCTTTCCTCAAACATAGGAGAGAACTAACTACAAGTAATATCGCTGAAACTAACCTTTCCATTACCCTTACAAACTAGATTAGTTGTTTATTGATTCATTCATTCACTTTCTATCGCATTAGGTAGATGAAAGATACAATCCCATGTAAAGAATAAGTTGTATGTCTTCCCTTTATATAGAACAACAACTAGATCACTAGATTAGTTAGATTGCTATATAGAGTGTTCCGTTATGATATCCCTTTCCGCAAACATAGGAGAGAACTAACTACAAGCAGTAGATTTATATACACAATCAAATAAGAAGTTCCCTTGCTTCCTTATTGAGCAAGTTAAAGAGTCCATTGAAGCTAACCTATCTATTGTGCTTACTAACTAGATGATTCAGTCATCCACTTTCTATTGCTTTATGTAGATGAAAGATACAATGCCATGTGAAGAATGAGTTGTATGTATAGGACAACTACTAGATCACTAGATTAGTTAGATTGCTATTTAGAGTGTTCCATTATGATATCTCTTTCCTCAAACATAGGAGAGAACTAACTACAAGTACTATAGCTGAAACTAACCTTTCCATTAGCCTTACAAACTAGATTAGTTGTCTATTGATTCATTCATTCACTTTCTATTGCTTTAGGTAGATGAAAGATACAATCCCATGTAAAGAATAAGTTGTATGTCTTCCCTTTATATAGAACGACAACTAGATCACTAGATTAGTTAGATTGCTATATAGAGTGTTCCGTTATGATATCCCTTTCCGCAAACATAGGTGACAACTAACTATAAGTACTAGAGTTATATACACAATAAAATAAGAAGTTCCCTTGCTTCCTTAGTGAGCAAGTTAAAGAGTCCATTGAAGCTAACCTATCTATTGTGCTTACTAACTATATGATTCATTCATCCACATTCTATTGCTTTATGTAGATGAAAGATACAATGCCATGTGAAGATTGAGCTGTATGTATAGAACAACTACGAGATCAACTACTAGATCACTAGATTAGTTAGATTGCTATTTAGAGTGTTCCATTATGATATCCCTTTCCTCAAACATAGCAGAGAACTAACTACAAGTACTATAGCTGAAACTAACCTTTCCATTACCCTTGCAAACTAGATTAGTTGTCTATTGATTCATTCATTCACTTTCTATTGCTTTAGGTAGATGAAAGATACAATCCCATGTAATGAATGAGTTGTATGTATAGAACAACTAATAGATCACTAGATTAGTTAGATTGCTATTTAGAGTGTTCAATTATGATATCCCTTTCCTCAAACATAGGAGAGAACTAACTACAAGTAATATCGCTGAAACTAACCTTTCCATTACCCTTACAAACTAGATTAGTTGTTTATTGATTCATTCATTCACTTTCTATCGCATTAGGTAGATGAAAGATACAATCCCATGTAAAGAATAAGTTGTATGTCTTCCCTTTATATAGAACAACAACTAGATCACTAGATTAGTTAGATTGCTATATAGAGTGTTCCGTTATGATATCCCTTTCCGCAAACATAGGAGAGAACTAACTACAAGCAGTAGATTTATATACACAATCAAATAAGAAGTTCCCTTGCTTCCTTATTGAGCAAGTTAAAGAGTCCATTGAAGCTAACCTATCTATTGTGCTTACTAACTAGATGATTCAGTCATCCACTTTCTATTGCTTTATGTAGATGAAAGATACAATGCCATGTGAAGAATGAGTTGTATGTATAGGACAACTACTAGATCACTACATTAGTTAGATTGCTATTTTGAGTGTTCCATTATGATATCTCTTTCCTCAAACATAGGAGAGAACTAACTACAAGTACTATAGCTGAAACTAACCTTTCCATTAGCCTTACAAACTAGATTAGTTGTCTATTGATTCATTCATTCACTTTCTATTGCATTAGGTAGATGAAAGATAATATCCCATGTAAAGAATGAGTTGTATGTCTTCCCTTTATATAGAACGACAACTAGATCACTAGATTAGTTAGATTTCTATATATAGTGTTCCGTTATGATATCCCTTTCCGCAAACATAGGTGACAACTAACTACAAGTACTAGAGTTATATACACAATCAAATAAGAGGTTCCCTTGCTTCCTTAGTGAGCAAGTTAAAGAGTCCATTGAAGCTAACCTATCTATTGTGCTTACTCACTAGATGATTCATTCATCCACATTCTATTGCTTTATGTAGATGAAAGATACAATGCCATGTGAAGATTGAGCTGTATGTATAGAACAACTACGAGATCAACTACTAGATCACTAGATTAGTTAGATTGCTATTTAGAGTGTTCCATTATGATATCCCTTTCCTCAAACATAGCAGAGAACTAACTACAAGTACTATAGCTGAAACTAACCTTTCCATTACCCTTACAAACTAGATTAGTTGTCTATTGATTCATTCATTCACTTTCTATTGCTTTAGGTAGATGAAAGATACAATCCCATGTAATGAATTAGTTGTATGTATAGAACAACTAATAGATCACTAGATTAGTTAGATTGCTATTTAGAGTGTTCCATTATGATATCCCTTTCCTCAAACATAGGAGAGAACTAACTACAAGTAATATCGCTGAAACTAACCTTTCCATTACCCTTACAAACTAGATTAGTTGTTTATTGATTCATTCATTCACTTTCTATCGCATTAGGTAGATGAAAGATACAATCCCATGTAAAGAATAAGTTGTATGTCTTCCCTTTATATAGAACAACAACTAGATCACTAGATTAGTTAGATTGCTATATAGAGTGTTCCGTTATGATATCCCTTTCCGCAAACATAGGAGAGAACTAACTACAAGCAGTAGATTTATATACACAATCAAATAAGAAGTTCCCTTGCTTCCTTATTGAGCAAGTTAAAGAGTCCATTGAAGCTAACCTATCTATTGTGCTTACTAACTAGATGATTCAGTCATCCACTTTCTATTGCTTTATGTAGATGAAAGATACAATGCCATGTGAAGAATGAGTTGTATGTATAGGACAACTACTAGATCACTAGATTAGTTAGATTGCTATTTAGAGTGTTCCATTATGATATCTCTTTCCTCAAACATAGGAGAGAACTAACTACAAGTACTATAGCTGAAACTAACCTTTCCATTAGCCTTACAAACTAGATTAGTTGTCTATTGATTCATTCATTCACTTTCTATTGCTTTAGGTAGATGAAAGATACAATCCCATGTAAAGAATAAGTTGTATGTCTTCCCTTTATATAGAACGACAACTAGATCACTAGATTAGTTAGATTGCTATATAGAGTGTTCCGTTATGATATCCCTTTCCGCAAACATAGGTGACAACTAACTATAAGTACTAGAGTTATATACACAATAAAATAAGAAGTTCCCTTGCTTCCTTAGTGAGCAAGTTAAAGAGTCCATTGAAGCTAACCTATCTATTGTGCTTACTAACTATATGATTCATTCATCCACATTCTATTGCTTTATGTAGATGAAAGATACAATGCCATGTGAAGATTGAGCTGTATGTATAGAACAACTACGAGATCAACTACTAGATCACTAGATTAGTTAGATTGCTATTTAGAGTGTTCCATTATGATATCCCTTTCCTCAAACATAGCAGAGAACTAACTACAAGTACTATAGCTGAAACTAACCTTTCCATTACCCTTGCAAACTAGATTAGTTGTCTATTGATTCATTCATTCACTTTCTATTGCTTTAGGTAGATGAAAGATACAATCCCATGTAATGAATGAGTTGTATGTATAGAACAACTAATAGATCACTAGATTAGTTAGATTGCTATTTAGAGTGTTCCATTATGATATCCCTTTCCTCAAACATAGGAGAGAACTAACTACAAGTAATATAGCTCAAACTAACCTTTCCATTACCCTTACAAACTAGATTAGTTGTTTATTGATTCATTCATTCACTTTCTATTGCATTAGGTAGATGAAAGATACAATTCCATGTAAAAAATAAGTTGTATGTCTTCCCTTTATATAGAACAACAACTAGATCACTAGATTAGTTAGATTGCTATATAGAGTGTTCCGTTATGATATCCCTTTCCGCAAACATAGGAGAGAACTAACTACAAGTAATAGAGTAATATACAGAATCAAATAAGAAGTTCCCTTGCTTCCTTAGTGATCAAGTTAAAGAGTCCATTGAAGCTAACCTATCTATTGTGCTTACTAACTAGATGATTCGTTACCAATGAGGTCTAGCTCAATTGGTTAGACTGAGGTGTCATGACACTAGAGGTCATAGGTTCAATTCTCGCCTAGTGCGGGATTATTTATAGTTTATTACTAGCTTTGTAATGCTACTTGTAAATTGTAATGGTTCGATTATTAAAAAAAACTAGATGATTCGTTCATCCACTTTCTATTGCTTTATGTAGATGAAAGATACAATGCCATGTGAAGAATGAGTTGTATGTATAGAACAACTACTAGATCACTAGATTAGTTAGATTGCTATTTAGAGTGTTCCATTATGATATCCCTTTCCTCAAACATAGGAGAGAACTAACTACAAGTAATATAGCTCAAACTAACCTTTCCATTACCCTTACAAACTAGATTAGTTGTTTATTGATTCATTCATTCACTTTCTATTGCATTAGGTAGATGAAAGATACAATTCCATGTAAAAAATAAGTTGTATGTCTTCCCTTTATATAGAACAACAACTAGATCACTAGATTAGTTAGATTGCTATATAGAGTGTTCCGTTATGATATCCCTTTCCGCAAACATAGGAGAGAACTAACTACAAGTAATAGAGTAATATACAGAATCAAATAAGAAGTTCCCTTGCTTCCTTAGTGATCAAGTTAAAGAGTCCATTGAAGCTAACCTATCTATTGTGCTTACTAACTAGATGATTCGTTACCAATGAGGTCTAGCTCAATTGGTTAGACTGAGGTGTCATGACACTAGAGGTCATAGGTTCAATTCTCGCCTAGTGCGGGATTATTTATAGTTTATTACTAGCTTTGTAATGCTACTTGTAAATTGTAATGGTTCGATTATTAAAAAAACTAGATGATTCGTTCATCCACTTTCTATTGCTTTATGTAGATGAAAGATACAATGCCATGTGAAGAATGAGTTGTATGTATAGAACAACTACTAGATCACTAGATTAGTTAGATTGGTACTTAGATTGTTCCATTATGATATCCCTTTCCTCAAACATAGGTGAGAACTAACTACAAGTACTATAGCTGAAACTAACCTTTCCATTAGCCTTACAAACTAGATTAGTTGTCTATTGATTCATTCATTCACTTTCTATTGCATTAGGTAGATGAAAGATACAATCCCATGTAAAGAATAAGTTGTATGTCTTTCCGTTATATAGAACAACAACTAGATCACTAGATTAGTTAGATTGCTATATAGAGTGTTCCGTTATGATATCCCTTTCCGCAAACATAGGAGAGAACTAACAACACGTACTAGAGTTATATACACAATCAAATAAGAAGTTCCCTTGCTTCCTTAGTGAGCAAGTTAAAGAGTCCATTGAAGCTAACCTATCTATTGTGCTTACTAACTAGATGATTCATTCATCCACATTCTATTGCTTTATGTAGATGAAAGATACAATGCCATGTGAAGATTGAGCTGTATGTATAGAACAACTACGAGATCAACTACTAGATCACTAGATTAGTTAGATTGCTATTTAGAGTGTTCCATTATGATATCCCTTTCCTCAAACATAGCAGAGAACTAACTACAAGTACTATAGCTGAAACTAACCTTTCCATTACCCTTGCAAACTAGATTAGTTGCCTATTGATTCATTCATTCACTTTCTATTGCTTTAGGTAGATGAAAGATACAATCCCATGTAATGAATGAGTTGTATGTATAGAACAACTAATAGATCACTAGATTAGTTAGATTGCTATTTAGAGTGTTCCATTATGATATCCCTTTCCTCAAACATAGGAGAGAACTAACTACAAGTAATATAGCTCAAACTAACCTTTCCATTACCCTTACAAACTAGATTAGTTGTTTATTGATTCATTCATTCACTTTCTATTGCATTAGGTAGATGAAAGATACAATTCCATGTAAAAAATAAGTTGTATGTCTTCCCTTTATATAGAACAACAACTAGATCACTAGATTAGTTAGATTGCTATATAGAGTGTTCCGTTATGATATCCCTTTCCGCAAACATAGGAGAGAACTAACTACAAGTAATAGAGTAATATACAGAATCAAATAAGAAGTTCCCTTGCTTCCTTAGTGATCAAGTTAAAGAGTCCATTGAAGCTAACCTATCTATTGTGCTTACTAACTAGATGATTCGTTACCAATGAGGTCTAGCTCAATTGGTTAGACTGAGGTGTCATGACACTAGAGGTCATAGGTTCAATTCTCGCCTAGTGCGGGATTATTTATAGTTTATTACTAGCTTTGTAATGCTACTTGTAAATTGTAATGGTTCGATTATTAAAAAAAACTAGATGATTCGTTCATCCACTTTCTATTGCTTTATGTAGATGAAAGATACAATGCCATGTGAAGAATGAGTTGTATGTATAGAACAACTACTAGATCACTAGATTAGTTAGATTGCTACTTAGATTGTTCCATTATGATATCCCTTTCCTCAAACATAGGTGAGAACTAACTACAAGTACTATAGCTGAAACTAACCTTTCCATTAGCCTTACAAACTAGATTAGTTGTCTATTGATTCATTCATTCACTTTCTATTGCATTAGGTAGATGAAAGATACAATCCCATGTAAAGAATAAGTTGTATGTCTTTCCGTTATATAGAACAACAACTAGATCACTAGATTAGTTAGATTGCTATATAGAGTGTTCCGTTATGATATCCCTTTCCGCAAACATAGGAGAGAACTAACAACACGTACTAGAGTTATATACACAATCAAATAAGAAGTTCCCTTGCTTCCTTAGTGAGCAAGTTAAAGAGTCCATTGAAGCTAACCTATCTATTGTGCTTACTAACTAGATGATTCATTCATCCACATTCTATTGCTTTATGTAGATGAAAGATACAATGCCATGTGAAGATTGAGCTGTATGTATAGAACAACTACGAGATCAACTACTAGATCACTAGATTAGTTAGATTGCTATTTAGAGTGTTCCATTATGATATCCCTTTCCTCAAACATAGCAGAGAACTAACTACAAGTACTATAGCTGAAACTAACCTTTCCATTACCCTTGCAAACTAGATTAGTTGCCTATTGATTCATTCATTCACTTTCTATTGCTTTAGGTAGATGAAAGATACAATCCCATGTAATGAATGAGTTGTATGTATAGAACAACTAATAGATCACTAGATTAGTTAGATTGCTATTTAGAGTGTTCCATTATGATATCCCTTTCCTCAAACATAGGAGAGAACTAACTACAAGTAATATAGCTCAAACTAACCTTTCCATTACCCTTACAAACTAGATTAGTTGTTTATTGATTCATTCATTCACGTTCTATTGCATTAGGTAGATGAAAGATACAATTCCATGTAAAAAATAAGTTGTATGTCTTCCCTTTATATAGAACAACAACTAGATCACTAGATTAGTTAGATTGCTATATAGAGTGTTCCGTTATGATATCCCTTTCCGCAAACATAGGAGAGAACTAACTACAAGTAATAGAGTAATATACAGAATCAAATAAGAAGTTCCCTTGCTTCCTTAGTGATCAAGTTAAAGAGTCCATTGAAGCTAACCTATCTATTGTGCTTACTAACTAGATGATTCGTTACCAATGAGGTCTAGCTCAATTGGTTAGACTGAGGTGTCATGACACTAGAGGTCATAGGTTCAATTCTCGCCTAGTGCGGGATTATTTATAGTTTATTACTAGCTTTGTAATGCTACTTGTAAATTGTAATGGTTCGATTATTAAAAAAAACTAGATGATTCGTTCATCCACTTTCTATTGCTTTATGTAGATGAAAGATACAATGCCATGTGAAGAATGAGTTGTATGTATAGAACAACTACTAGATCACTAGATTAGTTAGATTGCTATTTAGAGTGTTCCATTATGATATCCCTTTCCTCAAACATAGGAGAGAACTAAC
Organism: Plantago ovata; assembly: GCA_028274465.1. NCBI lineage: Eukaryota > Viridiplantae > Streptophyta > Magnoliopsida > Lamiales > Plantaginaceae > Plantago > Plantago ovata. Next base: position 65,218,460 of record CM051455.1, read on the forward strand.
TACAAGTAATATAGCTCAAACTAACCTTTCCATTACCCTTACAAACTAGATTAGTTGTTTATTGATTCATTCATTCACTTTCTATTGCATTAGGTAGATGAAAGATACAATTCCATGTAAAAAATAAGTTGTATGTCTTCCCTTTATATAGAACAACAACTAGATCACTAGATTAGTTAGATTGCTATATAGAGTGTTCCGTTATGATATCCCTTTCCGCAAACATAGGAGAGAACTAACTACAAGTAATAGAGTAATATACAGAATCAAATAAGAAGTTCCCTTGCTTCCTTAGTGATCAAGTTAAAGAGTCCATTGAAGCTAACCTATCTATTGTGCTTACTAACTAGATGATTCGTTACCAATGAGGTCTAGCTCAATTGGTTAGACTGAGGTGTCATGACACTAGAGGTCATAGGTTCAATTCTCGCCTAGTGCGGGATTATTTATAGTTTATTACTAGCTTTGTAATGCTACTTGTAAATTGTAATGGTTCGATTATTAAAAAAAACTAGATGATTCGTTCATCCACTTTCTATTGCTTTATGTAGATGAAAGATACAATGCCATGTGAAGAATGAGTTGTATGTATAGAACAACTACTAGATCACTAGATTAGTTAGATTGCTACTTAGATTGTTCCATTATGATATCCCTTTCCTCAAACATAGGTGAGAACTAACTACAAGTACTATAGCTGAAACTAACCTTTCCATTAGCCTTACAAACTAGATTAGTTGTCTATTGATTCATTCATTCACTTTCTATTGCATTAGCTAGATGAAAGATACAATCCCATGTAAAGAATAAGTTGTATGTCTTTCCGTTATATAGAACAACAACTAGATCACTAGATTAGTTAGATTGCTATATAGAGTGTTCCGTTATGATATCCCTTTCCGCAAACATAGGAGAGAACTAACAACACGTACTAGAGTTATATACACAATCAAATAAGAAGTTCCCTTGCTTCCTTAGTGAGCAAGTTAAAGAGTCCATTGAAGCTAACCTATCTATTGTGCTTACTAACTAGATGATTCATTCATCCACATTCTATTGCTTTATGTAGATGAAAGATACAATGCCATGTGAAGATTGAGCTGTATGTATAGAACAACTACGAGATCAACTACTAGATCACTAGATTAGTTAGATTGCTATTTAGAGTGTTCCATTATGATATCCCTTTCCTCAAACATAGCAGAGAACTAACTACAAGTACTATAGCTGAAACTAACCTTTCCATTACCCTTGCAAACTAGATTAGTTGTCTATTGATTCATTCATTCACTTTCTATTGCTTTAGGTAGATGAAAGATACAATCCCATGTAATGAATGAGTTGTATGTATAGAACAACTAATAGATCACTAGATTAGTTAGATTGCTATTTAGAGTGTTCCATTATGATATCCCTTTCCTCAAACATAGGAGAGAACTAACTACAAGTAATATAGCTCAAACTAACCTTTCCATTACCCTTACAAACTAGATTAGTTGTTTATTGATTCATTCATTCACTTTCTATTGCATTAGGTAGATGAAAGATACAATTCCATGTAAAAAATAAGTTGTATGTCTTCCCTTTATATAGAACAACAACTAGATCACTAGATTAGTTAGATTGCTATATAGAGTGTTCCGTTATGATATCTCTTTCCGCAAACATAGGAGAGAACTAACTACAAGTAATAGAGTAATATACAGAATCAAATAAGAAGTTCCCTTGCTTCCTTAGTGATCAAGTTAAAGAGTCCATTGAAGCTAACCTATCTATTGTGCTTACTAACTAGATGATTCGTTACCAATGAGGTCTAGCTCAATTGGTTAGACTGAGGTGTCATGACACTAGAGGTCATAGGTTCAATTCTCGCCTAGTGCGGGATTATTTATAGTTTATTACTAGCTTTGTAATGCTACTTGTAAATTGTAATGGTTCGATTATTAAAAAAAACTAGATGATTCGTTCATCCACTTTCTATTGCTTTATGTAGATGAAAGATACAATGCCATGTGAAGAATGAGTTGTATGTATAGAACAACTACTAGATCACTAGATTAGTTAGATTGCTATTTAGAGTGTTCCATTATGATATCCCTTTCCTCAAACATAGGAGAGAACTAACTACAAGTAATATAGCTCAAACTAACCTTTCCATTACCCTTACAAACTAGATTAGTTGTTTATTGATTCATTCATTCACTTTCTATTGCATTAGGTAGATGAAAGATACAATTCCATGTAAAAAATAAGTTGTATGTCTTCCCTTTATATAGAACAACAACTAGATCACTAGATTAGTTAGATTGCTATATAGAGTGTTCCGTTATGATATCTCTTTCCGCAAACATAGGAGAGAACTAACTACAAGTAATAGAGTAATATACAGAATCAAATAAGAAGTTCCCTTGCTTCCTTAGTGATCAAGTTAAAGAGTCCATTGAAGCTAACCTATCTATTGTGCTTACTAACTAGATGATTCGTTACCAATGAGGTCTAGCTCAATTGGTTAGACTGAGGTGTCATGACACTAGAGGTCATAGGTTCAATTCTCGCCTAGTGCGGGATTATTTATAGTTTATTACTAGCTTTGTAATGCTACTTGTAAATTGTAATGGTTCGATTATTAAAAAAAACTAGATGATTCGTTCATCCACTTTCTATTGCTTTATGTAGATGAAAGATACAATGCCATGTGAAGAATGAGTTGTATGTATAGAACAACTACTAGATCACTAGATTAGTTAGATTGCTATTTAGAGTGTTCCATTATGATATCCCTTTCCTCAAACATAGGAGAGAACTAACTACAAGTAATATAGCTCAAACTAACCTTTCCATTACCCTTACAAACTAGATTAGTTGTTTATTGATTCATTCATTCACTTTCTATTGCATTAGGTAGATGAAAGATACAATTCCATGTAAAAAATAAGTTGTATGTCTTCCCTTTATATAGAACAACAACTAGATCACTAGATTAGTTAGATTGCTATATAGAGTGTTCCGTTATGATATCCCTTTCCGCAAACATAGGAGAGAACTAACTACAAGTAATAGAGTAATATACAGAATCAAATAAGAAGTTCCCTTGCTTCCTTAGTGATCAAGTTAAAGAGTCCATTGAAGCTAACCTATCTATTGTGCTTACTAACTAGATGATTCGTTACCAATGAGGTCTAGCTCAATTGGTTAGACTGAGGTGTCATGACACTAGAGGTCATAGGTTCAATTCTCGCCTAGTGCGGGATTATTTATAGTTTATTACAAGCTTTGTAATGCTACTTGTAAATTGTAATGGTTCGATTATTAAAAAAAACTAGATGATTCGTTCATCCACTTTCTATTGCTTTATGTAGATGAAAGATACAATGCCATGTGAAGAATGAGTTGTATGTATAGAACAACTACTAGATCACTAGATTAGTTAGATTGCTACTTAGATTGTTCCATTATGATATCCCTTTCCTCAAACATAGGTGAGAACTAACTACAAGTACTATAGCTGAAACTAACCTTTCCATTAGCCTTACAAACTAGATTAGTTGTCTATTGATTCATTCATTCACTTTCTATTGCATTAGGTAGATGAAAGATACAATCCCATGTAAAGAATAAGTTGTATGTCTTTCCGTTATATAGAACAACAACTAGATCACTAGATTAGTTAGATTGCTATATAGAGTGTTCCGTTATGATATCCCTTTCCGCAAACATAGGAGAGAACTAACAACACGTACTAGAGTTATATACACAATCAAATAAGAAGTTCCCTTGCTTCCTTAGTGAGCAAGTTAAAGAGTCCATTGAAGCTAACCTATCTATTGTGCTTACTAACTAGATGATTCATTCATCCACATTCTATTGCTTTATGTAGATGAAAGATACAATGCCATGTGAAGATTGAGCTGTATGTATAGAACAACTACGAGATCAACTACTAGATCACTAGATTAGTTAGATTGCTATTTAGAGTGTTCCATTATGATATCCCTTTCCTCAAACATAGCATAGAACTAACTACAAGTACTATAGCTGAAACTAACCTTTCCATTACCCTTACAAACTAGATTAGTTGTCTATTGATTCATTTATTCACTTTCTATTGCTTTAGGTAGATGAAAGATACAATCCCATGTAATGAATGAGTTGTATGTTTAGAACAACTAATAGATCACTAGATTAGTTAGATTGCTATTTAGAGTGTTCCATTATGATATCCCTTTCCTCAAACATAGGAGAGAACTAACTACAAGTAATATAGCTCAAACTAACCTTTCCATTACCCTTACAAACTAGATTAGTTGTTTATTGATTCATTCATTCACTTTCTATTGCATTAGGTAGATGAAAGATACAATTCCATGTAAAGAATAAGTTGTATGTCTTCCCTTTATATAGAACAACAACTAGATCACTAGATTAGTTAGATTGCTATATAGAGTGTTCCGTTATGATATCCCTTTCCGCAAACATAGGAGAGAACTAACAACAAGTACTACAGTTATATACACAATCAAATAAGAAGTTCCCTTGCTTCCTTAGTGAGCAAGTTAAAGAGTCCATTGAAGCTAACCTATCTATTGTGCTTACTAACTAGATGATTCATTCATCCACATTCTATTGCTTTATGTAGATGAAAGATACAATGCCATGTGAAGATTGAGCTGTATGTATAGAACAACTACGAGATCAACTACTAGATCACTAGATTAGTTAGATTGCTATTTAGAGTGTTCCATTATGATATCCCTTTCCTCAAACATAGCAGAGAACTAACTACAAGTACTATAGCTGAAACTAACCTTTCCATTACCCTTACAAACTAGATTAGTTGTCTATTGATTCATTCATTCACTTTCTATTGCTTTAGGTAGATGAAAGATACAATCCCATGTAATGAATGAGTTGTATGTATAGAACAACTACTAGATCACTAGATTAGTTAGATTGCTATTTAGAGTGTTCCATTATGATATCCCTTTCCTCAAACATAGGAGAGAACTAACTACAAGTAATATAGCTCAAACTAACCTTTCCATTACCCTTACAAACTAGATTAGTTGTTTATTGATTCATTCATTCACTTTCTATTGCATTAGGTAGATGAAAGATACAATTCCATGTAAAAAATAAGTATTATGTCTTCCCTTTATATAGAACAACAACTAGATCACTAGATTAGTTAGATTGCTATATAGAGTGTTCCGTTATGATATCCCTTTCCGCAAACATAGGAGAGAACTAACTACAAGTAATAGAGTAATATACAGAATCAAATAAGAAGTTCCCTTGCTTCCTTAGTGATCAAGTTAAAGAGTCCATTGAAGCTAACCTATCTATTGTGCTTACTAACTAGATGATTCGTTACCAATGAGGTCTAGCTCAATTGGTTAGACTGAGGTGTCATGACACTAGAGGTCATAGGTTCAATTCTCGCCTAGTGCGGGATTATTTATAGTTTATTACTAGCTTTGTAATGCTACTTGTAAATTGTAATGGTTCGATTATTAAAAAAAACTAGATGATTCGTTCATCCACTTTCTATTGCTTTATGTAGATGAAAGATACAATGCCATGTGAAGAATGAGTTGTATGTATAGAACAACTACTAGATCACTAGATTAGTTAGATTGCTACTTAGATTGTTCCATTATGATATCCCTTTCCTCAAACATAGGTGAGAACTAACTACAAGTACTATAGCTGAAACTAACCTTTCCATTAGCCTTACAAACTAGATTAGTTGTCTATTGATTCATTCATTCACTTTCTATTGCATTAGGTAGATGAAAGATACAATCCCATGTAAAGAATAAGTTGTATGTCTTTCCGTTATATAGAACAACAACTAGATCACTAGATTAGTTAGATTGCTATATAGAGTGTTCCGTTATGATATCCCTTTCCGCAAACATAGGAGAGAACTAACAACACGTACTAGAGTTATATACACAATCAAATAAGAAGTTCCCTTGCTTCCTTAGTGAGCAAGTTAAAGAGTCCATTGAAGCTAACCTATCTATTGTGCTTACTAACTAGATGATTCATTCATCCACATTCTATTGCTTTATGTAGATGAAAGATACAATGCCATGTGAAGATTGAGCTGTATGTATAGAACAACTACGAGATCAACTACTAGATCACTAGATTAGTTAGATTGCTATTTAGAGTGTTCCATTATGATATCCCTTTCTTCAAACATAGCAGAGAACTAACTACAAGTACTATAGCTGAAACTAACCTTTCCATTACCCTTACAAACTAGATTAGTTGTCTATTGATTCATTCATTCACTTTCTATTGCTTTAGGTAGATGAAAGATACAATCCCATGTAATGAATGAGTTGTATGTATAGAACAACTAATAGATCACTAGATTAGTTAGATTGCTATATAGAGTGTTCCATTATGATATCCCTTTCCTCAAACATAGGAGAGAACTAACTACAAGTAATATAGCTCAAACTAACCTTTCCATTACCCTTACAAACTAGATTAGTTGTTTATTGATTCATTCATTCACTTTCTATTGCATTAGGTAGATGAAAGATACAATTCCATGTAAAGAATAAGTTGTATGTCTTCCCTTTATATAGAACAACAACTAGATCACTAGATTAGTTAGATTGCTATATAGAGTGTTCCGTTATGATATCCCTTTCCGCAAACATAGGAGAGAACTAACAACAAGTACTACAGTTATATACACAATCAAATAAGAAGTTCCCTTGCTTCCTTAGTGAGCAAGTTAAAGAGTCCATTGAAGCTAACCTATCTATTGTGCTTACTAACTAGATGATTCATTCATCCACATTCTATTGCTTTATGTAGATGAAAGATACAATGCCATGTGAAGATTGAGCTGTATGTATAGAACAACTACGAGATCAACTACTAGATCACTAGATTAGTTAGATTGCTATTTAGAGTGTTCCATTATGATATCCCTTTCCTCAAACATAGCAGAGAACTAACTACAAGTACTATAGCTGAAACTAACCTTTTCATTACCCTTACAAACTAGATTAGTTGTCTATTGATTCATTCATTCACTTTCTATTGCTTTAGGTAGATGAAAGATACAATCCCATGTAATGAATGAGTTGTATGTATAGAACAACTAATAGATCACTAGATTAGTTAGATTGCTATTTAGAGTGTTCCATTATGATATCTCTTTCCTCAAACATAGGAGAGAACTAACTACAAGTACTATAGCTGAAACTAACCTTTCCATTAGCCTTACAAACTAGATTAGTTGTCTATTGATTCATTCATTCACTTTTTATTGCATTAGGTAGATGAAAGATACAATCCCATGTAAAGAATAAGTTGTATGTCTTCCCTTTATATAACGACAAGTAGATCACTAGATTAGTTAGATTGCTATATAGAGTGTTCCGTTATGATATCCCTTTCCGCAAACATAGGTGACAACTAACTACAAGTACTAGAGTTATATACACAATCAAATAAGAAGTTCCCTTGCTTCCTTAGTGAGCAAGTTAAAGAGTCCATTGAAGCTAACCTATCTATTGTGCTTACTAACTAGATGATTCATTCATCCACATTCTATTGCTTTATGTAGATGAAAGATACAATGCCATGTGAAGATTGAGCTGTATGTATAGAACAACTACGAGATCAACTACTAGATCACTAGATTAGTTAGATTGCTATTTAGAGTGTTCCATTATGATATCCCTTTCCTCAAACATAGCATAGAACTAACTACAAGTACTATAGCTGAAACTAACCTTTCCATTACCCTTACAAACTAGATTAGTTGTCTATTGATTCATTTATTCACTTTCTATTGCTTTAGGTAGATGAAAGATACAATCCCATGTAATGAATGAGTTGTATGTTTAGAACAACTAATAGATCACTAGATTAGTTAGATTGCTATTTAGAGTGTTCCATTATGATATCCCTTTCCTCAAACATAGGAGAGAACTAACTACAAGTAATATAGCTCAAACTAACCTTTCCATTACCCTTACAAACTAGATTAGTTGTTTATTGATTCATTCATTCACTTTCTATTGCATTAGGTAGATGAAAGATATAATTCCATGTAAAGAATAAGTTGTATGTCTTCCCTTTATATAGAACAACAACTAGATCACTAGATTAGTTAGATTGCTATATAAAGTGTTCCGTTATGATATCCCTTTCCGAAAACATAGGAGAGAACTAACTAGAAGTACTAGAGTAATATACACAATCAAATAAGAAGTTCCCTTGCTTCCTTAGTGATCAAGTTAAAGAGTCCATTGAAGCTAACCTATCTATTGTGCTTACTAACTAGATGATTCGTTACCAATGAGGTCTAGCTCAATTGGTTAGACTGAGGTGTCATGACACTAGAGGTCATAGGTTCAATTCTCGCCTAGTGCGGGATTATTTATAGTTTATTACTAGCTTTGTAATGCTACTTGTAAATTGTAATGGTTCGATTATTAAAAAAAACTAGATGATTCGTTCATCCACTTTCTATTGCTTTATGTAGATGAAAGATACAATGCCATGTGAAGAATGAGTTGTATGTATAGAACAACTACTAGATCACTAGATTAGTTAGATTGCTACTTAGATTGTTCCATTATGATATCCCTTTCCTCAAACATAGGAGAGAACTAACTACAAGTACTATAGCTGAAACTAACCTTTCCATTAGCCTTACAAACTAGATTAGTTGTCTATTGATTCATTCATTCACATTCTATTGCATTAGGTAGATGAAAGATACAATCCCATGTAAAGAATAAGTTGTATGTCTTTCCGTTATATAGAACAACAACTAGATCACTAGATTAGTTAGATTGATATATAGAGTGTTCCGTTCTGATATCCCTTTCCGCAAACATAGGAGAGAACTAACAACACGTACTAGAGTTATATACACAATCAAATAAGAAGTTCCCTTGCTTCCTTAGTGAGCAAGTTAAAGAGTCCATTGAAGCTAACCTATCTATTGTGCTTACTAACTAGATGATTCATTCATCCACATTCTATTGCTTTATGTAGATGAAAGATACAATGCCATGTGAAGATTGAGCTGTATGTATAGAACAACTACGAGATCAACTACTAGATCACTAGATTAGTTAGATTGCTATTTAGAGTGTTCCATTATGATATCCCTTTCCTCAAACATAGCAGAGAACTAACTACAAGTACTATAGCTGAAACTAACCTTTTCATTACCCTTACAAACTAGATTAGTTGTCTATTGATTCATTCATTCACTTTCTATTGCTTTAGGTAGATGAAAGATACAATCCCATGTAATGAATGAGTTGTATGTATAGAACAACTAATAGATCACTAGATTAGTTAGATTGCTATTTAGTGTGTTCCATTATGATATCCCTTTCCTCAAACATAGGAGAGAACTAACTACAAGTACTATAGCTGAAACTAACCTTTCCATTAGCCTTACAAACTAGATTAGTTGTCTATTGATTCATTCATTCACTTTCTATTGCATTAGGTAGATGAAAGATACAATCCCATGTAAAGAATAAGTTGTATGTCTTCCCTTTAAATAACGACAACTAGATCACTAGATTAGTGAGATTGCTTTATAGAGTGTTCCGTTATGATATCCCTTTCCGCAAACATAGGTGACAACTAACTACAAGTACTAGAGTTATATACACAATCAAATAAGAAGTTCCCTTGCTTCCTTAGTGAGCAAGTTAAAGAGTCCATTGAAGCTAACCTATCTATTGTGCTTACTAACTAGATGATTCATTCATCCACATTCTATTGCTTTATGTAGATGAAAGATACAATGCCATGTGAAGATTGAGCTGTATGTATAGAACAACTACGAGATCAACTACTAGATCACTAGATTAGTTAGATTGCTATTTAGAGTGTTCCATTATGATATCCCTTTCCTCAAACATAGCAGAGAACTAACTACAAGTACTATAGCTGAAACTAAACTTTCCATTACCCTTACAAACTAGATTAGTTGTCTATTGATTCATTCATTCACTTTCTATTGCTTTAGGTAGATGAAAGATACAATCCCATGTAATGAATGAGTTGTATGTATAGAACAACTAATAGATCACTAGATTAGTTAGATTGCTATTTAGAGTGTTCCATTATGATATCCCTTTCCTCAAACAAAGGAGAGAACTAACTACAAGTAATATAGCTCAAACTAACCTTTCCATTACCCTTACAAACTAGATTAGTTGTTTATTGATTCATTCATTCACTTTCTATTGCATTAGGTAGATGAAAGATACAATTCCATGTAAAGAATAAGTTGTATGTCTTCCCTTTATATAGAACAACAACTAGATCACTAGATTAGTTAGATTGCTATATAAAGTGTTCCGTTATGATATCCCTTTCCGAAAACATAGGAGAGAACTAACTAGAAGTACTAGAGTAATATACACAATCAAATAAGAAGTTCCCTTGCTTCCTTAGTGAGCAAGTTAAAGAGTCCATTGAAGCTAACCTATCTATTGTGCTTACTAACTAGATGATTCGTTACCAATGAGGTCTAGCTCAATTGGTTAGACTGAGGTGTCATGACACTAGAGGTCATAGGTTCAATTCTCGCCTAGTGCGGGATTATTTATAGTTTATTACTAGCTTTGTAATGCTACTTGTAAATTGTAATGGTTCGATTATTAAAAAAAACTAGATGATTCGTTCATCCACTTTCTATTGCTTTATGTAGATGAAAGATACAATGCCATGTGAAGAATGAGTTGTATGTATAGAACAACTACTAGATCACTAGATTAGTTATATTGCTACTTAGATTGTTCCATTATGATATCCCTTTCCTCAAACATTTGAGAGAACTAACTACAAGTACTATAGCTGAAACTAACCTTTCCATTAGCCTTACAAACTAGATTAGTTGTCTATTGATTCATTCATTCACTTTCTATTGCATTAGGTAGATGAAAGATACAATCCCATGTAAAGAATAAGTTGTATGTCTTTCCTTTATATAAAACAACAACTAGATCACTAGATTAGTTAGATTGCTATATAGAGTGTTCCGTTATGATATCCCTTTCCGCAAACATAGGAGAGAACTAACAACACGTACTAGAGTTATATACACAATCACATAAGAAGTTCCCTTGCTTCCTTAGTGAGCAAGTTAAAGAGTCCATTGAAGCTAACCTATCTATTGTGCTTACTAAATAGATGACTCATTCATCCACATTCTATTGCTTTATGTAGATGAAAGATACAATGCCATGTGAAGATTGAGCTGTATGTATAGAACAACTACGAGATCAACTACTAGATCACTAGATTAGTTAGATTGCTATTTAGAGTGTTCCATTATGATATCCCTTTCCTCAAACATAGCAGAGAACTAACTACAAGTACTATAGCTGAAACTAACCATTCCATTACCCTTACAAACTAGATTAGTTGTCTATTGATTCATTATTTCACTTTCTATTGCTTTAGGTAGATGAAAGATACAATCCCATGTAATGAATGAGTTGTATGTATAGAACAACTAATAGATCACTAGATTAGTTAGATTGCTATTTAGAGTGTTCCATTATGATATCCCTTTCCTCAAACATAGGAGAGAACTAACTACAAGTAATATAGCTCAAACTAACCTTTCCATTACCCTTACCAACTAGATTAGTTGTTTATTGATTCATTCATTCACTTTCGATTGCATTAGGTAGATGAAAGATACAATTCCATGTAAAGAATAAGTTGTATGTCTTCCCTTTATATAGAACAACAACTAGATCACTAGATTAGTTAGATTGCTATATAGAGTGTTCCGTTATGATATCCCTTTCCGCAAACATAGGAGAGAACTAACTACAAGTACTAGAGTAATATACACAATCAAATAAGAAGTTCCCTTGCTTCCTTAGTGAGCAAGTTAAAGAGTCCATTGAAGCTAACCTATCTATTGTGCTTACTAACTAGATGATTCATTCATCCACATTCTATTGCTTTATGTAGATGAAAGATACAATGCCATGTGAAGATTGAGCTGTATGTATAGAACAACTACGAGATCAACTACTAGATCACTAGATTAGTTAGATTGCTATTTAGAGTGTTCCATTATGATATCCCTTTCCTCAAACATAGCAGAGAACTAACTACAAGTACTATAGCTGAAACTAAACTTTCCATTACCCTTACAAACTAGATTAGTTGTCTATTGATTCATTCATTCACTTTCTATTGCTTTAGGTAGATGAAAGATACAATCCCATGTAATGAATGAGTTGTATGTATAGAACAACTAATAGATCACTAGATTAGTTAGATTGCTATTTAGAGTGTTCCATTATGATATCCCTTTCCTCAAACAAAGGAGAGAACTAACTACAAGTAATATAGCTCAAACTAACCTTTCCATTACCCTTACAAACTAGATTAGTTGTTTATTGATTCATTCATTCACTTTCTATTGCATTAGGTAGATGAAAGATACAATTCCATGTAAAGAATAAGTTGTATGTCTTCCCTTTATATAGAACAACAACTAGATCACTAGATTAGTTAGATTGCTATATAAAGTGTTCCGTTATGATATCCCTTTCCGAAAACATAGGAGAGAACTAACTAGAAGTACTAGAGTAATATACACAATCAAATAAGAAGTTCCCTTGCTTCCTTAGTGAGCAAGTTAAAGAGTCCATTGAAGCTAACCTATCTATTGTGCTTACTAACTAGATGATTCGTTACCAATGAGGTCTAGCTCAATTGGTTAGACTGAGGTGTCATGACACTAGAGGTCATAGGTTCAATTCTCGCCTAGTGCGGGATTATTTATAGTTTATTACTAGCTTTGTAATGCTACTTGTAAATTGTAATGGTTCGATTATTAAAAAAAACTAGATGATTCGTTCATCCACTTTCTATTGCTTTATGTAGATGAAAGATACAATGCCATGTGAAGAATGAGTTGTATGTATAGAACAACTACTAGATCACTAGATTAGTTATATTGCTACTTAGATTGTTCCATTATGATATCCCTTTCCTCAAACATTTGAGAGAACTAACTACAAGTACTATAGCTGAAACTAACCTTTCCATTAGCCTTACAAACTAGATTAGTTGTCTATTGATTCATTCATTCACTTTCTATTGCATTAGGTAGATGAAAGATACAATCCCATGTAAAGAATAAGTTGTATGTCTTTCCTTTATATAAAACAACAACTAGATCACTAGATTAGTTAGATTGCTATATAGAGTGTTCCGTTATGATATCCCTTTCCGCAAACATAGGAGAGAACTAACAACACGTACTAGAGTTATATACACAATCACATAAGAAGTTCCCTTGCTTCCTTAGTGAGCAAGTTAAAGAGTCCATTGAAGCTAACCTATCTATTGTGCTTACTAAATAGATGACTCATTCATCCACATTCTATTGCTTTATGTAGATGAAAGATACAATGCCATGTGAAGATTGAGCTGTATGTATAGAACAACTACGAGATCAACTACTAGATCACTAGATTAGTTAGATTGCTATTTAGAGTGTTTCATTATGATATCCCTTTCCTCAAACATAGGAGAGAACTAACTACAAGTACTATAGCTGAAACTAACCATTCCATTACCCTTACAAACTAGATTAGTTGTCTATTGATTCATTATTTCACTTTCTATTGCTTTAGGTAGATGAAAGATACAATCCCATGTAATGAATGAGTTGTATGTATAGAACAACTAATAGATCACTAGATTAGTTAGATTGCTATTTAGAGTGTTCCATTATGATATCCCTTTCCTCAAACATAGGAGAGAACTAACTACAAGTAATATAGCTCAAACTAACCTTTCCATTACCCTTACCAACTAGATTAGTTGTTTATTGATTCATTCATTCACTTTCGATTGCATTAGGTAGATGAAAGATACAATTCCATGTAAAGAATAAGTTGTATGTCTTCCCTTTATATAGAACAACAACTAGATCACTAGATTAGTTAGATTGCTATATAGAGTGTTCCGTTATGATATCCCTTTCCGCAAACATAGGAGAGAACTAACTACAAGTACTAGAGTAATATACACAATCAAATAAGAAGTTCCCTTGCTTCCTTAGTGAGCAAGTTAAAGAGTCCATTGAAGCTAACCTATCTATTGTGCTTACTAACTAGATGATTCGTTACCAATGAGGTCTAGCTCAATTGGTTGGACTGAGGTGTCATGACACTAGAGGTCATAGGTTCAATTCTCGCCAAGTGCGGGATTATTTATAGTTTATTACTAGCTTTGTAATGCTACTTGTAAATTGTAATGGTTCGATTATTAAAAAAAAACTAGATGATTCGTTCATCCACTTTCTATTGCTTTATGTAGATGAAAGATACAATGCCATGTGAAGAATGAGTTGTATGTATAGAACAACTACTAGATCACTAGATTAGTTAGATTGCTACTTAGATTGTTCCATTATGATATCCCTTTCCTCAAACATAGGAGAGAACTAACTACAAGTACTATAGCTGAAAGTAACCTTTCCATTAGCCTTACAAACTAGATTAGTTGTCTAATTATTCATTCATTCACTTTCTATTGCATTAGGTAGATGAAAGATACAATCCCATGTAAAGAATAAGTTGTATGTCTTCCCTTTATATAGAACAACAACTAGATCACTAGATTAGTTAGATTGCTATATAGAGTGTTCCGTTATGATATCCCTTTCCGCAAACATAGGAGAGAACTAACAACAAGTACTACAGTTATATACACAATCAAATAAGAAGTTCCCTTGCTTCCTTAGTGAGCAAGTTAAAGAGTCTATTGAAGCTAACCTATCTATTGTGCTTACTAACTAGATGATTCATTCATCCACATTCCATTGCTTTATGTAGATGAAAGATACAATGCCATGTGAAGATTGAGCTGTATGTATAGAACAACTACGAGATCAACTACTAGATCACTAGATTAGTTAGATTGCTATTTAGAGTGTTCCATTATGATATCCCTTTCCTCAAACATAGCAGAGAACTAACTACAAGTACTATAGCTGAAACTAAACTTTCCATTACCCTTACAAACTAGATTAGTTGTCTATTGATTCATTCATTCACTTTCTATTGCTTTAGGTAGATGAAAGATACAATCCCATGTAATGAATGAGTTGTATGTATAGAACAACTAATAGATCACTAGATTAGTTAGATTGCTATTTAGAGTGTTCCATTATGATATCCCTTTCCTCAAACAAAGGAGAGAACTAACTACAAGTAATATAGCTCAAACTAACCTTTCCATTACCCTTACAAACTAGATTAGTTGTTTATTGATTCATTCATTCACTTTCTATTGCATTAGGTAGATGAAAGATACAATTCCATGTAAAGAATAAGTTGTATGTCTTCCCTTTATATAGAACAACAACTAGATCACTAGATTAGTTAGATTGCTATATAAAGTGTTCCGTTATGATATCCCTTTCCGAAAACATAGGAGAGAACTAACTAGAAGTACTAGAGTAATATACACAATCAAATAAGAAGTTCCCTTGCTTCCTTAGTGAGCAAGTTAAAGAGTCCATTGAAGCTAACCTATCTATTGTGCTTACTAACTAGATGATTCGTTACCAATGAGGTCTAGCTCAATTGGTTAGACTGAGGTGTCATGACACTAGAGGTCATAGGTTCAATTCTCGCCTAGTGCGGGATTATTTATAGTTTATTACTAGCTTTGTAATGCTACTTGTAAATTGTAATGGTTCGATTATTAAAAAAAACTAGATGATTCGTTCATCCACTTTCTATTGCTTTATGTAGATGAAAGATACAATGCCATGTGAAGAATGAGTTGTATGTATAGAACAACTACTAGATCACTAGATTAGTTATATTGCTACTTAGATTGTTCCATTATGATATCCCTTTCCTCAAACATTTGAGAGAACTAACTACAAGTACTATAGCTGAAACTAACCTTTCCATTAGCCTTACAAACTAGATTAGTTGTCTATTGATTCATTCATTCACTTTCTATTGCATTAGGTAGATGAAAGATACAATCCCATGTAAAGAATAAGTTGTATGTCTTTCCTTTATATAAAACAACAACTAGATCACTAGATTAGTTAGATTGCTATATAGAGTGTTCCGTTATGATATCCCTTTCCGCAAACATAGGAGAGAACTAACAACACGTACTAGAGTTATATACACAATCACATAAGAAGTTCCCTTGCTTCCTTAGTGAGCAAGTTAAAGAGTCCATTGAAGCTAACCTATCTATTGTGCTTACTAAATAGATGACTCATTCATCCACATTCTATTGCTTTATGTAGATGAAAGATACAATGCCATGTGAAGATTGAGCTGTATGTATAGAACAACTACGAGATCAACTACTAGATCACTAGATTAGTTAGATTGCTATTTAGAGTGTTTCATTATGATATCCCTTTCCTCAAACATAGGAGAGAACTAACTACAAGTACTATAGCTGAAACTAACCATTCCATTACCCTTACAAACTAGATTAGTTGTCTATTGATTCATTATTTCACTTTCTATTGCTTTAGGTAGATGAAAGATACAATCCCATGTAATGAATGAGTTGTATGTATAGAACAACTAATAGATCACTAGATTAGTTAGATTGCTATTTAGAGTGTTCCATTATGATATCCCTTTCCTCAAACATAGGAGAGAACTAACTACAAGTAATATAGCTCAAACTAACCTTTCCATTACCCTTACCAACTAGATTAGTTGTTTATTGATTCATTCATTCACTTTCGATTGCATTAGGTAGATGAAAGATACAATTCCATGTAAAGAATAAGTTGTATGTCTTCCCTTTATATAGAACAACAACTAGATCACTAGATTAGTTAGATTGCTATATAGAGTGTTCCGTTATGATATCCCTTTCCGCAAACATAGGAGAGAACTAACTACAAGTACTAGAGTAATATACACAATCAAATAAGAAGTTCCCTTGCTTCCTTAGTGAGCAAGTTAAAGAGTCCATTGAAGCTAACCTATCTATTGTGCTTACTAACTAGATGATTCGTTACCAATGAGGTCTAGCTCAATTGGTTGGACTGAGGTGTCATGACACTAGAGGTCATAGGTTCAATTCTCGCCAAGTGCGGGATTATTTATAGTTTATTACTAGCTTTGTAATGCTACTTGTAAATTGTAATGGTTCGATTATTAAAAAAAAACTAGATGATTCGTTCATCCACTTTCTATTGCTTTATGTAGATGAAAGATACAATGCCATGTGAAGAATGAGTTGTATGTATAGAACAACTACTAGATCACTAGATTAGTTAGATTGCTACTTAGATTGTTCCATTATGATATCCCTTTCCTCAAACATAGGAGAGAACTAACTACAAGTACTATAGCTGAAAGTAACCTTTCCATTAGCCTTACAAACTAGATTAGTTGTCTAATTATTCATTCATTCACTTTCTATTGCATTAGGTAGATGAAAGATACAATCCCATGTAAAGAATAAGTTGTATGTCTTCCCTTTATATAGAACAACAACTAGATCACTAGATTAGTTAGATTGCTATATAGAGTGTTCCGTTATGATATCCCTTTCCGCAAACATAGGAGAGAACTAACAACAAGTACTACAGTTATATACACAATCAAATAAGAAGTTCCCTTGCTTCCTTAGTGAGCAAGTTAAAGAGTCTATTGAAGCTAACCTATCTATTGTGCTTACTAACTAGATGATTCATTCATCCACATTCCATTGCTTTATGTAGATGAAAGATACAATGCCATGTGAAGATTGAGCTGTATGTATAGAACAACTACGAGATCAACTACTAGATCACTAGATTAGTTAGATTGCTATTTAGAGTGTTCCATTATGATATCCCTTTCCTCAAACATAGCAGAGAACTAACTACAAGTACTATAGCTGAAACTAACCTTTCCATTACCCTTACAAACTAGATTAGTTGTCTATTGATTCATTCATTCACTTTCTATTGCTTTAGGTAGATGAAAGATACAATCCCATGTAATGAATGAGTTGTATGTATAGAACAACTAATAGATCACTAGATTAGTTAGATTGCTATTTAGAGTGTTTCATTATGATATCCCTTTCCTCAAACATAGGAGAGTACTAACTACAAGTAATATCGCTGAAACTAACCTTTCCATTACCCTTACAAACTAGATTAGTTGTTTATTGATTCATTCATTCACTTTCTATCGCATTAGGTAGATGAAAGATACAATCCCATGTAAAGAATAAGTTGTATGTCTTCCCTTTATATAGAACAACAACTAGATCACTAGATTAGTTAGATTGCGATATAGAGTGTTCCGTTATGATATCCCTTTCCGCAAACATAGGAGAGAACTAACTACAAGTAGTAGATTTATATACACAATCAAATAAGAAGTTCCCTTGCTTCCTTAGTGAGCAAGTTAAAGAGTCCATTGAAGCTAACCTATCTATTGTGCTTACTAACTAGATGAGTCAGTCATCCACTTTCTATTGCTTTATGTAGATGAAAGATACAATGCCATGTGAAGAATGAGTTGTATGTATAGGACAACTACTAGATCACTAGATTAGTTAGATTGCTATTTAGAGTGTTCCATTATGATATCTCTTTCCTCAAACATAGGAGAGAACTAACTACAAGTACTATAGCTGAAACTAACCTTTCCATTAGCCTTACAAACTAGATTAGTTGTCTATTGATTCATTCATTCACTTTCTATTGCATTAGGTAGATGAAAGATACAATCCCATGTAAAGAATAAGTTGTATGTCTTCCCTTTATATAGAAACGACAACTAGATCACTAGATTAGTTAGCAATATATAGAGTGTTCCGTTATGATATCCCTTTCCGCAAACATAGGTGACAACTAACTACAAGTACTAGAGTTATATACACAATCAAATAAGAAGTTGCCTTGGTTCCTTAGTGGGCAAGTTAAAGAGTCCATTGAAGCTAACCTATCTATTGTGCTTACTAACTAGATGCTTCGGGGCAGCCTTATTTTCGTTTCATGCAGCACTAACAATCAGGCACTCTTTCCCATCTGTAGGTTTTTCCCACTGGGTTTTTCTATGGCTGGGTTTTAACGAGGCCCGTGGTTGCAACCAGGAATTTCTTTTCCTGGGTTAGTTTTCTATGTACATTAGATTTGTCTTTGTATTCTTGTTTGCATCTACGTCCGCATGTGGGTTGTAGATTGGTCTCTGACATTCTGTTATTTTTAATACAAGCGCGGTTTATTTAAAAAAATCTATTGTGCTTACTAACTAGATGATTCATTCATCCACATTCTATTGCTTTATGTAGATGAAAGATACAATGCCATGTGAAGATTGAGCTGTATGTATAGAACAACTACGAGATCAACTACTAGATCACTAGATTAGTTAGATTGCTATTTAAAGTGTTCCATTATGATATCCCTTTCCTCAAACATAGCAGAGAACTAACTACAAGTACTATAGCTGAAACTAACCTTTCCATTACCCTTACAAACTAGATTAGTTGTCTATTGATTCATTCATTCACTTTCTATTGCTTTAGGTAGATGAAAGATACAATCCCATGTAATGAATGAGTTGTATGTATAGAACAACTAATAGATCACTAGATTAGTTAGATTGCTATTTAGAGTGTTCCATTATGATATCCCTTTCCTCAAACATAGGAGAGAACTAACTACAAGTAATATAGCTCAAACTAACCTTTCCATTACCCTTACAAACTAGATTAGTTGTTTATTGATTCATTCATTCACTTTCTATTGCATTAGGTAGATGAAAGATACAATTCCATGTAAAGAATAAGTTGTATGTCTTCCCTTTATATAGAACAACAACTAGATCACTAGATTAGTTAGATTGCTATATAGAGTGTTCCGTAATGATATCCCTTTCCGCAAACATAGGAGAGAACTAACTACAAGTACTAGAGTAATATACACAATCAAATAAGAAGTTCCCTTGCTTCCTTAGTGAGCAAGTTAAAGAGTCCATTGAAGCTAACCTATCTATTGTGCTTACTAACTAGATAATTCGTTACCAATGAGGTCTAGCTCAATTGGTTAGACTGAGGTGTCATGACACTAGAGGTCATAGGTTCAATTCTCGCCAAGTGCGGGATTATTTATAGTTTATTACTAGCTTTGTAATGCTACTTGTAAATTGTAATGGTTCGATTATTAAAAAAAACTAGATGATTCGTTCATCCACTTTCTATTGCTTTATGTAGATGAAAGATACAATGCCATGTGAAGAATGAGTTGTATGTATAGAACAACTACTAGATCACTAGATTAGTTAGATTGCTACTTAGATTGTTCCATTATGATATCCCTTTCCTCAAACATAGGAGAGAACTAACTACAAGTACTATAGCTGAAACTAACCTTTCCATTAGCCTTACAAACTAGATTAGTTGTCTATTGATTCATTCATTCACTTTCTATTGCATTAGGTAGATGAAAGATACAATCCCATGTAAAGAATAAGTTGTATGTCTTCCCTTTATATAGAACAACAACTAGATCACCAGATTAGTTAGATTGCTATATAGAGTGTTCCGTTATGATATCCCTTTCCGCAAACATAAGAGAGAACTAACAACAAGTACTACAGTTATATACACAATCAAATAAGAAGTTCCCTTGCTTCCTTAGAGAGCAAGTTAAAGAGTCAATTGAAGCTAACCTATCTATTGTGCTTACTAACTAGATGATTCATTCATCCACATTCTATTGCTTTATGTAGATGAAAGATACAATGCCATGTGAAGATTGAGTTGTATGTATAGAACAACTACGAGATCAACTACTAGATCACTAGATTAGTTAGATTGCTATTTAGAGTGTTCCATTATGATATCCCTTTCCTCAAACATAGCAGAGAACTAACTACAAGTACTATAGCTGAAACTAACCTTTCCATTACCCTTACAAACTAGATTAGTTGTCTACTGATTCATTCATTCACTTTCTATTGCTTTAGGTAGATGAAAGATACAATCCCATGTAATGAATGAGTTGTATGTATAGAACAACTAATAGATCACTAGATTAGTTAGATTGCTATTTAGAGTGTTCCATTATGATATCCCTTTCCTCAAACATAGGAGAGAAATAACTACAAGTAATATCGCTGAAACTAACCTTTCCATTACCCTTACAAACTAGATTAGTTGTTTATTGATTCATTCATTCACTTTCTATCGCATTAGGTAGATGAAAGATACAATCCCATGTAAAGAATAATTTATATGTCTTCCCTTTATATAGAACAACAACTAGATCACTAGATTAGTTAGATTGCTATATAGAGTGTTCCGTTATGATATCCCTTTCCGCAAACATAGGAGAGAACTAACTACAAGTAGTAGATTTATATACACAATCAAATAAGAAGTTCCCTTGCTTCCTTAGTGAGCAAGTTAAAGAGTCCATTGAAGCTAACCTATCTATTGTGCTTACTAACTAGATGATTCAGTCATCCACTTTCTATTGCTTTATGTAGATGAAAGATACAATGCCATGTGAAGAATGAGTTGTATGTATAGGACAACTACTAGATCACTAGATTAGTTAGATTGCTATATAGAGTGTTCCGATATGATATCCCTTTCCGCAAACATAGGAGACAACTAACTACAAGTACTAGAGTTATATACACAATCAAATAAGAAGTTCCCTTGCTTCCTTAGTGAGCAAGTTAAAGAGTCCATTGAAGCTAACCTATCTATTGTGCTTACTAACTAGATGATTCATTCATCCACATTCTATTGCTTTATGTAGATGAAAGATACAATGCCATGTGAAGATTGAGCTGTATGTATAGAACAACTACGAGATCAACTACTGGATCACTAGATTAGTTAGATTGCTATTTAGAGTGTTCCATTATGATATCCCTTTCCTCAAACATAGCAGAGAACTAACTACAAGTACTATAGCTGAAACTAACCTTTCCATTACCCTTACAAACTAGATTAGTTGTCTATTGATTCATTCATTCACTTTCTATTGCTTTAGGTAGATGAAAGATACAATCCCATGTAATGAATGAGTTGTATGTATAGAACAACTAATAGATCACTAGATTAGTTAGATTGCTATTTAGAGTGTTTCATTATGATATCCCTTTCCTCAAACATAGGAGAGAACTAACTACAAGTAATATCGCTGAAACTAACCTTTCCATTACCCTTACAAACTAGATTAGTTGTTTATTGATTCATTCATTCACTTTCTATCGCATTAGGTAGATGAAAGATACAATCCCATGTAAAGAATAAGTTGTATGTCTTCCCTTTATATAGAACAACAACTAGATCACTAGATTAGTTAGATTGCGATATAGAGTGTTCCGTTATGATATCCCTTTCCGCAAACATAGGAGAGAACTAACTACAAGTAGTAGATTTATATACACAATCAAATAAGAAGTTCCCTTGCTTCCTTAGTGAGCAAGTTAAAGAGTCCATTGAAGCTAACCTATCTATTGTGCTTACTAACTAGATGATTCAGTCATCCACTTTCTATTGCTTTATGTAGATGAAAGATACAATGCCATGTGAAGAATGAGTTGTATGTATAGGACAACTACTAGATCACTAGATTAGTTAGATTGCTATTTAGAGTGTTCCATTATGATATCTCTTTCCTCAAACATAGGAGAGAACTAACTACAAGTACTATAGCTGAAACTAACCTTTCCATTAGCCTTACAAACTAGATTAGTTGTCTATAGATTCATTCATTCACTTTCTATTGCATTAGGTAGATGAAAGATACAATCCCATGTAAAGAATAAGTTGTATGTCTTCCCTTTATATAGAAACGACAACTAGATCACTAGATTAGTTAGCAATATATAGAGTGTTCCGTTATGATATCCCTTTCCGCAAACATAGGTGACAACTAACTACAAGTACTAGAGTTATATACACAATCAAATAAGAAGTTCCCTAGGTTCCTTAGTGGGCAAGTTAAAGAGTCCATTGAAGCTAACCTATCTATTGTGCTTACTAACTAGATGCTTCGGGGCAGCCTTATTTTCGTTTCATGCAGCACTAACACTCAGGCACTCTTTCCCATCTGTAGGTTTTTCCCACTGGGTTTTTCTATGGCTGGGTTTTAACGAGGCCCGTGGTTGCAACCAGGAATTTCTTTTCCTGGGTTAGTTTTCTATGTACATTAGATTTGTCTTTGTATTCTTGTTTGCATCTACGTCCGCATGTGGGTTGTAGATTGGTCTCTGACATTCTGTTTTTTTTAATACAAGCGCGGTTTATTTAAAAAAATCTATTGTGCTTACTAACTAGATGATTCATTCATCCACATTCTATTGCTTTATGTAGATGAAAGATACAATGCCATGTGAAGATTGAGCTGTATGTATAGAACAACTACGAGATCAACTACTAGATCACTAGATTAGTTAGATTGCTATTTAGAGTGTTCCATTATGATATCCCTTTCCTCAAACATAGCAGAGAACTAACTACAAGTACTATAGCTGAAACTAACCTTTCCATTACCCTTACAAACTAGATTAGTTGTCTATTGATTCATTCATTCACTTTCTATTGCTTTAGGTAGATGAAAGATACAATCCCATGTAATGAATGAGTTGTATGTATAGAACAACTAATAGATCACTAGATTAGTTAGATTGCTATTTAGAGTGTTCCATTATGATATCCCTTTCCTCAAACATAGGAGAGAACTAACTACAAGTAATATAGCTCAAACTAACCTTTCCATTACCCTTACAAACTAGATTAGTTGTTTATTGATTCATTCATTCACTTTCTATTGCATTAGGTAGATGAAAGATACAATTCCATGTAAAGAATAAGTTGTATGTCTTCCCTTTATATAGAACAACAACTAGATCACTAGATTAGTTAGATTGCTATATAGAGTGTTCCGTAATGATATCCCTTTCCGCAAACATAGGAGAGAACTAACTACAAGTACTAGAGTAATATACACAATCAAATAAGAAGTTCCCTTGCTTCCTTAGTGAGCAAGTTAAAGAGTCCATTGAAGCTAACCTATCTATTGTGCTTACTAACTAGATAATTCGTTACCAATGAGGTCTAGCTCAATTGGTTAGACTGAGGTGTCATGACACTAGAGGTCATAGGTTCAATTCTCGCCAAGTGCGGGATTATTTATAGTTTATTACTAGCTTTGTAATGCTACTTGTAAATTGTAATGGTTTGATTATTAAAAAAACTAGATGATTCGTTCATCCACTTTCTATTGCTTTATGTAGATGAAAGATACAATGCCATGTGAAGAATGAGTTGTATGTATAGAACAACTACTAGATCACTAGATTAGTTAGATTGGTACTTAGATTGTTCCATTATGATATCCCTTTCCTCAAACATAGGAGAGAACTAACTACAAGTACTATAGCTGAAACTAACCTTTCCATTAGCCTTACAAACTAGATTAGTTGTCTATTGATTCATTCATTCACTTTCTATTGCATTAGGTAGATGAAAGATACAATCCCATGTAAAGAATAAGTTGTATGTCTTCCCTTTATATAGAACAACAACTAGATCACCAGATTAGTTAGATTGCTATATAGAGTGTTCCGTTATGATATCCCTTTCCGCAAACATAAGAGAGAACTAACAACAAGTACTACAGTTATATACACAATCAAATAAGAAGTTCCCTTGCTTCCTTAGAGAGCAAGTTAAAGAGTCCATTGAAGCTAACCTATCTATTGTGCTTACTAACTAGATGATTCATTCATCCACATTCTATTGCTTTATGTAGATGAAAGATACAATGCCATGTGAAGATTGAGTTGTATGTATAGAACAACTACGAGATCAACTACTAGATCACTAGATTAGTTAGATTGCTATTTAGAGTGTTCCATTATGATATCCCTTTCCTCAAACATAGCAGAGAACTAACTACAAGTACTATAGCTGAAACTAACCTTTCCATTACCCTTACAAACTAGATTAGTTGTCTACTGATTCATTCATTCACTTTCTATTGCTTTAGGTAGATGAAAGATACAATCCCATGTAATGAATGAGTTGTATGTATAGAACAACTAATAGATCACTAGATTAGTTAGATTGCTATTTAGAGTGTTCCATTATGATATCCCTTTCCTCAAACATAGGAGAGAAATAACTACAAGTAATATCGCTGAAACTAACCTTTCCATTACCCTTACAAACTAGATTAGTTGTTTATTGATTCATTCATTCACTTTCTATCGCATTAGGTAGATGAAAGATACAATCCCATGTAAAGAATAATTTATATGTCTTCCCTTTATATAGAACAACAACTAGATCACTAGATTAGTTAGATTGCTATATAGAGTGTTCCGTTATGATATCCCTTTCCGCAAACATAGGAGAGAACTAACTACAAGTAGTAGATTTATATACACAATCAAATAAGAAGTTCCCTTGCTTCCTTAGTGAGCAAGTTAAAGAGTCCATTGAAGCTAACCTATCTATTGTGCTTACTAAATAGATGATTCAGTCATCCACTTTCTATTGCTTTATGTAGATGAAAGATACAATGCCATGTGAAGAATGAGTTGTATGTATAGGACAACTACTAGATCACTAGATTAGTTAGATTGCTATATAGAGTGTTCCGATATGATATCCCTTTCCGCAAACATAGGAGACAACTAACTACAAGTACTAGAGTTATATACACAATCAAATAAGAAGTTAGCTTGCTTCCTTAGTGAGCAAGTTAAAGAGTCCATTGAAGCTAACCTATCTATTGTGCTTACTAACTAGATGATTCATTCATCCACATTCTATTGCTTTATGTAGATGAAAGATACAATTGCATGTGAAGATTGAGCTGTATGTATAGAACAACTACGAGATCAACTACTGGATCACTAGATTCGTTAGATTGCTATTTAGAGTGTTCCATTATGATATCGCTTTCCTCAAACATAGCAGATAACTAACTACAAGTACTATAGCTGAAACTAACATTTCCATTACCCTTACAAACTAGATTAGTTGTCTATTGATTCATTCATTCACTTTCTATTGCTTTAGGTAGATGAAAGATACAATCCCATGTAATGAATGAGTTGTATGTATAGAACAACTAATGGATCACTAGATTAGTTAGATTGCTATTTAGAGTGTTCCATTATGATATCCCTTTCCTCAAACATAGGAGAGAAATAACTGCAAGTAATATCGCTGAAACTAACCTTTCCATTACCCTTACAAACTAGATTAGTTGTTTATTGATTCATTCATTCACTTTCTATCGCATTAAGTAGATGAAAGATACAATCCCATGTAAAGAATAAGTTGTATGTCTTCCCTTTATATAGAACAACAACTAGATCACTAGATTAGTTAGATTTCTATATAGAGTGTTCCGTTATGATATCCCTTTCCGCAAACATTGGAGAGAACTAACTACAAGTAGTAGATTTATATACACAATCAAATAAGAAGTTCCCTTGCTTCCTTAGTGAGCAAGTTAAAGAGTCCATTGAAGCTAACCTATCTATTGTGCTTACTAACTAGATGATTCAGTCATCCACTTTCTATTGCTTTATGTAGATGAAAGATACAATGCCATGTGAAGAATGAGTTGTATGTATAGGACAACTACTAGATCACTAGATTAGTTAGATTGCTATATAGAGTGTTCCGTTATGATATCCCTTTCCGCAAACATAGAAGACAACTAACTACAAGTACTAGAGTTATATACACAATCAAATAAGAAGTTCCCTTGCTTCCTTAGTGAGCAAGTTAAAGAGTCCATTGAAGATAACCTATCTATTGTGCTTACTAACTAGATGATTCATTCATCCACATTCTATTGCTTTATGTAGATGAAAGATACAATGCCATGTGAAGATTGAGCTGTATGTATAGAACAACTACGATATCAACTACTGGATCACTAGATTAGTTAGATTGCTATTTAGAGTGTTCCATTATGATATCCCTTTCCTCAAACATAGCAGAGAACTAACTACAAGTACTATAGCTGAAACTAACCTTTCCATTACCCTTACAAACTAGATTAGTTGTCTATTGATTCATTCATTCACTTTCTATTGCTTTAGGTAGATGAAAGATACAATCCCATGTAATGAATGAGTTGTATGTATAGAACAACTAATAGATCACTAGATTAGTTAGATTGCTATTTAGAGTGTTCCATTATGATATCCCTTTCCTCAAACATAGGAGAGAACTAACTACAAGTAATATAGCTCAAACTAACCTTTCCATTACCCTTACAAACTAGATTAGTTGTTTATTGATTCATTCATTCACTTTCTATTGCATTAGGTAGATGAAAGATACAATTCCATGTAAAGAATAAGTTGTATGTCTTCCCTTTATATAGAACAACAACTAGATCACTAGATTAGTTAGATTGCTATATAGAGTGTTCCGTTATGATATCCCTTTCCGCAAACATAGGAGAGAACTAACTACAAGTACTAGAGTAATATACACAATCAAATAAGAAGTTCCCTTGCTTCCTTAGTGAGCAAGTTAAAGAGTCCATTGAAGCTAACCTATCTATTGTGCTTACTAACTAGATGATTCGTTACCAATGAGGTCTAGCTCAATTGGTTAGACTGAGGTGTCATGACACTAGAGGTCATAGGTTCAATTCTCGCCAAGTGCGGGATTATTTATAGTTTATTACTAGCTTTGTAATGCTACTTGTAAATTGTAATGGTTCGATTATTAAAAAAAACTAGATGATTCGTTCATCCACTTTCTATTGCTTTATGTAGATGAAAGATACAATGCCATGTGAAGAATGAGTTGTATGTATAGAACAACTACTAGATCACTAGATTAGTTAGATTGCTACTTAGATTGTTCCATTATGATATCCCTTTCCTCAAACATAGGAGAGAACTAACTACAAGTACTATGGCTGAAACTAACCTTTCCATTAGCCTTACAAACTAGATTAGTTGTCTATTGATTCATTCATTCACTTTCTATTGCATTAGGTAGATGAAAGATACAATCCCATGTAAAGAATAAGTTGTATGTCTTCCCTTTATATAGAACAACAACTAGATCACCAGATTAGTTAGATTGCTATATAGAGTGTTCCGTTATGATATCCCTTTCCGCAAACATAAGAGAGAACTAACAACAAGTACTACAGTTATATACACAATCAAATAAGAAGTTCCCTTGCTTCCTTAGAGAGCAAGTTAAAGAGTCCATTGAAGCTAACCTATCTATTGTGCTTACTAACTAGATGATTCATTCATCCACATTCTATTGCTTTATGTAGATGAAAGATACAATGCCATGTGAAGATTGAGTTGTATGTATAGAACAACTACGAGATCAACTACTAGATCACTAGATTAGTTAGATTGCTATTTAGAGTGTTCCATTATGATATCCCTTTCCTCAAACATAGCAGAGAACTAACTACAAGTACTATAGCTGAAACTAACCTTTCCATTACCCTTACAAACTAGATTAGTTGTCTACTGATTCATTCATTCACTTTCTATTGCTTTAGGTAGATGAAAGATACAATCCCATGTAATGAATGAGTTGTATGTATAGAACAACTAATAGATCACTAGATTAGTTAGATTGCTATTTAGAGTGTTCCATTATGATATCCCTTTCCTCAAACATAGGAGAGAAATAACTACAAGTAATATCGCTGAAACTAACCTTTCCATTACCCTTACAAACTAGATTAGTTGTTTATTGATTCATTCATTTACTTTCTATCGCATTAGGTAGATGAAAGATACAATCCCATGTAAAGAATAATTTATATGTCTTCCCTTTATATAGAACAACAACTAGATCACTAGATTAGTTAGATTGCTATATAGAGTGTTCCGTTATGATATCCCTTTCCGCAAACATAGGAGAGAACTAACTACAAGTAGTAGATTTATATACACAATCAAATAAGAAGTTCCCTTGCTTCCTTAGTGAGCAAGTTAAAGAGTCCATTGAAGCTAACCTATCTATTGTGCTTACTAACTAGATGATTCAGTCATCCACTTTCTATTGCTTTATGTAGATGAAAGATACAATGCCATGTGAAGAATGAGTTGTATGTATAGGACAACTACTAGATCACTAGATTAGTTAGATTGCTATATAGAGTGTTCCGATATGATATCCCTTTCCGCAAACATAGGAGACAACTAACTACAAGTACTAGAGTTATATACACAATCAAATAAGAAGTTCCCTTGCTTCCTTAGTGAGCAAGTTAAAGAGTCCATTGAAGCTAACCTATCTATTGTGCTTACTAACTAGATGATTCATTCATCCACATTCTATTGCTTTATGTAGATGAAAGATACAATGCCATGTGAAGATTGAGCTGTATGTATAGAACAACTACGAGATCAACTACTGGATCACTAGATTCGTTAGATTGCTATTTAGAGTGTTCCATTATGATATCGCTTTCCTCAAACATAGCAGATAACTAACTACAAGTACTATAGCTGAAACTAACATTTCCATTACCCTTACAAACTAGATTAGTTGTCTATTGATTCATTCATTCACTTTCTATTGCTTTAGGTAGATGAAAGATACAATCCCATGTAATGAATGAGTTGTATGTATAGAACAACTAATGGATCACTAGATTAGTTAGATTGCTATTTAGAGTGTTCCATTATGATATCCCTTTCCTCAAACATAGGAGAGAAATAACTGCAAGTAATATCGCTGAAACTAACCTTTCCATTACCCTTACAAACTAGATTAGTTGTTTATTGATTCATTCATTCACTTTCTATCGCATTAAGTAGATGAAAGATACAATCCCATGTAAAGAATAAGTTGTATGTCTTCCCTTTATATAGAACAACAACTAGATCACTAGATTAGTTAGATTTCTATATAGAGTGTTCCGTTATGATATCCCTTTCCGCAAACATTGGAGAGAACTAACTACAAGTAGTAGATTTATATACACAATCAAATAAGAAGTTCCCTTGCTTCCTTAGTGAGCAAGTTAAAGAGTCCATTGAAGCTAACCTATCTATTGTGCTTACTAACTAGATGATTCAGTCATCCACTTTCTATTGCTTTATGTAGATGAAAGATACAATGCCATGTGAAGAATGAGTTGTATGTATAGGACAACTACTAGATCACTAGATTAGTTAGATTGCTATATAGAGTGTTCCGTTATGATATCCCTTTCCGCAAACATAGAAGACAACTAACTACAAGTACTAGAGTTATATACACAATCAAGTAAGAAGTTCCCTTGCTTCCTTAGTGAGCAAGTTAAAGAGTCCATTGAAGATAACCTATCTATTGTGCTTACTAACTAGATGATTCATTCATCCACATTCTATTGCTTTATGTAGATGAAAGATACAATGCCATGTGAAGATTGAGCTGTATGTATAGAACAACTACGATATCAACTACTGGATCACTAGATTAGTTAGATTGCTATTTAGAGTGTTCCATTATGATATCCCTTTCCTCAAACATAGGAGAGAACTAACTACAAGTAATATAGCTCAAACTAACCTTTCCATTACCCTTACAAACTAGATTAGTTGTTTATTGATTCATTCATTCACTTTCTATTGCATTAGGTAGATGAAAGATACAATTCCATGTAAAGAATAAGTTGTATGTCTTCCCTCTATATAGAACAACAACTAGATCACTAGATTAGTTAGATTGCTATATAGAGTGTTCCGTTATGATATCCCTTTCCGCAAACATAGGAGAGAACTAACTACAAGTACTAGAGTAATATACACAATCAAATAAGAAGTTCCCTTGCTTCCTTAGTGAGCAAGTTAAAGAGTCCATTGAAGCTAACCTATCTATTGTGCTTACTAACTAGATGATTCGTTACCAATGAGGTCTAGCTCAATTGGTTAGACTGAGGTGTCATGACACTAGAGGTCATAGGTTCAATTCTCGCCAAGTGCGGGATTATTTATAGTTTATTACTAGCTTTGTAATGCTACTTGTAAATTGTAATGGTTCGATTATTAAAAAAAACTAGATGATCCGTTCATCCACTTTCTATTGCTTTATGTAGATGAAAGATACAATGCCATGTGAAGAATGAGTTGTATGTATAGAACAACTACTAGATCACTAGATTAGTTAGATTGCTACTTAGATTGTTCCATTATGATATCCCTTTCCTCAAACATAGGAGAGAACTAACTACAAGTACTATGGCTGAAACTAACCTTTCCATTAGCCTTACAAACTAGATTAGTTGTCTATTGATTCATTCATTCACTTTCTATTGCATTAGGTAGATGAAAGATACAATCCCATGTAAAGAATAAGTTGTATGTCTTCCCTTTATATAGAACAACAACTAGATCACTAGATTAGTTAGATTGCTATATAGAGTGTTCCGTTATGATATCCCTTTCCGCAAACATAAGAGAGAACTAACAACAAGTACTACAGTTATATACACAATCAAATAAGAAGTTCCCTTGCTTCCTTAGAGAGCAAGTTAAAGAGTCCATTGAAGCTAACCTGTCTATTGTGCTTACTAACTAGATGATTCATTCATCCACATTCTATTGCTTTATGTAGATGAAAGATACAATGCCATGTGAAGATTGAGCTGTATGTATAGAACAACTACGATATCAACTACTGGATCACTAGATTAGTTAGATTGCTATTTAGAGTGTTCCATTATGATATCCCTTTCCTCAAACATAGCAGAGAACTAACTACAAGTACTATAGCTGAAACTAACCTTTCCATTACCCTTACAAACTAGATCAGTTGTCTATTGATTCATTCATTCACTTTCTATTGGTTTAGGTAGATGAAAGATACAATCCCATGTAATGAATGAGTTGTATGTATAGAACAACTAATAGATCACTAGATTAGTTAGATTGCTATTTAGAGTGTTCCATTATGATATCCCTTTCCTCAAACATAGGAGAGAACTAACTACAAGTAGTATAGCTCAAACTAACCTTTCCATTACCCTTACAAACTAGATTAGTTGTTTATTGATTCATTCATTAACTTTCTATTGCATTAGGTAGATGAAAGATACAATTCCATGTAAAGAATAAGTTGTATGTCTTCCCTTTATATAGAACAACAACTAGATCACTAGATTAGTTAGATTGCTATATAGAGTGTTCCGTTATGATACCCCTTTCCGCAAACATAGGAGAGAACTAACTACAAGTAGTAGATTTATATACACAATCAAATAAGAAGTTCCCTTGCTTCCTTAGTGAGCAAGTTAAAGAGTCCATTGAAGCTAACCTATCTATTGTGCTTACTAACTAGATGATTCAGTCATCCACTTTCTATTGCTTTATGTAGATGAAAGTTACAATGCCATGTGAAGAATGAGTTGTATGTATAGGACAACTACTAGATCACTAGATTAGTTAGATTGCTATATAGAGTGTTCCGTTATGATATCCCTTTCCGCAAACATAGGAGACAACTAACTACAAGTACTAGAGTTATATACACAATCAAATAAGAAGTTCCCTTGCTTCCTTAGTGAGCAAGTTAAAGAGTCCATTGAAGCTAACCTATCTATTGTGCTTACTAACTAGATGATTCGTTACCAATGAGGTCTAGCTCAATTGGTTAGACTGAGGTGTCATGACACTAGAGGTCATAGGTTCAATTCTCGCCAAGTGCGGGATTATTTATAGTTTATTACTAGCTTTGTAATGCTACTTGTAAATTGTAATGGTTCGATTATTAAAAAAAACTAGATGATTCGTTCATCCACTTTCTATTGCTTTATGTAGATGAAAGATACAATGCCATGTGAAGAATGAGTTGTATGTATAGAACAACTACTAGATCACTAGATTAGTTAGATTGCTACTTAGATTGTTCCATTATGATATCCCTTTCCTCAAACATAGGAGAGAACTAACTACAAGTACTATGGCTGAAACTAACCTTTCCATTAGCCTTACAAACTAGATTAGTTGTCTATTGATTCATTCATTCACTTTCTATTGCATTAGGTAGATGAAAGATACAATCCCATGTCAAGAATAAGTTGTATGTCTTCCCTTTATATAGAACAACAACTAGATCACTAGATTAGTTAGATTGCTATATAGAGTGTTCCGTTATGATATCCCTTTCCGCAAACATAAGAGAGAACTAACAACAAGTACTACAGTTATATACACAATCAAATAAGAAGTTCCCTTGCTTCCTTAGAGAGCAAGTTAAAGAGTCCATTGAAGCTAACCTGTCTATTGTGCTTACTAACTAGATGATTCATTCATCCACATTCTATTGCTTTATGTAGATGAAAGATACAATGCCATGTGAAGATTGAGCTGTATGTATAGAACAACTACGAGATCAACTACTAGATCACTAGATTAGTTAGATTGCTATTTAGAGTGTTCCATTATGATATCCCTTTCCTCAAACATAGCAGAGAACTAACTACAAGTACTATAGCTGAAATTAACCTTTCCATTACCCTTACAAACTAGATTAGTTGTCTATTGATTCATTCATTCACTTTCTATTGGTTTAGGTAGATGAAAGATACAATCCCATGTAATGAATGAGTTGTATGTATAGAACAACTAATAGATCACTAGATTAGTTAGATTTCTATTTAGAGTGTTCCATTATGTTATCCCTTTCCTCAAACATAGGAGAGAACTAACTACAAGTAGTATAGCTCAAACTAACCATTCCATTACCCTTACAAACTAGATTAGTTGTTTATTGATTCATTCATTAACTTTCTATTGCATTAGGTAGATGAAAGATACAATTCCATGTAAAGAATAAGTTGTATGTCTTCCCTTTATATAGAACAACAACTAGATCACTAGATTAGTTAGATTGCTATATAGAGTGTTCCGTTATGATATCCCTTTCCGCAAACATAGGAGAGAACTAACTACAAGTACTAGAGTAATATACACAATCAAATAAGAAGTTCCCTTGCTTCCTTAGTGAGCAAGTTAAAGAGTCCATTGAAGCTAACCTATCTATTGTGCTTACTAACTAGATGATTCGTTACCAATGAGGTCTAGCTCAATTGGTTAGACTGAGGTGTCATGACACTAGAGGTCATAGGTTCAATTCTCGCCAAGTGCGGGATTATTTATAGTTTATTACTAGCTTTGTAATGCTACTTGTAAATTGTAATGGTTCGATTATTAAAAAAAACTAGATGATTCGTTCATCCACTTTCTATTGCTTTATGTAGATGAAAGATACAATGCCATGTGAAGAATGAGTTGTATGTATAGAACAACTACTAGATCACTAGATTAGTTAGATTGCTACTTAGATTGTTCCATTATGATATCCCTTTCCTCAAACATAGGAGAGAACTAACTACAAGTACTATGGCTGAAACTAACCTTTCCATTAGCCTTACAAACTAGATTAGTTGTCTATTGATTCATTCATTCACTTTCTATTGCATTAGGTAGATGAAAGATACAATCCCATGTAAAGAATAAGTTGTATGTCTTCCCTTTATATAGAACAACAACTAGATCACTAGATTAGTTAGATTGCTATATAGAGTGTTCCGTTATGATATCCCTTTCCGCAACCATAAGAGAGAACTAACAAGTACTACAGTTATATACACAATTAAATAAGAAGTTCCCTTGCTTCCTTAGAGAGCAAGTTAAAGAGTCCATTGAAGCTAACCTATCTATTGTGCATACTAACTAGATGATTCATTCATCCACATTCTATTGCTTTATGTAGATGAAAGATACAATGCCATGTGAAGATTGAGCTGTATGTATAGAACAACTACGAGATCAACTACTAGATCACTAGATTAGTTAGATTGCTATTTAGAGTATTCCATTATGATATCCCTTTCCTCAAACATAGCAGAGAACTAACTACAAGTACTATAGCTGAAACTAACCTTTCCATTACCCTTACAAACTAGATTAGTTGTCTATTGATTCATTCATTCACTTTCTATTGGTTTAGGTAGATGAAAGATACAATCCCATGTAATGAATGAGTTGTATGTATAGAACAACTAATAGATCACTAGATTAGTTAGATTGCTATTTAGAGTGTTCCATTATGATATCCCTTTCCTCAAACATAGGAGTGAACTAACTACAAGTAGTATAGCTCAAACTAACCTTTCCATTACCCTTACAAACTAGATTAGTTGTTTATTGATTCATTCATTAACTTTCTATTGCATTAGGTAGATGAAAGATACAATTCCATGTAAAGAATAAGTTGTATGTCTTCCCTTTATATAGAACAACAACTAGATCACTAGATTTGTTAGATTGCTATATAGAGTGTTCCGTTATGATATCCCTTTCCGCAAACATAGGAGAGGACTAACTACAAGTACTAGAGTAATATACACAATCAAATAAGAAGTTCCCTTGCTTCCTTAGTGAGCAAGTTAAAGAGTCCATTGAAGCTAACCTATCTATTGTGCTTACTAACTTGATGATTCGTTACCAATGAGGTCTAGCTCAATTGGTTAGACTGAGGTGTCATGACACTAGAGGTCATAGGTTCAATTCTCGCCAAGTGCGGGATTATTTATAGTTTATTACTAGCTTTGTAATGCTACTTGTAAATTGTAATGGTTCGATTATTAAAAAAAACTAGATGATTCGTTCATCCACTTTCTATTGCTTTATGTAGATGAAAGATACAATGCCATGTGAAGAATGAGTTGTATGTATAGAACAACTACTAGATCACTAGATTAGTTAGATTGCTACTTAGATTGTTCCATTATGATATCCATTTCCTCAAACATAGGAGAGAACTAACTACAAGTACTATGGCTGAAACTAACCTTTCCATTAGCCTTACAAACTAGATTAGTTGTCTATTGATTCATTCATTCACTTTCTATTGCATTAGGTAGATGAAAGATACAATCCCATGTAAAGAATAAGTTGTATGTCTTCCCTTTATATAGAACAACAACTAAATCACAAGATTAGTTAGATTGCTATATAGAGTGTTCCGTTATGATATCCCTTTCCGCAAACATAAGAGAGAAC
Organism: Plantago ovata; assembly: GCA_028274465.1. Classification (NCBI taxonomy): domain Eukaryota; kingdom Viridiplantae; phylum Streptophyta; class Magnoliopsida; order Lamiales; family Plantaginaceae; genus Plantago; species Plantago ovata. Next base: position 65,254,528 of record CM051455.1, read on the forward strand.
TAACAACAAGTACTACAGTTATATACACAATCAAATAAGAAGTTCCCTTGCTTCCTTAGAGAGCAAGTTAAAGAGTCCATTGAAGCTAACCTATCTATTGTGCTTACTAACTAGATGATTCATTCATCCACATTCTATTGCTTTATGTAGATGAAAGATACAATGCCATGTGAAGATTGAGCTGTATGTATAGAACAACTACGAGATCAACTACTAGATCACTAGATTAGTTAGATTGCTATTTAGAGTGTTCCATTATGATATCCCTTTCCTCAAACATAGCAGAGAACTAACTACAAGTACTATAGCTGAAACTAACCTTTCCATTACCCTTACAAACTAGATTAGTTGTCTATTGATTCATTCATTCACTTTCTATTGGTTTAGGTAGATGAAAGATACAATCCCATGTAATGAATGAGTTGTATGTATAGAACAACTAATAGATCACTAGATTAGTTAGATTGCTATTTAGAGTGTTCCATTATGATATCCCTTTCCTCAAACATAGGAGTGAACTAACTACAAGTAGTATAGCTCAAACTAACCATTCCATTACCCTTACAAACTAGATTAGTTGTTTATTGATTCATTCATTAACTTTCTATTGCATTAGGTAGATGAAAGATACAATTCCATGTAAAGAATAAGTTGTATGTCTTCCCTTTATATAGAACAACAACTAGATCACTAGATTAGTTAGATTGCTATATAGAGTGTTCCGTTATGATATCCCTTTCCGCAAACATAGGAGAGAACTAACTACAAGTACTAGAGTAATATACACAATCAAATAAGAAGTTCCCTTGCTTCCTTAGTGAGCAAGTTAAAGAGTCCATTGAAGCTAACCTATCTATTGTGCTTACTAACTTGATGATTCGTTACCAATGAGGTCTAGCTCAATTGGTTAGACTGAGGTGTCATGACACTAGAGGTCATAGGTTCAATTCTCGCCAAGTGCGGGATTATTTATAGTTTATTACTAGCTTTGTAATGCTACTTGTAAATTGTAATGGTTCGATTATTAAAAAAAACTAGATGATTCGTTCATCCACTTTCTATTGCTTTATGTAGATGAAAGATACAATGCCATGTGAAGAATGAGTTGTATGTATAGAACAACTACTAGATCACTAGATTAGTTAGATTGCTACTTAGATTGTTCCATTATGATATCCATTTCCTCAAACATAGGAGAGAACTAACTACAAGTACTATGGCTGAAACTAACCTTTCCATTAGCCTTACAAACTAGATTAGTTGTCTATTGATTCATTCATTCACTTTCTATTGCATTAGGTAGATGAAAGATACAATCCCATGTAAAGAATAAGTTGTATGTCTTCCCTTTATATAGAACAACAACTAAATCACTAGATTAGTTAGATTGCTATATAGAGTGTTCCGTTATGATATCCCTTTCCGCAAACATAAGAGAGAACTAACAACAAGTACTACAGTTATATACACAATCAAATAAGAAGTTCCCTTGCTTCCTTAGAGAGCAAGTTAAAGAGTCCATTGAAGCTAACCTATCTATTGTGCTTACTAACTAGATGATTCATTCATCCACATTCTATTGCTTTATGTAGATGAAAGATACAATGCCATGTGAAGATTGAGCTGTATGTATAGAACAACTACGAGATCAACCACTAGATCACTAGATTAGTTAGATTGCTATTTAGAGTGTTCCATTATGATATCCCTTTCCTCAAACATAGCAGAGAACTAACTACAAGTACTATAGCTGAAACTAACCTTTCCATTACCCTTACAAACTAGATTAGTTGTCTATTGATTCATTCATTCACTTTCTATTGGTTTAGGTAGATGAAAGATACAATCCCATGTAATGAATGAGTTGTATGTATAGAACAACTAATAGATCACTAGATTAGTTAGATTGCTATTTAGAGTGTTCCATTATGATATCCCTTTCCTCAAACATAGGAGAGAACTAACTACAAGTAGTATAGCTCAAACTAACCTTTCCATTACCCTTAAAAACTAGATTAGTTGTTTATTGATTCATTCATTAACTTTCTATTGCATTAGGTAGATGAAAGATACAATTCCATGTAAAGAATAAGTTGTATGTCTTCCCTTTATATAGAACAACAACTAGATCACTAGATTAGTTAGATTGCTATATAGAGTGTTCCGTTATGATATCCCTTTCCGCAAACATTGGAGAGAACTAACTACAAGTAGTAGATTTATATACACAAACAAATAAGAAGTTCCCTTGCTTCCTTAGTGAGCAAGTTAAAGAGTCCATTGAAGCTAACCTATCTATTGTGCTTACTAACTAGATGATTCAGTCATCCACTTTCTATTGCTTTATGTAGATGAAAGATACAATGCCATGTGAAGAATGAGTTGTATGTATAGGACAACTACTAGATCACTAGATTAGTTAGATTGCTATATAGAGTGTTCCGTTATGATATCCCTTTCCGCAAACATAGGAGACAACAAACTACAAGTACTAGAGTTATATACACAATCAAATAAGAAGTTCCCTTGCTTCCTTAGTGAGCAAGTTAAAGAGTCCATTGAAGCTAACCTATCTATTGTGCTTACTAACTAGATGATTCATTCATCCACATTCTATTGCTTTATGTAGATGAAAGATACAATGCCATGTGAAGATTGAGCTGTATGTATAGAACAACTACGAGATCAACTACTGGATCACTAGATTCGTTAGATTGCTATTTAGAGTGTTCCATTATGATATCGCTTTCCTCAAACATAGCAGATAACTAACTACAAGTACTATAGCTGAAACTAACATATCCATTACCCTTACAAACTAGATTAGTTGTCTATTGATTCATTCATTCACTTTCTATTGCTTTAGGTAGATGAAAGATACAATCCCATGTAATGAATGAGTTGTATGTATAGAACAACTAATGGATCACTAGATTAGTTAGATTGCTATTTAGAGTGTTCCATTATGATATCCCTTTCCTCAAACATAGGATTGAAATAACTACAAGTAATATCGCTGAAACTAACCTTTCCATTACCCTTACAAACTAGATTAGTTGTTTATTGATTCATTCATTCACTTTCTATCGCATTAAGTAGATGAAAGATACAATCCCATGTAAAGAATAAGTTGTATGTCTTCCCTTTATATAGAACAACAACTAGATCACTAGATTAGTTAGATTTCTATATAGAGTGTTCCGTTATGATATCCCTTTCCGCAAACATAGGAGAGAACTAACTACAAGTAGTAGATTTATATACACAATCAAATAAGAAGTTCCCTTGCTTCCTTAGTGAGCAAGTTAAAGAGTCCATTGAAGCTACCTATCTATTGTGCTTACTAACTAGATGATTCAGTCATCCACTTTCTATTGCTTTATGTAGATGAAAGATACAATGCCATGTGAAGAATGAGTTGTATGTATAGGACAACTACTAGATCACTAGATTAGTTAGATTGCTATATAGAGTGTTCCGTTATGATATCCCTTTCCGCAAACATAGAAGACAACTAACTACAAGTACTAGAGTTATATACACAATCAAATAAGAAGTTCCCTTGCTTCCTTAGTGAGCAAGTTAAAGAGTCCATTGAAGATAACCTATCTATTGTGCTTACTAACTAGATGATTCATTCATCCACATTCTATTGCTTTATGTAGATGAAAGATACAATGCCATGTGAAGATTGAGCTGTATGTATAGAACAACTACGAGATCAACTACTGGATCACTAGATTAGTTAGATTGCTATTTAGAGTGTTCCATTATGATATCCCTTTCCTCAAACATAGCAGAGAACTAACTACAAGTACTATAGCTGAAACTAACCTTTCCATTACCCTTACAAACTAGATTAGTTGTCTATTGATTCATTCATTCACTTTCTATTGCTTTAGGTAGATGAAAGATACAATCCCATGTAATGAATGAGTTGTATGTATAGAACAACTAATAGATCACTAGATTAGTTAGATTGCTATTTAGAGTGTTCCATTATGATATCCCTTTCCTCAAACATAGGAGAGAACTAACTACAAGTAATATAGCTCAAACTAACCTTTCCATTACCCTTACAAACTAGATTAGTTGTTTATTGATTCATTCATTCACTTTCTATTGCATTAGGTAGATGAAAGATACAATTCCATGTAAAGAATAAGTTGTATGTCTTCCCTTTATATAGAACAACAACTAGATCACTAGATTAGTTAGATTGCTATATAGAGTGTTCCGTTATGATATCCCTTTCCGCAAACATAGGAGAGAACTAACTACAAGTACTAGAGTAATATACACAATCAAATAAGAAGTTCCCTTGCTTCCTTAGTGAGCAAGTTAAAGAGTCCATTGAAGCTAACCTATCTATTGTGCTTACTAACTAGATGATTCGTTACCAATGAGGTTTAGCTCAATTGGTTAGACTGAGGTGTCATGACACTAGAGGTCATAGGTTCAATTCTCGCCAAGTGCGGGATTATTTATAGTTTATTACTAGCTTTGTAATGCTACTTGTAAATTGTAATGGTTCGATTATTAAAAAAAACTAGATGATTCGTTCATCCACTTTCTATTGCTTTATGTAGATGAAAGATACAATGCCATGTGAAGAATGAGTGTATGTATAGAACAACTACTAGATCACTAGATTAGTTAGATTGCTACTTAGATTGTTCCATTATGATATCCCTTTCCTCAAACATAGGAGAGAACTAACTACACAAGTACTATAGCTGAAACTAACCTTTCCATTAGCCTTACAAACTAGATTAGTTGTCTATTGATTCATTCATTCACTTTCTATTGCATTAGGTAGATGAAAGATACAATCCCATGTAAAGAATAAGTTGTATGTCTTCCCTTTATATAGAACAACAACTAGATCACTAGATTAGTTAGATTGCTATATAGAGTGTTCCGTTATGATATCCCTTCCGCAAACATAGGAGAGAACTAACAACACGTACTAGAGTTATATACACAATCAAATAAGAAGTTCCCTTGCTTCCTTAGTGAGCAAGTTAAAGAGTCCATTGAAGCTAACCTATCTATTGTGCTTACTAACTAGATGATTCATTCATCCACATTCTATTGCTTTATGTAGATGAAAGATACACATGCCATGTGAAGATTGAGCTGTATGTATAGAACAACTACGAGATCAACTACTAGATCACTAGATTAGTTAGATTGCTATTTAGAGTGTTCCATTATGATATCCCTTTCCTCAAACATAGCAGAGAACTAACTACAAGTACTATAGCTGAAACTAACCTTTCCATTACCCTTACAAACTAGATTAGTTGTCTATTGATTCATTCATTCACTTTCTATGCTTTAGTAGATGAAAGATACAATCCCATGTAATGAATGAGTTGTATGTATAGAACAACTAATAGATCACTAGATTAGTTAGATTGCTATTTAGAGTGTTCCATTATGATATCCCTTTCCTCAAACATAGGAGAGAACTAACTACAGTAAATAGCTCAAACTAACCTTTCCATTACCCTTACAAACTAGATTAGTTGTTTATTGATTCATTCATTCACTTTCTATTGCATTAGGTAGATGAAAGATACAATTCCATGTAAAGAATAAGTTGTATGTCTTCCCTTTATATAGAACAACAACTAGATCACTAGATTAGTTAGATTGCTATATAGAGTGTTCCGTTATGATATCCTTTCCGCAAACATAGGAGAGAACTACAAGTACTAGAGTAATATACACAATCAAATAAGAAGTTCCCTTGCTTCCTTAGTGAGCAAGTTAAAGAGTCCATTGAAGCTAACCTATCTATTGTGCTTACTAACTAGATGATTCGTTACCAATGAGGTCTAGCTCAATTGGTTAGACTGAGGTGTCATGACACTAGAGGTCATAGGTTCAATTCTCGCCAAGTGCGGGATTATTTATAGTTTTTACTAGCTTTGTAATGCTACTTGTAAATTGTAATGGTTCGATTATTAAAAAAAACTAGATGATTCGTTCATCCACTTTCTATTGCTTTATGTAGATGAAAGATACAATGCCATGTGAAGAATGAGTTGTATGTATAGAACAACTACTAGATCACTAGATTAGTTAGATTGCTACTTAGATTGTTCCATTATGATATCCCTTTCCTCAAACATAGGAGAGAACTAACTACAAGTACTATAGCTGAAACTAACCTTTCCATTAGCCTTACAAACTAGATTAGTTGTCTATTGATTCATTCATTCACTTTCTATTGCATTAGGTAGATGAAAGATACAATCCCATGTAAAGAATAAGTTGTATGTCTTCCCTTTATATAGAACAACAACTAGATCACTAGATTAGTTAGATTGCTATATAGAGTGTTCCGTTATGATATCCCTTTCCGCAAACATAGGAGAGAAGACTAACAACAGTACTAGAGTTATATACACAATCAAATAAGAAGTTCCCTTGCTTCCTTAGTGAGCAAGTTAAAGGTCATTGAAGCTAACCTATCTATTGTGCTTACTAACTAGATGATTCATTCATCCACATTCTATTGCTTTATGTAGATGAAAGATACAATGCCATGTGAAGATTGAGCTGTATGTATAGAACAACTACGAGATCAACTACTAGATCACTAGATTAGTTAGATTGCTATTTAGAGTGTTCCATTATGATATCCCTTTCCTCAAACATAGCAGAGAAACTAACTACAAGTACTATAGCTGAAACTAACCTTTCCATTACCCTTACAAACTAGATTAGTTGTCTATTGATTCATTCATTCACTTTCTATTGCTTTAGGTAGATGAAAGATACAATCCCATGTAATGAATGAGTTGTATGTATAGAACAACTAATAGATCACTAGATTAGTTAGATTGCTATTTAGAGTGTTCCATTATGATATCCCTTTCCTCAAACATAGGAGAGAACTAACTACAAGTAATATAGCTCAAACTAACCTTTCCATTACCCTTACAAACTAGATTAGTTGTTTATTGATTCATTCATTCACTTTCTATTGCATTAGGTAGATGAAAGATACAATTCCATGTAAAGAATAAGTTGTATGTCTTCCCTTATATAGAAAACAAAACTAGATCACTAGATTAGTTAGATGCTATATAGAGTGTTCCGTTATGATATCCCTTTCCGCAAAACATAGAGAGAGAACTAACTACAAGTACTAGAGTATATACACAATCAAATAAGAAGTTCCCTTGCTTCCTTAGTGAGCAAGTTAAGAGTCCATTGAAGCTAACCTATCTATTGTGCTTACTAACTAGATGATTCGTTACCAATGAGGTCTAGCTCAATTGGTTAGACTGAGTGTCATGACCATAGAGGTCATAGGTTCAATTCTCGCCAAGTGCGGGATTATTTATAGTTTATTACTAGCTTTGTAATGCTACTTGTAAATTGTAATGGTTCGATTATTAAAAAAAAACTAGATGATTCGTTCATCCACTTCTATTGCTTATGTAGATGAAAGATACAATGCCATGTGAAGAATGAGTTGTATGTAGGAACAACTACTAGATCACTAGATTTTTAGATTGCTACTTAGATTGTTCCATTATGATATCCCTTTCCTCAAACATAGGAGAGAACTAACTACAGTACTATAGCTGAAATAACCTTTCCATTAGCCTTACAAACTAGATTAGTTGTCTATTGATTCATTCATTCACTTCTATTGCATTAGGTAGATGAAAGATACAATTCCATGTAAAGAATAAGTTGTATGTCTTCCCTTTATATAGAACAAAACTAGATCACTAGATTAGTTAGATTGCTATATAGATTGAGTGTTCGTTATATATCCCTTTCCGCAAACATAGGAGAGAACTAACAACACGTACTAGAGTTATATACACAATCAAATAAGAAGTTCCCTTGCTTCCTAGTGAGCAAGTTAAAGAGTCCATTGAAGCTAACCATCTATTGTGCTTACTAACTAGATGATTCATTCATCCACATTCTATTGCTTTTTATGTAGATGAAAGATACAATGCCATGTGAAGATTGAGCTGTATGTATAGAACAACTACGAGATCAACTACTAGATCACTAGATTAGTTAGATTGCTATTTAGAGTGTTCCATTATGATATCCCTTTCCTCAAACATAGCAGAGAACTAACTACAAGTACTATAGCTGAAACTAACCTTTCCATTACCCTTACACAACTAGATTAGTTGTCTATTGATTCATTCATCACTTTCTATTGCTTTAGGTAGGATGAAAGATACAATCCCATGTAATGAATGAGTTGTATGTATAGAAACAACTAATAGATCACTAGATTAGTTAGATTGCTATTTAGAGTGTTCCATTATGATATCCTTTCCTCAAACATAGGAGAGACCTAACTACAAGTAATATAGCTCAAAACTAACCTTTCCATTACCCTTACAAACTAGATTAGTTGTTTATTGATTCATTCATTCACTTCTATTGCATTAGGTAAGATGAAAGCTACAATTCCATGTAAAGAATAAGTTGTATGTCTTCCCTTTATACAGAACAACACTAGATTGCTATATAGAGTGTTCCGTTTATGATATCCCTTTCCGCAAACATAGGAGAAGAACTACTACAAGTACTAGAGTAATATACACAATCAAATAAGAAGTTCCCTTGCTTCCTTAGTGAGCAAGTTAAAGAGTCCATTGAAGCTAACCTATCTATTGTGCTTACCTAACTAGAGATTCGTTACCAATGAGGTCTAGCTCAATTGGTTAGACTGAGGTTGTCATGACACTAGAGGTCATAGGTTCAATTCTCGCCAAGTGCGGGATTATGTATAGTTTTTTACTAGCTTTTTGAATGCTACTTGTAAATTGTAATGGTTCGATTATTAAAAAAAAACTAGATGATTCGTTCATCCACTTCTATTGCTTTATGTAGATGAAAGATACAATGCCATGTGAGAATGAGTTGTATGTATAGAACAACTACTAGATCACTAGATTAGTTAGATGCTACTTAGATTGTTCCATTTGATATCCCTTCCTCAAACATAGGAGAGAACTAACTCCAAGTTACTATAGCTGAACAACTACCTTTCCATTAGCCTTACAAACTAGATTAGTGTCTATTGATTCATTCATTCACTTTCTATTGCATTAGGTAGATGAAAGATACAATCCCATGTAAAGAATAAGTTGTTATGTCTTCCCTTTATATAGAACAACAACTAGATCACTAGATTAGTTAGATTGCTATATAGAGTGTTCCGTTATGATATCCTTTCCGCAAAACATAGGAGAGAACTAA
>CM051455.1:65263882-65302541 GCA_028274465.1 Plantago ovata
ATCCCTTTCCGCAAACATAGGAGAGAACTAACTACAAGTACTAGAGTTATAGACAAACAAAGCAAATAGAGTTCCCTTGCGTCCTTAGTGAGCAATTAAAGTCCATTGAAACTAGACTATCTATTGATGCTTACTAAACTAGATGATTCATTCATTCCACTTTCTATTGCTTTAGGTAATGAAAGATACAATGCCATGTGAAGAATGAGTGTTGTATAGGACAACTACTAGATCACTAGATTAGTTAGATTGCTATTTAGTGAGTGTTCCATTATGATATCCCTTTCCTCAAACATAGAGAGACTAACTAACAAGTACTATACTGAACTAACCTTTCCATTACCCTTACAAACTAGATTAGTTGCTATTGATCATTCATTCACTTTCTATTGCATTATTAGAGATGAAAGATACATCCCATTAAAGAATATTTGTATGTCTTCCCTTTATATAGAAACACACAACTAGATCACTAGATTAGTTAGATTGCTATATAGAGTGTCCCGTATGAGATCCTTTCCCGCAAACATAGGAGAGAGCTAACTACAAATACTAGAGTTATATACACAATCAAAAGAAGTTCCCTTGCTTCCTTAATGAGCAAGTTAAAGAGTCCATTGAAACTAACCTATCTATTGTGCTTACTAACTAGATGATTCATTCATCCACTTTCTATTGCTTTATGTAGATGAAAGATACAATACCATGTGAAGAATGAGTTGTATGTATACAACAACTACTAGATCAACGGTTGGATCACTAGATTAGTTAGATTGCTATTTAAAGTGTTCCATTATGATATCCCTTTCCTCAAACATAGGAGAGAACTAACTACAAGTACTATAGCTGAAACTAACCTTTTCATTACCCTTACAAACTAGATTAGTTGTCTATTGATTCATTCATTCACTTTCTATGGCTTTAGGTAGATGAAAGATACAATCCCATGTAAAGAATGAGTTGTATGTATAGAACAACTACTAGATCACTAGATTAGTTAGATTGCTATTTAGAGTGTTCCATTATGATATCCCTTTCCTCAAACATAGGAGAACTAACTACAAGTACTATAGCTGAAACTAACCTTTCCATTAGCCTTACAAACTAGATTAGTTGTCTATTGATTCATTCATTCACTTTCTATTGCATTAGGTAGATGAAAGATACAATCCCATGTAAAGAATGAGTTGTATGTCTTCCCTTATATAGAACAACAACTAGATCACTAGATTAGTTAGATTGCTATATAGAGTGTCCCGTTATGATATCCTTTCCGCAAACATAGGAGAGAACTAACTACAATACTAGAGTTATATACACAATCAAATAAGAAGTTCCCTTGCTTCCTTAGTGAGCAAGTTAAAGAGTCCATTGAAACTAACCTATCTATTGTGCTTACTAACTAGATGATTCATTCATCCACTTTCTATTGCTTTATGTAGATGAAAGATACAATGCCATGTGAAGAATGAGTTGTATGTATAGGACAACTACTAGATCACTAGATTAGTTAGATTGCTATTTAGAGTGTTCCATTATGATATCCCTTTCCTCAAACATAGGAGAGAACTAACTACAAGTACTATAGCTGAAACTAACCTTTCCATTAGCCTTACAAACTAGATTAGTTGTCTATTGATTCATTCATTCACTTTCTATTGCATTAGGTAGATGAAAGATACAATCCCATGTAAAGAATGAGTTGTATGTCTTCCCTTTAAATAGAACAACAACTAGATCACTAGATTAGTTAGATTGCTATATAGAGTGTCCCGTTATGATATCCTTTCCGCAAACATAGGAGAGAACTAACTACAAATACTAGAGTTATATACACAATCAAATAAGAAGTTCCCTTGCTTCCTTAATGAGCAAGTTAAAGAGTCCATTGAAACTAACCTATCTATTGTGCTTACTAACTAGATGATTCATTCATCCACTTTCTATTGCTTTATGTAGATGAAAGATACAATGCCATGTGAAGAATGAGCTGTATGTATAGAACAACTACTAGATCAACTATTAGATCACTAGATTAGTTAGATTGCTATTTAGAGTGTTCCATTATGATATCCCTTTCCTCAAACATAGCAGAGAACTAACTACAAGTACTATACCTGAAACTAACCTTTCCATTACCCTTACAAACTAGATTAGTTGTTTATTGATTCATTCATTCACTTTCTATTGCATTAGGTAGATGAAAGATACAATCCCATGTTTAAGAATGAGTTGTATGTCTTCCCTTTATATAAAACAACAACTAGATCACTAGATTAGTTAGATTGCTATATAGAGTGTCCCGTTATGATATCCTTTCCGCAAACATAGGAGAGAACAAACTACAAGTACTAGAGTTATATACACAATCAAATAAGAAGTTCCCTTGCTTCCTTAGTGAGCAAGTTAAAGAGTCCATTGAAGCTAACCTATCTATTGTGCTTACTAACTAGATGATTCATTCATCCACTTTCTATTGCTTTATGTAGATGAAAGATACAATGCCATGTGAAGAATGAGTTGTATGTATAGGACAACTACTAGATCACTAGATTAGTTAGATTGCTATTTAGAGTGTTCCATTATGATATCCCTTTCCTCAAACATAGGAGAGAACTAACTACAAGTACTATAGCTGAAACTAACCTTTCCATTAGCCTTACAAACTAGATTAGTTGTCTATTGATTCATTCATTCACTTTCTATTGCATTAGGTAGATGAAAGATACAATCCCATGTAAAGAATGAGTTGTATGTCTTCCCTTTATATAGAACAACAACTAGATCACTAGATTAGTTAGATTTCTATATAGAGTGTCCCGTTATGATATCCTTTCCGCAAACATAGGAGAGAGCTAACTACAAATACTAGAGTTATATACACAATCAAATAAGAAGTTCCCTTGCTTCCTTAATGAGCAAGTTAAAGAGTCCATTGAAACTAACCTATCTATTGTGCTTACTAACTAGATGATTCATTCATCCACTTTCTATTGCTTTATGTAGATGAAAGATACAATACCATGTGAAGAATGAGTTGTATGTATACAACAACTACTAGATCAACTGTTGGATCACTAGATTAGTTAGATTGCTATTTAAAGTGTTCCATTATGATATCCCTTTCCTCAAACATAGGAGAGAACTAACTACAAGTACTATAGCTGAAACTAACCTTTTCATTACCCTTACAAACTAGATTAGTTGTCTATTGATTCATTCATTCACTTTCTATGGCTTTAGGTAGATGAAAGATACAATCCCATGTAAAGAATGAGTTGTATGTATAGAACAACTACTAGATCACTAGATTAGTTAGATTGCTATTTAGAGTGTTCCATTATGATATCCCTTTCCTCAAACATAGGAGAGAACTAACTACAAGTACTATAGCTGAAACTAACCTTTCCATTACCCTTACAAACTAGATTAGTTGTCTATTGATTCATTCATTCACTTTCTATTGCATTAGGTAGATGAAAGATACAATCCCATGTAAAGAATGAGTTGTATGTCTTCCCTTTATATAGAACAACAACTAGATCACTAGATTAGTTAGATTGCTATATAGAGTGTCCCGTTATGATATCCTTTCCGCAAACATAGGAGAGAACTAACTACAAGTACTAGAGTTATATACACAATCAAATAAGAAGTTCCCTTGCTTCCTTAGTGAGCAAGTTAAAGAGTCCATTGAAACTAACCTATCTATTGTGCTTACTAACTAGATGATTCATTCATCCACTTTCTATTGCTTTATGTAGATGAAAGATACAATGCCATGTGAAGAATGAGTTGTATGTATAGGACAACTACTAGATCACTAGATTAGTTAGATTGCTATTTAGAGTGTTCCATTATGATATCCCTTTCCTCAAACATAGGAGAGAACTAACTACAAGTACTATAGCTGAAACTAACCTTTCCATTAGCCTTACAAACTAGATTAGTTGTCTATTGATTCATTCATTCACTTTCTATTGCATTAGGTAGATGAAAGATACAATCCCATGTAAAGAATGAGTTGTATGTCTTCCCTTTATATAGAACAACAACTAGATCACTAGATTAGTTAGATTGCTATATAGAGTGTCCCGTTATGATATCCTTTCCGCAAACATAGGAGAGAACTAACTACAAATACTAGAGTTATATACACAATCAAATAAGAAGTTCCCTTGCTTCCTTAATGAGCAAGTTAAAGAGTCCATTGAAACTAACCTATCTATTGTGCTTACTAACTAGATGATTCATTCATCCACTTTCTATTGCTTTATGTAGATGAAAGATACAATGCCATGTGAAGAATGAGCTGTATGTATAGAACAACTACTAGATCAACTATTAGATCACTAGATTAGTTAGATTGCTATTTAGAGTGTTCCATTATGATATCCCTTTCCTCAAACATAGCAGAGAACTAACTACAAGTACTATACCTGAAACTAACCTTTCCATTACCCTTACAAACTAGATTAGTTGTTTATTGATTCATTCATTCACTTTCTATTGCATTAGGTAGATGAAAGATACAATCCCATGTAAAGAATGAGTTGTATGTCTTCCCTTTATATAAAACAACAACTAGATCACTAGATTAGTTAGATTGCTATATAGAGTGTCCCGTTATGATATCCTTTCCGCAAACATAGGAGAGAACAAACTACAAGTACTAGAGTTATATACACAATCAAATAAGAAGTTCCCTTGCTTCCTTAGTGAGCAAGTTAAAGAGTCCATTGAAGCTAACCTATCTATTGTGCTTACTAACTAGATGATTCATTCATCCACTTTCTATTGCTTTATGTAGATGAAAGATACAATGCCATGTGAAGAATGAGTTGTATGTATAGGACAACTACTAGATCACTAGATTAGTTAGATTGCTATTTAGAGTGTTCCATTATGATATCCCTTTCCTCAAACATAGGAGAGAACTAACTACAAGTACTATAGCTGAAACTAACCTTTCCATTAGCCTTACAAACTAGATTAGTTGTCTATTGATTCATTCATTCACTTTCTATTGCATTAGGTAGATGAAAGATACAATCCCATGTAAAGAATGAGTTGTATGTCTTCCCTTTATATAGAACAACAACTAGATCACTAGATTAGTTAGATTGCTATATAGAGTGTCCCGTTATGATATCCTTTCCGCAAACATAGGAGAGAACTAACTACAAATACTAGAGTTATATACACAATCAAATAAGAAGTTCCCTTGCTTCCTTAATGAGCAAGTTAAAGAGTCCATTGAAACTAACCTATCTATTGTGCTTACTAACTAGATGATTCATTCATCCACTTTCTATTGCTTTATGTAGATGAAAGATACAATACCATGTGAAGAATGAGTTGTATGTATACAACAACTACTAGATCAACTGTTGGATCACTAGATTAGTTAGATTGCTATTTAAAGTGTTCCATTATGATATCCCTTTCCTCAAACATAGGAGAGAACTAACTACAAGTACTATAGCTGAAACTAACCTTTTCATTACCCTTACAAACTAGATTAGTTGTCTATTGATTCATTCATTCACTTTCTATGGCTTTAGGTAGATGAAAGATACAATCCCATGTAAAGAATGAGTTGTATGTATAGAACAACTACTAGATCACTAGATTAGTTAGATTGCTATTTAGAGTGTTCCATTATGATATCCCTTTCCTCAAACATAGGAGAGAACTAACTACAAGTACTATAGCTGAAACTAACCTTTCCATTACCCTTACAAACTAGATTAGTTGTCTATTGATTCATTCATTCACTTTCTATTGCATTAGGTAGATGAAAGATACAATCCCATGTAAAGAATGAGTTGTATGTCTTCCCTTTATATAGAACAACAACTAGATCACTAGATTAGTTAGATTGCTATATAGAGTGTCCCGTTATGATATCCTTTCCGCAAACATAGGAGAGAACTAACTACAAGTACTAGAGTTATATACACAATCAAATAAGAAGTTCCCTTGCTTCCTTAGTGAGCAAGTTAAAGAGTCCATTGAAACTAACCTATCTATTGTGCTTACTAACTAGATGATTCATTCATCCACTTTCTATTGCTTTATGTAGATGAAAGATACAATGCCATGTGAAGAATGAGTTGTATGTATAGGACAACTACTAGATCACTAGATTAGTTAGATTGCTATTTAGAGTGTTCCATTATGATATCCCTTTCCTCAAACATAGGAGAGAACTAACTACAAGTACTATAGCTGAAACTAACCTTTCCATTAGCCTTACAAACTAGATTAGTTGTCTATTGATTCATTCATTCACTTTCTATTGCATTAGGTAGATGAAAGATACAATCCCATGTAAAGAATGAGTTGTATGTCTTCCCTTTATATAGAACAACAACTAGATCACTAGATTAGTTAGATTGCTATATAGAGTGTCCCGTTATGATATCCTTTCCGCAAACATAGGAGAGAACTAACTACAAATACTAGAGTTATATACACAATCAAATAAGAAGTTCCCTTGCTTCCTTAATGAGCAAGTTAAAGAGTCCATTGAAACTAACCTATCTATTGTGCTTACTAACTAGATGATTCATTCATCCACTTTCTATTGCTTTATGTAGATGAAAGATACAATGCCATGTGAAGAATGAGCTGTATGTATAGAACAACTACTAGATCAACTATTAGATCACTAGATTAGTTAGATTGCTATTTAGAGTGTTCCATTATGATATCCCTTTCCTCAAACATAGCAGAGAACTAACTACAAGTACTATAGCTGAAACTAACCTTTCCATTACCCTTACAAACTAGATTAGTTGTTTATTGATTCATTCATTCACTTTCTATTGCATTAGGTAGATGAAAGATACAATCCCATGTAAAGAATGAGTTGTATGTCTTCCCTTTATATAAAACAACAACTAGATCACTAGATTAGTTAGATTGCTATATAGAGTGTCCCGTTATGATATCCTTTCCGCAAACATAGGAGAGAACAAACTACAAGTACTAGAGTTATATACACAATCAAATAAGAAGTTCCCTTGCTTCCTTAGTGAGCAAGTTAAAGAGTCCATTGAAGCTAACCTATCTATTGTGCTTACTAACTAGATGATTCATTCATCCACTTTCTATTGCTTTATGTAGATGAAAGATACAATGCCATGTGAAGAATGAGTTGTATGTATAGGACAACTACTAGATCACTAGATTAGTTAGATTGCTATTTAGAGTGTTCCATTATGATATCCCTTTCCTCAAACATAGGAGAGAACTAACTACAAGTACTATAGCTGAAACTAACCTTTCCATTAGCCTTACAAACTAGATTAGTTGTCTATTGATTCATTCATTCACTTTCTATTGCATTAGGTAGATGAAAGATACAATCCCATGTAAAGAATGAGTTGTATGTCTTCCCTTTATATAGAACAACAACTAGATCACTAGATTAGTTAGATTGCTATATAGAGTGTCCCGTTATGATATCCTTTCCGCAAACATAGGAGAGAACTAACTACAAATACTAGAGTTATATACACAATCAAATAAGAAGTTCCCTTGCTTCCTTAATGAGCAAGTTAAAGAGTCCATTGAAACTAACCTATCTATTGTGCTTACTAACTAGATGATTCATTCATCCACTTTCTATTGCTTTATGTAGATGAAAGATACAATACCATGTGAAGAATGAGTTGTATGTATACAACAACTACTAGATCAACTGTTGGATCACTAGATTAGTTAGATTGCTATTTAAAGTGTTCCATTATGATATCCCTTTCCTCAAACATAGGAGAGAACTAACTACAAGTACTATAGCTGAAACTAACCTTTTCATTACCCTTACAAACTAGATTAGTTGTCTATTGATTCATTCATTCACTTTCTATGGCTTTAGGTAGATGAAAGATACAATCCCATGTAAAGAATGAGTTGTATGTATAGAACAACTACTAGATCACTAGATTAGTTAGATTGCTATTTAGAGTGTTCCATTATGATATCCCTTTCCTCAAACATAGGAGAGAACTAACTACAAGTACTATAGCTGAAACTAACCTTTCCATTACCCTTACAAACTAGATTAGTTGTCTATTGATTCATTCATTCACTTTCTATTGCATTAGGTAGATGAAAGATACAATCCCATGTAAAGAATGAGTTGTATGTCTTCCCTTTATATAGAACAACAACTAGATCACTAGATTAGTTAGATTGCTATATAGAGTGTCCCGTTATGATATCCTTTCCGCAAACATAGGAGAGAACTAACTACAAGTACTAGAGTTATATACACAATCAAATAAGAAGTTCCCTTGCTTCCTTAATGAGCAAGTTAAAGAGTCCATTGAAACTAACCTATCTATTGTGCTTACTAACTAGATGATTCATTCATCCACTTTCTATTGCTTTATGTAGATGAAAGATACAATGCCATGTGAAGAATGAGTTGTATGTATAGGACAACTACTAGATCACTAGATTAGTTAGATTGCTATTTAGAGTGTTCCATTATGATATCCCTTTCCTCAAACATAGGAGAGAACTAACTACAAGTACTATAGCTGAAACTAACCTTTCCATTAGCCTTACAAACTAGATTAGTTGTCTATTGATTCATTCATTCACTTTCTATTGCATTAGGTAGATGAAAGATACAATCCCATGTAAAGAATGAGTTGTATGTCTTCCCTTTAAATAGAACAACAACTAGATCACTAGATTAGTTAGATTGCTATATAGAGTGTCCCGTTATGATATCCTTTCCGCAAACATAGGAGAGAACTAACTACAATACTAGAGTTATATACACAATCAAATAAGAAGTTCCCTTGCTTCCTTAATGAGCAAGTTAAAGAGTCCATTGAAACTAACCTATCTATTGTGCTTACTAACTAGATGATTCATTCATCCACTTTCTATTGCTTTATGTAGATGAAAGATACAATGCCATGTGAAGAATGAGCTGTATGTATAGAACAACTACTAGATCAACTATTAGATCACTAGATTAGTTAGATTGCTATTTAGAGTGTTCCATTATGATATCCCTTTCCTCAAACATAGCAGAGAACTAACTACAAGTACTATAGCTGAAACTAACCTTTCCATTACCCTTACAAACTAGATTAGTTGTTTATTGATTCATTCATTCACTTTCTATTGCATTAGGTAGATGAAAGATACAATCCCATGTAAAGAATGAGTTGTATGTCTTCCCTTTATATAAAACAACAACTAGATCACTAGATTAGTTAGATTGCTATATAGAGTGTCCCGTTATGATATCCTTTCCGCAAACATAGGAGAGAACAAACTACAAGTACTAGAGTTATATACACAATCAAATAAGAAGTTCCCTTGCTTCCTTAGTGAGCAAGTTAAAGAGTCCATTGAAGCTAACCTATCTATTGTGCTTACTAACTAGATGATTCATTCATCCACTTTCTATTGCTTTATGTAGATGAAAGATACAATGCCATGTGAAGAATGAGTTGTATGTATAGGACAACTACTAGATCACTAGATTAGTTAGATTGCTATTTAGAGTGTTCCATTATGATATCCCTTTCCTCAAACATAGGAGAGAACTAACTACAAGTACTATAGCTGAAACTAACCTTTCCATTAGCCTTACAAACTAGATTAGTTGTCTATTGATTCATTCATTCACTTTCTATTGCATTAGGTAGATGAAAGATACAATCCCATGTAAAGAATGAGTTGTATGTCTTCCCTTTATATAGAACAACAACTAGATCACTAGATTAGTTAGATTGCTATATAGAGTGTCCCGTTATGATATCCTTTCCGCAAACATAGGAGAGAACTAACTACAAATACTAGAGTTATATACACAATCAAATAAGAAGTTCCCTTGCTTCCTTAATGAGCAAGTTAAAGAGTCCATTGAAACTAACCTATCTATTGTGCTTACTAACTAGATGATTCATTCATCCACTTTCTATTGCTTTATGTAGATGAAAGATACAATACCATGTGAAGAATGAGTTGTATGTATACAACAACTACTAGATCAACTGTTGGATCACTAGATTAGTTAGATTGCTATTTAAAGTGTTCCATTATGATATCCCTTTCCTCAAACATAGGAGAGAACTAACTACAAGTACTATAGCTGAAACTAACCTTTTCATTACCCTTACAAACTAGATTAGTTGTCTATTGATTCATTCATTCACTTTCTATGGCTTTAGGTAGATGAAAGATACAATCCCATGTAAAGAATGAGTTGTATGTATAGAACAACTACTAGATCACTAGATTAGTTAGATTGCTATTTAGAGTGTTCCATTATGATATCCCTTTCCTCAAACATAGGAGAGAACTAACTACAAGTACTATAGCTGAAACTAACCTTTCCATTACCCTTACAAACTAGATTAGTTGTCTATTGATTCATTCATTCACTTTCTATTGCATTAGGTAGATGAAAGATACAATCCCATGTAAAGAATGAGTTGTATGTCTTCCCTTTATATAGAACAACAACTAGATCACTAGATTAGTTAGATTGCTATATAGAGTGTCCCGTTATGATATCCTTTCCGCAAACATAGGAGAGAACTAACTACAAGTACTAGAGTTATATACACAATCAAATAAGAAGTTCCCTTGCTTCCTTAATGAGCAAGTTAAAGAGTCCATTGAAACTAACCTATCTATTGTGCTTACTAACTAGATGATTCATTCATCCACTTTCTATTGCTTTATGTAGATGAAAGATACAATGCCATGTGAAGAATGAGTTGTATGTATAGGACAACTACTAGATCACTAGATTAGTTAGATTGCTATTTAGAGTGTTCCATTATGATATCCCTTTCCTCAAACATAGGAGAGAACTAACTACAAGTACTATAGCTGAAACTAACCTTTCCATTAGCCTTACAAACTAGATTAGTTGTCTATTGATTCATTCATTCACTTTCTATTGCATTAGGTAGATGAAAGATACAATCCCATGTAAAGAATGAGTTGTATGTCTTCCCTTTATATAGAACAACAACTAGATCACTAGATTAGTTAGATTGCTATATAGAGTGTCCCGTTATGATATCCTTTCCGCAAACATAGGAGAGAACTAACTACAAGTACTAGAGTTATATACACAATCAAATAAGAAGTTCCCTTGCTTCCTTAATGAGCAAGTTAAAGAGTCCATTGAAACTAACCTATCTATTGTGCTTACTAACTAGATGATTCATTCATCCACTTTCTATTGCTTTATGTAGATGAAAGATACAATGCCATGTGAAGAATGAGCTGTATGTATAGAACAACTACTAGATCAACTATTAGATCACTAGATTAGTTAGATTGCTATTTAGAGTGTTCCATTATGATATCCCTTTCCTCAAACATAGCAGAGAACTAACTACAAGTACTATAGCTGAAACTAACCTTTCCATTACCCTTACAAACTAGATTAGTTGTTTATTGATTCATTCATTCACTTTCTATTGCATTAGGTAGATGAAAGATACAATCCCATGTAAAGAATGAGTTGTATGTCTTCCCTTTATATAAAACAACAACTAGATCACTAGATTAGTTAGATTGCTATATAGAGTGTCCCGTTATGATATCCTTTCCGCAAACATAGGAGAGAACAAACTACAAGTACTAGAGTTATATACACAATCAAATAAGAAGTTCCCTTGCTTCCTTAGTGAGCAAGTTAAAGAGTCCATTGAAGCTAACCTATCTATTGTGCTTACTAACTAGATGATTCATTCATCCACTTTCTATTGCTTTATGTAGATGAAAGATACAATGCCATGTGAAGAATGAGTTGTATGTATAGGACAACTACTAGATCACTAGATTAGTTAGATTGCTATTTAGAGTGTTCCATTATGATATCCCTTTCCTCAAACATAGGAGAGAACTAACTACAAGTACTATAGCTGAAACTAACCTTTCCATTAGCCTTACAAACTAGATTAGTTGTCTATTGATTCATTCATTCACTTTCTATTGCATTAGGTAGATGAAAGATACAATCCCATGTAAAGAATGAGTTGTATGTCTTCCCTTTATATAGAACAACAACTAGATCACTAGATTAGTTAGATTGCTATATAGAGTGTCCCGTTATGATATCCTTTCCGCAAACATAGGAGAGAACTAACTACAAATACTAGAGTTATATACACAATCAAATAAGAAGTTCCCTTGCTTCCTTAATGAGCAAGTTAAAGAGTCCATTGAAACTAACCTATCTATTGTGCTTACTAACTAGATGATTCATTCATCCACTTTCTATTGCTTTATGTAGATGAAAGATACAATACCATGTGAAGAATGAGTTGTATGTATACAACAACTACTAGATCAACTGTTGGATCACTAGATTAGTTAGATTGCTATTTAAAGTGTTCCATTATGATATCCCTTTCCTCAAACATAGGAGAGAACTAACTACAAGTACTATAGCTGAAACTAACCTTTTCATTACCCTTACAAACTAGATTAGTTGTCTATTGATTCATTCATTCACTTTCTATGGCTTTAGGTAGATGAAAGATACAATCCCATGTAAAGAATGAGTTGTATGTATAGAACAACTACTAGATCACTAGATTAGTTAGATTGCTATTTAGAGTGTTCCATTATGATATCCCTTTCCTCAAACATAGGAGAGAACTAACTACAAGTACTATAGCTGAAACTAACCTTTCCATTACCCTTACAAACTAGATTAGTTGTCTATTGATTCATTCATTCACTTTCTATTGCATTAGGTAGATGAAAGATACAATCCCATGTAAAGAATGAGTTGTATGTCTTCCCTTTATATAGAACAACAACTAGATCACTAGATTAGTTAGATTGCTATATAGAGTGTCCCGTTATGATATCCTTTCCGCAAACATAGGAGAGAACTAACTACAAGTACTAGAGTTATATACACAATCAAATAAGAAGTTCCCTTGCTTCCTTAATGAGCAAGTTAAAGAGTCCATTGAAACTAACCTATCTATTGTGCTTACTAACTAGATGATTCATTCATCCACTTTCTATTGCTTTATGTAGATGAAAGATACAATGCCATGTGAAGAATGAGTTGTATGTATAGAACAACTACTAGATCACTAGATTAGTTAGATTGCTATTTAGAGTGTTCCATTATGATATCCCTTTCCTCAAACATAGGAGAGAACTAACTACAAGTACTATAGCTGAAACTAACCTTTCCATTACCCTTACAAACTAGATTAGTTGTCTATTGATTCATTCATTCACTTTCTATTGCATTAGGTAGATGAAAGATACAATCCCATGTAAAGAATGAGTTGTATGTCTTCCCTTTATATAGAACAACAACTAGATCACTAGATTAGTTAGATTGCTATATAGAGTGTCCCGTTATGATATCCTTTCCGCAAACATAGGAGAGAACTAACTACAAGTACTAGAGTTATATACACAATCAAATAAGAAGTTCCCTTGCTTCCTTAATGAGCAAGTTAAAGAGTCCATTGAAACTAACCTATCTATTGTGCTTACTAACTAGATGATTCATTCATCCACTTTCTATTGCTTTATGTAGATGAAAGATACAATGCCATGTGAAGAATGAGTTGTATGTATAGAACAACTACTAGATCACTAGATCACTAGATTAGTTAGATTGCTATTTAGAGTGTTCCATTATGATATCCCTTTCCTCAAACATAGGAGAGAACTAACTACAAGTACTATAGCTGAAACTAACCTTTCCATTACCCTTACAAACTAGATTAGTTGTCTATTGATTCATTCATTCACTTTCTATTGCATTAGGTAGATGAAAGATACAATCCCATGTAAAGAATGAGTTGTATGTCTTCCCTTTATATAGAACAACAACTAGATCACTAGATTAGTTAGATTGCTATATAGAGTGTCCCGTTATGATATCCTTTCCGCAAACATAGGAGAGAACTAACTACAAGTACTAGAGTTATATACACAATCAAATAAGAAGTTCCCTTGCTTCCTTAGTGAGCAAGTTAAAGAGTCCATTGAAGCTAACCTATCTATTGTGCTTACTAACTAGATGATTCATTCATCCACTTTCTATTGCTTTATGTAGATGAAAGATACAATGCCATGTGAAGAATGAGTTGTATGTATAGGACAACTACTAGATCACTAGATTAGTTAGATTGCTATTTAGAGTGTTCCATTATGATATCCCTTTCCTCAAACATAGGAGAGAACTAACTACAAGTACTATAGCTGAAACTAACCTTTCCATTACCCTTACAAACTAGATTAGTTGTCTATTGATTCATTCATTCACTTTCTATTGCATTAGGTAGATGAAAGATACAATCCCATGTAAAGAATGAGTTGTATGTCTTCCCTTTATATAGAACAACAACTAGATCACTAGATTAGTTAGATTGCTATATAGAGTGTCCCGTTATGATATCCTTTCCGCAAACATAGGAGAGAACTAACTACAAGTACTAGAGTTATATACACAATCAAATAAGAAGTTCCCTTGCTTCCTTAATGAGCAAGTTAAAGAGTCCATTGAAACTAACCTATCTATTGTGCTTACTAACTAGATGATTCATTCATCCACTTTCTATTGCTTTATGTAGATGAAAGATACAATCCCATGTGAAGAATGAGTTGTATGTATACAACAACTACTAGATCAACAACTAGATCACTAGATTAGTTAGATTGCTATTTAGAGTGTTCCATTATGATATCCCTTTCCTCAAACATAGGAGAGAACTAACTACAAGTACTATAGCTGAAACTAACCTTTTCATTACCCTTACAAACTAGATAGTTGTCTATTGATTCATTCATTCACTTTCTATTGCTTTAGGTAGATGAAAGATACAATCCCATGTAAGAATGAGTTGTATGTATAGAACAACTACTAGATCACTAGATTAGTTAGATTGCTATTTAGAGTGTTCCATTATGATATCCCTTTCCTCAAACATAGGAGAGAACTAACTACAAGTACTATAGCTGAAACTAACCTTTCCATTACCCTTACAAACTAGATTAGTTGTCTATTGATTCATTCATTCACTTTCTATTGCATTAGGTAGATGAAAGATACAATCCCATGTAAAGAATGAGTTGTATGTCTTCCCTTTATATAGAACAACAACTAGATCACTAGATTAGTTAGATTGCTATATAGAGTGTCCCGTTATGATATCCTTTCCGCAAACATAGGAGAGAACTAACTACAAGTACTAGAGTTATATACACAATCAAATAAGAAGTTCCCTTGCTTCCTTAATGAGCAAGTTAAAGAGTCCATTGAAACTAACCTATCTATTGTGCTTACTAACTAGATGATTCATTCATCCACTTTCTATTGCTTTATGTAGATGAAAGATACAATGCCATGTGAAGAATGAGTTGTATGTATAGGACAACTACTAGATCACTAGATTAGTTAGATTGCTATTTAGAGTGTTCCATTATGATATCCCTTTCCTCAAACATAGGAGAGAACTAACTACAAGTACTATAGCTGAAACTAACCTTTCCATTAGCCTTACAAACTAGATTAGTTGTCTATTGATTCATTCATTCACTTTCTATTGCATTAGGTAGATGAAAGATACAATCCCATGTAAAGAATGAGTTGTATGTCTTCCCTTTATATAGAACAACAACTAGATCACTAGATTAGTTAGATTTCTATATAGAGTGTCCCGTTATGATATCCTTTCCGCAAACATAGGAGAGAGCTAACTACAAATACTGGAGTTATATACACAATCAATAATAAGTTCCCTTGCTTCCTTAATGAGCAAGTTAAAGAGTCCATTGAAACTAACCTATCTATTGTGCTGACTAACTAGATGATTCATTCATCCACTTTCTATTGCTTTATGTAGATGAAAGATACAATACCATGTGAAGAATGAGTTGTATGTATACAACAACTACTAGATCAACTGTTGGATCACTAGATTAGTTAGATTGCTATTTAAGTGTTCCATTATGATATCCCTTTCCTCAAACGTAGGAGAGAACTAACTACAAGTACTATAGCTGAAACTAACCTTTTCATTACCCTTACAAACTAGATTAGTTGTCTATTGATTCATTCATTCACTTTCTATGGCTTTAGGTAGATGAAAGATACAATCCCATGTAAAGAATGAGTTGTATGTATAGAACAACTACTAGATCACTAGATTAGTTAGATTGCTATTTACAGAGTTCCATTATGATATCCCTTTCCTCAAACATAGGACAGAACTAACTACAAGTACCATAGCTGAAACTAACCTTTCCATTACCCTTACAAACTAGATTAGTTGTCTATTGATTCATTCATTCACTTTCTATTGCTTTAGGTAGATGAACGATACAATCCCATGTAAAGAATAAGTTGTATGTCTTCCCTTTATATAGAACAACAACTAGATCACTAGATTAGTTTAGATTGCTATATAGAGTGTCCCGCTATGATATCCCTTTCCGCAAACATAGGAGAGAACTAACTACAAGTACTAGAGTTATATACACAATCAAATAAGAAGTTCCCTTGCTTCGTTAGTGAGCAAGTTAAAGAGTCCATTGAAGCTAACCTATCTATTGTGCTTACTAACTAGATGATTCATTCATCCACTTTCTATTGCTTTATGTAGATGAAAGATACAATGCCATGTGAAGAATGAGTTGTATGTATAGGACAACTACTAGATCACTAGATTAGTTAGATTGCTATTTAGAGTGTTCCATTATGATATCCCTTTCCTCAAACATAGGAGAGAACTAACTACAAGTACTATAGCTGAAACTAACCTTTCCATTAGCCTTACAAACTAGATTAGTTGTCTATTGATTCATTCATTCACTTTCTATTGCATTAGGTAGATGAAAGATACAATCCCATGTAAAGAATGAGTTGTATGTCTTCCCTTTAAATAGAACAACAACTAGATCACTAGATTAGTTAGATTGCTATATAGAGTGTCCCGTT
Organism: Plantago ovata; assembly: GCA_028274465.1. Taxonomy (NCBI): domain Eukaryota; kingdom Viridiplantae; phylum Streptophyta; class Magnoliopsida; order Lamiales; family Plantaginaceae; genus Plantago; species Plantago ovata. Next base: position 65,280,855 of record CM051455.1, read on the forward strand.
ATGATATCCTTTCCGCAAACATAGGAGAGAACTAACTACAAATACTAGAGTTATATACACAATCAAATAAGAAGTTCCCTTGCTTCCTTAATGAGCAAGTTAAAGAGTCCATTGAAACTAACCTATCTATTGTGCTTACTAACTAGATGATTCATTCATCCACTTTCTATTGCTTTATGTAGATGAAAGATACAATGCCATGTGAAGAATGATCTGTATGTATAGAACAACTACTAGATCAACTATTAGATCACTAGATTAGTTAGATTGCTATTTAGAGTGTTCCATTATGATATCCCTTTCCTCAAACATAGCAGAGAACTAACTACAAGTACTATACCTGAAACTAACCTTTCCATTACCCTTACAAACTAGATTAGTTGTTTATTGATTCTTTCATTCACTTTCTATTGCATTAGGTAGATGAAAGATACAATCCCATGTTTAAAGAATGAGTTGTATGTCTTCCCTTTATATAAAACAACAACTAGATCACTAGATTAGTTAGATTGCTATATAGAGTGTCCCGTTATGATATCCTTTCCGCAAACATAGGAGAGAACAAACTACAAGTACTAGAGTTATATACACAATCAAATAAGAAGTTCCCTTGCTTCCTTAGTGAGCAAGTTAAAGAGTCCATTGAAGCTAACCTATCTATTGTGCTTACTAACTAGATGATTCATTCATCCACTTTCTATTGCTTTATGTAGATGAAAGATACAATGCCATGTGAAGAATGAGTTGTATGTATAGGACAACTACTAGATCACTAGATTAGTTAGATTGCTATTTAGAGTGTTCCATTATGATATCCCTTTCCTCAAACATAGGAGAGAACTAACTACAAGTACTATAGCTGAAACTAACCTTTCCATTAGCCTTACAAACTAGATTAGTTGTCTATTGATTCATTCATTCACTTTCTATTGAATTAGGTAGATGAAAGATACAATCCCATGTAAAGAATGAGTTGTATGTCTTCCCTTTATATAGAACAACAACTAGATCACTAGATTAGTTAGATTTCTATATAGAGTGTCCCGTTATGATATCCTTTCCGCAAACATAGGAGAGAGCTAACTACAAATACTAGAGTTATATACACAATCAAATAAGAAGTTCCCTTGCTTCCTTAATGAGCAAGTTAAAGATTCCATTGAAACTAACCTATCTATTGTGCTTACTAACTAGATGATTCATTCATCCACTTTCTATTGCTTTATGTAGATGAAAGATACAATACCATGTGAAGAATGAGTTGTATGTATACAACAACTACTAGATCAACTGTTGGATCACTAGATTAGTTAGATTGCTATTTAAAGTGTTCCATTATGATATCCCTTTCCTCAAACGTAGGAGAGAACTAACTACAGGTACTATAGCTGAAACTAACCTTTTCATTACCCTTACAAACTAGATTAGTTGTCTATTGATTCATTCATTCACTTTCTATGGCTTTAGGTAGATGAAAGATACAATCCCATGTAAAGAATGAGTTGTATGTATAGAACAACTACTAGATCACTAGATTAGTTAGATTGCTATTTAGAGTGTTCCATTATGATATCCCTTTCCTAAAACATAGGAGAGAACTAACTACAAGTACTATAGCTGAAACTAACCTTTCCATTAGCCTTACAAACTAGATTAGTTGTCTATTGATTCATTCATTCACTTTCTATTGCATTAGGTAGATGAAAGATACAATCCCATGTAAAGAATGAGTTGTATGTCTTCCCTTTGTATAGAACAACAACTAGATCACTAGATTAGTTAGATTGCTATATAGAGTGTCCCGTTATGATATCCTTTCCGCAAACATAGGAGAGAACTAACTACAAATACTAGAGTTATATACACAATCAAATAAGAAGTTCCCTTGCTTCCTTAATGAGCAAGTTAAAGAGTCCATTGAAACTAACCTATCTATTGTGCTTACTAACTAGATGATTCATTCATCCACTTTCTATTGCTTTATGTAGATGAAAGATACAATGCCATGTGAAGAATGAGCTGTATGTATAGAACAACTACTAGATCAACTATTAGATCACTAGATTAGTTAGATTGCTATTTAGAGTGTTCCATTATGATATCCCTTTCCTCAAACATAGCAGAGAACTAACTACAAGTACTATACCTGAAACTAACCTTTCCATTACCCTTACAAACTAGATTAGTTGTTTATTGATTCATTCATTCACTTTCTATTGCATTAGGTAGATGAAAGATACAATCCCATGTTTAAAGAATGAGTTGTATGTCTTCCCTTTATATAAAACAACAACTAGATCACTATATTAGTTAGATTGCTATATAGAGTGTCCCGTTATGATATTCTTTCCGCAAACATAGGAGAGAACAAACTACAAGTACTAGAATTATATACACAATCAAATAAGAAGTTCCCTTGCTTCCTTAGTGAGCAAGTTAAAGAGTCCATTGAAGCTAACCTATCTATTGTGCTTACTAACTAGATGATTCATTCATCCACTTTCTATTGCTTTATGTAGATGAAAGATACAATTCCATGTGAAGAATGAGTTGTATGAATAGGACAACTACTAGATCACTAGATTAGTTAGATTGCTATTTAGAGTGTTCCATTATGATATCCCTTTCCTCAAACATAGCAGAGAACTAACTACAAGTACTATACCTGAAACTAACCTTTCCATTACCCTTACAAACTAGATTAGTTGTTTATTGATTCATTCATTCACTTTCTATTGCATTAGGTAGATGAAAGATACAATCCCATGTTTAAAGAATGAGTTCTATGTCTTCCCTTTATATAAAACAACAACTAGATCACTAGATTAGTTAGATTGCTATATAGAGTGTCCCGTTATGATATCCTTTCCGCAAACATAGGAGAGAACAAACTACAAGTACTAGAGATATATACACAATCAAATAAGAAGTTCCCTTGCTTCCTTAGTGAGCAAGTTAAAGAGTCCATTGAAGCTAACCTATCTATTGTGCTTACTAACTAGATGATTCATTCATCCACTTTCTATTGCTTTATGTAGATGAAAGATACAATACCATGTGAAGAATGAGTTGTATGTATACAACAACTACTAGATCAACTGTTGGATCACTAGATTAGTTAGATTGCTATTTAAAGTGTTCCATTATGATATCCCTTTCCTCAAACGTAGGAGAGAACTAACTACAAGTACTATAGCTGAAACTAACCTTTTCATCACCCTTACAAACTAGATTAGTTGTCTATTGATTCATTCATTCACTTTCTATGGCTTTAGGTAGATGAAAGATACAATCCCATGTAAAGAATGAGTTGTATGTATAGAACAACTACTAGATCACTAGATTAGTTAGATTGCTATTTACAGAGTTCCATTATGATATCCCTTTCCTCAAACATAGGACAGAACTAACTACAAGTACTATAGCTGAAACTAACCTTTCCATTACCCTTACAAACTAGATTAGTTGTCTATTGATTCATTCATTCACTTTCTATTGCTTTAGGTAGATGAAAGATACAATCCCATGTAAAGAATAAGTTGTATGTCTTCCCTTTATATAGAACAACAACTAGATCACTAGATTAGTTAGATTGCTATATAGAGTGTCCCGCTATGATATCCCTTTCCGCAAACATAGGAGAGAACTAACTACAAGTACTAGAGTTATATACACAATCAAATAAGAAGTTCCCTTGCTTCGTTAGTGAGCAAGTTAAAGAGTCCATTGAAGCTAACCTATCTATTGTGCTTACTAACTAGATGATTCATTCATCCACTTTCTATTGCTTTATGTAGATGAAAGATACAATGCCATGTGAAGAATGAGTTGTATGTATAGGACAACTACTAGATCACTAGATTAGTTAGATTGCTATTTAGAGTGTTCCATTATGATATCCCTTTCCTCAAACATAGGAGAGAACTAACTACAAGTACTATAGCTGAAACTAACCTTTCCATTAGCCTTACAAACTAGATTAGTTGTCTATTGATTCATTCATTCACTTTCTATTGCATTAGGTAGATGAAAGATACAATCCCATGTAAAGAATGAGTTGTATGTCTTCCCTTTAAATAGAACAACAACTAGATCACTAGATTAGTTAGATTTCTATATAGAGTGTCCCGTTATGATATCCTTTCCGCAAACATAGGAGAGAACAAACTACAAGTACTAGATTTATATACACAATCAAATAAGAAGTTCCCTTGCTTCCTTAGTGAGCAAGTTAAAGAGTCCATTGAAGCTAACCTATCTATTGTGCTTACTAACTAGATGATTCATTCATCCACTTTCTATTGCTTTATGTAGATGAAAGATACAATGCCATGTGAAGAATGAGTTGTATGTATAGGACAACTACTAGATCACTAGATTAGTTAGATTGTTATTTAGAGTGTTCCATTATGATATCCCTTTCCTCAAACATAGGAGAGAACTAACTACAAGTACTATAGCTGAAACTAACCTTTCCATTAGCCTTACAAACTAGATTAGTTGTCTATTGATTCATTCATTCACTTTCTATTGCATTAGGTAGATGAAAGATACAATCCCATGTAAAGAATGAGTTGTATGTCTTCCCTTTATATAGAACAACAACTAGATCACTAGATTAGTTAGATTTCTATATAGAGTGTCCCGTTATGATATCCTTTCCGCAAACATAGGAGAGAGCTAACTACAAATACTGGAGTTATATACACAATCAAATAAGAAGTTCCCTTGCTTCCTTAATGAGCAAGTTAAAGAGTCCATTGAAACTAACCTATCTATTGTGCTTACTAACTAGATGATTCATTCATCCACTTTCTATTGTTTTATGTAGATCAAAGATACAATACCATGTGAAGAATGAGTTGTATGTATACAACAGCTACTAGATCAACTGTTGGATCACTAGATTAGTTAGATTGCTATTTAAAGTGTTCCATTATGATATCCCTTTCCTCAAACATAGGAGAGAACTAACTACAAGTACTATAGCTGAAACTAACCTTTTCATTACCCTTTTTTTTTTAAATAAACCGCGCTTGTATTAAAAATAACAGAATGTCAGAGACCAATCTACTGCCCACATGCGGACGTAGATGCAAACAAGAATACAAAGACAAATCTAATGTACACAGAAAACTAACCCAGGAAAAGAAATTCCTGGTTGCAACCACGGGCCTCGTTAAAACCCATCCATAGAAAACCCAGTGGGAAAAACCTACAGATGGGAAAGAGTGCCTGAGTGTTAGTGCTGCATGAAACGAAAATAAGGCTGCCCCGAAGCATCTCTGAGCACCTGATCCACAATACAATCAATTTGATGAGGCCAATAACCATCGGTATGGTGATTAGAAAGAGTATCTGCTACTGCATTGCCTTCCCTATAGATATGCGTGATCTTGAAATCAAAAAGTCCCAACAGCGCGAGAACCCTCAACCAACGATTTCGAAACTGCCAGGGAACATTGTTGGAGCGAGTGAGCAAAAGGCCTTCGACATAGGCTGAAACCGTCTCAAGCCAAAGCTTATTCCAGCCGTGTAAAACCGCAATCTCAATGGCATACATCACGGCTGCCAACTCGGCTTCAAAAGCAAAAAGACGACCCAAATGTTGCACAAAACAACCCTTCACCACACCAAAGGCATCCCTAAAAACCCCAGCTGCAATAGCGTCGCCCGGAGCACCTTTAGCACTACCATCGGTGTTGCATTTAATCCATCCACTTGAAGGCGGAATCCAGTGAACCTCTTTAATCACGGGAGGAGGTCTAGAGCAACCTGTAATGCCAAAAGTATGCAAAGTCATAAGATCATCCACAGAATTATACATCGTACCTTTTAGAAGGTTGCCTTGCTCATGAACCGTGCGCAATAGCCTATGGAGAACGGAGGAAATAGAGAACTGCTTGTTCTCAAAAATCCAGCGGTTGCGAGTAGACCATAAAATCCACACCAAGGTAACAAACACTAGTCTCCATAGAGCAGAAACCTGTGTACTGAATCGTCTGGCCATCGCAAATAACACCAACTCGTGGAACCCATTAAAATCTGGCATAGTCAAATGAAAAATATCAAATATACGCAACCAAATAGTATGGGTAAATGTACATCTCACCAACATGTGGTCCATATCCTCTTCATTAGACATGCAGAAAATACAAATCGAAGGTCCCATAAACCCAATAGTGCGAAGATTATCAAGGGTAGGGAGCTTGTTGTGGATAGCTTTCCAAGTAGTGATAGAACGTCGAGGAGGAATGTAAGAGGACCAAATCCAGTCTCCCCAATTAACCGTAGGGAAGGATGGGCGTAGATGCTGATAGAAAATTGCACTAGAAGTAGTGCCATCTCTAGAAGAAGTCCAGATTCTTGTGTCCTCCCCAGCAGGAGCTAACTGGTAATTGAAGATATCATAAGCAACCTCCGGATATGCCGCAACAAATTCTGGAATGAGATCCCAGCTATCATTCGTCACATAGTCAGAGATGGCGAAATCAAAATGATGCCTAAGATGAGTAGGGATCTCAATTCTATCCGCAATGCAGTAACCCAGCCAATTATCAAGCCAAAAGCGAATCTGTGAGTTGCTCCCAACCAACCAGCGAGACCCATTGATAAGAGCAGGATAGCTATCCTTAAAACCAAACCAAATCGAAGAACGAACATAACTCCGTAATTGACCATGGGAGAAAAAGCGATCAAGCAAAATACTCATATACGGCGCCTTTTGATTCAAAACATCCCAGGTAAACCGAGAGAGGAATGAATTATGGGCAGCGACCATTGAGCGAAGACCCAAACCCCTTCACCCTTAGGCGCACAACAACGCTTCCAAGAGACCCGAATGGTGCCAATCTTGAGAATATCACCCGTGAAGACAAAGTTCCGCATTCTACTTTCTACAAAGCGAAGAAGATACTTTGGCCATCTATAAACCATCATTGAATGAACAAACGCACCTTGAATAACAGAGTGCACAAGACATATACGGCCTGCCATAGACAAAGAAGAACCTTTCCATCTAGCAAATTTGGCTATAATCCCATCCGCAATACCCTGTAAATGGCGCCTTCTTGGAACACCCACAAAAAGCGGAACACCAAGGTACGAGAAAGGTAAGGAACCTGTTCCAATGCCAAGAATGCGACCCAAACGGCGAGTGCGAGCTGGCGTAATACAAGAACTAAAGTAAACCCGAGATTTGGCAGGGTTGTAGCTTTGTCCGGACCAATCCTTATAGCATCTAAGTATCTTCAATAAAGTCCTGCAGTTCGACGTTGAAGCTCTGCAAAAAACAATTACATCATCGGCGTAAAGTAAATGTGAGGGGAAAGTAATGTTACGACCGAGAAATAAAGGAGACAACTCCCCTATAGAGGCCGAATGAGTGAGTAATCGACTGAAGATCTCTTCGGCCAAACAGAAAAGTAACGGTGATAGAGGATCTCCTTGACGAACCCCTTGAGAGCAACTGAAATAGCCTTCCGGTGCACCATTGATCAGAACAGAAAGTCTAGCAGAATGAAGAATGAATCGCACCCAAGCTATAAAGGAGTCTGAAAAATTCATAATCCGTAACACCTCAAGCAGAAAATCCCAGTTTAAAGTATCGAAAGCCTTACGAATATCGATCTTAATAACCATGTTCCCATCCATACAACGGAGACCCAAACTATTGACACCTTCAGACGCCAAAGCAATGCAGTCATGAATTCTTCTCCCAGGAATAAACCCAAACTGATGATAAGAAAGCAAATTCGAAAGAATAGATCCTAGCCGATCAGAGAGGATCTTTGTAATGATCTTATACAGAAAATTACCCAAAACAATTGGCCTAAAATCCTCAATACGTGTGGCATCCTTAAGCTTGGGAATTAGTGTAACAAAACTGGTATTGAAACCCGAGGGAAACTCACCATGAATAAAGAACGATCGAACAGCGTTGGCAACATCCTCACCAACAATATGCCACATGCGTTGATAGAATTTACCTCCAAAACCATCCGGGCCAGGCGCACTGTCTGGATTCATACCAAAGACCACATGTTTAATCTCATCAGCGGTTGGAGTGCGAGTAAGATCCCGATTCTGCTCATCCGACACCAAATTGGAGATTAAGGACTCCATTCCATGGAAGGAAGGCGCTACAGATACATCTTGCCGAAAAAGACCTTCATAGTAACTTACAACATGATCTCGAATCAAAGTTCGATCTCCGGTTAGCTCATCATTAATTAGTAAAGATGCTATGCCACCATGACCTTTAGTTACCTTCAAGCTCCTGTGGAAAAAAGCCGTATTACGATCACCATCCTGTAACCACGAGGACCTGCTCTTCTGCCGTAAAAAAGTAGCCTCCTGATCCAGAATACTATTATAATGCTCAAGTGCCTCTTTCTCCTGAATGTGTAGCGAATCAATTGGCCCTGAATCAGCTAACTCCCCTTGCACCTCTTCAATACGCGCCTGAGCTGCTGACAATTTTGCTGAAAGATGACCAAAAACCTCCACATTCCAAAAACGAAGGCAGCACTTTAGACGCTTGAGCTTACCCATCACAACCGCGCAAGCCCCTGAAGCCGAGAGTGGAGCAGTCCAGGATGCACGGACCACTTCTTCAAACGCTTTATGACTTAGCCACATGTTTTGGAACCTGAAAGGTCGTGGCAAGCGTAGATGTCCAGAGGAGCAACTGACTAGAAGCGGACTATGATCTGAGCAATTACGAATCCCGACATGATAAGATACCGCCTCCCAGATATCCATGAAAGAGTTAGTAGCCAAAACTCTATCAATTCTGGATTCCATATAACCGTGAGTGAAGTGATGATTTGACCAAGTGAAAAAACATCCAGAACTAGCCGGTTCCAGCAGATTCCCATTATTGATAAAATCAGTAAACTCTTGTATCTCAATGCGGGCCGGGGAAGAACCATTTGAGCGTTCATGAGCCCCTAAAACCGAATTGAAATCACCTACAAGTAAAAGAGGCAAACTTGGTAGTGATTGAATATCATTCCAAAGAACACGACGTCTAATGTAATCATTATCAGCATGAATGAAAGCAATTAGAAAAGTGTGATGGAGGAATACAACCTGAATGACAATCATCTGCGAAGAGGAGAATATCATCGTAGAAGTATCCAAAGAAGAATGCTCCAGAACCCAAATGTTGGGCAAGAATCCGGAAGACGTATGAAAGCCAGCCAAACGATACCCAAGAGAGTTCCAGTAAGAAGAGTGAATGGAGTCAAAAGGGACTTTTGGCTCCGCTATTGCTAACCACTGAGGGTGAGATGTGATACAATGCTTTCGAAGCATATTTTGGGATGGCGAGTTGCCAATGCCCCGAATGTTCCAAAAAAGAACATTCATTGAGAAACAGTGGATGTTGTAACGGTCAAATCTGACCGTGAATTGACCTCTGCAGCAGCCTCCTGATTTTCTTCTTCAGATAACTCGAACCAGGAACGTTTAGATGCGATGAGCATTTTCTCTTTGGGACCAGGCCTCTGTCCCTTAACGAGCTCAATGGAGTCTTGAACATCCCCAGCCTCTAATAGAGGAACAAGTGTTGCATTGTCACCACCACCGGATGAGGCAGAAATAGAAGAGCCTCCAGGAGCAGGTAGAGTAGAGCTTGAGTTCTCCAAATCCCGAAGCGGACCATACTTATTGACACGAGCAGCAATAACTTTGGACAGAAAAGGAGTTACCATGGGACCGGCTGTCAAAGAACTAGAACCCTTAGTGACATTACGCCTTGGTAAAGGTCGATTCTTTTTTGGTGAGACAACCTGGTACCCCTCCGTATCCTCTTGTTGAACTGAGATAGACTGCTCAGGAGGAAGGGATTCTGTCAAACCCTCAGACGGACCCAAAGAATTTAGGATTAACTGAACAACCGGGATCGTGCTAGAATTTGCTGTAGGCGAACTAGCCGGAGTAACACATTGCAGCACCCCTTCCGTATGCTTGAGCTCATCATGTGCTGGAGCACTTTTGGAAGAACGTTGTGCTCCATACACCGCAAGCTCCTCATGTTGAGCCGAAACAGCAGCCATGGTCTCTGGTTGGGCAATATTGTTCTCAATTTGTTGTTCGTTGCTTGGATCCAAAGTGCGCTGACCTGGACGCGTTGCTTGGCGAGGGACCTGGTGTGCAGCACGTCGATTGGCATCCCTACCAACATCACGAGAGTTAAGTCCTCCGGCCCCTGGGACTCGTGAACAAGCAGCAGTCATATGTCCAAGAGCCATGCAATGAGTGCAAAACGCGGGACAATCTTCCATAGACATCTCCACTCTGATTGTAGCTGTGGAAGTTTCCAATAACACAAACGTATCAATAGGTGTTGAAAAATCAACCTCCACCAACACCTTCACATATGTTCCAAAGCATCTATCCAAAGAGTTCGTATCAATACGTATTGGGCGACCAAATGCAGCAGCAAGACTAAGAATTATTGATCGATGAAGATATTCATAACCAAGACCAAATAAACGAATCCAAACTTTAGCTAGAGTAGTAGCAGCCTTGCCAGGGTCGAAATTTGGCACCCAAGGTTGCATATACAGTGTACCCAAATTGAGTTTAAAGGAACTAGAATCCAGAATCTCGTTCCTTTGTTCTTCCGTAGCAAACTGAAAGATATAAAATCCATGCCCGATTGCAAGCATTCGACAATCTGTAATCTTCCAAAGAGCGTGTAACGCCTGCTTCAAATCATGATATTTCCATGGAACAGATCCTTTTGGCATCATGAGGCGACCAATACATGCAAAACGAGAGCAGGTATCAACCCACGATTGTAAGAAATTATCATCCAAAGAAACAGAAACGATATTACCTGATCGAACCGGCATAAACTTTGGTCCATCAAGGACCCAAGCAGGCCGGTTCGTTCCCGTGTTGGGTGGTGTGGCAAGGACCTCCGCCGCAGTACGGTGGTGGTGAGCCATATCTTGCAAACCTGCAAAACTGTAACAGAATCCGAAAAATATAAATTATACGAAATCGGAAAATACGTACAGGGCGCGTCCGACGTCCAAAACGAGCAAACTTGGTATGGATGGATAGCCCTTGAAGAGGGGAAGAGAATGGAGTGGCGCGTGAGAATCACAGATCTACCGTCGGAGACTGGTGGCCGGAATACGGGAACGGCAGAATTAGGGCATCTCCTAAATTATACGAAATCGGAAAATACGTATAGGGCGCGTCCGATTTCCAAAACGGGCAAACTTGGTATGGATAGATAGCCCTTGAAGAGTGGAATGTAACGGAAAGGCGCGTGCGACGCACAGATCCACCGTCGGAGACCGCTGGCCGGAATACGGGAACGGCAGAATTAGGGCATCTCCTAAAATTTAGGAGAGAAATTTCGACTTTTTCCAAAAAATCCACCTTTTCATTACCCTTACAAACTAGATTAGTTGTCTATTGATTCATTCATTCGCTTTCTATGGCTTTAGGTAGATGAAAGATACAATCCCATGTAAAGAATGAGTTGTATGTATAGAACAACTACTAGATCACTAGATTAGTTAGATTGCTATTTACAGAGTTCCATTATGATATCCCTTTCCTCAAACATAGGACAGAACTAACTACAAGTACTATAGCTGAAACTAACCTTTCCATTACCCTTACAAACTAGATTAGTTGTCTATTGATTCATTCATTCACTTTCTATTGCTTTAGGTAGATGAAAGATACAATCCCATGTAAAGAATAAGTTGTATGTCTTCCCTTTATATAGAACAACAACTAGATCACTAGATTAGTTAGATTGCTATATAGAGTGTCCCGCTATGATATCCCTTTCCGCAAACATAGGAGAGAACAAACTACAAGTACTAGAGTTATATACACAATCAAATAAGAAGTTCCCTTGCTTCCTTAGTGAGCAAGTTAAAGAGTCCATTGAAGCTAACCTATCTATTGTGCTTACTAACTAGATGATTCATTCATCCACTTTCTATTGCTTTATGTAGATGAAAGATACAATGCCATGTGAAGAATGAGTTGTATGTATAGGACAACTACTAGATCACTAGATTAGTTAGATTGCTATTTAGAGTGTTCCATTATGATATCCCTTTCCTCAAACATAGCAGAGAACTAACTACAAGTACTATACCTGAAACTAACCTTTCCATTACCCTTACAAACTAGATTAGTTGTTTATTGATTCATTCATTCACTTTCTATTGCATTAGGTAGATGAAAGATACAATCCCATGTTTAAAGAATGAGTTCTATGTCTTCCCTTTATATAAAACAACAACTAGATCACTAGATTAGTTAGATTGCTATATAGAGTGTCCCGTTATGATATCCTTTCCGCAAACATAGGAGAGAACAAACTACAACTACTAGATTTATATACACAATCAAATAAGAAGTTCCCTTGCTTCCTTAGTGAGCAAGTTAAAGAGTCCATTGAAGCTAACCTATCTATTGTGCTTACTAACTAGATGATTCATTCATCCACTTTCTATTGCTTTATGTAGATGAAAGATACAATGCCATGTGAAGAATGAGTTGTATGTATAGGACAACTACTAGATCACTAGATTAGTTAGATTGCTATTTAGAGTGTTCCATTATGATATCCCTTTCCTCAAACATAGGAGAGAACTAACTACAAGTACTATAGCTGAAACTAACCTTTCCATTAGCCTTACAAACTAGATTAGTTGTCTATTGATTCATTCATTCACTTTCTATTGCATTAGGTAGATGAAAGATACAATCCCATGTAAAGAATGAGTTGTATGTCTTCCCTTTATATAGAACAACAACTAGATCACTAGATTAGTTAGATTTCTATATAGAGTGTCCCGTTATGATATCCTTTCCGCAAACATAGGAAAGAGCTAACTACAAATACTGGAGTTATTATATACACAATCAAATAAGAAGTTCCCTTGCTACCTTAATGAGCAAGTTAAAGAGTCCATTGAAACTAACCTATCTATTGTGCTTACTAACTAGATGATTCATTCATCCACTTTCTATTGCTTTATGTAGATGAAAGATACAATACCATGTGAAGAATGAGTTGTATGTATACAACAACTACTAGATCAACTGTTGGATCACTAGATTAGTTAGATTGCTATTTAAAGTGTTCCATTATGATATCCCTTTCCTCAAACGTAGGAGAGAACTAACTACAAGTACTATAGCTGAAACTAACCTTTTCATTACCCTTACAAACTAGAGTAGTTGTCTATTGATTCATTCATTCACTTTCTATGGCTTTAGGTAGATGAAAGATACAATCCCATGTAAAGAATGAGTTGTATGTATAGAACAACTACTAGATCACTAGATTAGTTAGATTGCTATTTACAGAGTTCCATTATGATATCCCTTTCCTCAAACATAGGACAGAACTAACTACAAGTACCATAGCTGAAACTAACCTTTCCATTACCCTTACAAACTAGATTAGTTGTCTATTGATTCATTCATTCACTTTCTATTGCTTTAGGTAGATGAACGATACAATCCCATGTAAAGAATAAGTTGTATGTCTTCCCTTTATATAGAACAACAACTAGATCACTAGATTAGTTTAGATTGCTATATAGAGTGTCCCGCTATGATATCCCTTTCCGCAAACATAGGAGAGAACTAACTACAAGTACTAGAGTTATATACACAATCAAATAAGAAGTTCCCTTGCTTCGTTAGTGAGCAAGTTAAAGAGTCCATTGAAGCTAACCTATCTATTGTGCTTACTAACTAGATGATTCATTCATCCACTTTCTATTGCTTTATGTAGATGAAAGATACAATGCCATGTGAAGAATGAGTTGTATGTATAAGGACAACTACTAGATCACTAGATTAGTTAGATTGCTATTTAGAGTGTTCCATTATGATATCCCTTTCCTCAAACATAGGAGAGAACTAACTACAAGTACTATAGCTGAAACTAACCTTTCCATTAGCCTTACAAACTAGATTAGTTGTCTATTGATTCATTCATTCACTTTCTATTGCATTAGGTAGATGAAAGATACAATCCCATGTAAAGAATGAGTTGTATGTCTTCCCTTTATATAGAACAACAACTAGATCACTAGATTAGTTAGATTTCTATATAGAGTGTCCCGTTATGATATCCTTTCCGCAAACATAGGAGAGAGCTAACTACAAATACTAGAGTTATATACACAATCAAATAAGAAGTTCCCTTGCTTCCTTAATGAGCAAGTTAAAGAGTCCATTGAAACTAACCTATCTATTGTGCTTACTAACTAGATGATTCATTCATCCACTTTCTATTGCTTTATGTAGATGAAAGATACAATACCATGTGAAGAATGAGTTGTATGTATACAACAACTACTAGATCAACTGTTGGATCACTAGATTAGTTAGATTGCTATTTAAAGTGTTCCATTATGATATCCCTTTCCTCAAACGTAGGAGAGAACTAACTACAAGTACTATAGCTGAAACTAACCTTTTCATTACCCTTACAAACTAGATTAGTTGTCTATTGATTCATTCATTCACTTTCTATGGCTTTAGGTAGATGAAAGATACAATCCCATGTAAAGAATGAGTTGTATGTATAGAACAACTACTAGATCACTAGATTAGTTAGATTGCTATTTAGAGTGTTCCATTATGATATCCCTTTCCTCAAACATAGGAGAGAACTAACTACAAGTACTATAGCTGAAACTAACCTTTCCATTAGCCTTACAAACTAGATTAGTTGTCTATTGATTCATTCATTCACTTTCTATTGCATTAGGTAGATGAAAGATACAATCCCATGTAAAGAATGAGTTGTATGTCTTCCCTTTATATAGAACAACAACTAGATCACTAGATTAGTTAGATTGCTATATAGAGTGTCCCGTTATGATATCCTTTCCGCAAACATAGGAGAGAACTAACTACAAATACTAGAGTTATATACACAATCAAATAAGAAGTTCCCTTGCTTCCTTAATGAGCAAGTTAAAGAGTCCATTGAAACTAACCTATCTATTGTGCTTACTAACTAGATGATTCATTCATCCACTTTCTATTGCTTTATGTAGATGAAAGATACAATGCCATGTGAAGAATGAGCTGTATGTATAGAACAACTACTAGATCAACTATTAGATCACTAGATTAGTTAGATTGCTATTTAGAGTGTTCCATTATGATATCCCTTTCCTCAAACATAGCAGAGAACTAACTACAAGTACTATACCTGAAACTAACCTTTCCATTACCCTTACAAACTAGATTAGTTGTTTATTGATTCATTCATTCACTTTCTATTGCATTAGGTAGATGAAAGATACAATCCCATGTTTAAAGAATGAGTTGTATGTCTTCCCTTTATATAAAACAACAACTAGATCACTAGATTAGTTAGATTGCTATATAGAGTGTCCCGTTATGATATTCTTTCCGCAAACATAGGAGAGAACAAACTACAAGTACTAGAATTATATACACAATCAAATAAGAAGTTCCCTTGCTTCCTTAGTGAGCAAGTTAAAGAGTCCATTGAAGCTAACCTATCTATTGTGCTTACTAACTAGATGATTCATTCATCCACTTTCTATTGCTTTATGTAGATGAAAGATACAATTCCATGTGAAGAATGAGTTGTATGTATAGGAAAACTACTAGATCACTAGATTAGTTAGATTGCTATTTAGAGTGTTCCATTATGATATCCCTTTCCTCAAACATAGGAGAGAACTAACTACAAGTACTATAGCTGAAACTAACCTTTCCATTAGCCTTACAAACTAGATTAGTTGTCTATTGATTCATTCATTCACTTTCTATTGCATTAGGTAGATGAAAGATACAATCCCATGTAAAGAATGATTTGTATGTCTTCCCTTTATATAGAACAACAACTAGATCACTAGATTAGTTAGATTTCTATATAGAGTGTCCCGTTATGATATCCTTTCCGCAAACATAGGAGAGAACTAACTACAAATACTAGAGTTATATACACAATCAAATAAGAAGTTCCCTTGCTTCCTTAATGAGCAAGTTAAAGAGTCCATTGAAACTAACCTATCTATTGTGCTTACTAACTAGATGATTCATTCATCCACTTTCTATTGCTTTATGTAGATGAAAGATACAATACCATGTGAAGAATGAGTTGTATGTATACAACAACTACTAGATCAACTGTTGGATCACTAGATTAGTTAGATTGCTATTTAAAGTGTTCCATTATGATATCCCTTTCCTCAAACGTAGGAGAGAACTAACTACAAGTACTATAGCTGAAACTAACCTTTTCATTACCCTTACAAACTAGATTAGTTGTCTATTGATTCATTCATTCACTTTCTATGGCTTTAGGTAGATGAAAGATACAATCCCATGTAAAGAATGAGTTGTATGTATAGAACAACTACTAGATCACTAGATTAGTTAGATTGCTATTTACAGAGTTCCATTATGATATCCCTTTCCTCAAACATAGGACAGAACTAACTACAAGTACTATAGCTGATACTAACCTTTCCATTACCGTTACAAACTAGATTAGTTGTCTATTGATTCATTCATTCACTTTCTATTGCTTTAGGTAGATGAAAGATACAATCCCATGTAAAGAATAAGTTGTATGTCTTCCCTTTATATAGAACAACAACTAGATCACTAGATTTGTTAGATTGCTATAGAGTGTCCCGCTATGATATCCCTTTCCGCAAACATAGGAGAGAACTAACTACAAGTACTAGAGTTATATACACAATCAAATAAGAAGTTCCCTTGCTTCCTTAGTGAGCAAGTTAAAGAGTCCATTGAAGCTAACCTATCTATTGTGCTTACTAACTAGATGATTCATTCATCCACTTTCTATTGCTTTATGTAGATGAAAGATACAATGCCATTTGAAGAATGAGTTGTATGTATAGGACAACTACTAGATCACTAGATTAGTTAGATTGCTATTTAGAGTGTTCCATTATGATATCCCTTTCCTCAAACATAGGAGAGAACTAACTACAAGTACTATAGCTGAAACTAACCTTTCCATTAGCCTTACAAACTAGATTAGTTGTCTATTGATTCATTCATTCACTTTCTATTGCATTAGGTAGATGAAAGATACAATCCCATGTAAAGAATGAGTTGTATGTCTTCCCTTTATATAGAACAACAACTAGATCACTAGATTAGTTAGATTGCTATAGAGTGTCCCGTTATGATATCCTTTCCGCAAACATAGGAGAGAACTAACTACAAATACTAGAGTTATATACCAATCAAATAAGAAGTGAAGATTGACATTCGAAAAGCATTTGATACTCTAAACTGGGACTTTCTTTTGGAAGTGTTGAGACTGATGGGATTTACTCATACCTTTATTGATTGGATCCGATTTATCTTGCATTCTGCAAGGCTTTCGGTTTTGATTAATGGTTCACCGGAAGGCTTCTTTTCTTGTTCCCAAGGGGTTCGGCAAGGAGATCCGCTTTCTCCTTTGCTTTTCTGTTTGGCAGAAGAGGTTTTCAGTCGACTGCTAACTGTTGCGGCCTCATCAGGGGAGATTACTCCTTTGTTTCTTGGTCGTAATATTGATTTCCCTTCTCATTTACTATATGCAGATGATGTGATTATTTTTTGCAGGGCCACTTCTGCAAATTGCAGAGCTATTCTGAAGATACTTAATGTGTATAAAGGTTGGTCGGGACAACACTTCAATCCGCAGAAGTCACGGGTCTATTTCGGTACCTTCTTGCCACCGGCGTTTACGAGAAGGTTACGGAGGATCTTGACTATCAGTTCTGGTGCTTTGCCGTTTGTGTACCTTGGTGTCCCTCTCTTTATTGGGGTGCCTAGAAGGCGACATTTACAGCATTTAGCTGATGGGATTGCTGCTAAGTTTGCTCGCTGGAAAGGTTCTTCCCTCTCCATGGCAGGTCGGATTTGCCTAGTTCAATCTGTCATTCAGGGAGCCTTCGTACACTCTATGATGGTTTATCGCTGGCCAAAGTCTCTGCTCCGGGATCTAGAAGGTAAAATGCGAAATTTCATCTTCACGGGTGATATTCTTAAGATGAGTGCGGTCAAGATATCTTGGAAACGCTGTTGTGTTCCTAAGTCTGAAGGTGGTATCGGGCTTCGTTCAATGGTAGCTGCCAATAAGTCATTTCTCTCACGTTTTACTTGGGATGTCATGACACATAAGGAGTCTTACATGAATATTTTGCTGGATCGGTATATCTCGCAAGGCAAGCTGCGCTCCTCTGTTCGATCTTCAGTTTGGTTTGGATTCAGAGATTGTTATCCTGCTTTAGTTTCTGGCTCTCGTTGGATGGCTAGTTCAGATTCCTCACTACGTTTCTAGCTGGATAATTGGTTGGGGTATTGCATTGCAGATAGACTCCACATTCCTGATCATCTTCGGCATCATTATGAATTTACAATTGCGGACTACATCCTGAATGGTACGTGGGATTTGACTCCAGCCTTCATCATGGCTCACCCTGACATTGCTCAGGATATTTTTTCGTATCATCTCGCGCCACCCGAACAGGATAAGCGAATTTGGTCTAAATCCATGGATGGAGCTGTTTCTAGTGCTATCTTTTATCATCACACCCGTCCCACATTTCCTGAAGTCACCTGGGGTAATTGGATTTGGGCTGATTTCATTCCCCCACGGCGTTCTATTACTATCTGGAAGGCAATTCATGACAAGCTCTGTACGCTTGATCATCTTAGAGGAATTGGTTTTGTGGGACCATCGGTCTGCGTTTTTTGTTATGCCGCTGCGGAAGATGTAGATCATCTCTTGGTGAGCTGCTCCTTTACTCGTGCTCTTTGGACTCGTGTTTTCGATCTTTTTCATTTGTCTTTTACAGATTGCCACAGCTTCAATGAATTGGTTCTGCAAGCGATGTCTAGACATTTCAGCACACAAGTATCGAGGCTTTGGCGTTTAGTTTTTGTTACTCTTACTTGGTTGATTTGGAGAAGTCGCAATTTATGGATTTTTGAGGGGCAGCGATTCACTCTTAATTTTATCATGCACACTCTTTTTAGTCTGGTTTATGAGCATCAGAACCTTTTGAAGGGCACTATGCATAACACCATTGAGGACTTGCTCACTCTACGATCTTTTAGCATTACAGGAAGGCCGCGGTCTGCTCCTTTGATTACTGAAGTTCGATGGATTCCACCTTCCATAGGTTGGATTAAATGTAATACGGATGGGAGCGCTTTAGGGGCTCCGGGAGCAGCTGCAGCGGCAGGTGTTTTCCGGACCACAAACAGCACGGTTTTGGGTTGTTTTGTGCAGCACATTGGCACTTCACATGCTTTTGAGGCTGAATTGGTGGCGGCAATTATGAGTATTGAGTATGCATACCAACAAGGGTGGCACAAGCTTTGGATTGAGACAGACTCTACTTATGTTCAGAATGTAGTTACCTCTCGATCTCTGCGGGTTCCTTGGCACTACAGAAATCGATGGCTTAGTGTTCTAGAACGCATTAATTCGATGGACATCCAGGTCACTCATATTTATCGGGAAGGGAATATGGTGGCTGATATTCTCTCCAACCATCCAGTTTCAGGATTCTGGCTTCATCAAATTGATTGCATTGCAGATCAGGTGGTTCGGGACGCTTCCGGACAGCCTTACTATCGACTTATGCAACATTAACACTCAGGCACTCTTTTTCCCATTCATAGGTTTTTCCCACTGGGTTTTTCTATGAACGGGTTTTAACGAGGCCCGTGGTTGCAACCAGGAATTACTTTTCCTGGGTATAGTTTTTTGTTTACTTTGTCTACGTTTCTTTTTGCAGTCCGTTTGTGGACTTAAGCTGTGTTCATGACTCTTGTATTTACTTTCTTTTAATATAAGTTCGACATATTAAAAAAAAATAAGAAGTTCCCTTGCTTCCTTAATGAGCAAGTTAAAGAGTCCATTGAAACTAACCTATCTATTGTGCTTACTAACTAGATGATTCATTCATCCACTTTCTATTGTTTTATGTAGATGAAAGATACAATACCATGTGAAGAATGAGTTGTATGTGTACAACAGCTACTAGATCAACTGTTGGATCACTAGATTAGTTAGATTGCTATTTAAAGTGTTCCATTATGATATCCCTTTCCTCAAACATAGGAGAGAACTAACTACAAGTACTATAGCTGAAACTAACCTTTTCATTACCCTTACAAACTAGATTAGTTGTCTATTGATTCATTCATTCACTTTCTATGGCTTTAGGTAGATGAAAGATACAATCCCATGTAAAGAATGAGTTGTATGTATAGAACAACTACTAGATCACTAGATTAGTTAGATTGCTACTTACAGAGTTCCATTATGATATCCCTTTCCTCAAACATAGGACACAACTAACTACAAGTACTATAGCTGAAACTAACCTTTCCATTACCCTTACAAACTAGATTAGTTGTCTATTGATTCATTCATTCACTTTCTATTGCTTTAGGTAGATGAAAGATACAATCCCATGTAAAGAATAAGTTGTATGTCTTCCCTTTATATAGAACAACAACTAGATCACTAGATTAGTTAGATTGCTATATAGAGTGTCCAGCTATGATATCCCTTTCCGCAAACATAGGAGAGAACAAACTACAAGTACTAGAGTTATATACACAATCAAATAAGAAGTTCCCTTGCTTCCTTAGTGAGGAAGTTAAAGAGTCCATTGAAGCTAACCTATCTATTGTGCTTACTAACTAGATGATTCATTCATCCACTTTCTATTGCTTTATGTAGATGAAAGATACAATGCCATGTGAAGAATGAGTTGTATGTATAGGACAACTACTAGATCACTAGATTAGTTAGATTTCTATTTAGAGTGTTCCATTATGATATCCCTTTCCTCAAACATAGGAGAGAACTAACTACAAGTACTATAGCTGAAACTAACCTTTCCATTAGCCTTACAAACTAGATTAGTTGTCTATTAATTCATTCATTCACTTTCTATTGCATTAGGTAGATGAAAGATACAATCCCATGTAAAGAATGAGTTGTATGTCTTCCCTTTATATAGAACAACAACTAGATCACTAGATTAGTTAGATTTCTATATAGAGTGTCCCGTTATGATATCCTTTCCGCAAACATAGGAGAGAACTAACTACAAATACTAGAGTTATATACACAATCAAATAAGAAGTTCCCTTGCTTCCTTAATGAGCAAGTTAAAGAGTCCATTGAAACTAACCTATCTATTGTGCTTACTAACTAGATGATTCATTCATCCACTTTCTATTGCTTTATGTAGATGAAAGATACAATACCATGTGAAGAATGAGTTGTATGTATACAACAACTACTAGATCAACTGTTGGATCACTAGATTAGTTAGATTGCTATTTAAAGTGTTCCATTATGATATCCCTTTCCTCAAACGTAGGAGAGAACTAACTACAAGTACTATAGCTGAAACTAACCTTTTCATTACCCTTACAAACTAGATTAGTTGTCTATTGATTCATTCATTCACTTTCTATGGCTTTAGGTAGATGAAAGATACAATCCCATGTAAAGAATGAGTTGTATGTATAGAACAACTACTAGATCACTAGATTAGTTAGATTGCTATTTAGAGTGTTCCATTATGTTGAAGGGTAATTCGTGTTTCTTTCTAAGTTCGCAATGAGTCGCTATTCTAAGTCTTTCTAGTT
>CM051455.1:65302641-65317828 GCA_028274465.1 Plantago ovata
TAGTACTTGTAGTTAGTTCTCTCCTCTGTTGCGGAAAGGGATATCATAACGGAACATTCTCTTAGGCAATCAACTAATCTAGTGATCTAGTTGTTGTTCATAGATAAGGGAAGACCGACAAACTTATTCTTTACAGAGAATGGGATCTTTCATCTACCTAATGCAATATAACGTGACTGAATGATCAATTAACAACTAATCTAATTTGTAAGGGTAATTGGAAAGGTTAGTTTCAGTATATTCTTGTGTTATGTCTCTCCTATGTTTAGAGGGAAAGGATATCATAATGAACACTCTAAATAGCAATCTAAGTAATCTAGTGATCATAGTGTTCTATACATTAAACTCATTCTTTACATGGGATTGTATCTTTCATTACCTAAAGCCATAGAAGTGAATGAATGAACAATAGACAATAATCTAGTTTGTATAGGGTAATGGAAATGTTAGTTTCAGCCATAGACTTGTAGTTAGTTCTTCCTATGTTTGAGGAAAGGATATCATAATGGGAACACTTAAATAGCAATCTAACGACTAGTTATCCAACCGTTGAATTAGTAGTGTTGTATACACCACTCATTCTTCACATGGTTATGTATCTTTATCTTCCATAAAGCAATAGAAAGTGGATGAATGAATCATCTAGTTAGTAAGCACAATAGATAGGTTAGTTTCAATGGACTCTTTACATGCTCATTAAGGAAGCAAGGGAACTTCTTATTGATTGTGTATATACCTAGTACTTGTAGTTAGTTCTCTCCTATGTTTGCGGAAAGGATATCATAACGGGGACACTCTATATAGAATCTCACTAATCTAGTGATCTAGTTGTGTTCTATACATACACTCCATTCTTTACATGGGATTGTATCTTTCTTCTACCTCATGCAATAGAAAGTGAATGAATGATCAATAGACAACTAATCTAGTTTGTAAGGCTAATGGAAAGGTTAGTTTCAGCTATAGTACTTGTTGTAGTTAGTTCTCCCTATGTTTGAGGAAAGGGATATCATAATGAACACTCTAAATAGCAATCTAACTAATCTAGTGATCTAGTAGTTGTCCTATACATACAACTCATTCTTCACATGGCATTGTACTCTTTCATCTACATAAAGCAATAGAAAGTGGATGACTGAATCATCTAGTTAGTAAGCACAATAGATAGGTTAGCTTCATGGACTCTTAACTTGCTCACTAAGAAAGCAAGGGAACTTCTATTTGATGTGTATTTAACTTAGTACTTGTAGTTAGTTCTCTCCTATGTTTGCGGAAAGGGATATCATAACGGAACACTCTATATAGCAATCTAACTAATCTAGTGATCTAGTTGTTGTTCTCACTAGGGAAGATACAACTATTCTTTACATGGAATTGTATCTTTCATCTACTAAAGCAATATAAAGTGAATGAATGAATCATCAATAACAACTAATCTAGTTGTCAAGGGTTAATGGAAAGGTTAGTTTCAGCTATATTACTTGTAGTAGTTCTCTCCTATGTTTGAGGAAGGGATATCATATGGAACACTCTAATAGCAATCTAACTAATCTAGTGATCTGATCTATTCGTTGTTCCTATACAACAACCTATTCTTTACATGGGATTGTATCTTTCATCTACCTAATGCCATAGAAAGTGAATGAATGAATCAATAGACAACTAATCTAGTTTGTAAGGGTAATGGAAAGGTTAGTTTCAGCTATAGTACTTGTAGTTAGTTCTCTCCTATGTTGAGGAAAGGGATATCATAATGGAACACTTAAATAGCAATCTAACTAATCTATACCATCAGTTGTGATTCTAGTCGTGTTGTATACATAAACTCCTTCTTCACATGGCATTGTATCTTTCTCTACCTAAAGCAATAGAAAGTGGATGAATGAATCATCAGTTAGTAAGCACAAAGATAATTCTCAAGTCTTTTAACTTGCTCTTTAAGGAAATGGAAAACTTCTTATTTGATTGTGTATATATCTACTTGTAGTTAGTTCTCTCCTATGTTTGAGGAAAGGGATATCATAACGGGAACACTCTAAATAGCAATCTAACTAATCTAGTGATCTAGTAGTTGTTCTATACATACAACTCATTCTTTACATGGGATTGTATCTTTCATCTACCTAAAGCAATAGAAAGTGAATGAATGAATCAATAGACAACTAATCTAGTTTGTAAGTAATGGAAAGGTTAGTTTCAGCTATAGTACTTGTAGTTAGTTCTCTCCTATGTTTGCGGAAAGGGATATCATAATGGAACACTCTAAATAGCAATCTAACTAATCTAGTGATCTAGTAGTTGTTCTATACATACAACTCATTCTTCACATGGTATTGTATCTTTCATCTACATAAAGCAATAGAAAGTGGATGAATGAATCATCTAGTTAGTAAGCACAATAGTTAGGTTAGTTCAATGGACTCTTTAACTTGCTCATTAAGGAAGCAAGGGAACTTCTTATTTGTTGTGTAATAACTCTAGTACTTGTAGTTAGTTCTCTCTATGTTTGCGGAAAGGGATATCTAACGGAACACTCTATATAGCAATCTAACTAATCTAGTGATCTAGTTGTTGTTCTATATAAAGGGAAGACATACAAACTTATCTTTACATAAGATTGTATCTTTCATCTACCTAATGCAATAGAAAGTGAATGAATGAATCAATAAACAACTAATCTAGTTTGTAAGGCTAATGGAAAGGTTAGTTTCAGCTATAGTACTTGTAGTTAGTTCTCTCCTATGTTTGAGGAAGGGATATCATAATGGAACACTCTAAATAGCAATCTAACTAATCTAGTGATCTATTAGTTGTTCTATACATACAACTCATTCCTTACATGGATTGTATCTTTCATCTACCTAAAGCAATAGAAAGTGAATGAATGAATCAATAGACAACTAATCTCGTTTGTAAGGGTAAAGAAAAGGTTTGTTTAAGCTCTAGTACTTGTAGTTAGTCTCTCCTATGTTTGAGGAAGGGATATCATAATGGAACACTCTAAATAGCAATCTAACTAATCTAGTGATCTATTGTTGTTCTATATACATACAACTCATTCTTTACATGGGATTGTATCTTTCATCTACCTAATGCAATAGAAAGTGAATGAATGAATCAATAGACAACTAATCTAGTTTGTAAGGGTAATGGAAAGGTTAGTTTCAGCTATAGTACTTGTAGTTAGTTCTCTCCTATGTTTGAGGAAAGGGATATCATAATGGAACACTCTAAATAGCAATCTAACTAATCTAGTGATCCAGCAGTTTTCTAGTAGTTGTTCTATACATACAACTCATTCTTCACATGGTATTGTATCTTTCATCTACATAAAGCAATAGAAAGTGGATGAATGAATCATCTAGTTAGTAAGCACAATAGATAGGTTAGTTTCAATGGACTCTTTAACTTGCTCATTAAGGAAGCAAGGGAACTTCTTATTTGATTGTGTATATAACTCTAGTACTTGTAGTTAGTTCTCTCCTATGTTTGCGGAAAGGATATCATAACGGACACTCTATATAGCAATCTAACTAATCTAGTGATCTAGTTGTTGTTCTATATAAAGGGAAGACATACAACTCATTCTTTACATGGGATTGTATCTTTCATCTACCTAATGCAATAGAAAGTGAATGAATGAATCAATAGACAACTAATCTAGTTTGTAAGGCTAATGGAAAGGTTAGTTTCAGCTATAGTACTTGTAGTTAGTTCTCTCCTATGTTTGAGGAAAGGGATATAATGGAACACTTTAAATAGCAATCTAACTAATCTAGTGATCTAGTTGATCTAGTAGTTGTTCTATACATACAACTCATTCTTCACATGGCATTGTATCTTTCATCTACATAAAGCAATAGAAAGTGGATGAATGAATCATCTAGTTAGTAAGCACAATAGATAGGTTAGTTTCAATGGACTCTTTAACTTGCTCACTAAGGAAGCAAGGGAACTTCTTATTTGATTGTGTATATAACTCTAGTACTTGTAGTTAGTTCTCCTATGTTTGCGGAAAGGATATCATAACGGAACACTCTATATAGCAATCTAACTAATCTAGTGATCTAGTTGTTGTTCTATATAAAGGGAAGACATACAACTCATTCTTTACATGGATTTATCTTTCATCTACCTAATGCAATATAAAGTGAATGAATGAATCAATAAACAACTAATCTAGTTTGTAAGGGTAATGGAAAGGTTAGTTTCAGCTATAGTACTTGTAGTTAGTTCTCTCCTATGTTTGAGGAAAGGGATATCATAATGGAACACTCTAATAGCAATCTAACTAATCTAGTGATCTATTAGTTGTTCTATACATACAACTCTTCTTACATGGGATTGTATCTTTCATCTACCTAAAGCCATAGAAAGTGAATGAATGAATCAATAGACAACTAATCTAGTTTGTAAGGGTAATGGAAAGGTTAGTTTCAGCTATAGTACTTGTAGTTAGTTCTCTCCTATGTTTGAGGAAAGGATATCATAATGGAACACTCTAAATAGCAATCTAACTAATCTAGTGATCTAACAGTTGATCTAGTAGTTGTTGTATACATACAACTCATTCTTCACATGGTATTGTATCTTTCATCTACATAAAGCAATAGAAAGTGGATGAATGAATCATCTAGTTAGTAAGCACAATAGATAGGTTAGTTTCAATGGACTCTTTAACTTGCTCATTAAGGAAGCAAGGGAACTTCTTATTTGATTGTGTATATAACTCTAGTACTTGTAGTTAGTTCTCTCCTATGTTTGCGGAAAGGATATCATAACGGGACACTCTATATAGCAATCTAACTAATCTAGTGATCTAGTTGTTGTTCTATATAAAGGGAAGACATACAACTCATTCTTTACATGGGATTGTATCTTTCATCTACCTAATGCAATAGAAAGTGAATGAATGAATCAATAGACAACTAATAGTTTGTAAGGTAATGAAAGGTTAGTTTCAGCTATAGTACTTGTAGTTAGTTCTCTCCTATGTTTGAGGAAAGGGATATCATAATGGAACACTCTAAATAGCAATCTAACTAATCTAGTGATCTAGTAGTTGATCTAGTAGTTTTCTATACATACAACTCATTCTTCACATGGCATTGTATCTTTCATCTACATAAAGCAATAGAAAGTGGATGAATGAATCATCTAGTTAGTAAGCACAATAGATAGGTTAGTTCAATGGACTCTTTAACTTGCTCACTAAGGAAGCAAGGGAACTTCTTATTTGATTGTGTATATAACTCTAGTACTTGTAGTTAGTTCTCTCCTATGTTTGCGGAAAGGGATATCATAACGGAACACTCTATATAGCAATCTAACTAATCTAGTGATCTAGTTGTTGTTCTATATAAAGGGAAGACATACAACTTATTCTTTACATGGGATTGTATCTTTCATCTACCTAATGCAATAGAAAGTGAATGAATGAATCAATAGACAACTAATCTAGTTTGTAAGGGTAATGGAAAGGTTAGTTTCAGCTATAGTACTTGTAGTTAGTTCTCTCCTATGTTTGAGGAAAGGGATATCATAATGGAACACTCTAAATAGCAATCTAACTAATCTAGTGATCTATTAGTTGTTCTATACATACAACTCATTCTTTACATGGGATTGTATCTTTCATCTACCTAAAGCATAGAAAGTGAATGAATGAATCAATAGACAACTAATCTAGTTTGTAAGGGTAATGAAAAGGTTAGTTTCAGCTATAGTACTTGTAGTTAGTTCTCTCCTATGTTTGAGGAAAGGGATATCATAATGGAACACTTAAATAGCAATCTAACTAATCTAGTGATCCAACAGTTGATCTAGTAGTTGTTGTATACATACAACTCATTCTTCACATGGTATTGTATCTTTCATCTACATAAAGCAATAGAAAGTGGATGAATGAATCATCTAGTTAGTAAGCACAATAGATAGGTTAGTTTCAATGGACTCTTTAACTTGCTCATTAAGGAAGCAAGGGAACTTCTTATTTGATTGTGTATATAACTCTAGTACTTGTAGTTAGTTCTCTCCTATGTTTGCGGAAAGGATATCATAACGGGACACTCTATATAGCAATCTAACTAATCTAGTGATCTAGTTGTTTTCTATACATACAACTCATTCTTTACATGGGATTGTATCTTTCATCTACCTAATGCAATAGAAAGTGAATGAATGAATCAATAGACAACTAATCTAGTTTGTAAGGCTAATGGAAAGGTTAGTTTCAGCTATAGTACTTGTAGTTAGTTCTCTCCTATGTTTGAGGAAAGGGATATCATAATGGAACACTCTAAATAGCAATCTAACTAATCTAGTGATCTAGTAGTTGTCCTATACATACAACTCATTCTTCACATGGCATTGTATCTTTCATCTACATAAAGCAATAGAAAGTGGATGAATGAATCATCTAGTTAGTAAGCACAATAGATAGGTTAGTTTCAATGGACTCTTTAACTTGCTCATTAAGGAAGCAAGGGAACTTCTTATTTGATTGTGTATATAACTCTAGTACTTGTAGTTAGTTCTCTCCTATGTTTGCGGAAAGGGATATCATAACGGACACTCTATATAGCAATCTAACTAATCTAGTGATCTAGTTGTTGTTCTATATAAAGGGAAGACATACAACTTATTCTTTACATGGGATTGTATCTTTCATCTACCTAAAGCAATATAAAGTGAATGAATGAATCAATAAACAACTAATCTAGTTTGTAAGGGTAATGGAAAGGTTAGTTTCAGCTATATACTTGTAGTTAGTTCTCTCCTATGTTTGAGGAAAGGGATATCATAATGGAACACTCTAAATAGCAATCTAACTAATCTAGTGATCTAGTAGTTGTTCTATACATACAACTCATTCTTTACATGGGATTGTATCTTTCATCTACCTAAAGCCATAGAAAGTGAATGAATGAATCAATAGACAACTAATCTAGTTTGTAAGGGTAATGAAAGGTTAGTTTCAGCTATAGTACTTGTAGTTAGTTCTCTCCTATGTTTGAGGAAAGGGATATCATAATGGAACACTTTAAATAGCAATCTAACTAATCTAGTGATCCAACAGTTGATCTAGTAGTTGTTGTATACATACAACTCATTCTTCACATGGTATTGTATCTTTCATCTACATAAAGCAATAGAAAGTGGATGAATGAATCATCTAGTTAGTAAGCACAATAGATAGGTTAGTTTCAATGGACTCTTTAACTTGCTCATTAAGGAAGCAAGGGAACTTCTTATTTGATTGTGTATATAACTCTAGTACTTGTAGTTAGTTCTCTCCTATGTTTGCGGAAAGGATATCATAACGGGACACTCTATATAGCAATCTAACTAATCTAGTGATCTAGTTGTTGTTCTATACACACAACTCATTCTTTACATGGGATTGTATCTTTCATCTACCTAATGCAATAGAAAGTGAATGAATGAATCAATAGACAACTAATCTAGTTTGTAAGGCTAATGGAAAGGTTAGTTTCAGCTATAGTACTTGTAGTTAGTTCTCTCCTATGTTTGAGGAAAGGGATATCATAATGGAACACTCTAAATAGCAATCTAACTAATCTAGTGATCTAGTAGTTGTCCTATACATACAACTCATTCTTCACATGGCATTGTATCTTTCATCTACATAAAGCAATAGAAAGTGGATGAATGAATCATCTAGTTAGTAAGCACAATAGATAGGTTAGTTCAATGGACTCTTAACTTGCTCACTAAGGAAGCAAGGGAACTTCTTATTTGATTGTGTATATAACTCTAGTACTTGTAGTTAGTTCTCTCCTATGTTTGCGGAAAGGGATATCATAACGGAACACTCTATATAGCAATCTAACTAATCTAGTGATCTAGTTGTTGTTCTATATAAAGGGAAGACATACAACTCATTCTTTACATGGGATTGTATCTTTCATCTACCTAAAGCAATAGAAAGTGAATGAATGAATCAATAAACAACTAATCTAGTTTGTAAGGGTAATGGAAAGGTTAGTTTCAGCTATAGTACTTGTAGTTAGTTCTCTCCTATGTTTGAGGAAAGGGATATCATAATGGAACACTCTAAATAGCAATCTAACTAATCTAGTGATCTATTAGTTGTTCTATACATACAACTCATTCTTTACATGGGATTGTATCTTTCATCTACCTAAAGCAATAGAAAGTGAATGAATGAATCAATAGACAACTAATCTAGTTGTAAGGGTAAAGAAAAGGTTGTTTCAGCTATAGTACTTGTAGTTAGTTCTCCTATGTTTGAGGAAAGGGATATCATAATGGAACACTCTAAATAGCAATCTAACTAATCTAGTGATCTATTAGTTGTTCTATACATACAACTCATTCTTTACATGGGATTGTATCTTTCATCTACCTAAAGCAATAGAAAGTGAATGAATGAATCAATAGACAACTAATCTAGTTTGTAAGGGTAATGGAAAGGTTAGTTTCAGCTATAGTACTTGTAGTTAGTTCTCTGCTATGTTTGAGGAAAGGGATATCATAATGGAACACTCTAAATAGCAATCTAACTAATCTAGTGATCCAGCAGTTGATCTAGTAGTTGTTCTATACATACAACTCATTCTTCACATGGCATTGTATCTTTCATCTACATAAAGCAATAGAAAGTGGATGAATGAATCATCTAGTTAGTAAGCACAATAGATAGGTTAGTTTCAATGGACTCTTTAACTTGCTCATTAAGGAAGCAAGGGAACTTCTTATTTGATTGTGTATATAACTCTAGTACTTGTAGTTAGTTCTCTCCTATGTTTGCGGAAAGGATATCATAACGGGACACTCTATATAGCAATCTAACTAATCTAGTGATCTAGTTGTTGTTCTATAAAGGGAAGACATACAACTCATTCTTTACATGGGATTGTATCTTTCATCTACCTAATGCAATAGAAAGTGAATGAATGAATCAATAGACAACTAATCTAGTTTGTAAGGGTAATGGAAAGGTTAGTTTCAGCTATAGTACTTGTAGTTAGTTCTCTCCTATGTTTGAGGAAAGGGATATCATAATGGAACACTCTAAATAGCAATCTAACTAATCTAGTGATCAGCAGTTGATCTAGTAGTTGTTGTATACATACAACTCATTCTTCACATGGCATTGTATCTTTCATCTACATAAAGCAATAGAAAGTGGATGAATGAATCATCTAGTTAGTAAGCACAATAGATAGGTTAGTTCAATGGACTCTTTAACTTGCTCATTAAGGAAGCAAGGGAACTTCTTATTTGATTGTGTATATAACTCTAGTACTTGTAGTTAGTTCTCTCCTATGTTTGCGGAAAGGGATATCATAACGGAACACTCTATATAGCAATCTAACTAATCTAGTGATCTAGTTGTTGTTCTATATAAAGGGAAGACATACAACTTATTCTTTACATGGGATTGTATCTTTCATCTACCTAATGCAATAGAAAGTGAATGAATGAATCAATAACAACTAATCTAGTTTGTAAGGGTAATGGAAAGGTTAGTTTCAGCTATATACTTGTAGTTAGTTCTCTCCTATGTTTGAGGAAAGGGATATCATAATGGAACACTCTAAATAGCAATCTAACTAATCTAGTGATCTAGTAGTTGTTCTATACATACAACTCATTCTTTACATGGGATTGTATCTTTCATCTACCTAAAGCCATAGAAAGTGAATGAATGAATCAATAGACAACTAATCTAGTTTGTAAGGGTAATGAAAGGTTAGTTTCAGCTATAGTACTTGTAGTTAGTTCTCTCCTATGTTTGAGGAAAGGGATATCATAATGGAACACTTTAAATAGCAATCTAACTAATCTAGTGATCCACAGTTGATCTAGTAGTTGTTGTATACATACAACTCATTCTTCACATGGTATTGTATCTTTCATCTACATAAAGCAATAGAAAGTGGATGAATGAATCATCTAGTTAGTAAGCACAATAGATAGGTTAGTTTCAATGGACTCTTTAACTTGCTCATTAAGGAAGCAAGGGAACTTCTTATTTGATTGTGTATATAACTCTAGTACTTGTAGTTAGTTCTCTCCTATGTTTGCGGAAAGGATATCATAACGGGACACTCTATATAGCAATCTAACTAATCTAGTGATCTAGTTGTTGTTCTATACATACAACTCATTCTTTACATGGGATTGTATCTTTCATCTACCTAATGCAATAGAAAGTGAATGAATGAATCAATAGACAACTAATCTAGTTTGTAAGGGTAATGGAAAGGTTAGTTTCAGCTATAGTACTTGTAGTTAGTTCTCTCCTATGTTTGAGGAAAGGGATATCATAATGGAACACTCTAAATAGCAATCTAACTAATCTAGTGATCTAGTAGTTGTCCTATACATACAACTCATTCTTCACATGGCATTGTATCTTTCATCTACATAAAGCAATAGAAAGTGGATGAATGAATCATCTAGTTAGTAAGCACAATAGATAGGTTAGCTTCAATGGACTCTTTAACTTGCTCATTAAGGAAGCAAGGAACTTCTTATTTGATTGTGTATATAACTCTAGTACTTGTAGTTAGTTCTCTCCTATGTTTGCGGAAAGGGATATCATAACGGACACTCTATATAGCAATCTAACTAATCTAGTGATCTAGTTGTTGTTCTATATAAAGGGAAGACATACAACTTATTCTTTACATGGGATTGTATCTTTCATCTACCTAAAGCATATAAAGTGAATGAATGAATCAATAGACAACTAATCTAGTTTTGTAAGGGTAATGGAAAGGTTAGTTTCAGCTATAGTACTTGTAGTTAGTTCTCTCCTATGTTTGAGGAAAGGGATATCATAATGGAACACTCTAAATAGCAATCTAACTAATCTAGTGATCTTAGTTGTTCTTTACATACAACTCATTCTTTACATGGGATTGTATCTTTCATCTACCTAAAGCAATAGAAAGTGAATGAATGAATCAATAGACAACTAATCTAGTTTGTAAGGGTAATGAAAAGGTTGTTTCAGCTATAGTACTTGTAGTTAGTTCTCTCCTATGTTTGAGGAAAGGGATATCATAATGGAACACTCTAAATAGCAATCTAACTAATCTAGTGATCTATTAGTTGTTCTATACATACAACTCATTCTTACATGGGATTGTATCTTTCATCTACAAGCAATAGAAAGTGAATGAATGAATCAATAGACAACTAATCTAGTTTGTAAGGGTAATGGAAAGGTTAGTTTCAGCTATAGTACTTGTAGTTAGTTCTCTCCTATGTTTGAGGAAGGGATATCATAATGGAACACTCTAAATAGCAATCTAACTAATCTAGTGATCCAGCAGTTGATCTAGTAGTTGTTGTATACATACAACTCATTCTTCACATGGTATTGTATCTTTCATCTACATAAAGCAATAGAAAGTGGATGAATGAATCATCTAGTTAGTAAGCACAATAGATAGGTTAGTTTCAATGGACTCGTTAACTTGCTCATTAAGGAAGCAAGGGAACTTCTTATTTGATTGTGTATATAACTCTAGTACTTGTAGTTAGTTCTCTCCTATGTTTGCGGAAAGGATATCATAACGGGACACTCTATATAGCAATCTAACTAATCTAGTGATCTAGTTGTTGTTCTATATAAAGGGAAGACATACAACTCATTCTTTACATGGGATTGTATCTTTCATCTACCTAATGCAATAGAAAGTGAATGAATGAATCAATAGACAACTAATCTAGTTTGTAAGGTAATGGAAAGGTTAGTTTCAGCTATAGTACTTGTAGTTAGTTCTCCTATGTTGAGGAAAGGGATATCATAATGGAACACTTTAAATAGCAATCTAACTAATCTAGTGATCCAGCAGTTGATCTAGTAGTTGTTGTATACATACAACTCATTCTTCACATGGCATTGTATCTTTCATCTACATAAAGCAATAGAAAGTGGATGAATGAATCATCTAGTTAGTAAGCACAATAGATAGGTTAGTTTCAATGGACTCTTTAACTTGCTCACTAAGGAAGCAAGGAACTTCTTATTTGATTGTGTATATAACTCTAGTACTTGTAGTTAGTTCTCTCCTATGTTTGCGGAAAGGGATATCATAACAAACACTCTATATAGGAATCTAACTAATCTAGTGATCTAGTTGTTGTTCTATATAAAGGGAAGACATACAACTTATTCTTTACATAAGAATTGTATCTTTCATCTACCTTATGCAATATAAAGTGAATGAATGAATCAATAAACAACTAATCTAGTTTGTAAGGGTAATGGAAAGGTTAGTTTCAGCTATATTACTTGTAGTTAGTTTCTCCTATGTTTGAGGAAAGGGATATCATAATGAACACTCTAAATAGCAATCTAACTAATCTAGTGATCTATTAGTTGTTCTATACATACAACTCATTCTTTACATGGGATTGTATCTTTCATCTACCTAAAGCCATAGAAAGTGAATGAATGAATCAATAGACAACTAATCTAGTTTGTAAGGGTAATGAAAGGTTAGTTTCAGCTATAGTACTTGTAGTTAGTTCTCTCCTATGTTTGAGGAACGGGATATCATAATGGAACACTTTAAATAGCAATCTAACTAATCTAGTGATCAACAGTGATCTAGTAGTTTGTATACATACAACTCATTCTCACATGGTATTGTATCTTTCATCTACATAAAGCAATAGAAAGTGGATGAATGAATCATCTAGTTAGTAAGCACAATAGATAAGTTAGTTTCAATGGACTCTTTAACTGCTCATAAGGAAGCAAGGGAACTTCTTATTTGATTGTGTATATAACTCTAGTACTTGTAGTTAGTTCTCTCCTATGTTTGCGGAAAGGATATCATAACGGGACACTCTATATAGCAATCTAACTAATCTAGTGATCTAGTTGTTGTTTATACATACAACTCATTCTTTACATGGGATTGTATCTTTCATCTACCTAATGCAATAGAAAGTGAATGAATGAATCAATAGACAACTAATCTAGTTTGTAAGGCTAATGGAAAGGTTAGTTTCAGCTATAGTACTTGTAGTTAGTTCTCTCCTATGTTTGAGGAAAGGGATATCATAATGGAACACTCTAAATAGCAATCTAACTAATCTAGTGATCTAGTAGTTGTCCTATACATACAACTCATTCTTCACATGGCATTGTATCTTTCATCTTAATAAAGCAGAAAGTGGATGAATGAATCATCTAGTTAGTAAGCACAATAGATAGGTTAGCTTCAATGGACTCTTTAACTTGCTCACTAAGGAAGCAAGGGAACTTCTTATTTGATTGTGTATATAACTCTAGTACTTGTAGTTAGTTCTCTTATGTTTGCGGAAAGGGATATCATAACGGAACACTCTATATAGCAATCTAACATCTAGTGATCTAGTTGTTGTTCTATTAAGGGAAGACATACAACTTATTCTTTACATCGAATGTATCTTTCCTCTACCTAATGCAATATAAAGTGAATGAATGAATCAATAAACAACTAATCTAGTTTGTAAGGGTAATGGAAAGGTTAGTTTCAGCTATATTACTTGTAGTTAGTCTCTCCTATGTTTGAGGAACGGGATATCATAATGGAACACTCTAAATAGCAATCTAACTAATCTAGTGATCTATAGTTGTTCTTTACTACAATCATTCATTACATGGGATGTATCTTTCATGTACCTGCAATCGAAAGTGAATGAATGAATCAATAGACAACTAATCTAGTTTGTAAGGTAAAGACAGAAGGTTGTTTCAGTATAGTACTTGTAGTTAGTTCTCTCCTATGTTGAGGAAAGGGATATCATAATGGACACTCTAAATAGAAATCTAATTAATCTAGTGATCTATTAGTTGTTCTATACATACAACTCATTCATTACATGGGATTGTATCTTTCATCTACCTAAAGCATAGAAAGTGAATGAATGAATCCATAGACCAACTAATCTAGTTTGTAAGGGTAATGGAAAGGTTGTTTCAGCTATAGTACTTGTAGTTAGTTCTCTGCTATGTTTGAGTAAAGGGATTCTCAGAATGGAACACTCTAAATAGCATCTAACCATCTGTGATCAGCAGTTGATCTCGTAGTTGTTGTATACATACAACTCATTCTTCACATGGTATTGTATCTCATCTACATAAAGCAATAGAAAGTGGCTGAATGAATCATCTAGTTAGTAAGCACCATAGATAGGTTAGTTTCAATGGACTCTTTAACTTGCTCATAAGGAAGCAAGGGAACTTTTATTTGCTTGTGTATATAACTCTCGTACTTGTAGTTAGTTTCTCCTATTTTGCGGAAAGGATATCATGACGGACGCTCTATATAGCCAATAACTAATCTAGTGATATCTACTTGTTGTTCTATATAAGGGAAGACTTACAACTCCTTCTTTACATGGATTGTTATCTTCATTACTAATGCAATTAGAAAGTGAATGAATGAATCCATAGAAACACCTAATCTAGTTTGTAAGGCTAATGGAAAGGTTAGTTCAGCTATAGTACTTGTAATTAGTTCTCTCCTAGTTTGAGGAAAGGGATATCATAATGGAACACTTTAAATAGAAATTCTAACTTAATCTAGTGATTCCAGCGTTGATCTCGTAGTTATTGTATTTACATACAACTCATTTTACATTGGCATCGTATCTTTACTCACCATAAGCAATAGAGTGGATGAATGAATCATCTTGTAGTAAGCACAATCGGATATGTTAGCTCAATGGACTCTTTAACTTGCTCACTAAGGAACGCAAGGGAACTTCTTATTGTTGTGTATATATAACTCTAGTACTTTAGTTATTCTCTTATGTTTGCGGAAGGGATATATAACAGAACCCTCTATCATAGGAATCTAACTAATCTAGTGATCTAGTTGTTGTTTCTATATAAAGGGAAGACATACAACTTATCTTTACATAGAATTGTATCTTTCATTCTACCTAATGCAATATAAAGTGCATGAATGAATCAATAAACAAATAATCTAGTTTGTAAGGTAATGGAAAGGTTAGTTTCAGCTCTATTACTGTCGTTAGTTCTCTCCTATGTTTGAGGAAGGGGATATTCATAATAGAACACTCTAAACGCATCTAAGTAATCTATAGTGATCTATTAGTTGTAATATACATACAACTCATTCTTACATGGGATTGATCTTTCATCTACCTAAAGCAATAGAAAGTACAA
>CM051455.1:65317928-65348379 GCA_028274465.1 Plantago ovata
TTTCATCTACCTAAGCAATAGAAAGTGAATGAATGAATCAATAGAACACTAATCTCTTGTAAGGGTAATGGAAAGGTTAGTTTCAGCTATATACTTGTAGTTAGTTCTCTCCTATGTTTGAGGGAAAGGGATATCATAATGGAACACTCTAAATAGCAATCTAACTAATCTAGTGATCTAGTAGTTGTTCTCTACATACAACTCATTCTTCACATGCATTGTATCTTTCATCTACATAAAGCCATAGAAAGTGGATGAATGAATCATCTAGTTAGTAAGCCAATAGATAGGTTAGTTTCAATGGACTCTTTAACTTGCTCATTAAGAAGCAAGGAACTTCTTATTTGATTGTGTATATTACTCTAGTACTTGTAGTATTCTCTCCTATGTTTGCGGAAAGGGATTCTCATAACGGAAACACTCTATATAGCAATCTAACTAATCTAGTGATCTAGTTGTTGTTCTATATAAAGGGAAGACATACAACTCATTCTTTACATGGGATTGTATCTTTCATCTACCTAATGCAATAGAAAGTGAATGAATGAATCAATAGACAACTAATCTATTTGTAAGGGTAATGGAAAGGTTAGTTTCAGCTATAGTACTTGTAGTTAGTTCTCTCCTATGTTTGAGGAAAGGGATATCATAATGGAACACTCTAAATAGCAATCTACTCTAACTAATCTAGTGATCTAGTAGTTGTTCTTACCTACAACTCATTCTTCACATGGCATTGTATCTTTCATCTACATAAAGCAATAGAAAGTGGATGATGAATCATCTAGTTAGTAAGCACAATAGATAGGTTAGTTTCAATGGACTTTTTAACTTGCCATTAAGGAAGCAAGGGAACTTCTTATTTGATTATGTAATAACTCTAGTACTTGTAGTTAGTTCTCTCCTATGTTGCGGAAAGGGATATCATAACGGAACACTCTATATAGCAATCTAACTAATTAGTGATCTATTTTTGTTCTCTATAAAGGGAAACATACAACTCATTCTTACATGGGATTGTATCTTTCATCTACCTAAAGCAATAGAAAGTGAATGAATGAATCAATAGCAAACTATCTAGTTTGTAAGGGTAATGGAAAGGTAGTTTCAGCTATAGTACTTGTAGTTAGTTCTCTCTATGTTTGAGGAAAGGGATATCCATAATGGAACACTCTAAATAGCAATCTAACTAATCTAGTGATCTAGTAGTGTTTATTATACATACAACTCATTCTTTACATGGATTGTATCTTTTCTACCTAAAGCCATAGAAATGAATGAATGACTCAATAGACAACCTAATCTAGTTTGTCAGTCTAATGAAAAGGTTCGTTTCAGCTATAGTACTTGTAGTTAGTTCTCTCCTATGTTTGCGGAAAGGGATATCATAATGGAACACTCTAAATAGCAATCTAACTAATCTAGTGATAGTTGTTGTTAGTAGTTGTTCTATACATTACAACTCATTCTTCACATGGATTGTATCTTTATCTACCTAAAGCAATAGAAAGTGATGAATGAATCATCTCGTTAGTAAGCACACTAATAGGTAGTTTCAATGGACTCTTTAACTTGCCTCATTAAGGAAGCAAGGAACTTCTTTTTGATTGTCTATATAACTCTAGTACTTGTAGTTAGTTCTCTCCTATGTTTGAGGAAAGGGATATCATAAGGAACACTCTAATAGCAATCTAACTAATCTAGTGATCTAGTTGTTGTCTATATAAAGGGACATACACTCATTCTTTACATGGGATTGTATCTTTCATCTACTAATGCAATAGAAAGTGAATGAATGAAATCAATAGACACCTAATCTAGTTTGTAAGGGTAATGGAACGGTTATTTCAGCTCTCTAGTACTTGTAGTTAGTTCTCTCCTATGTTTGCGGAAAGGGATATCATAATGGAACACTCTAAATAGCAATAAACTATCTAGTGATCTAGTAGTTGTTCTATACATACAATCATCTTTACATGGGATTGTATCTTTCATCTACCTAAAGTGAATGAATGAATCAATAGACAACTAATCTAGTTGTAAGGGTAATGGAAAGGGTTAGTTTCAGCTATAGTACTTGTAGTTAGTTCTCTCCTATGTTGAGGAAGGGATATCATAATGGAACACTCTAAATAGCAATCTAACTAATCTAGGATATAGTGATCTAGTTGTTCTATACATACAACTCATTCTTTACATGGCATTGTATCTTTCATCTACATAAAGCAATAGAAAAGTGGATGAATGAATCATCTAGTTAGTAAGCACAATAGATAGGTTCGTTTCAATGGACTCTTTAACTTGCTCATTAAGGAAGCAAGGGAACTTCTTATTTGATTGTGTATATAACTCTAGTACTTGTAGTTAGTTCTCTCCTATGTTTGCGGAAAGGGATATCATAACGGACACTCTATATAGCAATCTACCTAATCTAGTGATCTAGTTGGTTCTATATCAAGGGAAGACATACAACTCATTCTTTACATGGGATTGTATTTTCATCTACCTAATGCAATAGAAAGTGAATGAATGAATCAATAGACAACTAATCTAGTTTGTAAGGGTAATGGAAAGGTTAGTTTCAGCTATAGTACTTGTAGTTAGTTCTCCCTATGTTTGAGGAAAGGGATATCATAATGGAACACTCTAAATAGCAATCTAACTAATCTAGTGATCTAGTAGTTGTTCTATACATACAACTCATTCTCACATGGCATTGTATCTTTCATCTACATAAAGCAATAGAAAGTGGATGAATGAATCATCTAGTTAGTAAGCACACTAGATAGGTTAGTTTCAATGGACTCTTTAACTTGCTCATTAAGGAAGCAAGGGAACTTCTTATTGATTGTGTATATAACTCTGTACTTGTAGTTAGTTCTCTCCTATGTTTGCGGAAAGGGATATCATAACGGAACACTCTATATAGCAATCTAACTAATCTAGTGATCTAGTTGTTGTTCTAGATAAAGGGAAGACATACAATCATTCTTTACATGGGATTGTATCTTTCATCTACCTAAGCAATAGAAAGTGAATGAATGAATCAATAGACAACTAATCTAGTTTGTAAGGGTAATGGAAAGGTAGTTTCAGCTATAGTACTTGTAGTTAGTTCTCTCCTATGTTTGAGGAAAGGGATCTCATAATGGAACACTCTAAATAGCAATCTAACTAATCTAGTGATCTAGTGATCTAGTAGTTGTTCTATACATACAACTCATTTTCACATGGCATTGTATCTTTCATCTACATAAGCAATAGAAAGTGGATGAATGAATCATCTAGTTAGTAAGCACAATAGATAGGTTAGTTTCAATGGACTTTTAACTTGCTCATTAAGGAAGCAAGGGAACTTCTTATTTGATTGTGTATATAACTCTAGTACTTGTAGTTAGTTCTCTCCTATGTTTGCGGAAAGGGATATCATAACGGAACACTCTATATAGCAATCTAACTAATCTAGTGATCTAGTTGTTGTTCTATATAAAGGGAAGACATACAACTCATTCTTTACATGGGATTGTATCTTTCATCTACCTAAAGCAATAGAAAGTGAATGAATGAATCAATAGACAACTAATCTAGTTTTAAGGTAATGGAAAGGTTAGTTTCAGCTATAGTACTTGTAGTTAGTTCTCTCCTATGTTTGAGGAAAGGGATATCATAATGGAACACTCTAAATAGCAATCTAACTAATCTAGTGATCTAGTAGTTGTTCTATACATACAACTCATTCTTTACATGGGATTGTATCTTTCATCTACCTAAAGCAATAGAAAGTGAATGAATGCATCAATAGGACCACTAATCTAGTTTGTAAGGGTAATGAAAAGGGTAGTTTTACAGCTATAGTACTTGTAGTTAGTTCTCTCCTATGTTTGCGGAAAGGGATATCATAAACG
This sequence comes from Plantago ovata, assembly GCA_028274465.1. Taxonomy (NCBI): domain Eukaryota; kingdom Viridiplantae; phylum Streptophyta; class Magnoliopsida; order Lamiales; family Plantaginaceae; genus Plantago; species Plantago ovata. Next base: position 65,321,834 of record CM051455.1, read on the forward strand.
GAACACTCTATATAGCAATCTAACTAATCTAGTGATCTAGTTGTTGTTCTATATAAAGGGAAGACATACAACTCATTCTTTACATGGGATTGTATCTTTCATCTACCTAAGCAATAGAAAGTGAATGAATGAATCAATAGACAACTAATCTAGTTTGTAAGGGTAATGGAAAGGTTAGTTTCAGCTATAGTACTTGTAGTTAGTTCTCTCCTATGTTTGAGGAAAGGGATATCATAATGGAACACTCTAAATAGCAATCTAACTAATCTAGTGATCTAGTAGTTGTTCTATACATACAACTCATTCTTCACATGGCATTGTATCTTTCATCTACATAAAGCAATAGAAAGTGGATGAATGAATCATCTAGTTAGTAAGCACAATAGATAGGTTAGTTTCAATGGACTCTTTAACTTGCTCATTAAGGAAGCAAGGGAACTTCTTATTTGATTGTGTATATAACTCTAGTACTTGTAGTTAGTTCTCTCCTATGTTTGCGGAAAGGATATCATAACGGAACACTCTATATAGCAATCTAACTAATCTAGTGATCTAGTTGTTGTTCTATATAAAGGGAAGACATACAACTCATTCTTTACATGGGATTGTATCTTTCATCTACCTAAAGCAATAGAAAGTGAATGAATGAATCAGACAACTAATCTAGTTTGTAAGGGTAATGGAAAGGTTAGTTTCAGCTATAGTACTTGTAGTTAGTTCTCTCTATGTTGAGGAAAGGGGAAATCTATATCATGGAACACTCTAAATAGCAATCTAACTAATCTAGTGATCTGTAGTTGTTCTATACATACACTCATTCTTCACATGCATGTATCTTTCATCTACATAAAGCAATAGAAAGTGGATGAATGAATCATCTAGTTAGTAAGCACAATAGATAGGTTAGTTTCAATGGACTCTTAACTTGCTCATTAAGGAAGCAAGGGAACTTCTTATTTGATTGTGTATATAACTCTAGTACTTGTAGTTAGTTCTCTCCTATGTTTGCGGAAAGGGATATCATAACGGAACACTCTATATAGCAATCTAACTAATCTAGTGATCTAGTTGTTGTTCTATATAAAGGGAAGAACATACAACTCATTCTTTACATGGGATTGTATCTTTCATCTACCTAAAGCAATAGAAAGTGAATGAATGAATCAATAGACAACTAATCTAGTTTGTAAGGGTAATGGAACGGTTAGTTTCAGCTATAGTACTTGTAGTTAGTTCTCTCCTATGTTTGAGGAAAGGGATATCATAATGGAACACTCTAAATAGCAATCTAACTAATCTAGTGATCTAGTAGTTTTTCTATACATACAACTCATTCTTACATGGCATTGTCTCTTTCATCTACATAAAGCAATAGAAAGTGGATGAATGAATCATCTAGTTAGTAAGCACAATAGATAGTTAGTTTCAATGGACTCTTAACTTGCTCATTAAGGAAGCAAGGGAACTTCTTATTTGATTGTGTATATAACTCTAGTACTTGTAGTTAGTTCTCTCCTATGTTTGCGGAAAGGGATATCATAACGGAACACTCTATATAGCAATCTAACTAATCTAGTGATCTAGTTGTTGTTCTATATAAAGGGAAGACATACAACTCATTCTTTACATGGGTTGTATCTTTCATCTCCTAAAGCAATAGAAAGTGATATGAATGAATCAATAGACAACTAATCTAGTTTGTAAGGGTAATGGAAAGGTTAGTTTCAGCTATAGTACTTGTAGTTAGTTCTCTCCTATGTTTGAGGAAGGGATCATAAGGAACACTCTAAATAGCAATCTAACTAATCTAGTGATCTAGTAGTTGTTCTATACATACAACTCATTCTTCACTGGCTTGTATCTTTCATCTACATAAAGCAATAGAAAGTGGATGAATGAATCATCTAGTTAGTAAGCACAATAGATAGGTTAGTTTCAATGGACTCTTTAACTTGCTCATTAGGGAAGCAGGGGACTTCTTATTTGATTGTGTGTATAAACTCTAGTACTTGTAGTTAGTTCTCTCCTATGTTTGCGGAAAGGGATATCATAACGGAACACTCTATATAGCAATCTAACTAATCTAGTGATCTAGTTGTTGTTCTATATAAAGGGAAGACCTACAACTCATTCTTTACATGGGATTGTATCTTTCATCTACCTAAAGCAATAGAAAGTGAATGAATGAATCAATAGACAACTAATCTAGTTTGTAAGGGTAATGGAAAGGTTAGTTTCAGCTATAGTACTTGTAGTTAGTTCTCTCCTATGTTGAGGAAAGGGATATCATAATGGAACACTCTAAATAGCAATCTAACTAATCTAGTGATCTAGTAGTTGTTCTATACATACAACTCATTCTTCACATGGCATTGTATCTTTCATCTACATAAAGCAATAGAAAGTGGATGAATGAATCATCTAGTTAGTAAGCACAATAGATAGGTTAGTTTCAATGGACTCTTTAACTTGCTCATTAAGGAAGCAAGGGAACTTCTTATTTGATTGTGTATATAACTCTAGTACTTGTAGTAGTTCTCTCCTATGTTGCGGAAAGGATATATAACGGAACACTCTATATAGCAATCTAACTAATCTAGTGATCTAGTTGTTGTTCTCTTATAAAGGGAAGACATACAACTCATTTTTACATGGGATTGTATCTTTCATCTACCTAAGCAATAGAAGTGAATGAATGAATCAATAGACAACTAATCTAGTTTGTAAGGGTAAGAAAGGTTAGTTTCAGCTATAGTACTTGTAGTTAGTTCTCTCCTATGTTTGAGGAAAGGGATATCATAATGGAACACTCTAAATAGCAATCTAACTAATCTAGTGATCTAGTAGTTGTTCTATACATACAACTCATTCTTCACATGGCATTGTATCTTTCATCTACATAAAGCAATAGAAAGTGGATGAATGAATCATCTAGTTAGTAAGCACAATAGATAGGTTAGTTTCAATGGACCTTTAACTTGCTCATTAAGGAAGCAAGGGAACTTCTTATTTGATGTGTATATAACTCTAGTACTTGTAGTTAGTTCTCTCCTATGTTTGCGGAAAGGGATATCATAACGGAACACTCTATATAGCAATCTAACTAATCTAGTGATCTAGTTGTTGTTCTAGATAAAGGGAAGACATACAACTATTTCTTACATGGGATTGTATCTTTCATCTACCTATGCAATAGAAAGTGAATGAATGAATCAATAGACAACTAATCTAGTTTGTAAGGGTAATGGAAAGGTTAGTTTCAGCTATAGTACTTGTAGTTAGTTCTCTCCTATGTTTGAGGAAAGGGATATCATAATGGAACACTCTAAATAGCAATCTAACTAATCTAGTGATCTAGTAGTTGTTCTATACATACAACTCATTCTTTTCATGGCATTGTATCTTTCATCTACATAAAGCAATAGAAAGTGGATGAATGAATCATCTAGTTAGTAAGCACAATAGATAGTTAGTTTCAATGGACTCTTTAACTTGCTCATAAGGAAGCAAGGGAACTTCTTATTTGATTGTGTATATAACTCTAGTACTTGTAGTTAGTTCTCTCCTATGTTTGCGGAAAGGGATATCATAACGGAACACTCTATATAGCAATCTAACTAATCTAGTGATCTAGTTGTTGTTCTATATAAAGGGAAGACATAAACTCATTCTTACATGGGATTGTATCTTTCATCTACCTAAGCAATAAAAAGTGAATGAATGAATCAATAGACAACTAATCTAGTTTGTAAGGGTAATGGAAAGGTTAGTTTCAGCTATAGTACTTGTAGTTAGTTCTCTCTATGTTTGAGGAAAAGGGATATCATAATGGAACACTCTAAATAGCAATCTAACTAATCTAGTGATCTAGTAGTTGTTCTATACATACAACTCATTCTTTACATGGCATTGTATCTTTCATCTACATAAAGCAATAGAAAGTGGATGAATGAATCATCTAGTTAGTAAGCACAATAGATAGGTTAGTTTCAATGGACTCTTTAACTTGCTCATTAAGGAAGCAAGGGAACTTCTTATTTGATTGTGTATATAACTCTAGTACTTGTAGTTAGTTCTCTCCTATGTTTGCGGAAGGGATATCATAAGGAACACTCTATATAGCAATCTAACTAATCTAGTGATCTAGTTGTTGTTCTATATAAGGGAAGACATCAACTCATTCTTTACATGGATTGTATCTTTCATCTACCTAATGCAATAGAAAGTGAATGAATGAATCAATAGACAACTAATCTAGGTTTGTAAGGGTAATGGAAAGTTAGTTTCAGCTATAGTACTTGTAGTTAGTTCTCTCCTATGTTTGAGGAAAGGATTATATGGAACACTCTAAATAGCAATCTAACTAATCTAGTGATCTAGTAGTTGTTCTATACATACAACTCATTCTTTACATGGCATTGTATCTTTCATCTACATAAAGCAATAGAAAGTGGATGAATGAATCATCTAGTTAGTAGCACAATAGATAGGTTAGTTTCAATGGACTCTTTAACTTGCTCATTAAGGAAGCAAGGGAACTTCTTATTTGATTGTGTATATAACTCTAGTACTTGTAGTTAGTTCTCTCCTATGTTTGCGGAAAGGGATATCATAACGGAACACTCTATATAGCAATCTAACTAATCTAGTGATCTAGTTGTTGTTCTATATAAAGGGAAGACATACAACTCATTCTTTACATGGGATTGTATCTTTCATCTACCTAAAGCAATAGAAAGTGAATGAATGAATCATAGACAACTAATCTAGTTTGTAAGGGTAATGGAAAGGTTAGTTTCAGCTATAGTACTTGTAGTTAGTTCTCTCCTATGTTTGAGGAAAGGGATATCATAATGGAACACTCTAAATAGCATCTAACTAATCTAGTGATCTAGTAGTTGTTCTATACATACAACTCATTCTTCACATGGCATTGTATCTTTCATCTACATAAAGCAATAGAAAGTGGATGAATGAATCATCTAGTTAGTAAGCACAATAGATAGGTTAGTTTTCAATGGACTCTTTAACTTGCTCATTAAGGAAGCAAGGGAACTTCTTATTTGATTGTGTATATAACTCTAGTACTTGTAGTTAGTTCTCTCCTATGTTTGCGGAAAGGGATATCATAACGGAACACTCTATATAGCAATCTAACTAATCTAGTGATCTAGTTGTTGTTCTATATAAAGGGAAGACATACAACTCATTCTTTACATGGGATTGTATCTTTCATCTACCTAAAGCAATAGAAAGTGAATGAATGAATCAATAGACAACTAATCTAGTTTGTAAGGGTAATGACAGGTTAGTTTCAGCTATAGTACTTGTAGTTAGTTCTCTCCTATGTTTGAGGAACGGGATATCATAATGGAACACTCTAAATAGCAATCTAAATAATCTAGTGATCTCTATGTTGTTCTATACATACAACTCATTCTTTACATGGGATTGTATCTTTCATCTACCTAAAGCAATAGAAAGTGAATGAATGAATCAATAGAAACTAATCTAGTTTGTAAGGGTAATGAAAGGTTAGTTTCAGCTATAGTACTTGTAGTTAGTTCTCTCCTATGTTTGAGGAACGGGATATCATAATGGAACACTACAAAAAAAAAAAAAATTAAACCTATCAATCTAACTAATCTAGTGATCTAGCAGTTGTTGATCTAGCTTAGTTGTTGTAACATACAACTCATTCTTCACATGGCATTGTATTTTCATCTACATAAAGCAATAGAAAACTGATGAATGAATGAATCATGTTAGTAAGCACAATAGATAGGTTAGTTTCAATGACTCTTTAACTTGCTCATAAGGAAGCAAGGGAACTTCTTATTTGATTGTGTATATAACTCTAGTACTTGTAGTTAGTTCTCCCTATGTTTGCGGAAAGGGATATCATAACGGAACACTCTATATAGCAATCTAACTAATCTAGTGATCTAGTTGTTGTTCTATATAAAGGGAGAATACAACTCATTCTTTACATGGGATTGTATCTTTCATCTACCTAAAGCAATAGAAAGTGAATGAATGAATCAATAGACAAACTAATCTAGTTTGTAAGGGTAATGGAAAGGTTAGTTTCAGCTATAGTACTTGTAGTTAGTTCTCTCCTATGTTTGAGGAAAGGGATATCATAATGGAACACTCTAAATAGCAATCTAACTAATCTAGTGATCTAGTAGTTGTTCTATACATACAACTCATTCTTTACATGGATTTTATCTTTCATCTACCTAAGCCATAGAAAGTGGAATGAATGAATCAATAGACACTAATCTAGTTTGTAAGGGTATGAAAAGGTAGTTTCAGCTATAGTACTTGTAGTTAGTTCTCTCCTATGTTTGCGGAAAGGGATATCATAACGGAACACTCTATATAGCAATCTAACTAATCTAGTGATCTAGTTGTTGTTCTATATAAGGGAAGAAGACATACAACTCATTCTTTACATGGGATTGTATCTTTCATCTACCTAATGCAATAGAAAGTGAATGAATGAATCAATAGACAACTAATCTAGTTTGTAAGGGTAATGGAAAGGTTAGTTTCAGCTATAGTACTTGTAGTTAGTTCTCTCCTATGTTTGAGGAAAGGGATATCATAATGGAACACTCTAAATAGCAATCTAACTAATCTAGTGATCTAGTAGTTGTCCTATACATACAACTCATTCTTCACATGGCATTGTATTTCATCTACATAAAGCAATAGAAAGTGGATGAATGAATCATCTAGTTAGTAAGCACAATAGATAGGTTAGCTTCAATGACTCTTTAACTTGCTCATTAAGGAAGCAAGGGAACTTCTTATTTGATTGTGTATATAACTCTAGTACTTGTAGTTAGTTCTCTCCTATGTTTGCGGAAAGGGATATCATAACGGAACACTCTATATAGCAATCTAACTAATCTAGTGATCTAGTTGTTGTTCTATATAAGGGAAGACATACAACTCATTCTTTACATGGGATTGTATCTTTCATCTACCTAATGCAATAGAAAGTGAATGAATGAATCAATAGACAACTAATCTAGTTTGTAAGGGTAATGGAAAGGTTAGTTTCAGCTATAGTACTTGTAGTTAGTTCTCTCCTATGTTTGAGGAAAGGGATATCATAATGGAACACTCTAAATAGCAATCTAACTAATCTAATCTTAGTTGATCTAGTAGTTGTTCTATACATACACTCATTCTTCACATGGCATTGTATCTTTCATCTACATAAAGCAATAGAAAGTGGATGAATGAATCATCTAGTTAGTAAGCACAATAGATAGGTTAGTTTCAATGGACTTTTTAACTTGCTCATTAAGGAAGCAAGGGAACTTCTTATTTGATTGTGTATATAACTCTAGTACTTGTAGTTAGTTCTCTCCTATGTTTGCGGAAAGGGATATCATAACGGGACACTCTATATAGCAATCTAACTAATCTAGTGATCTAGTTGTTGTTCTATATAAAGGGAAGACATAAACTCATTCTTTACATGGGATTGTATCTTTCATCTACCTAAAGCAATAGAAAGTGAATGAATGAATCAATAGACAACTAATCTAGTTTGTAGGGTAATGGAAAGGTTAGTTTCAGCTATAGTACTTGTAGTTAGTTCTCTCCTATGTTTGAGGAAAGGGATATCATAATGGAACACTCTAATAGCAATCTAACTAATCTAGTGATCTAGTAGTTGTTCTATACATACAACTCATTCTTTACATGGGATTGTATCTTTATCTACCTAAAGCCATAGAAAGTGAATGAATGAATCAATAGACAACTAATCTAGTTTGTAAGGGTAATGAAAAGGTTAGTTTCAGCTATAGTACTTGTAGTTAGTTCTCTCCTATGTTTGAGGAAAGGGATATCATAATGGAAACTCTAAATAGCAATCTAACTAATCTAGTGATCTAGTTGATCTAGTAGTTGTTGATACATACAACTCATTCTTCACATGGCATTGTATCTTTCATCTACATAAAGCAATAGAAAGTGATGAATGAATCATCTAGTTAGTAAGCACAATAGATAGGTTAGTTTCAATGGACTCTTTAACTTGCTCATTAAGGAAGCAAGGGAACTTCTTATTTGATTGTGTATATAACTCTAGTACTTGTAGTTAGTTCTCTCCTATGTTTGCGGAAAGGATATCATAACGGGACACTCTATATAGCAATCTAACTAATCTAGTGATCTAGTTGTTGTTCTATATAAAGGGAAGACATACAACTCATTCTTTACATGGGATTGTATCTTTCATCTACCTAAGCAATAGAAAGTGAATGAATGAATCAATAGACAACTAATCTAGTTTGTAAGGGTAATGGAAAGGTTAGTTTCAGCTATAGTACTTGTAGTTAGTTCTCCCTATGTTTGAGGAAAGGGATATCATAATGGAACACTCTAAATAGCAATCTAACTAATCTAGTGATCTAGTAGTTGTCCTATACATACAAACTCATTCTTCACATGGCATTGTATCTTTCATCTACATAAAGCAATAGAAAGTGGATGAATGAATCATCTAGTTAGTAAGCACAATAGATAGGTTAGCTTCAATGGACTCTTTAACTTGCTCACTAAGGAAGCAAGGGAACTTCTTATTTGATTGTGTATATAACTCTAGTACTTGTAGTTAGTTCTCTCCTATGTTTGCGGAAAGGATATCATAACGGAACACTCTATATAGCAATCTAACTAATCTAGTGATCTAGTTGTTGTTCTATATAAAGGGAAGACATACAACTCATTCTTTACATGGGATTGTATCTTTCATCTACCTAATGCAATAGAAAGTGAATGAATGAATCAATAGACAACTAATCTAGTTTGTAAGGGTAATGGAAAGGTTAGTTTCAGCTATAGTACTTGTAGTTAGTTCTCTCCTATGTTGAGAAGGGATATCATAATGGAACACTCTAAATAGCAATCAACTAATCTAGTGATCTAGTTGATCTAGTAGTTGTTCTATACATACAACTCATTCTTCACATGGCATTGTATCTTTCATCTACATAAAGCAATAGAAAGTGGATGAATGAATCATCTAGTTAGTAAGCACAATAGATAGGTTAGTTTCAATGGACTTTTAACTTGCTCATTAAGGAAGCAAGGGAACTTCTTATTTGATTGTGTATATAACTCTAGTACTTGTAGTTAGTTCTCTCCTATGTTTGCGGAAAGGGATATCATAACGGGACACTCTATATAGCAATCTAACTAATCTAGTGATCTAGTTGTTGTTCTATATAAAGGGAAGACATACAACTCATTCTTTACATGGGATTGTATCTTTCATCTACCTAAAGCAATAGAAAGTGAATGAATGAATCAATAGACAACTAATCTAGTTTGTAAGGGTAATGGAAAGGTTAGTTTCAGCTATAGTACTTGTAGTTAGTTCTCTCCTATGTTTGAGGAAAGGGATATCATAATGGAACTCTAAATAGCAATCTAACTAATCTAGTGATCTAGTAGTTGTTCTATACATACAACTCATTCTTTACATGGGATTGTATCTTTCATCTACCTAAAGCCATAGAAAGTGAATGAATGAATCAATAGACAACTAATCTAGTTTGTAAGGGTAATGAAAAGGTTAGTTTCAGCTATAGTACTTGTAGTTAGTTCTCTCCTATGTTTGAGGAAAGGATATCATAATGGAACACTCTAAATAGCAATCTAACTAATCTAGTGATCTAGTTGTTCTAGTAGTTGTATACATACAACTCATTCTTCACATGGCATTGTATCTTTCATCTACATAAAGCAATAGAAAGTGGATGAATGAATCATCTAGTTAGTAAGCACAATAGATAGGTTAGTTCAATGGACTCTTTAACTTGCTCATTAAGGAAGCAAGGGAACTTCTTATTTGATTGTGTATATAACTCTAGTACTTGTAGTTAGTTCTCTCCTATGTTTGCGGAAAGGATATCATAACGGGAACACTCTATATAGCAATCTAACTAATCTAGTGATCTAGTTGTTGTTCTATATAAAGGGAAGACATACAACTCATTCTTACATGGGATTGTATCTTTCATCTACCTAATGCAATAGAAAGTGAATGAATGAATCAATAGACAACTAATCTAGTTTGTAAGGGTAATGGAAAGGTTAGTTTCAGCTATAGTACTTGTAGTTAGTTCTCTCCTATGTTTGAGGAAAGGGATATCATAATGGAACACTCTAAATAGCAATCTAACTAATCTAGTGATCTAGTAGTTGTTCTATACATACAACTCATTCTTTACATGGCATTGTATCTTTCATCTACCTAAAGCAATAGAAAGTGAATGAATGAATCAATAGACAAATAATCTAGTTTATAAGGGTAATGGAAAGGTAGTCTTCAGCTATAGTACTTGTAGTAGTTCTTCCTATGTTTGAGGAAAGGGATATCATAATGGAACACTCTAAATAGCAATCTAACTAATCTAGTGATCTAGTGTTGTTTATAAATACACTCATTCTTTACATGGGATTGTATCTTTTCATCTACCTAGAAAGTGAATGAATGAATCAATAGACAACTAATCTAGTTTGTAAGGGTAATGGAAAGGTTAGTTTCAGCTATAGTACTTGTAGTTAGTTCTCTCCTATGTTTGAGGAAAGGGATATCATAATGGAACACTCTAAATAGCAATCTAACTAATCTAGTGATAGTTATCTAGTTGTTCTATACATACAACTCATTCTTCACATGGCATTGTATCTTTCATCTACATAAAGCAATAGAAAGTGGATGAATGAATCATCTAGTTAGTAAGCACAATAGATAGGTTAGTTTCAATGGACTCTTTAACTTGCTCATTAAGGAAGCAAGGGAACTTCTTATTTGATTGTGTTATAACTCTAGTACTTGTAGTTAGTTCTCTCCTATGTTTGCGGAAAGGATATCATAACGGAACACTCTATATAGCAATCTAACTAATCTAGTGATCTAGTTGTTGTTCTATATAAAGGGAAGACATACAACTCATTCTTTACATGGGATTGTATCTTTCATCTACCTAATGCAATAGAAAGTGAATGAATGAATCAATAGACAACTAATCTAGTTTGTAAGGGTAATGGAAAGGTTAGTTTCAGCTATAGTACTTGTAGTTAGTTCTCTCCTATGTTTGAGGAAAGGGATATCATAATGGAACACTCTAAATAGCAATCTAACTAATCTAGTGATCTAGTAGTAGTTCTATACATACAACTCATTCTTCACATGGCATTGTATCTTTCATCTACATAAAGCAATAGAAAGTGGATGAATGAATCATCTAGTTAGTAAGCACAATAGATAGGTTAGCTTCAATGGACTCTTTAACTTGCTCACTAAGGAAGCAAGGGAACTTCTTATTTGATTGTGTATATAACTCTAGTACTTGTAGTTAGTTCTCTCCTATGTTTGCGGAAAGGGATATCATAACGGAACACTCTATATAGCAATCTAACTAATCTAGTGATCTAGTTGTTGTTCTATATAAAGGGAAGACATACAACTCATTCTTTACATGGGATTGTATCTTTCATCTACCTAAAGCAATAGAAAGTGAATGAATGAATCAATAGACAACTAATCTAGTTTGTAAGGGTAATGGAAAGGTTAGTTTCAGCTATAGTACTTGTAGTTAGTTCTCTCCTATGTTTGAGGAAAGGGATATCATAATGGAACACTCTAAATAGCAATCTAACTAATCTAGTGATCTAGTGATCTAGTTGTTCTATACATACAACTCATTCTTCACATGGCATTGTATCTTTCATCTACATAAAGCAATAGAAAGTGGATGAATGAATCATCTAGTTAGTAAGCACAATAGATAGGTTAGTTTCAATGGACTCTTTAACTTGCTCATTAAGGAAGCAAGGGAACTTCTTATTTGATTGTGTATATAACTCTAGTACTTGTAGTTAGTTCTCTCCTATGTTTGCGGAAAGGGATATCATAACGGAACACTCTATATAGCAATCTAACTAATCTAGTGATCTAGTTGTTGTTCTATATAAAGGGAAGACATAAAACTCATTCTTTACATGGGATTGTATCTTTCATCTACCTAAAGCAATAGAAAGTGAATGAATGAATCAATAGACAACTAATCTAGTTTGTAAGGGTAATGGAAAGGTTAGTTTCAGCTATAGTACTTGTAGTTAGTTCTCTCCTATGTTTGAGGAAAGGGATATCATAATGGAACACTCTAAATAGCAATCTAACTAATCTAGTGATCTAGTAGTTGTTCTATACATACAACTCATTCTTTACATGGGATTGTATCTTTCATCTACCTAAAGCAATAGAAAGTGAATGAATGAATCAATAGACAACTAGATCTTAGTTTGTACGGTTAATGAAAGGTTAGTTTCACTATAGTACTTGTAGTTAGTTCTCTCCTATGTTTGCGGAAAGGGATATCATAACGGAACACTCTATATAGCAATCTAACTAATCTAGTGATCTAGTTGTTGTTCTATATAAAGGGAAGACATACAACTCATTCTTTACATGGGATTGTATCTTTCATCTACCTAATGCAATAGAAAGTGAATGAATGAATCAATAGACAACTAATCTAGTTTGTAAGGGTAATGGAAAGGTTAGTTTCAGCTATAGTACTTGTAGTTAGTTCTCTCCTATGTTTGAGGAAAGGGATATCATAATGGAACACTCTAAATAGCAATCTAACTAATCTAGTGATCTAGTAGTTGTTCTATACATACAACTCATTCTTCACATGGCATTGTATCTTTCATCTACATAAAGCAATAGAAAGTGGATGAATGAATCATCTAGTTAGTAAGCACAATAGATAGGTTAGTTTCAATGGACTCTTTAACTTGCTCATTAAGGAAGCAAGGGAACTTCTTATTTGATTGTGTATATAACTCTAGTACTTGTAGTTAGTTCTCTCCTATGTTTGCGGAAAGGGATATCATAACGGAACACTCTATATAGCAATCTAACTAATCTAGTGATCTAGTTGTTGTTCTATATAAAGGGAAGACATACAACTCATTCTTTACATGGGATTGTATCTTTCATCTACCTAAGCAATAGAAAGTGAATGAATGAATCAATAGACAACTAATCTAGTTTGTAAGGGTAATGGAAAGGTTAGTTTCAGCTATAGTACTTGTAGTTAGTTCTCTCCTATGTTTGAGGAAAGGGATATCATAATGGAACACTCTAAATAGCAATCTAACTAATCTAGTGATCTAGTAGTTGTTCTATACATACAACTCATTCTTCACATGGCATTGTATCTTTCATCTACATAAAGCAATAGAAAGTGGATGAATGAATCATCTAGTTAGTAAGCACAATAGATAGGTTAGTTTCAATGGACTCTTAACTTGCTCACTAAGGAAGCAAGGGAACTTCTTATTTGATTGTGTATATAACTCTAGTACTTGTAGTTAGTTCTCTCCTATGTTTGCGGAAAGGGATATCATAACGGAACACTCTATATAGCAATCTAACTAATCTAGTGATCTAGTTGTTGTTCTATATAAAGGGAAGACATACAACTCATTCTTTACATGGGATTGTATCTTTCATCTACCTAATGCAATAGAAAGTGAATGAATGAATCAATAGACAACTAATCTAGTTTGTAAGGGTAATGGAAAGGTTAGTTTCAGCTATAGTACTTGTAGTTAGTTCTCTCCTATGTTTGAGGAAAGGGATATCATAATGGAACACTCTAAATAGCAATCTAACTAATCTAGTGATCTAGTAGTTGTTCTATACATACAACTCATTCTTCACATGGCATTGTATCTTTCATCTACATAAAGCAATAGAAAGTGGATGAATGAATCATCTAGTTAGTAAGCACAATAGATAGGTTAGTTTCAATGGACTCTTTAACTTGCTCATTAAGGAAGCAAGGGAACTTCTTATTTGATTGTGTATATAACTCTAGTACTTGTAGTTAGTTCTCTCCTATGTTTGCGGAAAGGGATATCATAACGGAACACTCTATATAGCAATCTAACTAATCTAGTGATCTAGTTGTTGTTCTATATAAAGGGAAGACATACAACTCATTCTTTACATGGGATTGTATCTTTCATCTACCTAATGCAATAGAAAGTGAATGAATGAATCAATAGACAACTAATCTAGTTTGTAAGGGTAATGGAAAGGTTAGTTTCAGCTATAGTACTTGTAGTTAGTTCTCTCCTATGTTTGAGGAAAGGGATATCATAATGGAACACTCTAAATAGCAATCTAACTAATCTAGTGATCTAGTAGTTGTTCTATACATACAACTCATTCTTCACATGGCATTGTATCTTTCATCTACATAAAGCAATAGAAAGTGGATGAATGAATCATCTAGTTAGTAAGCACAATAGATAGGTTAGCTTCAATGGACTCTTTAACTTGCTCATTAAGGAAGCAAGGGAACTTCTTATTTGATTGTGTATATAACTCTAGTACTTGTAGTTAGTTCTCTCCTATGTTTGCGGAAAGGGATATCATAACGGAACACTCTATATAGCAATCTAACTAATCTAGTGATCTAGTTGTTGTTCTATATAAAGGGAAGACATACAACTCATTCTTTACATGGGATTGTATCTTTCATCTACCTAATGCAATAGAAAGTGAATGAATGAATCAATAGACAACTAATCTAGTTTGTAAGGGTAATGGAAAGGTTAGTTTCAGCTATAGTACTTGTAGTTAGTTCTCTCCTATGTTTGAGGAAAGGGATATCATAATGGAACACTCTAAATAGCAATCTAACTAATCTAGTGATCTAGTAGTTGTCCTATACATACAACTCATTCTTCACATGGCATTGTATCTTTCATCTACATAAAGCAATAGAAAGTGGATGAATGAATCATCTAGTTAGTAAGCACAATAGATAGGTTAGTTTCAATGGACTCTTTAACTTGCTCATTAAGGAAGCAAGGGAACTTCTTATTTGATTGTGTATATAACTCTAGTACTTGTAGTTAGTTCTCTCCTATGTTTGCGGAAAGGGATATCATAACGGAACACTCTATATAGCAATCTAACTAATCTAGTGATCTAGTTGTTGTTCTATATAAAGGGAAGACATACAACTCATTCTTTACATGGGATTGTATCTTTCATCTACCTAATGCAATAGAAAGTGAATGAATGAATCAATAGACAACTAATCTAGTTTGTAAGGGTAATGGAAAGGTTAGTTTCAGCTATAGTACTTGTAGTTAGTTCTCTCCTATGTTTGAGGAAAGGGATATCATAATGGAACACTCTAAATAGCAATCTAACTAATCTAGTGATCTAGTAGTTGTTCTATACATACAACTCATTCTTCACATGGCATTGTATCTTTCATCTACATAAAGCAATAGAAAGTGGATGAATGAATCATCTAGTTAGTAAGCACAATAGATAGGTTAGTTTCAATGGACTCTTTAACTTGCTCATTAAGGAAGCAAGGGAACTTCTTATTTGATTGTGTATATAACTCTAGTACTTGTAGTTAGTTCTCTCCTATGTTTGCGGAAAGGATATCATAACGGAACACTCTATATAGCAATCTAACTAATCTAGTGATCTAGTTGTTGTTCTATATAAAGGGAAGACATACAACTCATTCTTTACATGGGATTGTATCTTTCATCTACCTAATGCAATAGAAAGTGAATGAATGAATCAATAGACAACTAATCTAGTTTGTAAGGGTAATGGAAAGGTTAGTTTCAGCTATAGTACTTGTAGTTAGTTCTCTCCTATGTTTGAGGAAAGGGATATCATAATGGAACACTCTAAATAGCAATCTAACTAATCTAGTGATCTAGTAGTTGTTTATACATACAACTCATTCTTCACATGGCATTGTATCTTTCATCTACATAAAGCAATAGAAAGTGGATGAATGAATCATCTAGTTAGTAAGCACAATAGATAGGTTAGTTTCAATGGACTCTTTAACTTGCTCATTAAGGAAGCAAGGGAACTTCTTATTTGATTGTGTATATAACTCTAGTACTTGTAGTTAGTTCTCTCCTATGTTTGCGGAAAGGGATATCATAACGGAACACTCTATATAGCAATCTAACTAATCTAGTGATCTAGTTGTTGTTCTATATAAAGGGAAGACATACAACTCATTCTTTACATGGGATTGTATCTTTCATCTACCTAAGCAATAGAAAGTGAATGAATGAATCAATAGACAACTAATCTAGTTTGTAAGGGTAATGGAAAGGTTAGTTTCAGCTATAGTACTTGTAGTTAGTTCTCTCCTATGTTTGAGGAAAGGGATATCATAATGGAACACTCTAAATAGCAATCTAACTAATCTAGTGATCTAGTAGTTGTCTATACATACAACTCATTCTTCACATGGCATTGTATCTTTCATCTACATAAAGCAATAGAAAGTGGATGAATGAATCATCTAGTTAGTAAGCACAATAGATAGGTTAGTTTCAATGGACTCTTTAACTTGCTCATTAAGGAAGCAAGGGAACTTCTTATTTGATTGTGTATATAACTCTAGTACTTGTAGTTAGTTCTCTCCTATGTTTGCGGAAAGGGATATCATAACGGAACACTCTATATAGCAATCTAACTAATCTAGTGATCTAGTTGTTGTTCTATATAAAGGGAAGACATACAACTCATTCTTTACATGGGATTGTATCTTTCATCTACCTAAAGCCATAAAAAGTGAATGAATGAATCAATAGACAACTAATCTAGTTTATAAGGGTAATGGAAAGGTTAGTTTCAGCTATAGTACTTGTAGTTAGTTCTCTCCTATGTTTGAGGAAAGGGATATCATAATGGAACACTCTAAATAGCAATCTAACTAATCTAGTGATCTAGTAGTTGTCCTATACATACAACTCATTCTTCACATGGCATTGTATCTTTCATCTACATAAAGCAATAGAAAGTGGATGAATGAATAATCTAGTTAGTAAGCACAATAGATAGGTTAGTTTCAATGGACTCTTTAACTTGCCATTAAGGAAGCAAGGGAACTTCTTATTTGATTGTGTATATAACTCTAGTACTTGTAGTTAGTTCTCTCCTATGTTTGCGGAAAGGATATCATAACGGGACACTCTATGTAGCAATCTAACTAATCTATTGATCTAGTTGTTGTTCTATATAAAGGGAAGACATAGAACTCATTCTTTACATGGCATTGTATCTTTCATCTACCTAATGCAATAGAAAGTGGATGAATGAATCAATAGACAACTAATCTAGTTTGTAAGGGTAATGGAAAGGTTAGTTTCAGCTATAGTACTTGTAGTTAGTTCTCCCCTATGTTTGAGGAAAGGGATATCATAATGGAACACTCTAAATAGCAATCTAACTAATCTAGTGATCTATTAGTTGTCCTATACATACAACTCATTCTTCACATGGCATTGTATCTTTCATCTACATAAAGCAATAGAAAGTGGATGAATGAATCATCTAGTTAGTAAGCACAATAGATAGGTTAGCTTCAATGGACTCTTTAACTTGCTCACTAAGGAAGCAAGGGAACTTCTTATTTGATTGTGTATATAACTCTAGTACTTGTAGTTAGTTCTCTCCTATGTTTGCGGAACGGGATATCATAACGGAACACTCTATATAGCAATCTAACTAATCTAGTGATCTAGTTGTTGTTCTATATAAAGGGAAGACATACAACTTATTCTTTACATGGGATTGTATCTTTCATCTACCTAATGCAATAGAAAGTGAATGAATGAATCAATAGACAACTAATCTAGTTTGTAAGGGTAATGGAAAGGTTAGTTTCAGCTATAGTACTTGTAGTTAGTTCTCCCCTATGTTTGAGGAAAGGGATATCATAATGGAACACTCTAAATAGCAATCTAACTAATCTAGTGATCTAGTAGTTGTCCTATACATACAACTCATTCTTCACATGGCATTGTATCTTTCATCTACAAAAAGCAATAGAAAGTGGATGAATGAATCATCTAGTTAGTAAGCACAATAGATAGTTTAGTTTCAATGGACTTTTTAACTTGCCATTAAGGAAGCAAGGGAACTTCTTATTTGATTGTGTATATAACTCTAGTACTTGTAGTTAGTTCTCTCCTATGTTTGAGGAAAGGGATATCATAACGGGACACTCTATATAGCAATCTAACTAATCTAGTGATCTAGTTGTTGTTCTATATAAAGGGAAGACATAAAACTCATTCTTTACATGGGATTGTATCTTTCATCTACCTAAAGCAATAGAAAGTGAATGAATGAATCAATAGACAACTAATCTAGTTTGTAAGGGTAATGGAAAGGTTAGTTTCAGCTATAGTACTTGTAGTTAGTTCTGTCCTATGTTTTAGGAAAGGGATATCATAATGGAATACTCTAAATAGCAATCTAACTAATCTAGTGATCTAGTAGTTGTTCTATACATACAACTCATTCTTTACATGGAATTTTATCTTTTATCTACCTAAAGCCATAGAAAGTGAATGAATGAATCAATAGACAACTAATCTAGTTTGTAAGGGTAATGAAAAGGTTAGTTTCAGCTATAGTACTTGTAGTTAGTTCTCTCCTATGTTTGAGGAAAGGGATATCATAATGGAACACTTTAAATAGCAATCTAACTAATCTAGTGATCCAGCAGTTGATCTAGTAGTTGTTGTATACATACAACTCATTCTTCACATGGTATTGTATCTTTCATCTACATAAAGCAATAGAAAGCTGATGAATGAATCATCTAGTTAGTAAGCGCAACAGATAGGTTAGTTTCAATGGACTCTTTAACTTGCTCATTAAGGAAGCAAGGGAACTTCTTATTTGATTGTGTATATAACTCTAGTACTTGTAGTTAGTTCTCTCCTATGTTTGCGGAAAGGGATATCATAACGGGACACTCTATATAGCAATCTAACTAATCTAGTGATCTAGTTGTTGTTCTATATAAAGGGAAGACATAAAACTCATTCTTTACATGGGATTGTATCTTTCATCTACCTAAAGCAATAGAAAGTGAATGAATGAATCAATAGACAACTAATCTAGTTTGTAAGGGTAATGGAAAGGTTAGTTTCAGCTATAGTACTTGTAGTTAGTTCTGTCCTATGTTTTAGGAAAGGGATATCATAATGGAACACTCTAAATAGCAATCTAACTAATCTAGTGATCTAGTAGTTGTTCTATACATACAACTCATTCTTTACATGGGATTTTATCTTTTATCTACCTAAAGCCATAGAAAGTGAATGAATGAATCAATAGACAACTAATCTAGTTTGTAAGGGTAATGAAAAGGTTAGTTTCAGCTATAGTACTTGTAGTTAGTTCTCTCCTATGTTTGAGGAAAGGGATATCATAATGGAGCACTTTAAATAGCAATCTAACTAATCTAGTGATCCAGCAGTTGATCTAGTAGTTGTTGTATACATACAACTCATTCTTCACATGGTATTGTATCTTTCATCTACATAAAGCAATAGAAAGCTGATGAATGAATCATCTAGTTAGTAAGCACAACAGATAGGTTAGTTTCAATGGACTCTTTAACTTGCTCATTAAGGAAGCAAGGGAACTTCTTATTTGATTGTGTATATAACTCTAGTACTTGTAGTTAGTTCTCTCCTATGTTTGCGGAAATGATATCATAACGGGACACTCTATATAGCAATCTAACAAATCTAGTGATCTAGTTGTTGTTCTATATAAAGGGAAGACATACAACTCATTCTTTACATGGGATTTTATCTTTCATCTACCTAATGCAATAGAAAGTGAATGAATGAATCAATAGACAACTAATCTAGTTTGTAAGGGTAATGGAAAGGCTAGTTTCAGCTATAGTACTTGTAGTTAGTTCTCCCCTATGTTTGAGGAAAGGGATATCATAATGGAACACTCTAAATAGCAATCTAACTAATCTAGTGATCTAGTAGTTGTCCTATACATACAACTCATTCTTCACATGGCATTGTATCTTTCATCTACATAAAGCAATAGAAAGTGGATGAATGAATCATCTAGTTAGTAAGCACAATAGATAGGTTAGCTTCAATGAACTCTTTAACTTGCTCACTAAGGAAGCAAGGGAACTTCTTATTTGATTGTGTATATAACTCTAGTACTTGTAGTTAGTTCTCTCCTATGTTTGCGGAAAGGGATATCATAACGGAACACTCTATATAGCAATCTAACTAATCTAGTGATCTAGTTGTTGTTCTATATAAAAGGAAGACATACAACTTATTCTTTACATGGGATTGTATCTTTCATCTACCTAATGCAATAGAAAGTGAATGAATGAATCAATAGACAACTAATCTAGTTTGTAAGGGTAATGGAAAGGTTAGTTTCAGCTATAGTACTTGTAGTTAGTTCTCTGCTATGTTTGAGGAAGGGTATATCATAATGGAACACTCTAAATAGCAATCTAACTAATCTAGTGATCTAATAGTTGATCTAGTAGTTGTTCTATACATACAGCTCATTCTTCACATGGCATTGTATCTTTCATCTACATAAAGCAATAGAAAGTGGATGAATGAATCATCTAGTTAGTAAGCACAATAGATAGGTTAGTTTCAATGGACTTTTTAACTTGCCATTAAGGAAGCAAGGGAACTTCTTATTTGATTGTGTATATAACTCTAGTACTTGTAGTTAGTTCTCTCCTATGTTTGCGGAAAGGGATATCATAACGGGACACTCTATATAGCAATCTAACTAATCTAGTGATCTAGTTGTTGTTCTATATAAAGGGAAGACATACAACTCATTCTTTACATGGGATTGTATCTTTCATCTACCTAAAGCAATAGAAAGTGAATGAATGAATCAATAGACAACTAATCTAGTTTGTAAGGGTAATGGAAAGGTTAGTTTCAGCTATAGTACTTGTAGTTAGTTCTGTCCTATGTTTTAGGAAAGGGATATCATAATGGAACACTCTAAATAGCAATCTAACTAATCTAGTGATCTAGTAGTTGTTCTATACATACAACTCATTCTTTACATGGGATTTTATCTTTCATCTACCTAAAGCCATAGAAAGTGAATGAATGAATCAATAGACAACTAATCTAGTTTGTAAGGGTAATGAAAAGGTTAGTTTCAGCTATAGTACTTGTAGTTAGTTCTCTCCTATGTTTGAGGAAAGGGATATCATAATGGAACACTTTAAATAGCAATCTAACTAATCTAGTGATCCAGCAGTTGATCTAGTAGTTGTTGTATACATACAACTCATTCTTCACATGGCATTGTATCTTTCATCTACATAAAGCAATAGAAAGCTGATGAATGAATCATCTAGTTAGTAAGCACAATAGATAGGTTAGTTTCAATGGACTCTTTAACTTGCTCATTAAGGAAGCAAGGGAACTTCTTATTTGATTGTGTATATAACTCTAGTACTTGTAGTTAGTTCTCTCCTATGTTTGCGGAAAGGATATCATAACGGGACACTCTATATAGCAATCTAACAAATCTAGTGATCTAGTTGTTGTTCTATATAAAGGGAAGACATACAACTCATTCTTTACATGGGATTTTATCTTTCATCTACCTAATGCAATAGAAAGTGAATGAATGAATCAATAGACAACTAATCTAGTTTGTAAGGGTAATGGAAAGGTTAGTTTCAGCTATAGTACTTGTAGTTAGTTCTCTCCTATGTTTGAGGAAAGGGATATCATAATGGAACATTCTAAATAGCAATCTAACTAATCTAGTGATATAATAGTTGTTCTATACATACAACTCATTCTTTACATGGGATTGTATCTTTCATCTACCTAAAGCCATAGAAAGTGAATGAATGAATCAATAGACAACTAATCTAGTTTCTAAGGGTAATGGAAAGGTTAGTTTCAGCTATAGTACTTGTAGTTAGTTCTCTCCTATGTTTGAGGAAAGGGATATCATAATGGAACACTCTAAATAGCAATCTAACTAATCTAGAGATCTAATAGTAGATCTAGTAGTTGTTCTATACATACAGCTCATTCTTCACATGGCATTGTATCTTTCATCTACATAAAGCAATAGAAAGTGGATGAATGAATCATCTAGTTAGTAAGCACAATAGATAGGTTAGTTTCAATGGACTCTTTAACTTGCCATAAGGAAGCAAGGGAACTTCTTATTTGATTGTGTATATAACTCTAGTACTTGTAGTTAGTTCTCTCCTATGTTTGCGGAAAGGATACCATAACGGGACACTCTATATAGCAATCTAACTAATCTATTGATCTAGTTGTTGTTCTATATAAAGGGAAGACATACAACTCATTCTTTACATGGCATTGTATCTTTCATCTACCTAATGCAATAGAAAGTGGATGAATGAATCAATAGACAACTAATCTAGTTTGTAAGGGTAATGGAAAGGTTAGTTTCAGCTATAGTACTTGTTAGTGTTGAAATATGTCCAGTCCGCATGTACGAACTGGAGCGGTCTAAGAGCACCACAAAGCATCATAGGCCATCCCTCAAGGGGCACGACCACACCCAAGTATGTCACTAAGGTGTGGATCGACCAACATAGGGTCCGACCATCACTGGGAGGACAACCCTCAAAATAAGCTCATTACAAGGACAAAACAGCCATACGGCTCGAGGAGCATCTCCCAGGCTCGAGGAGCAACTTACGTCAAGATAACACTCCTTGAGAGAAACTGGACAGGATGCTACTCGCACCACGCACGGACAAGTAAGGCACGAAGACCCTGAGCGACCAGCCACGGTTGCTCCCTTGGGCCAGGGCCCATGGACCTCCTTAATGGGCCTGGGCCGAGGAAGGCTTCAATCCCAGCTGTACACGTGTCGTGATCCTACACAACCGGAAGATGAAAGGCCACGAGTATATAAAGGCCTCATTTACTCCTCAACAGTAAGCATTAATGACACCACCCGAGCACCACATTTACTACTCATACTAGGGAAGCCTCACAACTCCCTACTCGTAAAGTCGCCTCTCCGGTCTGATACCTTACAGACCGGGTAAGAGACACTAACCCCCTCCCCTCTAGTCTATTTCAGGTACGAGGAAGCTACAAGAAGGCTCACTTCCTATCTTAGAGGAACACTACAAGAAGAAGAACTAGAATGACTTAGACTAGCGACTCATTGCGAACTTAGAAAGAAACACGAATTACCCTTCAACATTTGGCGCCGTCTGTGGGAAACGACACGAAAGGTCATTCCTTGCCCTACTGGTCGAGCCACATTCCTCCTCGTGACCCATCACGAATATGCCTCCCAGAAGAAGCAACCGTCTTGCTAATGCACCACCCGGGAACCCTCCTCGACCTAGAGGCCGTCCCTCTAGTAACGGTCGTGGGGGAGGAACGGATGGTGTTCCGAGGGAACCAAGAAACAACAATGTTGCAAGGAATCGGGATTACCCGGAGGGGGCATTTACTAATGTCACTCACTCCCAAAATGAAAGATCGGGGGAAAATAACCCGCAAGGAGTCCCAGTAGGAAATGCCTACGGAGCTTTGAGAGTCTCGAACAACGCCGAGTCTAGGGGGCAGCCTCATCCGGTAGCAATCAACCAACCTCCCGTGGCAGTGAACCCTCCACAACCGGCCGCATTGACTTTCACCCTTCCTGATGGACGTGTAGTCCGACCATCATACTTCGGGATGGGCGAAGCTCAATACGGTCTCTTCCTTCTTACTCTACAAGGATACGTCGGGGGTAATGAGGCTATTAGAGTTAATACTGAGATACAAGCTCAAGGAGAACCACAGGCCCCGGTGCAAGAGCAACCTCGGGCCACCCTGGTCGCTCCTCGTCAATCCCAGGGAAGAGCACCTGTTGCGCAAGATGAAGCACATTCGAGAGCCAACACCAGGCCGATCCAATCTCGACTTGGACCTTCAAGAATCCAATCGAGGTTAGGACCCCAAGGTGCCCCGGATGACTTGAGAGACCTGATTGACAGAAGAATACGGGCATCATTACAAAATGTGGCGCAACAAGAAAATAGGGTTCAGGTGGTCGCTACACCACCCGTTCTCCCCAATCAAGTTACCCCAACCAGGTAACTCCTCAAAACCAACAAGAAGCAGTGGAGGAGAATCAAGCGTTGAGAACAGTAGCCGAGGTAACCCCCCTGGTCGATCCGATCACGGGGAGGAGGCTCACTCTGGAGGAACTCAACGCGAGGAAATCCGCACTTGATGCTCAGATAGAGACTCTTCGAGGAACTGTCCAAGAGAGAGAGCAAGACCAAGATCCGAGCCCTTTGTGTGATGAGATCAGAAGCCACCAAGCCAAAATTGAAAGAGGGTTCCCCACCTTCGAAAGCTATGATGGAACAAGTTGTCCGAAGGACTACTTGGTAAGATTTGGCACTAAAATGGATGCTTACGGTCATGACTCAAGAACCAAGGCACTCCTCTTCCCGGCTAACCTCTCCGGAGAAGCCATGAAGTGGTGGTCGCGCCTCCCTCACCGATCCATCAAGTCATATAGAGATCTATGTAAGGAATTCTCTAAATGATTCGAGAAGGTAATGAACGCCAAGAGACGGGTGAGGTACTTGGCTGAAATTGTTCAGAGAAACAATGAAGACTTGAGGGACTTCATCAATCGCTTTCATGAAGCAGCCCTCCAAGTCGAAGATCACTCGATCAATGAGAGGAAAGAATATTTGTATGGTAACACTACCAACATCAATTCCAAGATGTACTCTCAGCATCGTGTGTGGAGAATGAAGCACAACTTGCCAAGTTTGCAAGGATTTCCTCGAGGCTGAGGAATTCCGAAAAACGGTCACCGTGAGAACCAATCTTCCCAAGGAAAAAGGGAAAGAAAAGAAAAAGAAAAGGAGTACCCTCCTCGCCCCAAAATCCCGGGAAGCAGAGGAAAGAGCAAAAATTTGGGTTGATCAAGGAGGGCAACTCAAGAAACGATTTCAGAGACAGGGTCTCCTCCCAGAAGGTCACCTCCAAGACGATATAGCAACTACACAGACTTGAATAGGCCAAGATCCGACATCTTGAACTATATAGTCTCGAGGAAGCTAGACGTCTCGTGGCCCCCCCGATTAAGGAAAATCAAAGGAACAAGAACTCGGAAAAATTTTGCAAGTTTCACAAGGAAAAGGGCACACCTCAGATGAGTGTGTCGAGCTCAAGAACGAATTGAGAGGATGATACGTAACGGTCAATTGGTTAACTACATCCGGAAGGAGGAACCCCTGGCACTCCTGCCCCCACCTCCTCGAAGTGGGAGCGAGCACCCTTACCAAGGAAACCCTCAGGACGACGACATTCATAATTACAAAATTATGAGAACCGCCCCGTAAATGGAAGCATCCGCACTCTCACAATTGCGGGAGGACCCGCCGGCGGCGACACTCGTAATCAAAGGAGATTACGGCGGACAACCTTAGGGTCCGAGATGTGAAGTATGCTCAAGCCGCGCGACCGGGAACCAACGTTATCTCTTTCGATGATAGCGAGATACCTCTGAAGCATGCGGGAGGAGGGAACATCTATGATCCTTGCGTCCCACTTGTAGTTTCCTTGGATGTTCAATCCTACAAGTTGGGTAGAATCCTCGTCGACACTGGATGCGGCAAACTTGATTTTCACCGGAACCTTAAAAAGGATGCAAATGAATCCAAGGGAAGGGCTGAGAGAAGTGAGGAGCGCATTGGTAGGATTCGGAGGACAACCTATCATGCCGCTCGGAATGATCAACCTCACGTGTCAATGGGTAGCGCTCCTAGACGGGTGACCACAGGTTCCTTTTGTGGTCGTCGATATGCCATTTGATTATTTCGCAGTCCTAGGCCGACCCGTCTCTCTCAATTCCGAGCCGTAGTGTCCACGGTCCACAACAAGCTAAAATTCCCCACTCCTTTGGGAATTGGACAAGAAGTAGGAGACATACGAGAAGCATGGGAATGCTACACTATGTCAGCCAAGTTCACTTCGAGAGTTGCCATCGGGAACCCAATCTCGGGCAGCCATCCGAGGAGACACCCCTTGTTCACAATGCGCCTTATCGTTTCTACACAACGGTTCGGCGAGTGAAGAGAAAATCAAAAAGCCAAGTCCGTCACTTAGGCGAAGAAAAGCAACCATGAAGAAAGAAAGGATACTCTAGTAGGAGCTGTTAAGGAGCTCGAGGAGTATCAAGTGATTCCACCAGTCCCACCCTCTTCCAAAAAGAAGAAATTCTTTGAGGAAAAAAATTGAAGCAAGAGAAGCCCTAGAAGAAATCCAAATTGTCGAAGGAAGTGCGACAGGTCAAAAAAATTGGCACAGAGATGGCCACTGAAGTCAGGATGAAACTCATCCAATGTTTGAAGGATAACAACGATATCTTCGCATGAGTACCGAGGACCTGAAGGGGATCGACCCACGTGTCGCCGTTCACCGTCTGAACGTAGACCCATCGATCACCCACATCAGAGAAAAGCGAAGAGACTTCAGTGCGGAAGATATGCCATCATAGAAGCGGAAGTACAAAGGCTTCTTAAAGCCGGCCACAAAATCAGGAAGTGAGATACTCTGATTGGGTAATGAAATGTGGTCCTCGTGGAGAAAGGTTC